>CM056052.1:35942154-36608476 GCA_029574335.1 Rana kukunoris
AAGCTAGCATTCAACTGCTGGGCATGTGGATGGCTGGGATTGTACTTCTTTTGGCGCTGCAGCAGCTGGGGCAGGGAAATTTGCCTGGTACTATCAGTAGATTGACCGCTACTAATAGCTTGTGACAAACCTATTTCTACACCTTCACTGCAGGCTTCAGAGAGGACTGGGGTCTACTGGGGTTGAAGGTCCCAGAAGGGCAAGGGGGGTATGCTTTTTTCTTTGGTGTGGGTCTTTCTGGTGTGCTTGCCAACGAGCTGCATGACAGGTCGACATATGTCTGGACAAGCATGTGGTACCCAGGCGGTTGATGTTTTGGCCACGCGAGATACGCTTGCGACATAAGTTGCAAATAGCAAAGGTACGATCTTGTGGACATGTTTCAAAAAAGGCCCACACCAAAGAACTTTTGCTGTACCGGTCAGACACAGCAGCACCATGCACAAGCGCCGTAGATGTGCGCTGTAATGCAGTGGGTGTGACCTTAAGCTGACCCCTGGAGGGCATCCTGCCTCTTTGGAGATGTGCCTGTGCCTCGTCCTCCTCCTCCTCCTCCTCCTCTTCCTCCTCCTTTCTCCTATCAGGCACCCAGGTAGAGTCAGTCACCTCATCATCCCCTCCCTCCTCATCACTGTCAACAACCTGGCAGTATGCTCCAGCTGGGGGAACATCATCACTGACAAATTGCTGTCCCTCTCGGACATCCCCTCTCCCTGGGCTCAGATCAATGCCTTCCTCTATCAGTGAACCGTCATCGGAGTCTTCAAAACACTGCGCATCTTCCTGCAGCATGTACCCAACACTGTGTTGAAACAGTTCGGGGGACTCCTCAGGAAGACATTGTTCAGAGGGAAGAGGACGCCTTGGCAGCTGCTTTGCCAGATGAACTTTGATCAGTCTGTGTGAGAGAGGATGAGGACGGCTTGGTCATCCACTCTACTAATTTCTCTGCATGTTGAGGCTCAACGCGGCCAGCTCCCGAAAAGAAGGACGAGCGGCCACGGCCACGTGCTGAAGAGGATGCACGACATACACTACCAGTGTTGCCCTCGTGACTCTGCCTCTCTTTGTTGTCCTTCCAGACATATTTATGCGCTCAGGTGGTATATAACAGCACATGTCCAGTGACACTAACTGCGCTCAGGTGGTATATAAAAGCACACGTCCAGTGACACTAACTGCGCTCAGGTGGTATATAAAAGCACACGTACAGTGACACTAACTGCGCTTAGGTGGTATATAAAAGCACACGTCCAGTGACTCTAACTGCGCTCAGGTGGTATATAAAAGCACACGTACAGTGACACTAACTGCGCTCAGGTGGTATATAAAAGCACACGTCCAGTGACACTAACTGCGCTTAGGTGGTATATAAAAGCACACGTCCAATGACACTAACTGCGCTCAGGTGGTATATAAAAGCACACGTACAGTGACACTAAGGCCGCGTACACACCATCGGACATATCCGATGAAAACGGTCCGCGGACCATTTCCATCGGATATGTCCGATCGGGAGTTTGATCCGATGGCGTGTACACACCATCGGATCAAATTCCCCGCCGCCGGACGGCGCGGTGACGTGGCGGTGACGCGGCGGTGACATTGACGCCGCCACGTCACCGCTACATCACCGCACCAGGAAGTAAAACACTTCCGCGCATGCGCCGAATCCATTCGGCGGCGGCGCGGCGGCGGTGGGGGACGACATGTCTGCTGGTAAGTGTACTAACCAGCAGACATGTCGGGCGGACAGATTCCCACCGGATAGATTTCAAAGCATGCTTTGAAATCTGTCGGTTGGAGAAATCTGTCCGCTAGGCCATACACACGAGCGGAGATGTCTGCTGAAACGGTCCATCGGACCGTTTTCAGCGGACATATCCCCTCGTGTGTACGAGGCCTAACTGCGCTCAGGTGGTATATAAAAGCACACGTCCAGTGGCACTAACTGCGCTCAGGTGGTATATAAAAGCACACGTACAGTGACACTAACTGCGCTCAGGTGGTATATAAAAGCACACGTCCAGTGACACTAACTGCGCTCAGGTGGTATATAAAAGCACACATACAGTGACACTAACTGTGCTCAGGTGGTATATAAAAACGCACGTCCAGTGACACTAACTGCGCTCAGGTGGCATATAAAAGCACACGTCCAGTGACACTAACTGCGCTCAGGTGGTACATAAAAGCACACATACAGTGACACTAACTGCGCTCAGGTGGTATATAAAAGCACACGTACAGTGACACTAACTGTGCTCAGGTGGTATATAAAAGCACATGTCCAGTCACACTAACTGCGCTCAGGTGGTATATAAAAACACACGTCCAGTGACACTAACTGCGCTCAGGTGGTATATAAAAGCACACGTCCAGTGACACTAACTGCGCTCAGGTGGTATATAAAAGCACACGTACAGTGACACTAACTGCGCTCAGGTGGTGTATAAAAGCACACGTCCAGTGACACTAACTGCGCTCAGGTGGTATATAAAAGCACATGTCCAGTGACACTAACTGCGCTCAGGTGGTATATAAAAGCACACGTACAGTGACACTAACTGCGCTCAGGTGGTATATAAAAGCACACGTCCAGTGACACTAACTGCACTCAGGTGGTATATAAAAACACACGTCCAGTGACACTAACTGCGCTCAGGTGGTATATAAAAGCACACGTCCAGTGACACTAACTGCGCTCAGGTGGTATATAAAAGCACACGTACAGTGACACTAACTGCGCTCAGGTGGTGTATAAAAGCACACGTCCAGTGACACTAACTGCGCTCAGGTGGTATATAAAAGCACATGTCCAGTGACACTAACTGCGCTCAGGTGGTATATAAAAGCACACATACAGTGACACTAACTGCGCTCAGGTGGTATATAAAAGCACACGTCCAGTGACACTAACTGCACTCAGGTGGTATATAAAAGCACACGTCCAGTGACACTAACTGCGCTCAGGTGGTATATAAAAGCACACGTACAGTGAAACTAACTGCGCTCAGGTGGTATATAAAAGCACACGTCCAATGACACTAACTGCGCTCAGGTGGTATATAAAAGCACACGTCCAGTGACACTAACTGCGCTCAGGTGGTATATAAATGCACACGTACAGTGACACTAACTGCGCTCAGGTGGTATATAAAAGCACACGTCCAGTGACACTAACTGCACTCAGGTGGTATATAAAAGCACACGTCCAGTGACACTAACTGCGCTCAGGTGGTATATAAAAGCACACGTACAGTGACACTAACTGCGCTCAGGTGGTATATAAAAGCACACGTACAGTGAAACTAACTGCGCTCAGGTGGTATATAAAAGCACACGTCCAATGACACTAACTGCGCTCAGGTGGTATATAAAAGCACACGTCCAGTGACACTAACTGCGCTCAGGTGGTATATAAATGCACACGTCCAGTGACACTAACTGCGCTCAGGTGCTATATAAAAGCACACGTGCGGTGACACCAAATGCGCTCAGGTGGTATTAAACAGCACACGCACAGTCAGAGCGACTGCGTTTCTGTGCAATTCAATAGCCCACTTGCATTAACAGCAACTGCCTTTCTGGGCAAATAAATAGCACACGTGCAGTAACAGTTAATGCGTCTATGTGCAATTAACTAGCACACGTTGACTAACAAGTTAGAACATCAAGCACAATCTCCTACAGATGCTAATAGCAGAACTAGATAAGCTATACAGTTTATAAATATATTGACAACTCCTAGGGATGTCAATATATTCTCTGCAAACTGTACATTTAACTATACTAACTAGTAGCCTCCCTGATCTATCTATCTATCTATCTATCTATCTATCTATCTATCTATCTATCTATCTATCTATCTATCTATCTATCTATCTATCTATCTATCTATCTATCTATCTATCTATCTATCTATCTATCTATCTATCTATCTATCTATGTGAAAAGACACTGTGGGCCAGATTCAGGTAGAGTTACTCTGGAGTATCAGTCTAACTCTCACTTTGAGCCGGCGTTTCTGTTTTCAGTAAGCAGAAAACAAGAAACGCCGGGTTGGAGTTCCTATACGAGCGCCGTAATTGTATTTTGCCGTCGTATCGGAACTGCAATTTTAAAAATGGCGCTGGGGGCGTTCCCTCTGATTAACGCCGAGAATATGTTAATCAGCGAGAATCGGCAATTCACGATCGTATTCGGGCCCGACGCAGTGACTTTCCGAAGTTTCCGTAAGAGATACGCGGCGTAAAGAAAAACCAGCCCCCTAGTGGAGTATCCTATGTTAAGTATGGCCGTCGTCATCGCGTCAAGTTTAAAAAATTTCGAGTCGTTTGCGTAAAACGTCCGTGAATGGGGATTGACGTCATTGACGTTCACTGACAGAATTTGGAGCATGCGCACTGAAAGTCGACGCATGCGCAGTACATTTGCCACGGGATCGCGCCTATTTTAAATACTACACGCCCCCTACCCACCCAATTTGAATTCCGCCGGCTCATTTTCGCTACGCCACCGCAACTTTAGGAGCAAGTGCTTTATGAATACAGTACTTTCTCCTAAAGTTTTGGCGGAGTAACGTAAATGAGAAAAGTTACTCCAAAATAAAGATTCGCCCATCTACCTGAATCTGGCCCTGTGTCTCTATCTATCTATCTCTCTCTCTCTCTCTCTGTCTGTCTGACTGCAAAGCAAGCCGGAACACACTACACGAGGCCGCACGGGAGGCGGCCTTTTATAGTGTGGGGCGTGTGCTAAAGCCCGAAGCCCGATTTGGCCAAAGTACCCAGGCTTTGGCCAATTAGGTCTCTTTGTTTTTTGGGCGCTGTGATTGGCCAAGCATGCGGGGTCATGGTGCATGCTTGGCCAATCATCAGCGCGCAACGCCGCAGTGAATTATGGGTCATTCGAATTTGGCGCGAACGACCAGATTTGTTCGTTTTCGACGAACGATCGAACGGCCAATGTTCGATACGAACATGTGTTCGCATCGAACACGAAGCTCATCCCTAGTCACATATACCTTGTAGACCTTAGGTTTTATCGCATGGAGACATCTCATGCATCCATCCCCCCTTTTTACAGTTTTTCTCTATTGCTTTGGCTCATTTCTTGAAACCGAAATGACATTCTCAAAACTCTAAGATCATTTGGCAAAACAGTCTTGCAGTTCAGCACAACACTATTACTCACTTGCAAAAGCTCATATCTTTCCCAAAACTGTTCACTCATGCTTCAAAACCATATTCCTTTCCCATATAAAGAGTCAGTGCCTCCAAAATGGCAAAGATTTTTCTCAATTGCTTTGGCTCATTTCTTGAAACAGACCAGACAGACATTCTCAGCTCTCTTGGTGCTTTTGCCAAAATTACCTGGATAGTTCGGCACAACACCATGGTTCACCTTCAAAAGTTCATATCCTTCCCAAAACAGTTCACTCGTGTGTCAAAACTAAATTTCTTTCTCAGTCAGTGCCCCCAAAATGCATCATCCCTTTGGCATTGTGTAAGCACTGCAAGTCAAAATGTTTAGATGTTTTATCTCTATGGCAGAGGACCATTGAAATATCCCTCATGTCCACCTTTCAGTCTTAGCCCAGTCCTTCATTGACAATGGTTACTGTACAGTTTTTGTCTAGCTAACTGAATACAATTGTGTATAAAACTGAAAAATAAGAAAAGTTTTTAGGGTAAGAGTAGCCTCCAAGGTTTGACATCACACATTGCACTCATACTGCCCAGGAAAAATTACTTTACAGTATTGTAACCATTATCATTCACACACAAAGTAACTTCCATACATGAGACTAAAAAGAAAACGTACACAGCATAATATATGGAAATATAAACACACAAAAAAAAACAAGGACAATTACTGTAAATTTAGCCTACAATGCTTTAAATAAAGCTTGAGTTTCACAACTACTGTAAGGCCCCTTTCACACGGGGCGGATCAGTAATGATCCGCCCCGTGAACCTCCACTTGCTCAGCGGGGATCGCTCCATTGATCCCCGCTAAGCCGGCGGATGACAGGGAGGTCCTCGCACACTGTACAGGGACTGCCCTGCCAGCTATCCGCTCTCTCCTATGGGGGGATCAGATGAACACGGACCGTCTGTCCGTGTTCACCCAATCCAATCCGCCAGACGGATGGAAAAGTAGGTTTTTCCTCCGTCACACATTGGCGGACCGGAGCGGGTCGGATGTCAGTGGGCATGTCACCCCTGACATCCGCAGCTCCATAGAGGAGCACAGAGTGCCCATTCATGTCCGCCTAAAAAACTGGCAGTTGGACCTGAACAGGCCACCTGTGTGAAAGAGCCCTAACATCTCTTCACTGGTCGCTGTCCTCACACTCCCTCTCCTGGGTACTGCCCTCACCCTCCTGCCCATCCACACGCTGCTGACTGTCTGGCCACAGATTCCCATCAACATTGCAGCGTATATCCTCCCTTGCGATGCATTGAGGGAAGAAACAAGGGAGATGTCGCAACCATCGCCTACACTGATCTCCTGTAATATTCTCACAGGCAGCGTCTATTGCATGGAGCAGGGACCTCTGATCTTGAGCCTGATGCTCATACACTCTCCACCTCCAAGCGCAGAAAAACTCCTCAATAGGATTGAGGAAAGGAGAGTAAGGTGGTAGGAACACAATATCCATCCTTGGATGAGCAGTGAACCAGGCCCTGATAAGCGGGCCACGGTGGAAATTCACATTGTACCATACAATTATATATTGTGGTAGGTGAGGCCCTATGAGATCTCTCTCATTTTCTGGGATCAAATCCAAATGAAAGCGGTCCAAGAAGATGAGGAGCTTCTGTGTATTGTATGGGCCAAGACTGGGCATGGGAGTGGCCACACCATTCTCAGAAATGGCAGCACACATAGTTATATTGCCCCCTCGCTGGCCTGGGACATCCACCATGGCCCAGTGGCCAATAAAATTACGGCCACGTCTTTGGCCCTTGGCCAGGTTGAAGGCAGCCTCATCCCCATACAATACAGTTATAGACAGCTACATAGGAATGTTCTATGTTCTGCACAAGTTCAATATACTACTGGCCAGTATTCCAGTGGATCCAAACCTTGGGTACATGTACCCTATGCAGAGGTACTACAGGGGGTATTTGACAGAAAGGGGAGGGGAAAAATTATGAAATTACTGAAATGTTACAGTAACATTATTAGATAGATTTCCATGGGAGGCACTACTGTAATTGCAGCTCTTTGACCCTTTTACTTACTGTATTGTAGGTTATATTCTTCAAAATAAGAATTATAATGATAATTGCATCATACAGTAAGCTGCAGTTTTTACTGTAATACTGGAATACTACTGTAAACTGTATTATCAATATTGTAGAAAATAAACTATTCCATACTATTCCATAGTTTATTTTCTACAAAATGTTTCTTGTCATGGTTAGTATCATACGTAACATCCCACTGAAGTAAGATACTGTAATACTGTAGGCCTAACACACACACACACACACTAAATGAATAAGCAAATGAGTAAATAAACATATTGCTCTATGCTAAGTGTCCTGTCCTATACATTATATAATTCCATCATTGATTGTTAGGGCATGGTTGATGACATGGTCTATAATTGTCGCCCAAATTTCATTAGGGACAGCATGGTGTCTTCGTGCTCCTCAGCTTCTTCCCCCTATTCCACCATCACGCACCCTTACTCCTCCTCCTCTTCCTCTTCCTCTTCCTCTTCCTCTTCCTTGGGCAGGCAGTTGCCTGTGTTCATCTACTTGGCCAGGTGCCTCCATGTTCAGACATTGTACTGGTCCTGCATGGTCAATCTCTATATATACATGTTTGGCAGCATTCACAATACAGTAATGGACAGTACCTGTCAGGTAACTAAACATACTGTTTGATTGGTCATCTGAGACCAACTCCTCCTTCGTTCAAGTTCTAGTTTTACCTGACTGTCAATTGCTGTAATGATTTTATCAAATGTTCCAAGAGATTCATATATGGTATTCATGGTATTGTGTTCCTGAATAATTTTGACAATTGAACAGACTATTGTGCATGTGATGACTTAAACAATGAAATGACGCTGACACGTTTTGGAGAGAACGACCATTTAGACTGAGAAATGACAATCAGTTTGGATCAACATGATCTATTCAATTGGAAATTGTGCTAAATGTAGGTTACTTGTACTAAATCATTTGAGAAATGTACTGAGACATTAAGACATGCATGTACTAAGACATTTGCAATTTGATGAAATTAATGAGAAATGCCATTCAGTTGTGAACAATTGCCAAGTGGTTTGGAGATTTGTCCATGTTGTTTTGAGAATGTCATTTCTGTTTCAAGAAATGAGCCAAACCAATAGAGAAAGACTGTAAATGACTCAGGATATTTTCTCTCTAAACCGACTGAGCAACACTTTTTGCCACGTCTCTTGGAGATAGACCGACCATCTATTGACCGGTTAGTATGTACCTTTATATACACCTTGTTTCACTGTAAGTTTTTGAAACCATGGTACTGGATGTATAGTGGATATTTTGGGAGGGGTATTTGGGACCTTTTCTGTCCCAATTTGGAGCTCTGAGCACCACCTCATACATGGTGAGAGTCATGATTAGGATTTGTCAGTGTTTTATATATATTGTTCTCTGTAATCAACAATGTAACATTTTAGTTGTGCATTTTTACTATTTATTGAAAATATTCTTTTTATTCTTTCTATCCTTTAGACTGTATTGCGACACTTCGGCACTACCCTAGCCCTGATGAAGAGGCGGTATCTCCTATAAGCCTCGAAACGTTGGCACCACTGTCTGTACCCACGACACAGTATTTGAAGGGTTCTTTACCGCAGTATTTGTCGCTCTAATTAACATACAATTTTGAGTCTATGGGCCAGATTCAGGTAGATGCGTGCATCTTTTCGCCAGCGTAGCGCAACGCATATACTCTGCGCTGACGCAAAGTAGCGAGTGAAGTACAGCATTCACCAAGCGCATGGGCGTTAATTTGCGACGGAGTAACGAAGATGCGTTGGCGCAACCCGACGCAAGTGGAAGTGGGTGTGATCATATGTAAATGATGGGCGGAGCCCAGCGCAGAGGCTTACGTTCAGCGCATCATCCACAGAGCATGCGCAGTGAGTGAGGCTTCACTCGGCCCCCTGTGCGCATGCTCACAACTTCCGTCGGCACCACTTCACGGGAAACGTCAACGCAATGTGTTCCATTGCGCGTATAAAAGCGCCAGCGGAAGCGCCATTCCGGCGCAAAAGTATTTCCGTTTCCCCCCACCCCAGGGAAGTTACTTTTGCTCTTTAATGGCTGCTCCCACTCCCCCCAAAGAGAGGAGGAACCTCAATTTCAATGCCCAGGAGGTCTCTGTGGTCATCTCCGCTATGGAGACTTATAATGATTTTCTGCATGGAAAGAAAAGTCGGAAGACCAGCCGGGAGAGGAAGCAGGCCATCCTGGACACCATTGCTGGCAGGGTGAATGTGTTGGGGTACTCCACCCGGACTGCTGGTGATATCCAGAAAAAAATAAATGACCTGCGGCGCAAGGTCCGTGGCAAGGTGGCCACCATTCGAAGCCATGAGCGGGGCACAGGTGGTGGACCCCCATGTCCGGTCAGCCTGACCACAGAGGAGGAGGTGGTCGTCCGCTGCCTGGAGAGGGAGCAGTTGGAGGGGGTACCAGGCTATGACTCTGTGGAGGAAGGCTCCAGGACAGGTAAGTGTTTTTTATCCCCTATTTGGTGTGTTGCATGTGGGGGGGGAGGGTACATGTGCCAAGTGTGTGGGACCACCAACATGTGTCTGCTTTGTGTCATCCACAGATGACGGAGCTGGGCCATCATCTGTTGCCGGCCATTCCACCCCAACCCCCCAACGGGATCCTGAGGACGAGCCCCTGGGTGCTGAAGACACCGAGGTGGAGGAGAGTGCCCACACCACTTCTGTGGAGATGGTTGAGGAGGAGCCTGTTCCTCAGCAGGAGTTTTTTTGGGTTTTATCTGAGTCCTTCCCTTCTGCAGGCCCCTCTGTCATCCCCTCACCAATCCTTGGTAGCCCCTCAAGGGCGACTCCATCCCCACGGGGACAACCTTCTCCTGGCCCCAGGAAGGCGACCCGTAAGACCAGGGGGGTGTCTGATCTGGTCCAGGACCAGGTGGCGATGGACCATGCCCGGCAAACCCAACAGATGGGGGAGATTGCTGGCCACTTGGAGCGGCTCGCTGACAGTCTGTGCTCCGTATCGCAGCTGCCCAGTGGTGTGCAGGACGTTGTCACCAGCCTGGGGGAGGTGCAGGCTGATGTACAGCACCTCACATCAGCCGTCCACGCCAACACAGCTGCCATCCGGGAAGAGGGGAGGCAGCGGCAGCGTGCCCAGAGGCATAATATCACCCGCCAGATGAGAATGCAGGCCCAGACCAATAATTTTCTGAGCCGGATTGCCGTGGCCTTGGAGGGCATGCAGCCAACAGCTGCCAGGAGTGGCCCACCCGGGGATCAGCCTCCTCCAGATGCCCCCCCACCCCCACCCACTCCCTCCAGGCAGCTGAGGACCCCGAGAGTGCCCACAAGGAGGAGCCCCCGTCATCCCAGATGAGGGGTTTTTTTTTGTTCGTTTTTTTTTTTATTATTTTATTACTCAGGTTATGAGTTTATATTTTATTTTATTACTCAGGTTATGAGTTTATATTTTATTTTATTACTCAGGTTATGAGATATTTATTTTATTTTTAACTGCACACGGTCAGGAGTGCAGGGGACAGTGTGAATGGTGTGTGAATGTGAGGGGGCGCCACTCCTGCCAGTAAGGGGTGTCACCCACGGCCGTGGTGGAGAAGTTATCCCCACGGCTGTATGAATGACGCGTGAAAGGTGTATGAATGGACAGCGACATCATTGGAGCCGTGACGCTGGCATTTCTACTCCCAAGTCCTACATGCTGGACTTGGGCTAATCCAATGTGATGTGGATGTGGTGTGTGTGATCTAGGGACATCAGTGTTGTGCATGCATGCATTGTCTGTGTGATTAATGTTTTGGTTTAGTGTCCAAAGATGCCTATGGCGAGGACCGTCCTGACTGCTCTTCCATCAGCAGACTGGTTCTCCTCTGGCAGGTGGGGACTGTGTGGGTCGGGGGTCAGGTCATCACGTATGTCAATCTGCAGGCCTTTTCTCATAGCAAAGTTGTGCAGAATGCAACATGCACCGATGATCTGACACACGAAGGTAGGGGAATACAATAGGGTCCCCCCGGACTTATCCAGGCAGCGGAAACGGGACTTCAGGAGCCCAAATGTTTGCTCCACCACTGCACGGGTTTTGATGTGTGCTTCATTGTATTTTCTCTCTCCTCTGGTTTGGGGGTTCCGGAAATGAGTCATTAGATGGGGTCCCAGTGCATATGCAGAGTCGCCTGGAAGGGAAAAAACAGGAGGATGTTAGTCATGCATGTTCCCCTTTGTGATGTGCATCATGGGAGGGGATAGTCGTGCCTGCCACCCATGTCACTCACCAACCAGCCAGCTGTCCCCATACATGTTCTGCTCGAATTCTGCTGGGATGGGACTCTGACGGTATATGAAGCTGTCATGGTTGGACCCAGGGTGTTTGGCACGGACGTGCCATATGAGGCGCTGTGCATCGGCTATTACCTGTACGTTGATGGAATGCCAATGCTTCAGATTGCGGTATATGTGCTCTGTGGCACTGGGGGGCTGGAGTGCCACATGTGTGCAATCAATGGCCCCCACAGTGAGTGGGAATCTGGCAATGCTGTCGAAATCTGTCATTGCCTTCAGCCGCAACTCCTCAGTGGTGGGTCTGATGAAGTGGTGGGACATGCGTCTGAGGATTGCAGGGACAACCTGGTGCACACATCTGCTCATGGAGGACTGTGACATCCCAGCCACCACTCCACTTGTACGCTGGAATGATCCACTTGCAAGGAAATTAAGTATTGCCAGTACCTTCACCAGTGGCTGCACTGCTTGTGAGCGGTGTCTTGCTGGTGATGTCCTCCTGCAGGGTTGTGGTTAGTTCAAGTATTGCATCTGGGCTGAATCTGAAGAGGCGATACACCTCCTCATCCCCCATGCCAAAGAGGCTCATGCGCGTGCGGTATATCCTCTCACGTGCCCGCCTCCTCCGTACTGGGGGACCCAGTACTAGTGCTAGGACCGCGACTGCCCCTGGCATGTTGGCACACAGAGGTGTTGTACTTGCACATGTGGTTGTTCAGCTTGCTAGTTTTGTCGGTAACGCTGCTGCTGTAGCTGCTCTCCTGCTGACCTGAGGCCATCTGGAGTAAAGATAAAGCAGCTATTTGTAGAAATAACTTTGCGCCGGACGGACGAGATACGCGCGGCGCATGTAGTTTGGTGGGTACGGCCACATAGATACGACGGCGCATCTTCACAGTTACGCGGCGCATATCGAAATACTCCAGCGCAAGTCTTGCTGAATCTGGCCCTATGTCTTGTCCTGAGTAATGTACAGTGCCATATATGGTCACTTACCCTAGGTCGTGCCCCCTTTTTTATGTTTGGTCAGTTGGATATTTTTGCTGTTCACTTGATACGTTGTCTATGAACAACAATACCGAAATAAAATTTGTCATATTTTTTTTATATACCTTTGTTGGCTGATATAGTTTTTTACTTTTAAACCAATCTCCCACGCTTAAAATCCCACTGAGGAAACACACCCCCTAGGGGGTACAGCAATCGTTGTACATGCCATCGGACCAAAATCTGATGAGACATGTCCGCTGGAAACGGTCCGTCGGACATGTTTGAGCGGACATGTCTCATCGTCTGTACGCGGCCTCAGTGGCGAATAAGTATAAGAGGGGCATAAATAGAAGGGAATTCTGATTATTGGAAAACTTTAAAGAAGGGGGGCGCTGCAACCAGGGTAACAGAGCAGTTGTATGTTGAATAGGAGTGAGATGGGGAGAGAGAGGTCTCTTCTTTACTCTCCACCGTCTTGCTAAAATGTTCCCTATCTTTATTTCCCTTTATTTTCTTTTTGCTTTTTGTGTTTTCCTTTTCAAGGTGGAATGTAACGTATAATGATTATTTTTTTCTTTTGTATTTATGAAAAAGATTTAATGAAGAAATGTGATATGATTAATGTAAATGTAGACATAAGAAAGAATAAAATAAAAAAGTATTTATAAAAATAAATCTTTAAAAGTTTGGTTAATAGTGCATCAGATGTAGTTGCCCCTTCCGGTAGTTGAATTGTTGTCATGTCCCGGGGTGTATTCGAACCTGGGTCTTCCTGGTCGCTTAAACCATAGCCTTACCTGATGTGCCACAGAAGAGATCTAGACCATGGGAATATCCTTATTGTGTTCAACACACACCTCGGACTCACTAGCTCCACCTGCTGACAGCTGTGGACAATTCTCATTCTGAACAGCCTTTAAATAGGAAGTGAGGTCATCACTCAGCACCCGTTTATTTGGATTACTTCCTGGGTGTTTTGTCTTTAGTAATCTTCCTTGTATTGAACTCCTGCCTGATATCCCGACTATTCTACAGCCTGCTGATTTTGTACCTTATCGCCAGATCGTGTATGACCTTTGCCTGCCTGACCCTTCTCCGGAATCCGATATTGAACTATTTGCCTGATCCGTTGCCGACCGTATCTGCCTGACAACGCTTTGCCTGGATCTCCAGCATACTTGTTCCACTTCGGACACTACCTTTTACAGGTACCTTACATAATAAACGGGCCACAATGGCAGTGGACCCTGCTGAGATTGTTAAGGCGATTACACGTCAGGGACAACTGATCGGAGCGCATGAACAGCATCTTTCTTCCCTGGACGCCAAGTTAGATGAACTTTGCACTATGCTCAAATCGTGTTTGCCTGGTTCCTCTGCAACGGTCCAGACGCCGGATCCTACTCCTGCTACGATCCAACCTGCCTCTTCCGTACCACCAAAACTTCCCTTGCCTGACAAGTTTGGTGGTGATACTGAGTACTGCAGAGGCTTTTTAAATGTTTGCCGTTTGCATTTCCGCAACAACCCTGTGACTTTTAGCACTTCATCTGCCAAAGTGACTTTTGTAATTTCCTTGTTAAAGGGGAAGGCCCTGGCCTGGGTCTCTCCTTATTTGGAACGCAACGATCCTGTACTTCAAGATGCTGACAAATTTCTGGCTTCTCTCCAGACTGTATTTGACAAGCCAGATAGAGCTTCTGCAGCTGAGTACTCCCTCTTGGACATACAACAAGGCACCAGATCTGTGGCACAGTATGCTATTGAGTTCCGTACCCTTGCTGCTGAGACTAATTGGGACTCAATGGCATTACGTGCAGCCTTCCGAAAAGGTCTTACAGATCGCATCAAGGACGAATTAGTCTATAAGGATCTCCCAGAAGACCTTGAGAAATTCATAGAGCTGTGTGTTCGTCTGAATGTTCGGTACCATGAAAGGTGCCAAGAGAGACTTAGAACCCGTAAGTTTCCTAAGCCAGTTTACCGTTTGGCCCCTAACTTCCAAGCACCACCTCAGCCAGAACCTGAAACCTCTGTGGAACCCCAGGCACCTGTGGAACCCATGGATGTGAGCCGTGTCCACCTAACTGAGTCAGAGAAACAAAGGAGGCGTTCATTGGGCCTATGCCTGTACTGTGGACTTAAAGGACATTTAGTATCTGTCTGCCCTTCCCGTCCAGTAAAAGGCAGGGTCTAACCAGTGTTGGAGGAGCTGGCTTAGACCTTACAGGTAGATCCTCCAAGACCAAGATTACTGTTCCAGCTACTATCCATTTACCTTCTAAGCTTGTTTTCTGCGAGGCGTTTGTGGATTCTGGAGCTGCTGGCATATTCTTGGACTACAATTTTGCAAGAAAGAACAACATCCCGTTTGTTCCAAAGTCTAGACCCCTGAACATTACCACCCTGAATGGACAGCCATTGGGAGATGGCATTGTGAAATTCGAGACTACGACAATCACCCTTCAGGTAGGCCTCCTCCACAAAGAGGAAGTTGTCTTGTCTCTCATTGATTCTCCGCTTCTGCCTATCATCCTTGGTTACCCATGGTTGCAACTTCACAACCCTTCTTTTGATTGGGAAAAGGGAGAACTAACCTCCTGGGGATCGTCCTGTCGCCCTAATTGTTTGTCTCAACCCAAAAGATTTTCTGCTTGCATGTTGGCTCCTGTGACTATTCCACCTACCTTGTCTCGTGAATACCATGACTTTGCAGATGTATTTTGCAAGCAAAAGGCAGAGGTGTTACCTCCACATCGTCCTTTTGACTGTACAATTAAATTGATTCCCGGAGCACATCTTCCCAAAGGAAAGACCTACCCCTTGTCTCCGCCTGAACAAAAGTCTATGGAGGAATACGTAAGAGACAACTTGGAAAGAGGTTTTATCCGACCCTCTTCTTCTCCAGTAGGAGCAGGTTTTTTCTTTGTTGAAAAGAAAGATGGGGGGCCTTCGACCATGCATAGACTATCGGGGGTTAAATCAAATCACCGTAAAGGACTCCTACCCTTTGCCTCTCATTCTTGAACTGTTTGATGTACTTAAGGGGGCTGTCATCTTCAAGCTAGACCTACGAGGGGCATATAACCTGATTCGAATTAACGAGGGGGACGAGTGGAAGACAGCATTCAACACTCATAATGGACACTTTGAATATTTGGTCATGCCATTTGGGTTGTGTAACGCACCTGCTGTCTTTCAACGTTTCATGAATGAAATTTTCCATGATTTCAGCAACCGCTTTGTGATCATCTACTTGGACGACATTTTAATCTTTTCCAAGACTCATCTAGAGCACATCTCGCACGTGAAACAGGTATTACAACGACTTAGAGAAAACCATCTTTATGCAAAAATCGAGAAATGCAGTTTCCATCAAAGCTGTATTTCTTTCCTTGGGTACATCATAAGTGCTGACGGTTTCCAAATGGACCCTCAAAAACTTTCCGCTGTCTTGCAATGGCCCCAACCGACCACTTTAAGAGGTCTCCAAAGCTTTTTAGGGTTTGCAAATGACTACAGACGCTTCATTAAGAGTTTTGCCTCCATTGCGGCACCCCTTACTGCCATGACTAAGAAGGGTACAAATTGCAAGGTGTGGTCTTCAGAAGCAAGATCAGCTTTCAAGCGATTAAAGGACATGTTCAGTAAAGCTCCAATTCTTCAGCATTCAAATCCTGATCTCCAGTACATTGTTGAGGTTGATGCCTCTGAGGTTGGAGCAGGTGCCGTACTCTCCCAGAGACAGCCAAAGTCTGGTAGAATCCATCCAGTAGCTTTTTTCTCTAGAAAGTTTTCTCCTGCAGAGATGAATTATGATGTTGGGAATCGAGAACTACTGGCCATCAAATTGGCATTGTCTTAATGGCGACACCTTCTGGAAGGGGCTCCCAAGCCTTTTACTATCCTCACTGACCATAAAAACCTACTGTATCTTCAGACTGCTAGACATCTGAACTCACGTCAGGCTCGATGGGCTCTGTTTTTCTCCCGTTTTAATTTTGTCCTTTCTTATGTTCCAGGGCATAGAAACAAAAAAGCCGATGCTCTTTCCAGACACTTTGCTACCTCTGAAGAAGATCAACCAGGCGAGCAGTATATAATCCCACCTCACAAAATTGTTGCGCAGATCTCCACGGCTCTTTCCCAACAGCTACAAGAATCCCAGAATCGTGTTCCCCAGGGCTTGAAGATACCACCAGGTCGCCTGTACGTAGCCCCTAGTCTCGGAAAACCTGTACTCCTCTGGGCACATGATGGCGTGTTATCCGGTCACCCTGGTGTCACCATCACTCTTAAGACCTTGCAGCGTCATGTCTGGTGGCCTCGCATGAAAAAGGATGTTACTGACTATGTGGCTGCCTGCCCAACTTGTGCTGCTAATAAAGTACCGCGCACATTGCCTGCTGGACTGTTACATCCACTTCCGGCACCTCGCCAGCCTTGGACCCATTTGACCATGGACTTCATTGTAGACTTACCCAAGTCCGAGGGCATGACTGCTATATGGGTCACAGTGGATCGCTTTTTCCAAAATGTCTCATTTTGTGCCGCTCCCGGGATTACCTACAGCGAAAGCACTGTCCACTCTTTTCCTTTCCCATATTGTAAAACATCATGGCATACCTACCAATGTCGTCTCAGACCGCGGATCCCAGTTCGTTTCCCGATTCTGGAGAGCGTTCTGCAAGAAACTGGGAGTAACGCTCTCGCTCTCTACCTCACATCACCCTCAAACTGATGGTCAAACCGAACGCATGAACCAGACCCTAGAAACCTATCTTCGACATTATGTCAATGCCTTACACTCCAACTGGTCTGAGTATTTGCCTGTAGCTGAGTTCGTCCTAGATTCCTGTTGGCACAGTGCTCTTCATACCACATTCTACGCAGCCCTAGGCTATCACCCTCAGACTTTTCCTCTTCTTCAGCCTTCTTCTGGTGTTCCAGCAGCAGATCAGCGGGTAAAGAATATTCTACTACATTGGAAGAAGATTCGTTCATTACTACGAAAGTCAGCAGGCAAGTACAGACTTTTTTCCAACAGACGAAGACGCCATATACCTCCATATGTGGTGGGGGACAGAGTTTGGCTATCAACCAAGTATGTGAGACTGAAACAACATTCTACCAAATTGGGCCCTCGATTCATTGGTTCTTACAGGATCATTGCTCGAGTTGGGCCCGTTTCCTATCGCTTAAAATTACCTTCCTCTCTCCGGATACATCCCGTGTTCAACGTTTCCCTCCTCAAAAAAGCTATTTTCAACCGCTACTCCAGATCACAACAGCTACCTCCTCCTGTTCTTGTTGATGGACAAAATGAGTTTGAAGTCTCCAAGATTCTTGATTCCAGAAGACAGGGCCGTGGCCTTCGGTATCTGGTTCATTGGAAGGGATATCCTGTCACAGACCGCTCCTGGGTTCCAGCCAAAGATCTGCATGCCTCTTCTCTTATACGAGACTTCCATGCCTCGTTTCCCGCTAGGCCCCCGGAGGGGTCCATTGGGGAGGGGGCCCTGTCATGTCCCGGGGTGTATTCGAACCTAGGTCTTTCTGGTCTCTTAAACCATAGCCTTACCTGATGTGCCACAGAAGAGATCTAGACCTTGGGAATATCCTTATTGTGTTCAACACACACCTCGGACTCACTAGCTCCACCTGCTGCCAGCTGTGGACAATTCTCATTCTGGACAGCCTTTAAATAGGAGGTCATCACTCAGCGCCCGTTTATTTGGATTACTTCCTGGGTGTTTTGTCTTTAGTAATCTTCCTTGTATTGAACTCCTGCCTGATATCCCGACTATTCTACAGCCTGCTGATTTTGTACCTTATCGCCAGATCGTGTATGACCTTTGCCTGCCTTACCCTTCTCCGGAATCCGATATTGAACTATTTGCCTGATCCGTTGCCGACCGTATCTGCCTGACAATGCTTTGCCTGGATCTCCAGCATACTTGTTCCACTTCGGACACTACCTTTTACAGGTACCTTACAATTGTAGCAATCGAGGCACCCTGAAAGTTCGCATGGGCAAGATATGCAAGGAGCCTACCATTTTTCCCCCTATGCTCGTGAATGCGAGCAGAGAGGTATAGCTACTGTTTCCTGGTCAAATCTACCATGTGAAGCTGTAGTGCCCTATTGCCATCTATGAGCATGCCCCAAGTCTCAGAGGAGGGGGCACCCATATGTCAGGTCTGAGCCTCCTCCAATCATTTTCAGAGAGCTTCCTGTGTCACCTGCCCGGCAGACCTGTATCGCTTAATTAGTGAAATATAAGAACCCCTGACCACAGTCTTAAAGGTTTCCCAGACAGGGACTCCAGCACCAGAGTCCACATTGAGGGACCAGTAGTTGGCAATGTCAGTCGGAATGGCCTCAGATCTCTGGCGTGGAGATCCAAAGAGTGGCCCACAGTCAAACCCACCTGTATCATAGAGTGATCAGACTATATCTGGGACAGATATGCTATGGACCAGACATGAGGTAAAAAATCCCCCGTGGCCACGGCATAGTCAATTCTGGAAAGGACCTAGACTGGCAGAAGTACACTCTGGCACTGGGATTTTTCCAGCGCCACAGATCCACATATCCACCACGCACAAAAAAACTTGAACTCAGATTGTAAAGATTTCAATCTAAATCAGGTTACAAGACCGAGTTAAAATTTCCAAGGATAAGCATAGGGCAATTAGGTAAGATAGCAAAATGGGCACTGAGTTCAGAGAACACTGTAGCCCGGACCTGAGGAGGGAGATTAACCGTGACCAAAATGAGGGGGGGTTCCATACACCAGAGGTGCCCAACCAGTGGCCGGGGGCCACATGTGGCCCGCGGAGCCCTCTGATGTGGCCCGCGACTCCTGCTCTGGGATGGAATATAATGGAATACTGTTATTAAAGGTACGTTTTTTAATAAAATCACAGTGTATATATGGGCATGTCTGTTTTGCAGTGATATCTGGACTGCTTTCAAATTGATCCCTAGGTGCAATGCAGTGCACCTGCGGGTTACCTGTAGTGATGAGCGGAATACGCCATATTCGATTTCGCCATATTCTTCAAAATATTCGCGAATATTCGTTCATTTGAATATTCGTGATATTTTATAAAAAAAAAGAAAATTGCGAATTTTCGCCAATGCGAATTTTCGGCAATGCGAAATTTCGCGATTTTTTATTTTTTTTAAAAAATATCACGAATATTCGATATTTACGAATATTCGCTATATTTTATAAAAAAAAAAATTGCGAAATTTTATTATTGCGAAATTACGCGAATGCGAAATTACGCGAATGCGAAATTGATTGCGAAATTTGAAAAATACGAATATTCGAAATTGCGAATATTCGCCGCAATATTCGAGTTATTCGCGGATATGCAATATTCGTAGCGAATATTCGCAATGCGAATATTCGTGAGCAACACTAGTTACCTGCACTGAGCCATAGGCCCTTTTGACATGATCAGTCCAACCCAATTGGACCCTCCATTCACCTCTAGGGAGTAGCAGATGTAAATGGACTTGTTTTCGTTTACAAACGCCTACCTCAAATACGATCCGCAAAAAAAAGTAGCATGGGACCTATAGAGTAGAGTGGGCTGCCAATCACCTGCTCCGCTCATTGTGGCCCGCGACCGGTTACCAAGTTGCTTAGGAGGCTCTCGCTCTTCAAAAGGTTGGGCACCTCAGCCATACACTGACACATGTAAGGCCCCATACACACGAGCAGACAGATTTGTTCATATCTGTCGCCCGTACACATGTCGCCCGTACACACGATCAAATCTGTCTGCTGGGACGGTCTGGCAGACCGTTTCCAGCAGACAGATTTGGTCGTGTGTACGCAGCCTTAGATGACATACTGCCCCTTAGGGTCAAGGATAACTTGCTGACACACAAAAGGTAACCCCTTACGGATTCAAATAAATTTTTACCCTCTTCAATAAACTATATAACATTGAATTTAAAACAGTACCATCATCCAGAATCTAGTTAGATAGCAAAATGGTTCAGGGAACCCCAAGGAAAAAAATGGGCAAGGAGGACTATTCCGGTACAGAGTGAGTAGATGAACTTCGAAAAGAGCATATCAAAAAATAAAAACATCAAACATTAAAGACAATTAAAATAAATTGGGAATCCAGTGTTGGGGTCATGGTATGGGGAGTCTCTCTACTAGTTTTGCGACATTGCATCGCTTCGTCAGAAGAAATTCTAGGAGCAGGTGTCATGTCAGCTCAGACGCCCAACCAGCCAAGAAAATTGTCTCCGGCGGCCAAGGAGGTAAATAAGGAGATGGACCTGTGTGAAATACACAGCAGGGGATAAATGTGAGGTCCCAGGACTAGCGGTCCCAGTAAATAGTGCTGCTGAAATTAATATTAATAGTGGTTGGGAGGTTAAGGGTGAGAAACCAAATGATGAGAAAAAATGTAAGAGGTTATGTTACCAATTAGCACTCATCAAAAAAAGGGAAGCCAGTAAGCACTTTGATATCTGGTGAGATACAAGTGTCCTGGGACCCAAGCTCCATTACCTGCAATTTTGGTGATCTGATCGGTTGTCATGATATGTGTATTGTTTATGGTCGTTACCCTCTGACCATGAGTGATGTGGATCACATAAATATGTGACAAGACTTACAACATAAATAGACCTGAAGTGTGCCTTGGTGGTCTGGTCAGTTTGCCAAGAAAAGGAAGCATACCCAAGTAAGTAATGGGTAGTTAATTGAAGAAGGTTATGCTAAGAAGTGCCCTGAAAAAGGGAAGGGTGGGAGGGTGTCGAATGCGATTGAATGCGCAGACTCACGGACATAAGGTGAGCTGGGAAGAGTCGGCCCAGTGACGTGTAGTACCGCACACTGAACCGACAAAGAGCATGTGTGAGTGGGCTGCTTAAATACCCTCCGGGCTCCTCCCATAAAATCAGGCCACCATACTGGCCTTCTTATTTTAATTGTCTTTAATGTTTGTTTTTATTTTTTGAGATTATATTAAAAAATTTACCTATTTTTTGATATATCTGTTCTCTTCTGAGTTCATCTACTCACTCTGTACCGGAATACTGTAGTCCTCCTTGCCCGCTTTTTCCTTTGGGTTCTCCTGGTCCTTGGGATTCCCTGAACCCTTTTGCTACCCCCTTACGGCTTAGGATTGCAACCCCCCCCCCCCGGGCATAGTTAGAATCGGTAGGTTATGGCACAATTTAAAGTGTAAAGAAATGCTGGTCCTTGAAACTCACATTAACCATTTGCCCACTGGGCGCTTAAACCTTCTTCCTAACCAGACCAATTTTCAGCTTTCGGTTCTCTCACATTTTGAATGACAATTACTCAGTCATGCAACACTGTAGCCATATGAAATGTTTGTCTTTTTTCCCCACAAATAGAGCTTTCTTTTGGTGGTTCTTAATCACCGCTGTTTTTATTTTTTTGTGCTATAAAAGAAAAAAAGACTGAAAATTCTGTAAAAAAAAAAAAAAATAATTTGTTTTTGTTATAACATTTTGCAAATTAGGAATTTTTCTTCATACATTTTGGCCCAAATTTATACTGCTACATATCTTTGGTAGAAATAACACAAATTGGTTTATATTATTTGGTCTTTGTGAAAGTTAGGCCCCGTACACACGACCGAGTTTCTCGGCAGAATCCAGTGAGAACCTCGATGGGAGACGTATTCTGCCGAGAAAACCGGTCGTGTGTACACTTTTCGCCGAGCATCCCGTCGGGAAGCTCCTCGAGCCAAAAAGAGAGCATACTCTCTATTTCCTCGTTGTTCTATGGGGAAATTTGGCTCGATGAGCTTTTCGACAGCTGAACGGGAACCTCGACGGGCGGAATGATGAGTTTAGCCCGACGAGTTTCTCGGTCGTGTGTACGGGGCCATAGAGTCCACAGGATTTGGTGCCAATCTCTGAAAATTGATCACACCTGAAGTACTGACAGCCATTTCTTGAGGCCCTAACAAGCCAGGAAAGTACAAATACTTCCCAAATGACCCCATTTTGGAAAGAAGACATTCCAAGGTTTGGAGTAAGAGGCATGGTGAGTTTTTTGAAGTTGTAATTTTTTCCCACAATTCTTTGCCCACTCAAGCTATTTTTTTTTTTTCTTCTTTTTCCACAAAATTTTTATATTAGCAGGTTATTTCTCACACACAGCATATGCATACCACCAATTACACCCCAAAACACATTTTGCTACTTCTCCTGAGTATGGTGATACCACATGTGTGAGACTTTTACACAGCCTGGCCACATACAGTACAGAGGCCCGACATGCAGTGAGCACCTTCAGGCGTTCTAGGAGCATAAATTGCACAATTAATGTCCTGCACTTTGAAGGCCTTGGAGCACCAGGACAATGAAAAACGCCCCAAATTACCCCATTTTGAAAAGAGAACACCTATACACAATTTTTGGTATGTACATGCTGTGTTAGAAATATTGTATTAATAGACAACTTTGTATAAAACAAAATGTGTTTTAATTTTCTATCCACATTCTCCAAAAACTCAAAAGACTCATTATGACTCATAGATCATACATATGAGACTTACTCATTGGAGAATGTAGATAGAAAATGAAAACACGTTTTGTTTTATACAAAGTTGTTGATTTATACAATTTCTAACACAACATGTACATACCAAAAATTACACCCCAAAATTCTCCTACTATGTCTGGGGTTAACTTTTCTCCTGGGAGCTAACTGTTCCAGGTTTCTCAAAACTGGGCCCTTAAACACCTCCAAATGTTGGGATGCTGTATTTGGGGGGTTAAACAACGATTTATCACACCAACCACTGTCTACTACTCCCGTGCTGACACTACCAATATTTGTAGGGTGTGAATTCCTATTCAAATTATTATTTTATTTTTTTATATTGAGTCTCCTCATATATAGAGATGTAGAGAACAGTTCGCCTGCGAACTATTCGCGGCGATTTCGGCATGTTCGCCGCCGCGGGCGAACATATGCAAGCTTCTTCTCTGCCAGTGTCACCAGTGCCACTCAGATCTGGTGGCACAGTACATTACATTTAAATGAAAACACACAATTTTGAATGCAATAGAGAATAACAGTTAGTTGTCTGTGAGGCCCCGTACACACGGCCAAGGTTCTCGCTGAAAATCAGCGAGAACCTCGCTGGAATGCACATTCCAGCGAGGACCTCGGCCGTGTGTACGGTCTCAGCGAGCTTCCCGTCGGGAAGCCCGTCGAGCCGAAATAGAGAGCACGCTCTCTATTTTCTCGACGGCCCGCCTGGAAGAATGGCTGGTTGCCATTCCCGACGGGCGGGTCGCCGAATCCGACGGCCGGGAGAGAACCTCGACGGGCGGAACGATGTGTTCTGCCCGTCGAGGTTCTCTGCCGTGTGTACGGCACCTGAGTGTTTTTTTTGTCAGACCTATAGCGTCTACTCTGCCAGCCTCTGCCAGTGTCACCAGTGCCACTCAGATCTGGTGTCAATTGTCAAAGTACCTTGCACGCATAGTACAACTAAACTAATATAAAAAAAATGACAGGCAGAGGCAGGCCACCCCGCAGGGGCCGTCGTGGTCATGGTGCGGGGATTCCCTTTGGCCCTAGAATATTACCTAGTGTTCAGAGGCCACGTACCCTGAACTCGAAAAGTTCTGAGGACATAGTTGACTGGCTAACACCGGACACCCAATCTACTACAGCTTACGCTGGGAACCTTGACACACCATCCTCCACCAGCTCAGCTTCGGGCACCTCTCAAGTTACCACTCGCCCGCCTGCCGCCACCATCAACACTAGCATCACAGCTGCTTTACTTGATCTGTCAGAGGAGTTATTTACACATGATTTGGAAGAAATGAGTGATGCGCAACAATTATTGCCAAGGGATGTAGATAAATGGGATATGTCTCAGTCAGGCAGCATTACAAACATGGACGTATGGTGTGATGATGATGATGATGATGATGTTGTACCCGCTGCTGCTTCCTTTGCTGAGTTGTCAGATACAAGTGAATCAGTTGATGATGATGGACTGTTTGCGGTTGTTGGCGCTGCGTTAAATGGGGAGTTTGGTCTGTCAAAGTTTGGTCTGTCACTGTGAACCCTAACCTTGTCTGTAACCCTAACCCTATCTGTAACCCTAACCCTAACTCTAACCCTAACCCTAACCCTTACAGTGCCTGATAGATACAACATCAAACGTGATGTTTTAAAGCACGTTATTCCAAACAATTTAGGGATGTTAGGTGATTTATGCCCTTTATGGATTAAAAACGGACTCTGCGACAACTACGTAATTTTCCATGGGAGTTTTGCCATGGATCCCCCTCCGGCATGCCACAGTCCATGTGTTAGTCCCCTTGAAACAACTTTTCCATCACTTCGGTGGCCAGAAAGAGTCCCTGTGTGTTTTAAAATTCGCCTGCCCATTGAAGTCTATGGCGGTTCGCGCGGTTCGCCGGTTCGCGAACATTTGCGGAAGTTCGCGTTCGCAGTTCGCGAATGGGAAAATTTAGGTTCGCGACATCACTACTCATATATTTGTGTACATTGATGTACACATCAAACTTATTAACAGGTCTTTTTACAAACACATGAACTTTAACCTCCCTGGCGGTATGATTCTTTCTGATTTTAGGTGCTGAAAGCGGTACTATTATTTGCAAGGAAATTGGGCGTTTTATACTGTAGGCCTGTAATTCTTAGGAATAACTCACTTAAATCTGACCAAACAAGAGTCTAATAGGCATCACGGGTATGAATTAAAAAAAAAAAATTTATAAATTTAAATATAATAAATAATTATAAATAATTATAACAAATAATAATATAATTATAATAAAAATTATTCAATAATGTAATCAACTCTAAATTACTGAAATTTGCTCAGTTGCAGAATTGTTGCTGTCATTACTTTTATTTTTTTATGACAAATTTCCCCACAAATTGCTATCGCTCAATTCTGCAAGTGATTAGAATTTATTATCGCTGTTTTCTAGCTGATCTAAAACCACTTTTGGTTGCTATGGACAATCTACAGTTTGCAGGCAGAAAGAACAGTTTTTATTATATAAAAGTACATGCAGGACACTGGGCAGACCACTAGGGACAAAGGGGGTGTATATTTTTTACATACAGTACTGTAATCTATAAGATTACAGTATACTGTATGTAATGTGTTTGTTTAAGTTTTTGAATTTGGCACCGTTCTCCGCTCCCGTGCGTCGTAACGTCGCAGGGAACGGAGATCGACGGCACACAGACACACTGTGTGAATCGAGCGAGTACCTGCTCGCTCACACAGCACGGATGCATCGCTGGATCCAGGAACAAGGTAAGTAAACCTTGCCTGTGGATGCTGCGAGGCAAGCCCAAGTCTGACTCGGGGTTACCGATCACAGCACAAAAATGTAACCCCGAGACTCCCCGAGACTCGGGAATACTGCCAGGAGGGTTAATGGCATCCCAGTCTTAGACTGTAGGGTTCAACATTGACTCCCCCCCCCTTTGCAGCTATGATAAACTCTTTTGGGAAGGCTGTCTACAAGGTTTAGAAGGATGTCTATGGGAATGTTTGACCATTCTTCCAGAAGCACACTTGTGAGTGTGAGATCAGGCACTGATGTTGGATGAGAAGACCTGGCTCGCATTCTCTGCTCTAATTCATCCCAAATGTTGTTATATCAAGTTGAGGTCAGGACTCTGTGCAGGCTATTCAAGTTCCTCCACCCTAAACTCGCTCATCCATGCCTTTATGGACCTTTTCTTGTCCACTGGTGCACAGTCATGTTGGAACAGGAAGGGGTCATCCCCAAACTATAGATGGTGATCTTATTTTGGATTTGTAATTTATGACTGTTTATATTTTAGATGACTTTGTAATAAAATATTTATTGTTTTTGTGAAGTCAGTGTAATTTTGATACTGACGGGCCATCCTTGAACAGCCTTCACTTTCCTTCTTTTTTTTTGGTGCTACAAGCAAACTACCTTCCTATCTCAATGCACTCTGTGATATCTCTAAGGAACCAATTCCCTTATGAGTTTCCCTTCTCATGGAATAATGGCACTAGGCCACCTACAGGTGGGAAAACTAACTGCTCCTGCCTTCAAGCAATTGACTCCAATCATTGTTCAGCCAGAAGAACATTGGTATCTATGGGCTTCAAGAAAGAAAAATGACCGTTCGAAATTCCTGGGCGCGTCCACGTCATCCTCTTCGGTTCCCAGCCTGGCCGTTGATTGGCTAGACTGGGCGGATTGATAGCAGCGCAGCCATTGGCTGGCGCTGCTGTCAATCACAGCGGATGGCGCGGCGCGCCGGGGGGCGGATGACGCAGATATAGTCGGCGGCTATGGCCGCCGCTGTATCACAGGAGCGCGCTCGCAAAAGCTTTCCACCGTGCTCGCTCGCTCGCATTAAGGTGGAATGCTTTTGCGAGTAGGACCTAAGACAGCCGCCGAGGGACCCCAGAATACAGCGTTCGGGGCCAGTCTGTGCAAAACGAGCTGCACAGTGGAGGTAAGTATAACATGTTTGTTATTTTAAGAAAAAAAAAATCTGGCTTTAGTGTTGCTTTTAAGGCCAGTTTCATCAGACCAAATTGATCATGTGTATGACCCATCGGACCGGTGTCCATCGGACCAAAGTTTTAAAACTTGCTTTAAAATCTGTCCAATGGACGACTGACCGTCAGACCAAAATGATGGTTAGTACGCAAAAGTATCGGACAAAAAACCTGCGCATGCTCAGAATCAAGTCGATGCATGCTTGGAAGCATTGAACTTCGTTTTTTCAGCACATCGTTGTGTTTTACGTCACCGCGTTCTGACCCGATCAGATTTTGGACTGATGGTGTGTACTCACATCAGACCATCAGACCACTTCAGAGGTGGCCTGATTCTCATCGGACTGGTCTGATCATGTATACAGGGCCTAAGAGGGAAGTTTTAGGGAAAAAAAACTTTCCACAACTCCCTGCATATAACACGCAGGCACAGTTTACCCTCTATTTTCAGGGTAAAAAAAGTGAGTATTATACGCCAATAAATACAGTAACTATGAAATAAAAAGTTTGAAGGGTACCCACTGTGAAGGGTATCTTTTGGATCACCTCCACCAATCCAGTGCTCATGGCCAGTGGTGTATTTTGAGGGAGAGGGGGTGAGAGAGAGATGGAGGGGAAAAAGATGGGGGGGGGGGGGGGAAGGGAGAGAGATGGAGGGGGAAAAGGTGTGGGGAGAGAGGGGGTGAGAGAGATGGAGGGGGGAAAGGGTGGGAGAGGGAGGGGGAAAAGGTATGGGCAGAGAGGGGGTGAGAGAGATGGAGGGGGAAAAGGGAGAGAGAGGGTGAGAGATGGAGGGGAAAAGGTGGGGGTGAGAGAGATGGAGGGGGGGATGGTGGGGGAGAGAGGGAGGGAGAGAGATGGAGGGAGATAAAGGTGGGGGGAGAGGGGGTGAGAGAGATGGAGGGGGAAAAAGGTGGGAGGAGAGAGGGGGTGAGAGAGATGGAGGGGGAAAAGGTGTGGGGGAGAGGGGGTGAGAGAGATGGAGGGGGGAAAAGGTGGGGGAGGGAGAGAGATGGAGGGGGGAAAAGGTTGGGGAGAGAGGGAGGGAGAAAAAGATGGGAGGGAGAGGGGGTGAGAGAGATGGAGAGGGGGAAAGGTGGGGGAGAGAGGGAGGGAGAGAGATGGGGGAGAAAAAGGTGGGGGGAGGGGGGGGGAGAGAAATGGAGGGGAGAAAAGGGTGGGGGGAGAGAGGGGGTGAGAGAGATGAAGGGGAAAAGGTGGGGGGAGAGAGGGGTGAGAGAGATGGAGGGGGGAAAGGTGTGGGGGAGAGGGGTTAAGAGAGATGGAGAGGGGGGTAGGGTCGGTGAGAGGTGGGAGAGAGATGGAAGGGGGAAGGTGGGGGGAGAGAGGGGGGTGAGAGAGATGGAGGGGGAAAAAGGTGGGGGGGGGGGAGCGGGGGTGAGAGTTACTTCAGTAATCTTCAGAGAGGAGGTGAGAGAGATGGAGGGGGAAAAGGTGGGGGAGAGAGGGGGTGAGAGTTTCTTCAGTAATCTTCAGAGAGGGGGTGAGAGAGTTGGAGGGGAAAAAAGGTGGGGGGAGAGAGATGGATGGGAAAAAGGTGGGGGGAGAGAGATGGATGGGGAAAAGGTGGGGGGAGAGAGGGGGTGAGAGTTTAAGTAATCTTCAGGGAGGGGGTGAAAGAGATGGAGGGGGAAAAGGTGGTGGAAGGAGGGGGTGAGAGTTTCTTCAGTAATCTTCAGAGGACGCCTGTGTGACAACAGAGGAGCTCAGTTGGTAGGGCAAAGCTGAGAGAGAGGGACAACAATTGTCACTTCATAACAGGTGTCTGAATAATGAGCTCCATGTAAGGGTAACCATAGATATTAAATGTAACTATATCTAAGATTTGAAAATAACTTTTGAAAGTGCATTAGCAAGTAAAGCCTATATAAGACTCACATCTCCTTCACTAGGTTCACATATACTACTACTTTAATTGCACTATTTATATCTATGCATCAGCAGCCGACACTTTTGCAAGATATATTTGTTCTTGCATTAAAAAAAAAAATGCATCTCCAATAAAGCTAAAAATAACAGGATGAACTTTCACATCGGTATGCACCTCAAAATGCTCACCTGTACATCTTCTGCATCCCTTTATATTCAGGCAGTCCATAAATGAGTAATTTGTTTTAATTTAACCAATGAAAGAAAATGTCAAATTTCTCCCATCCTCTCACATGTTGTGGATGGGGCAATCCTCTTTGCTGAGCTAATGTATTCTAGTGTACAGCAGACTTTCCGACCATCAGAATACACTGATTGGTGCTGACAGTTATTACCTGCAGTGCTGATCGAGTGGCAAAAATCCAACAGGGTGGTTGTACAGAAGTTGATTGATAAATCAGAGTCAATGGGTAAATCGACTTTTATACAACTGCCTTAGCCATTTATGTATCAAAATTTGGCTGGTCCCTGCTGAACCAGTCTAATTTTGATCCATGTATGGCTGGTTTTAGTTTCATATTTTTACTGGTGGCTGAACTCTCTTAACTCCCATGACTCAATTTAAATTACAGCTAAAGATTCCTGCTTGACAGTATAAACAAGTTACACATCCAGTTACCATTGTATGCACAAGTCTCATAACAAATAAAATAAAAAACTTCTTTGAGCTTTCCTGTGCCAAATCTTCTTTATTTCACTCCTCCCTACTTCTTAAGAAAAGTCACACACCTAGTTTACAAGGAAAAAATATTACATGTCCTACAAATAATGCCCTGTACACACGACCAGATTTCCCGTCGGAATAAAGTTGGATTTTTTCCGACGGAATTCCTCTCAAGCATGACTTGCATACACACGGTCACACAAAAGTTCTCTGAACGTTCGAGCGCTAAGAACGTGGTGACGTTATGACGAGGAGAGAAAAGGAAGTTCAATGCTTTCGAGCATGCACGTTTTTTTCCCGACGGAATTCCATACAGATGAACGGTTTTCCGCTAGGATTTTTTCCGGCGGGAGAATAGAGAACCTGCTCTCTATCTTTTTCCTGGCAGTTTTTCGATGGAGCATACACACGGTTGGGATTCCTGACCAAAAGCTCTCATCTGACTTTTTCCGACGAGAAAACCGATCGTGTGTACAGGGCATTACATTTCAGCAGAAAATCCAAGCACAGGTGGTGCTCTTGATTTTGGTATTGATGTAGTGACAAGGAAAGGGTTAAGATGTCAGGGTCATCAGGTGTACAAAAAAATAATTGAGCGCACTCCCAATATATACCTATTTGTAATAAATACTAGTGAGGGGGAGAGGTAAATGAATAAGGAAAAGGTTCAACAGTAACAAAAAAAGGGGAGTCCATGGGTATGCATTAGTCCATATTAATGTCCATGACCCTATACAGGTGAAAGCTTTGCTCAGTGGCTGCCAGCTAACAGAAGAAGTGATCTGTAAACAACACAAGAAAGAAAGAGCGGCGCCTTCTAAGCGTAGCTATGAGCATTTATTTGATAAAACAACAAATTATATAAAGGGCATACTCACAAGCAGAGCATTGGTTTAGGCATATCAAAATATAGGTGATCATCCGCGGGAATCCCGGTAGGTGCAGGCATCATCCGTGCAGGAAACAGCTGAATCCTTGCCACAAGCGGCGGCGGTGAATACAAATCCAAGCGTCCTCGGAACCCAAGAGAAGGGCGCGGGAGGATGCGCGCGTTCAAGACATGCGTGTCTCTTCATCAGGCAAGGTCGTGGCCATTTTGGTGAAGGGCAATATATCCGCTGATTGTTCCGCCCATTGGTACCCCATTGGCAACAACCGTGATTTAGGAAGAATAACAAATGCCGCCCCAAGAAATATACAATGCGCTTAAACTAACAATTTTTAAAAACAAAACGGCACCAAACAAGGATTATTGGGGGAAAAGTAATAATAACGGAACAAAAGATTTTTTACACCATAGTTCAACCTAAGGCGTGCATAGGCAACACTGCGCCTCTGGTAACTATTAGACTATAACAAACCAAAAACACAATCTCACCCATAATATAACACTGCACTGGAGTGAGACATAAAGTGAGTTTTTTCTCATATTATATGAAATGGGAATAATGCTTATATAATACAAGAAAAAAACAAGATTATTGGCCATAAATATTCACAAAATCAACAGTCATATAAATAAATAAAATATAAAAATATATAAAATATATACTTACATACAAAAAATGTACACATACAAAAATGTCCATGTTTGATATAATCATCTGGACTAGAACAATTGTGGTTAAGCCGACAAAACTGGCTTTTGGGGATGTTATTGACCCAGCTGGGGTGATGGCAACTGTTATAATGGAGGTAGGAATTTCCTGCTGTAGGCTTCGTGTGAGGGTAAACAATATATTATCCCTGATTTTTTTACGTGTAGTTCAGAATATGTGATATATTGCCTCACTTGCCCTTGTGGACTCCTTTATGTAGGCCGTACTATACGTGACCTCCGCAAAAGGTTTGGTGAGCACAGGAATACTGTGGAAAAGGGATTGGAGAAATATAGTGTAGCCCGTCACTTTAAAGAACATCATGAGCAGTCCTCTGTAGGGCTCCGTGTACGGGTCTTAGAGGCCATCTCCAAACATCTCCCCCCCGCGGAACGCTATAAGCGTTTATGCGAAAGGGAGAACTATTGGATTTTTACCCTCAATAGCCTCTCGCCTGGTGGTTTAAACGAGGGCATCGAAATTAATATTTTATTATAAAAAAACTTTTAACTTATTTTTATATTTATTTATTTATGCGTCTCTATATATATTTCCTTTTTATATGTATATATATTTATATATATATATATATATATATATATATATATATATATATATATATATATATATATATATATATGTGTGTATATGTGTGTATATATACACACGCACGTGTGTGCCGCATATATGCGTGTATATATATTTTACCTTATTATTGTGCATATATCACTCACGCATAGACCTTATACATGGTAATGTGTCCAATTATGTACATGCACCTATGTATACATTTTTGTATGTGTACATTTTTTGTATGTAAGTATATATTTTATATATTTTTATATTTTATTTATTTATATGACTGTTGATGTTGTGAATATTTATGGCCAATAATCTTGTTTTTTTCTTGTATTATATAAGCATTATTCCCATTTGATATAATATGAAAAAAAACTCACTTTATGTCTCACTCCAGTGCAGTGTTATATTATGGGTGAGATTGTGTTCTTGGTTTGTTATAGTCTGATAGTTACCAGAGGCGCAGTGTTGTCTTTGCGCGCCTTAGATTGAACTATGGTGTAAAAAATCTTTTGTTCCGTAATTATTACTTTTCCCCCAATAATCCTTGTTTGGTGCTGTTTCGTTTTTAAAAATTGTTAGTTTAAGCGCATTGTATGTTTCTTGGGGCGGCATTTGTTTTTCTTCCTAAATCACGGTTGTTGCCAAAGGGGTACCAATGTGCGGACCAATCAGCGGATATATTGCCCTTCACCAAAATGGCCACGACCTTGCCTGATGAAGAGACACGCATGTCTTGAACGCGTGCATCCTCCCGCGCCCAGAAGTGACATCAGCAGTGCAGCACACCGTGGAAACCAGCTCCTTTCTCTTGGGTTTCGAGGACGCTTGGATTTGTATTCACCGCCGCCACTTGTGGCAAGGATTCAGCTGTTTCCTGCACGGATGATGCCTGCACCTACCGGGATTCCCGCGGATGATCACCTATATATTGATATGCCTAAACCAATGCTCTGCTTGTAAGTATGCCCTTTATATAATTTATCAAATAAAGGGTCATCAGGTGAACACCCTTATTCTTTGGCTTTTCGTTGATAAGCCCCCCAGACTAGCAGGACGCTGCTGGTCGGGGTTGGGGGATTAGTTAATTCTAGTTTCAAATCAAGGTAAAATACAGAAAATAAAAAATTTGAATACAGAAAATATTTTTCCTAAAGGTTGATTGCCTGAGAAGGTAGCCAGGGAGTAGCCAAGGTCAAAGTGGTGTGAACCATTCAAAATATGACAATGTATAACGAAAGGTCAGTCAGAGACAGTTGTGTCACAAGTAAGTGACAAGGGTTCACTATGAGGGTCAACACATGAGTGTCTGGTCTTTAACCACTGGCGGCCCCGCATATCGTCAATTGACGGCAGCTTAGGGGATCTGAATATCCAAGCTGCCGTCAATTGACGTCATCGTTTTCTCCGGCCACTGGGGGGCGCGCGCGCACCCGGCGCGTCCCCGAGATTCCGATGCGCGTGCCTGGCGGTCGCGATGTCCGCCAGGTACCTGCTGATCGGCAGTTTTAGAGCAGGGACGTGAAGCCCTGTGTGTAAACACAGAGCTCCACGTCCTGTCAGTGAGAGGAGACAGATGCTTTTTCTCTTGTACATAGGGAGACAGCATCGGTCACCTCCCCCAGTCACCCCCCTCCCCCAGTCACCCCCCTCCCCCCACACAGTTAGAACACACCCAGGACTCACATTTAACCCCTTCCTCACCCCCTAGTGTTAACCCCTTCACTGCCAGTCACATTTATACAGTAATTAGTGCATTTTTATAGCACTGATCGCTGTATAAATGTGAATGGTCCCAAAATGTGTCAAAAGTGTCCGATGTGTCCGTCACAATATCGCAGTCCTGACAAAATTCGCAGATCGCCGTATTACTAGTAAAAAAAAAAAATTGTCAGAATTCTATCCCTTATTTCCTAGCCACTATAACCTTTGCGCAAATCAATTACTATACGCTTATTACGACTTTTTTTTTTACCAAAAATATGTAGAATACATATCGGCCTAAACTGAGAAAAGAATATATATTTTTTTTTTAAAAATTGGATTTTTATTATAGCAAAAAGTAAAAAATATTGTGTGTTTTTTTTTCAAAATTGTCGCTCTTTTTTGTTTATAGCGCAAAAAAAAAAAACGCAGAGGCGATCAAATACCACCAAAAGAAAGCTCTATTTGTGGGGAAAAAAAGGACGTCAATTTTGTTTGTAAGGCACGTCGCACGACCGCGCAATTTTAATTTAAAGCGACGCAGTGCTGAAAGCTGAAATTTCGCCTGGGCAGGAAGGGGGTATATGTGCCCAGTAAGCAAGTGGTTAAAAGAATGAAGAGAGGGCACACCACCCTTGCACAGTAATTTTTATTAATATAAAAATGAAGTAAAATATACTCACAAACAAGTGGATTATAAAAGCATATCAGAGTCCACAATGGACAAAAAGCAACTAGATCACCAGGAATCTGTCCAGCACCCCAGAGGAACTTCAAGATGGCTGATGCGTTTTGAGGGGGGATCCTCTCTTCCTCAGAGTCCTGAGGAAGCCATCTGGAAGGTCCTCTGGCATGTTGGACACAGCCCTGGTGACTTGGTTGCTTTTTGTCCATTGTGGACTCTGATATGCTTTCATAATCCACTTGTTTGTGAGTATATTTCCTTTCTTTTGATTTAAATACATTTTACTTGGGTAATGCGCAAGGTTGGTGCGCCCTCTTCGTTCTTTTATAGTGTTTCCATTGGGTATCCCTTGACTAGACATGTGCAAAAGGAAAAAATTAGTTTTGTTTCGTTTTAATTCGTTATTTAATTAATTTTGTTAAGTTAAATTCGTTAAATTTGTTAAATTCGTTTTCGGAATTCGATCGTTTTCGATAAAAATTGGAAAAAAACACGGTCGAATTCGATCGTTTTCAACCGAATTCGAAAAACGGTCGAATTCGAAAAGATTTCTACCGGATTCGATAATATTTCTACCGGATTCGAATTCGATCATATTTTGATATTTGATATTTCAACAGAATTCAACAATATTTCATCCGCTATTGTTAATATTTCAACCAAATTCGATGATATTTCAACCGGATTGGAAATTATTTCAACCGGATTTGAAATTATTTCAACTGGATTGGAAATTATTTCAACTGGATTGGAAATTATTTCAACCGAATTGGAAATTATTTCAACCGAATTTGAAATTATTTCTACTGGATTTGAAATTATTTCCACCGGATTTGAAATTATTTCAACCGGATTTGAAATTATTTCCACCGGATTTGAAATTATTTCTACCGGATTGGAAATTATTTCTACCGGATTGGAAATTATTTCAACCTTTGGGAAATTTTTTCAACCGGATTGGAAATTATTTCAACTGGATTGGAAATTATTTCAACCGGATTTGAAATTATTTTAACCAGATTGGAAATTATTTCAACCGGATTGGAAATTATTTCCACTGGATTTGAAATTATTTACACCAGATTTGAAATTATTTCCACCGGATTTGAAATTATTTCTACCGGATTGGAAATGATTTCAACCGAATTTGAAATTATTTCAACCGTATTTGATTGTATGTATTTGTATTTGTATTATTGTATTTGATTACATTCTATTAAATTCTATTCTGTTCTTTACTATTCTTTGATTTTCATTCTATTGTTTTATTATTTTATATTCTATTTTATTGTATTCTTTTTTAGAAATCGATTTATATTTTTTAGATTTTGATTTAAACTTGCTTTAAATTTTCATTCGAATTTGTTTTTGACTCGAATGCTTTTCGAATTTGATTTGAATAGATTCTTTTCGGATTCTTTTCGAATTTGAATCGAATTTGAATCGAATTCGATTCAAATTCAATTCGAAATTTTTTCGAATTCGTTTCGAATTCGAATTTCGTTCGCGTTTTTTCGAATTTGTTTAAATTCGTTAATTTTGTAATTCGGAAATTCGGATGCATCCGAATTTCCGAATAATGAAAAATGTGTCTGAATTCGAATTCATAACGAAACTAAATGCACATGTCTACCCCTGACCCTTGGGGGTAGCAAGGCCTGTGCATGCACTGGGAGCAATAGAAATTCCAGGCTTCTTCAATTGCCATCGCACTACTGTTCAGGGCAGGAGAGTTTGTTATAGTCTGTGTCTAGTCTGATGGTGAAGGTGAGATTGTGCGGCTTGCAGTCCCATTCTGGTATAAGAAGACTGTCTATTTGAATTTGGAAAGGGCACACTGCATCAATCAGATTGAAAATAATATTCGGAAGATCAGAGTCATTGAGAACTAAATACAGTCTCTGCAAGAGTAGACTGGGGGGTCGGGATCAGAGTAACGATAGGACCCTTCGACACCTGAAGAGGCAAAAAGCTCTCAGGAACTAGGTTCTGCCTAAAGGAAGCTGGAGTGCAGGGCTCCTGCAGGAACGCATGGGAACGGAGTTCCTGCACTTTTTTCACAGCAGGAACTCCCTTTGCAGGGTTAGAGCAGCCGAGCCGCCTGAGCCAATCCTTCACTAAGCGGTGATGCCCAGCTCGAGTCACTGTCAGGGGCAGGCAAACCTTAGTAATTGTTTATGGTACTGGCCGCTTCCTGTATATGCATTTATCGGGTAGTGCGCGGGTATTCCGTCACTTTTTCAATGCCGCAATGTCTCCTGGGAGCTTTTGTCATTGTTCTTTCTAAATCCCGCGATAACTCGCGGCAGGCCTTTGCAATGTGTCCTGGGAACAATGACAAAAGCTCCCAGGAGACATTGCAGCATCGAGGAAGTGACGGAATACCCGCACACTACCCAATGAATCCATATACAGAAAGCGGCCAGTAACATAAAGGATTACTAAGGTACACTGGATCAAAAAAAAAAAATAGTAATTATGGATATGGCTGCTTGTGGCCAGTTAGCATTAATCATGGGTCTGGTATTTGGAAAATGGGATTTTCAAGGCACTGGTGGAAACCAAAGTAATATAAAAAATTGAATTTATTAACATAGAACAGTTAACAATATAAAAACATTCAAACATTTAGGGACAAGCCCCACAAATCAATCTAAGATAGCAAAAACCATCTGTGTCTCAATGAGTGGAGCCAATTGACCTCGACCGGTTTCGCGGTGGGAACCGCTTCTTCAGGAGGGTCTAAACAATATTTGTAAAGTATATGATAAACAACAAGCAAGAGAATACAATTTAGGTCAATAATTGGTAGAAAATAAACAATGTATTCACTCAGGGCAAAGCAAAAGGAATATTGCTCACCTGGGTTGGTCAACACAATCAGGTGCTGCGTCTGGCAATTCGCCTGTAGCGCACAAAGGGGGATTAAGAGAACGGGCTCTGATACGGTGAGTTAAAAAAATATATATGTAAGTATGTTTGAAATTGATAATGGGAATGGGACACCATGGTGATGAAAAGAGATCGCAGACATGTGAGGGAATGGGTATGATGGGTGTGGAATAGGGATTGGAGGTGGGTTATAAAGTGAGGGGGGGCAGTGGAAAGAAAGAGGGGGGGAGGGGAGGGGGGGGGGGAGAGGAAGAGAAGTGGGAAGGAAGGGGGGGGGAGAAAGGGGGAGGGGAGTATTGATAAATTAAGAGGGATGGATGGAGGGAGGGGGGGGAATTGGGTGATATGCTGGAGAAAGAAGAAAATAGCCGCTGTCCAGTTATGGCAGTCATTAGGGGAAACAAGGGGGAGGGGGGGGGGGAGAAAAAAAAGGGGGGGTGAAAAAAGAGAGGGGGGAGGGGGGGGGAAAGATATGGAAGGAAACAGAAGGGAGAGGAAGAGGAAAGGGAGGGGGGAACGGGAACCGCGATGGAGGGAGAAAGAGGGAAGGGATGGAAAAAGGAAAAGAAGGGGGGAGGGGGGGAAAGGGGGGGAGGGGGGAAAAGGGTGGGTGTGATGCGGAATGAAGGGTGAGCCTAATTGTAGGGAGGAAGGAGGAGGGGGCTTGGAAATGGGGGAAGGAAGGAAAAGGGGGGAGTGACTGGAAAAACGGTTGGAAAGAGTTGGGGCAGAGCTGGGGATGAAGAGAAGGAAGAGAAGAGACATAAACTTATACCAAGGGTCCCAAGAGGAAAAACTCATGATGAATCAATAGGTACTATCTTACCAACTGGAGCTAATATAAGCTCATATAAGCTGGGGCAAAAAGAGCGTGTTGGATAGAATGCGGCAGTGATGGCAGGTGGTATATAAGATCATGAGACAATCTGTCAAGCTGAAAGGAGATCAGAAGCAAAAGCTTAGGCACAACTCGCAGCATATGTGAGACAGGAGATGGAAGGTAAAAGTGAAAAAGGACCTGTGGATAGAAGCACTATCTCAGGCACTTACCATTGGATGCCGGCTGACACGCATACCCCAGGGAGAGCGTCCGTGCTATCTCACTAAAGCAGCTGTGTAAGCCACTTATGTAAGCAATCCCAAACCACGCTGGGCGTCATTAGATCACGACGTCAGCGTGGCCTCCTGTGCACTAGCCAGTGCGCAGGTGTGCAGTCATAGGACCCAATGGCAGGATGCCAGGTCACAGACTGGAAACGAGGAGCTATGATAGGAGCTCCCCATTCGGGATGGACACTTTGTGCGCCAATCAGGGAAGGAGGCCAAAAACGGAGCTGAATCATGTGACCAGGAGAACAAATTCTCCGAATAGACTGCTAATACATGCATTTAAAAAAACATTTATAGATAAGTTAAAATATTAGTTAACAATAAGTGGTAAATGGAATAAATATAGACAATACAGTCATAGTGATTATTAATTGCAATAGAGTACCGAATAATCATGAACACAACAGGGAAAGCAATTTGCACAATGAAACAAAGTAAGGGATAAGGACTAATATCATACATTTTACATTGTATTGCAATTATGATGATACCAAGACCCATTAATCTTTATTTTTGTTTTTCTCAAGACATCCAGAGAAAGTAAGGGGAAGGGGAAAGAAAGGGGGGGGGGGGGGGAAAGAAAAAATAATAAAAATAATTATACAACAAAAGGGGGGGGGGAAGGATAGAAAAAGGGGGGGAGTGGGTGATTATTAAAAGAAGAAGAGTGATATTGGAACCAATGACACAAATGAATCATTTACAAAAAAGATTTATAAGAGTTCATTTCATTTAACCCTGGGGGTACTGTGGCATTGAGGCGCTCTATCCAGAGGCATTCTTTTTGTAGGATTGTTTTATCCCAGTCACCACCACGTGGGTGTTGTGGGATCACTTCTAATACCATAAAGCGCACCACTGACAAGTCATAACGGTGGTAAAGTCCGATGTGACGTCCAATTGTGGTGAGTTTACCGCATCCTGAATCGTACAGGTGGTCACCCATTCATTGACGAAATTCTCTAATGGTCTTGCCTATGTAGAAGGCTCCGCACCTACAGGTCATAAGGTAGATAACCCCTCTAGTGAAACAATCAGCAAAAAAGGGGGGGGGGGGCGAAAATGTTCGCCATTAGGCAAAATAAAGCATTCACCTTCTAATACCCAGGGGCAGCGGGGACAACTGCCACATTGAAACACACCCCTAATGGTATGTCGGGGTGCACATTCAGCCACATAATGACTTTGAGACAGACGGTCTCGAAGTGAGGATGCGCGGCGGAACACCAATTCCGGATGCGCTTTAACATGTTTGTGTAGAGTATTATCCTCAGTGAGGATGTGCCAATGGCTATCAAGGATGTTGCGCAAAACATTATGATGGGCTGAGAAGGTTGTTATGAAACGTACCGATTCCTGTTTGGAGTTAAATTTGGTTTTAGATGTGTCATATAGCAAGGAATGTCTTGAACGAAGACAAGCTCGATTAAAGGCCTTTTTTAGATTAGTACGTGAATAAGCCCCTAGCTAGCAAGCGTTTTTGTAATGCGTCAGCTTGTTTTGTAAAGTCCGAGGATAGTGTACAGCTTCTGCGTAACCGCAAGTACTGAGCGAACGGAATGCTTCGGACAAGTGGTTTAGGGTGGGCACTGGTAGCATATAGTAGGGTGTTGCCCGCAGTAGGTTTGCGGTATAAGTCAGTGTGCAAGGTTCCATCTGCTTGTTTGATGACAACCAGGTCCAAAAAGGGGACCTGGGTCTCATCAAACACCACAGTAAATTTTACGTTAAATTCATTGATGTTCAGTAGCTTCACAAAGTTCAGCAGAGTTTCGCTGGAACCTGTCCATATTATGAACAGGTCATCAATGAACTTATACCAAAGCAAGATTTTGTCCATGTAAGAGTTCAAGTTGTCATTGGCGCTAAGTGAGCGTTCCCATGCACCCAAATATAAATTGGCATAGGCTGAGGCACAGGAGGTGCCCATTGCTACGCCTTGGGTTTGCAAGAATAATTTGTCATTGAAAGTAAAATCATTTTTAGTCAAGATAAACAATAACAGTTGCGAAATAATGTCAACGAGAGGCCAGGATGTGTTTTCCTGCTCATAGAGGAAGGAACCTGCCATCCTGACGCCCTGCCCGTGGGGGATGCTTGAGTATAGGGCCTCGACATCTAAGGGCACGAGCAGGGCGTCAGGAGGTACTTGAGTCCCCTCAATGTGTTTGAGTAGATCTGAAGTATCCCTGATGAAGGATGGGAGACTGATGACATGTGGCATTAAGAATGCATCTATGAATTTACTCGCATTGTCGGTGAGAGAACCCATGCCTGAGACGATGGGTCTGCCTGGGGGGTTCTGCAAGTTCTTATGTGTCTTGGGGAGGGCATAGAAGGTAGGTAGGCGTGGGAATTTAGGAATCAAGTATTCAAGAGTGTCCTTATCGATGAGACCATCAAAGTAAGCCTGCGTGCAGAAAACCTTAAGTTCTGTAGAAAACGTAGAAATCAAGGTGGATGGTATCCGACTGTACCAGTTGCGATTATTTAGTATAGACAGACACATATCTTGATAAGATGTGTGTGTCATTAAGACGATGTTACCACCCTTATCGGATTGTTTAATCACGATATCAGGGTATTTTTGGAGAAGTTTCAAAGCCTTAGTTTGATTACTGGTTAGATTTGGGGTGACTTTATGCCATTCCTGCCTCTTTAGATCGCGGATGGTCGTCTGCACGAAGGCCCAGATGGACAGGCATGTCATCAAATCCGGAAATCTCCGAGAACAGAGACTAAAGGATTTAGGAGGGGGTTGACTAGGTAAGCATATTTGGGATGAATTAGACTCAGAAGCTGGTGGGGACTCAACATATTCGGGATTGCTCTCATCATAGAGGAGCATGAGGTCGCGGAGCGCCCGAAATTTATCAACTGTGAACTGTTTGGTCTGCTCTGCGAGTTCACGCTCCATTCCGCTCAGTCTAGTCAGTCAGTCAGTCTGAGCTGAGGTGCAAGCAGGACGCTCTCACACGAGTCGGCTCACCCAGGGATAGATCAGTCAGGCAGGCAGGCAGGTTGTTCTCCCAGCCCCGGCTGCTTCCAGGACTCACGGATCACAGCTCTCCTTCCACCTCTCCTTCCACCCTCTGGCCTCCATATTTCCCCACCACCAACTCGCTTTCTTTCCCCCGGGGGTCTGAGGCCTCGTACACACGAGGCAATAGATTTGTTCAAAACGGTCTGTTCGACCGATTTGAACAAATCTGTCTGTTTGGATTTTGGTTTGCTCGCGTGTACACACGAGCAAACCAAAATCCCTGCCAGCAGACGGCGCGCTGATGTGTCGGTGACGTGGCGGTGACGTTGACGCCGCCACGTCACCGCACCAGGAAGTAAAACACTTCCGCGCATGCGCCGAATCCATTCGGCAGCGGTGCGAGACGACATGTCTGCTGGTAAGTGTACTAACCAGCAGACATGTCGGGCGGACCAGCCTTCCCCTGGAGACCAATCCACCAAGCCGACAGCCCCCAGCTTAGGTCCTTTTTCCTGATCGGTGGCCATCTTGGTACACCCTAGTTCATCTCCCCCTATTCTGCCCCACACGTATCCACCACCCCTTTAGCATTGATCCAGGGCTTTGGCCGATCGCCCTTGAGGGGTCAGGAAGGAATTTTTTTCCCTTGCCGCAACACATTTGGTTAGCACGGCCAGGTTTTTTTTGCCTTCCTCTGGATCAACCTGGGAGTGAGGATTCATAGAATCCTCCCCCCCCCCATCCCATTAAAAACCTCCCTGCCCCCCAATGCTTGGCGACAATGGCTAATCTGCGATACTCTGCAGAAACCATTTGGGGTCTGAGGCGATTCGCCACAGTATTACCAGCCATCACCAAGAAGGCCTTAAGAATTGAGCAACTATTGAGAATCGATCGACGATCGACTGTCAAAAATTTCAGTCATCCACCCCAGCCTGAGCACATATCTTGTGCTTTGATCAACACAAGATCGGCAGTAAAACACTGATTAGAAATCCTTGATTTCATTCTACAATACGATTTAGACTGCCTCTTTATTACAGAGAGCTGGCTCACAGCCGACTGTAACACCATTCTAGGAGAACTGGTGCCAGAAATCTACCGTATTATAACGGAAAACAGAATAGGGAAAAGAGGATAATTCCCACAATATTCCCAGGATATGCTAACCCTTGATCAAGATATTGATAATCTTAACACACAATTTCTCCACCTGACCGGCAACCCAGTCTTTGCCGACAAGTAGAAGGAAATTAAAACTCGGCTTGAAACCCTTAATAAGGAAATAATCAATAGCAAACAGACGAAATTCAACAAAGATAAGGCAGCTTATGCTGAGGGTTATGTGTATAAGTGGTCTACGGGCCCAGTAGGTAGAAAGAATACCAAACGAAACGAATACCCGGGAAATGTTAACACTGAGGCTGAATCAGATTCCTCCACCTCCTCTATCATATCTCAACAGAGCAATACTAGACTTCCCGCTACACCGGGGACCAGGTTTACTCGCAAGAGATTGAGGTACGGTGGAGTGACTCCACCTGCTCATTTACCCACAACAAAAAAGGATAAGAAAACTCCCAAAGACACAAAAAATCGTGTCCCAACCGCGCGTGATTTGGTTGATACCAACCTACCCGCGGTAGCCACAGCTATTTCTACATCACTACATGGAGCTATTCCCAAGGTCTTGAACTCTGTCTTAATGACCAACAAATATACCAAAGTGAATGATGAAGCAAAATTTTTTTAGACCTGAAAAAACAACAAGGAAATCTAGATACATTTGTCCTCAAAACAAACCCAACCTTACCTCCCCCACTCCAGCCAACTCCCTTGAAAGTACCCATCTCAATATAATTAACCTTACTCCGTTAGTACTAACAGACGATCAGTCCTCAGTTTTACAACTAGGTTTGGGATTCTGTCCCCTTGACCCTTTGAAAATCACTCATACCATAAGGATCTTTATCTTTTTGCCCGGAACCTTACTTACAAATTTATTTTTGACAAAGATCGTACTTTGATAGGAATGGAGCGTGAACTCGCAGAGCGGACCAAACAGTTTACAGTTGATGAATTTCGGGCGCTCCGCGACCTCATGCTCCTCTATGATAAGAGCAATCCCGAATATGTTGAGTCCCCATCAGCTTCTGAGTCTAATTCATCCCAAATATGCTTACCTAGTCAACCCCCTCCTAAATCCTTTTGTCTCCGTTCTCGGAGATTTCCGGATTTGATGACATGCCCGTCCACCTGGGCCTTCGTGCAGGCGACCATCCGCAATCTAAAGAGACAGGAATGGCATAAAGTCACCCCAAATCTAACCAGTAATCAAACTAAGGCTTTGAAACTTCTCCAAAAATACCCTGATATTGTGATTAAACAATCCGATAAGGGTGGTAACATCGTCTTAATGACACACACATCTTATCAAGATATGTGTCTGTCTATACTAAATAATCGCAACTGGTACAGTCGGATACCATCCACCTTGATTTCTACGTTTTCTACAGAACTTAAGGTTATCTGCACGCAGGCTTACTTTGATGGTCTCATCGATAAGGACACTCTTGAATACTTAATTCCTAAATTCCCACACCTACCTACCTTCTATGCCCTCCCCAAGACACATAAGAACTTGCAGAACCCCCCAGGCAGACCCATCGTCTCAGGCATGGGTTCTCTCACCGACAATGCGAGTAAATTCATAGATGCATTCTTAATGCCACATGTCATCAGTCTCCCATCCTTCATCAGGGATACTTCAGATCTACTCAAACACATTGAGGGGACTCAAGTCCCTCCTGACGCCCTGCTTGTGGCCTTAGGCCTCGTACACACGAGGGGATATGTCCGCTGAAAACGGTCCGATGGACCGTTTCAGCAGACATCTCCGATCGTGTGTATGGGCTAGCGGACAGATTTGTCCACCCGACAGATTTCAAAGCATGCTTTGAAATCTATCCGGTGGGAATCTGTCCGCCCGACATGTCTGCTGGTTAGTACACTTACCAGCAGACATGTCGTCCCGCACCGCCGCCGCGCCGCCGCCGAATGGATTCGGCGCATGCGCGGAAGTGTTTTACTTCCTGGTGCGGTGACGTGGCGGCGTCAACGTCACCGCCGCGTCACCGCCACGTCACCGCGCCGTCCGCCGGCGGGGAATTTGATCCGATGGTGTGTACACGCCATCGGATCAAACTCCAGATCGGACATATCCGATGGAAATGGTCCGCGGACCGTTTTCATCAGATATGTCCGATCGTGTGTACGAGGCCTTAGATGTCGAGGCCCTATACTCGAGCATCCCCCATGGGCAGGGCGTCAGGATGGCAGGTTCCTTCCTCTATGAGCAGGAAAACACATCCTGGCCTCTCGTTGACTTTATATTGCAACTGTTATTGTTTATCTTGACTAAAAATGATTTTACTTTCAATGACGAATTATTCTTGCAAACCCAAGGCGTAGCAATGGGCACCTCCTGTGCCCCAGCCTATGCCAATTTATATTTGGGTGCATGGGAACGCTCACTTAGCGCCAATGACAACTTGAACTCTTACATGGACAAAATCTTGCTTTGGTATAGGTTCATTGATGACTTGTTCATAATATGGACAGGTTCCAGCGAAAACACGCTCTTTTTGCCCCAGCCTATATGAGCTTAAATTAGCTCCAGTTGGTAAGATAGTACCTATTGATTCATCATGAGTTTTTCCTCTTGGGACCCTTGGTATACGTTTATGTCTCTTCTCTTCCTTCTCTTCATCCCCAGAACTCCCCCAACACTTTCCAACCATTTTTCCAGTCATTCCCCCTTTTCCTTCCTTCACCCATTTCCAAGCCCCCTCCTCCTTTCTCCCTACAATTAGGCTCACCCTTCATTCCGCATTACACCCACCCTTTTCCCCCCTCCCCCTTTCCCCCCCCCTCCCCCCTTCTTTTCCTTTTTCCATCCCTTCCCTCTTTCTCCCTCCATCGCGGTTCCCGTTCCCCCCTCCCTTTCCTCTTCCTCTCCCTTCTGTTTCCTTCCATATCTTCCGCCCCCCCTCCCCCCTCTCTTTTTTCACCCCCCTTTTTTTCTCCCCCCCCTCCCCCTCTTTTCCCCTAATGACTGCCATAACTGGACAGCGGCTATTTTCTTCTTTCTCCGGCATAATTTTCTCCACTATTACCTATCAACCAATTTCCCCCCCCCCTCCCTCCATCCATTCCTCTTAATTTATCAATACTCCCTTCCCCCTTTCTCCCCCCCACTTCCTTCCCACTTCTCTTCCTCTCCCCCTTTCCGCCCTCCCCTTTCCCCCCTCTTTCTTTCCACTGCCCCCCCCTCACTTTATAACCCACCTCCAATCCCTATTCCACACCCATCATACCCATTCCCTCACATGTCTGCGATCTCTTTTCATCACCATGGTGTCCCATTCCCATGATCAATTTCAAACATACTTACATATATCTTTTTTTTAACTCACCATATCAGAGCCCGTTCTCTTAATCCCCCCTTCGTGCGCTACAGGCGAATTGCCAGATGCAGCACCTGATTGTGTTGACCAACCCAGGTGAGCAATATTCCTTTTGCTTTGCCCTGAGTGAATACACTGTTTATTTTCTACCAATTATTGACCTAAATTGTATTCTCTTGCTTGTTGTTTATCATATACTTTACAAATATGTTTTAGACCCTCCTGAAGAAGCGGTTCCCACCGCAAAACCGGTCGAGGTCAATTGGCTCCACTCATTTAGACACAGATGGGTTTTGCTATCTTAGATTGATTTGTGGGGCTTGTCCCTAAATGTTTGAATGTTTTTATATTGTTAACTGTTCTATGTTAATAAATTAAATTTTTTATATTACTTTGGTTTCCACCAGTGCCTTGAAAATCCCATTTTCCAAATAACAGACCCATGATTAATGCTAACTGGCCACAAGCAGCCTTTTTGCATTCTTTCAACAAAGTCAAAAAATGTCTCCATACTAACCGGGATGCTGGCCCATCCTAATTATTTTTTTCCTAATTTAACTGAGGCAATACTCACACTTTTTGATAATTATGGATATGAGCGTATCATTTTATTTATTTATTTGGTGGGGGAGTGGATCTTGGGTGGTAGTTCCCACACTTTTTTCCCCAGGACTTGACTCTTGCTGGAGTGTATCCAGAATGTCTACAAGCAGATTGTGCAATTAAAGCTGGTGACAAGGATGAACCTATAGTAATAGTGTAGTATAGGGGCCAAATAATCTAAAATCCCATACTTAATCCCGGGTTGAACGCTCTGTGTGCTCTCTGTAATAACAGCAATGTATTAATTGAGGTCACCTGTAGCAGCATGACAGTTCTCAGAGTGTCTTTTAACAGACAGGGAGCATCGATTGAATTGGGCAAGGCACAGTTTACTCAAGACCAGTGGCGGCTGGTGGGTTTCTTTTGGGGGGTCAAACAACCACCCCCAGTTGGCTGGCGGCACCCCCCCCCCCCACAAGGGCGGTTGGTCACTCATCTAGCCCCGCACTTACCCCATTTAGGTAGCAGGCAAGCAGCTCTCTTACGGGTTGTGGCTTCCATCACAGCGGCTTCATGCCGTGCATCTCCTCCCACCTCCTCCTAGGCATCCAATAGGATCCCCTGTCCTTTCAGACAATTGAGTGAAGGGTTTCAGGACCTCTTTCCTGATTGACTTGGAGGAGGATCAGTGTGACAATAGCAAATATTCATTGTCACACAACTGGGTGAGCTCAGGGTGCAGTGCTCTGTGCTCCTAGCCTACCCTTTTATGAAGCTTATTAGAGCCTCTGACTCTAATCACATGCTTCAAAAAAAACAAAAGAAAACATTGGAATCCATGTGTCCGGCACCCCCATGTAGATTAGGGAGCTTGACACATGTATAGGGGTGGCGGTGCCCATGTGCCCCTAGTGGTTGGACGGCCACTGCTCACGACTAAGAGAGTAGATAATCAACAAAGCTTTAAAGCAGCCATATCAGTGGGTAGTGCTTTCTTAGCTGTTAGTTCAGCTGCTGCGGCTTGTATTGCCTTAAAGTAGATGTAAAACCATAGAGAATAAGATTTCCTACCATCTGTGCCCAGTCTTGCCACACAGAGTTAATCCAGCGCTTAGCAATCCTCTTTTTATTGTTCAGTGAAATAAAAAAAAACTTCCAGATAAAGACCAAAGTCCTTGCTTGAGTGACAGGTTATTTACATATCTCGTGCACTAGCTTACAGACATGCACAGCTTCTGTAAAGTGCACAATTCACATCCCCCTCCCCTCTCCTCCTCTCCTCTCCACTCCAGCTGTCGCAGGATTGGCTGTCTTTCCTGTGTTTGGATTAAATGTTTTCAAAATATGGGGTGATCCGCAGTTCAGTGTGAACAGCCATCAGAATATACATAGACAAGAAGCTGTGCATGTCTACAAGCTAGTGCACGACATATGTAAATAACCTGTCACTCAAGCAAGGACTTTGGTCTTTATAGGGAAGTCGGTTTTATTTCACTGAACAATAAAAAGAGGATTGCTCGGGGGCGTGGCCTAGCTGAGCAAGGAGATGGCTGCTTAATCCAACAGCTCCCGCAGACAGAGGATATCCATTGGCTTTTCTGTGGAAATACAAAGCCCATCAGCCATGGGCAAGTCACACCGGAGTGCCTCAGCGTCCCGGGCACCGAAGGAGACCGGAACACAGCCTGGCCGCAACATCCCTGAGCTGTTCCGCTCCCTCCGCTCTGACTCACACGTGGCCTCGCAGGCTTCAGGACCTACTTCCCCGAGCGCAGCATCGGACTCCCAGTCGGATCGAGAGCCGCTAGACGGCCGTACCGGCCCATCTGTTAGCCTCTCCGACCTTAACAGAGTGGCCTCCAGCATCACCGACACTTTATCGGCGGCTATTCAGGACCTAAAGTCGGAGTTTCGCGCGGTCGCAACCCGCCTCGGGGAGGTCGAGCAGACGACGCAACTCCATTCAGCGGCCATCAGGCAAGTTCAACATGCCCACGACGCCCAATTGTCTTATTTGTTTGACCTCCACCGACACGTCGAGGACCTCGATAACAGGGGTCGCAGACATAATGTTAGAATTCGGGGGGTCCCGGAGGCAATCGAAGCGGAGGCCCTGTCGCAAGCTATCTGCTCTGTCTTTAACGACTTATTGGGCTGCCCGGCGGATTCCCCGGTGGAGATGGAACGACTACACCGTGCCCTTAGACCCCCTCCCCGCGATGGTGACCCCCCGAGGGACATAATATGTTGCATCGTCAACTTTCCACTTATGGAGGAAATCATGAGAAGAGCAAGAGAGAGGGGCCGTGTTCTCTACAATGGCAACGAGGTGAAACTGTTTCAGGACCTTTCTCAAATTACCCTGCAAAACAGACGAGCTTTGAGACCTCTGCAGGACATCCTGCGCAATCGCAATATTGTATACCGTTGGAAGTTCCCGTTCTGCCTTTCCGCCACCGCTAGAGGGCGTACAGCCCTCCTACGCCCCCAGACGATCTGCAACTTTTTTTGCGAGCAGCTCAACATCCCAACGGTGGAACTGCCGGACTGGTGCTCTTTTCACTTCCCTACGGAACCCTGGCGTCCGGTCTCCCACCATCCCTCTCCGAAAGCTCAGAGGCAGCGATCCCGACGCCGGAGGACGGATCGTCCCTTGCCCGGGGCTCCAGCATCTCGCCGGGATCAAGACCGTCACAGCCCTGACCCTCTCGCTACCCCTAGGAGGGACCGTCAAGAACCCTGAGCCTCACGCTCCCGCTCCGGCTGCCCGTAAGTGACTTTGCATTCCGCTTCCTCTGCTCCTCTCCCTACCTCGCTGCTGCCAGACCTCCACCACAACTTCTCCCCTTTTCGCTGTCCCTGTGAACTGGTGGCTCAGACGAATCCTTGCCATACTCTGAAATTCCCATGTTACCTTATTGCTGCAACTCTCCCCACCCCCCTTCTTATAATTGTTTCTTTTGTTTTTATTTTTTTTTCCTACAAAGCGCACCTAGCCATTCCATCCCTGTTCCATCCCCCCTGAGACTTGTCCATCTGTTTACTGCCCTGATGCTTCCCTGCCCTCCCCCCCTGGTGGTAAGGCTGATGTCCTGCTCCCTCGTCCTGTCATACTGGGGCCATACCTCTACAGACTCTAGATGCTATCCTCCCAGCGGTACTGCCAACTCCCTGTTTAACGTCAGCCTTTCAGCCCCTGCCACGCTGCCCACGCCTGCCCAATGTGACTGGTGACCCAGATTGGTGATGGCCCTGCCCCCTCTTGTCTCCGGAGGATTGCTCTCAGAACCATAGACTTCCATCCAGGTTCTCGTTTTGCCCATCATCTTCCTGACCACTGTGATCATAGGCAGCTGGCAGCACCTCCCCCCGGAACTAATGAAATCAGTTGCAATTCTGTGTCAGTTATACTTATTATGTAACAGGTCTGAACTATAGGCTCGGCCGGATATTTCTTTACAAATAACCTGTGTAGTGTTATCCCCCCTTCCCCTCCTCCTACTCCCAACCCCCCCTCTCTCTCCCCCCTCCTCCTTCCCCCCCCTCTCCCTCCTTTTCCCCTCCCCCTCTGCTTCCTTCACCCTCCCCCCCTCCCTCTCCCCCTCCCCCTCCTCCCCCCTCCTCCCTCTCCCCCCCTCTCTCTCCCCCCTCCTCCCTCTCCCCCTCCTCCCTCCCCCCCCTCCTCATTCCCCCCCCCTTTTTATCTATGCAGGTATATACATGTTTTTGTTCCACCTTCTCTTAAGTGCCCTATACGTGTGTTTCACTCTCTCTTGTTGTATCTACAGCTAAGGTCGCAGTGGTCTCCCACCACACGTTGGGAGAAATTGAATGCTCCCTCGCTCCTTGGGGCCTCTTTTGTGGACCGCTTGCCCGCCAGCCGGTTTTCTTGAACGGTAAGCCGGATCCTATGCCCTCCTAGTGATTTGGAGGGTGGTGCCCCCTGGGTCTGGGGCTTATTTCCACCCATGAGACCCGAGGGAGCTGCCAACGAAAAATCACTGGACAGGCCGTCTGGTAATGTAGAGGTTAATTAATTAACTACTAATGGCTATAATTACTTGTGATTGACTCTCCAAATAGCAAACCGCTCCACTGTTTAATTGACAGAGGGTGATTGCTCTGGGGAAACAGGGTACATGCTCGTGGGATATCCCTTGGGGCCCCCATGGGTCGCCGGCCTCCATACCCATGAGCTACCTTCTTATAGTACCCGCACCTGTGGGGGTTTTTTTCTTTTGTTTTTTTTGTTTTTTTGTTTTTCTTGAACTCGAGCCCTGCTGGTTCTGGGGGATGGCGGGACGCCGATGACCAGTGGCACATCCCTGGGACCTATGGGCCCCATATGTATGTACCCCCCACTAGTCCTATGGTGGGCCCATTAGTGAATGCCCACTCAGTAGATCCTACCCTCCAGTTGAGGCTACTGTAGTACCCAGACCATTCAATCTACTATTTGGGGTCTTGACACAACGTTGTATCATTGTTCTTGAATACTATGTGTGGACTGTCCTTAATAAGGTTCGTCTTGTTCATTCTGGCATGCACATTTTTGCTGTTTTGTGAGGGATGTTTATTTGCCTGTTTATGTACGCTTCCTGCAATGTTTACTGCTTACGGATGGGGCTCCGGGGTTGTTGTGATTGTATACATGTATTATCATTCAATGTCTAGGTTTTACTCAACTTCCATTTGTCTAAGCCTACAAGAGGTCAATCTCTCTCCTCCTCTTCACATATCGTTCCCTGCCCTGCTTAGGCCCTCTTCCTCCCTCTGTCTTGCCCGACCTACCCCACTCACATGCCTTCTGCCCTCCTCCTTTCCTTTCTCCGAGCTCCCCATTACGATACCATTCACTGATTCCTCTGTCTCGTGGCAGCCCACGCTCCCGGTTAGACTTACTGTCCCCCAGCAGTAGAGCTTTAAAAGGCCTGCTGACACTCCGGCCCTCTAACTCCCAGGTGGACTAGATTCTCTATTCCCGCCTCTGGTATCTGTCCCCCTTTACCTCCCTCTTGTGGGGTAACTCCCTCAATACTTTTCTATCGCCTCTCTCCTTCTCACTCTCGTATCTTTGCCCCCTTTTTGTGTCTTGTTCCCCCCCCTTCCCTCCTACCGACCCGTTTATCTACATTGTTGGTGTTGGTGGTCACCCACGTCGGGCATCCCTCCAGCGGTTGTCGTTCATACCTGCGCCTGTTTCAGTGAAACTTGCTCTACTATTAACTCCTTTCCTTCAATTACTGTAAGCTATGCAAAAGGCCTCGCAGCCCCCTCTTCCCCTGTCGCTGAAGTGTGTGTCTCTTAATGTAAGAGGCTTGAATGTGCCGGAAAAATGATCGCAGGTCCTCTCCGCGCTGTCCAAACAGAAGGCCCAGTTTGTATTTCTACAGGAAACCCATTTCCGATCGGACTCTATCCCTAAACTTCGCAGCATCCTATACCCCACCGCGTTGCACTCCACGAATCCTTCCGCAAAGACCAAAGGCGTTTCCATCCTGGTCTCCAAGCATGCTCCCTTTCGCCTGTCAGACTCTTTGGTTGACCCGGAGGGTAGATTTTTGTTCATCAAGGGCCACTATGCCTCTAGGCCCCTGACCTTGGCAAATGTGTATGCTCCGAACGACCATCAGGTCTCTTTTTTTTAAAAAATTCACAAGCTTCTACTCTCGTTCCAGGAAGGCATTGTCCTCCTAGGAGGCGACTTTAATGTTCCCCTGAACCCTGACGTTGACTCCTCGTCGGGGGCCACCGCATTGCCCTAACGAGCCCTCCGACAAATCAAATTGCAGTTGCAGGGCCTCGAATTGCATGATACGTGGCGCATGCTTTTCCCCACAACTAAAGATTTTACTTTCTACTCTGCTCCTTGCCAGAAATACTCTTGTATAGACTATTTTTTTTTTGTCCCAACCTGACTTGACCTACTTAACCCAAGCTACCATAGACCCAATGTTTTTGTCCGACCACCATCCCATCTCGGTCACCCTGACCTTTCCTGAGTCGATTCCCAGGACCAAAACATGGCGGCTAGACTCAGCTCTGCTCAAAGACGCTGGCTTTTCGGCACAACTGGACTCCACAATCCGCAATTACTTTGCCGAGAACTCCTCCCCCGACCTGTCCCCCTCACCGTGTGGGAGGCCCACAAATGCGTGGTACGCGGGGACCTTTTAACTCAGGCTGCAAGGCTCAAACGAACCCGACAAGAAGCTATAACCAGCCTGCTTCACAAAATCGGTAGGCTGGAAGCCTCTCATAAGGCTTCTCTCTCCCGCAGTTCACTACAGGAGCTCACGCACACCCGTTCACTGCTATTGGATGAGCTGGGCAAACGCTCCAGACGGCGGTATGTTCTCCATCAAAGAATTTTCTACGAGCAAGGCAACAAATGCGGGAAACTGTTGGCAAAGGCGGTGCGGGCATCTAGGCCCTCCACTACGGTCCACCAAATTCGAGATCCCAACGGTGTGGCCTTGTCTAAAAATGAGGATATAGCGAAATGCTTCCAGCAATATTATACTAAGCTTTACAATTTAGACCCCTCCACCCGGACCCCGGTCCAGGCAGCAACCAGGACGGAAGCAATTAGGGATTTCCTGTCCCAATATTCCCCAGGACAAATCCCAGAGGCATGCTCTGCAGAGTTGGATTTACCCCTCTCAGCTGGAGAACTCCAAACTGCAATCCGTCAAATGAAACCAGGTAAGAGCCCGGGACCTGACGGGTTCACGCTGCAATATTATAAAGCATTTCTACCTGCTCTTTCTCCTGGGATGTTAACTGCCTTTAACGCCCTAGCCTCCCCGTCTGCCCCTATGGGTTGTTTGCTGGAAGCACATATTGCTGTTATCCTGAAGGATGGTAAGGATGCCGTGCTTGTCCAAAACTACAGGCTGATCTCCCTCCTCAACGTGGACATCAAGTTATACGCCAAGATCCTGGCAAATCGTCTGTCCCCGCTCCTGCCTGGATTGGTGGCTCAAGACCAGGTGGGGTTCGTCCCTGGCAGAGAGGCCAGGGACAACACCATCAGAGCGTTAAACCTACACCGTTGGCTCACTACCTCCAAGACACAGGACTTTTTCCTGTCCCTTGACGCGGAGAAGGCGTTCGACAGGGTGGCCTGGGACTACATGCAGGAAGCTTTGGGCGCATTGGGCCTTCGCCCTCGCATGTTGGCACATATATCTGCGTTATACTCTAGTCCCAGCGCGAACGTACGGGTTAATGGTCACCTGTCGGACGCCTTCTCCATAAGTAATGGTACTCGTCAGGGCTGCCCCCTGTCCCCGCTGATCTTTGTTTTAACCCTTGAACCTTTTCTTAACAGACTGCGTCGCAACCCTGACATCAAGGGTCTGGCAGGAGGCGACAGAGAATACAAGGTGGCGGCATTCGCCGACGATATACTTCTTTCCCTGTCCCAACCGAGAATATCTTTGCCGAACCTCCTGAAAGATATAGAGAGTTTTGGAGAAATTATCCCATTTCAAAATAAACTACACAAAGTCCCACGCCCTGAACGTGTCGCTCCCGAGATGCGAGGTGGACAGCTGCCGTGATTCCTTTCCTTTCCTTGGGAAGGACAGAGCCATTACATACCTGGGCATCCAAATCACGTCAGACCTGACCCACCTCTTCACTGACAATTTTCTACCCGCCCTTGGGAAGGCCAAGCAGGATCTAAAAGATTGGGGTGCCCTCAATGTTTCCTGGTTTGGCCGCTCTGCCCTCCTGAAAATGGTCATCCTACCACGTCGTTTGTATCTTCTGCAGTGTGTTCCAATAGGCCTGCCCCCCTCCTTTTTTGCGGCATACAAGACGGCTGCCTCTGCGTTCCTCTGGAGGAACGCTCATCCTCGTATCAAGTACAAGCGACTCACTCGCCCTAAAACCAAGGGCGGCATTGGCCTGCCGGACTTGTTCCTTTACTATCTGGCGAGCCATCTTACATGTATTGTGGATTGGAATGTGCATGCAACCAGAAAAGGTTGGATAGAGCTGGAAAACTCGTTCACGCGATGCCCTCTTGACTCACTTCCCTGGATTACGCCGCGGCATTGACCCACGGAGGCTAGGATGCATCCACTCCTCGGGCCCACCCTTAGAGCCTTTGCCCGAGCGACAAAGGACCCGTCATTCTCCTCGGTCCCAGGGCCCTTAACCCCCTTGAGGGGTAACCCTGGCTTCGAGCCGGGCCTGCCCTCTTCATTCCTACGAGGACTTAGTGTCCGCCTCTCCATCCACTTTTTTCCCTTTCTGGTCTTATAGACAAGTGAGACACTTTCTCTCCTCACAAGCAACCGCGGAAACATGGTCAAGACGATTGACACCTTTTGAATCCCTTTGTACGCAGACATCCCCACAAAGACACCTGATCTCCAGTATTTATCAGATCCTATTGGACAGTAACCCGGGCTTGCCGGACCCTGCTCACTCAGCATGGGAAACTGAACTCAACATCTCCCTTGGAGAGGATGATTGGGCCTGTATCAATGATTACACCCACAAGGGGTCCCTCAACGTGGCTATCCAGGAAAACTGCTACAAATTACAGACACGCTGGTATAGAACTCCAGCTCTCCTACACAAATTTGCACCAGCGGTTCCGGATACGTGTTGGAGATGCGGTAAGGGACGAGGAACCATGATCCACATTTGGTGGGACTGCGAGTCCATCCAACCTTTTTGGAAAGAGGTGCATGATATTATCGCACGCGTCTCTACTTATGTGCTGGATTACTCTCCAGCACAATATCTTCTGCATCATACACATCTGACCAAGTCGGAGTTCCTTAAGTCCCTGGCCATGCACATGGTGAACGCGGCGAGGCTCTGCATCCCGGTACATTGGCGCTCCTCGCACACTCCGACAATTGGGGAATGGTTTAACAGGATTTCTAAAATTGAAGAAATGGAGGAGCTTGTCCATATCTCACAAGAGCGTATCACACAATTCTCCACTACTTGGGCCTGCTGGACCCACTTTAAAACGACCCAGCGTTTCCGAACCCATAATGCTTAAAATGAATCCAAGCCAAACTTAGGCAAAACAGGAACTCCATTGACCTGACTTTCTGCTGCCCGACTGGGATTGGCCCTTTGGGGGGAGACCGCCGACACTGACGTCCCTCAATCGCACCTTCCCCCTTCCATACTTCCCCCCTCCACCCCCCCCTTTTTTTTTTTTTTTCTTTGCTCTGCCTCCCTCGTTCTCACTCCCTTTCTGCCCCTCCTTTCTCCCTTCTTCTTCTCTCGCCTTTTTTCCTGCGCCCTCTCTTTCCTTCCTCGCAATAGGGTTGTACAATGACAAGTGGAAACGACCTTATGGTAGTTTCATGCAAGATAACGAAATTGTTATAGCCTATCGGGCTCAGGCCCTAAGTTTTGACCCCAACCTAATGAGTCAGCCTTGGCTCTTTGTTACTTGTTTAATTTCTTGACTCTATTTCTGGTATTCACATAGGCCATGTAACCTTAGATAAATTCTTGTATCTGTACTTCTCGTCTCTGTACGACGTATTGTTCATTTGTCTTTCAATAAAATCTTTATGAAACAAAAAAAAAAGAGGATTGCTCAGCGCTGGATTAACAATGTGTGGCAAGACTGGGCACAGATTATAGGAAATCTTATTCTCTGCAGTGTGACATCAAAAAAAAATGGGTTTACATCCACTTTAATAATTAAATGAGCTGACAGAGACACAAGCAGCTAAGAAGATCTGCCATAGCTGTACAACTGGAAAGTAGGCTGTCTTTGATTAATCTATTACATAAAGGACTGACAAGCAACATGAGGTAGAGTCTAGTGTAGTAGCATAAGCATTACATAATTTAATATGTAAACACAAGGAACTCCCACAATGTAAAGACTAAAACCCTGAGGAAATGTATTAGGAGAGTGTAGTTTGGCACTGTGCTACAGCTCTAGAAATAAGGGTGCAGTCTGCAATTAGGTTGGCAATATTCCAGCTTGGGAAAGGCTACAATTTAGAGTTCAATGCCTAAAGGCACCAGATCATGATGTCTTCATCATAACTAGGGATAAGCAGGGCTGGACTGGGACAACAATTTGGCCCTGAACGACCCACTTTAATTTTGCAGACACGCACAAAAACAGTATATAAACGATATGCAGGGGGTAGGGGATAGATAAGAACAGACATGGTAATGGATACATATTCAAATGGGATAGAGAAGCAAAGACACCATGATTTCCAAAATGTCTAGTCACTTGTCCCCACAGCAGGTCTAGTTTATCATCGACTGCTTTTCCCTAATAAATATGAGATTAATCAGGAGATTGTCATGTCTGTGGGTAGCTTAAAGGGGTTGTAAAGGTTCATTTTTTATTTTCTAAATGGGTTCCTTTAACCACTTAAGACCCGGACCAATACGCTGGTAAATGACCCAAGGTGTTTTTGCGATTCGGCACTGCGTCGCTTTAACAGACAATTGCGCGGTCGTGCGACGTGGCTCCCAAACAAAATTTGCGTCCTTTTCTTCCCACAAATAGAGCTTTCTTTTGGTGGTATTTGATCACCTCTGCGATTTTAATTTTTTGCGCTATATACAAAAATAGAGCGACAAAAAACACTATTTTTTACTTTTTGTTAAAAAAAAAAAATCAAATAAGCTAAATTTTAGTCAAACATTTAGGCCAAAATTTATTTAGCCACATGTCTTTAGTAAAAAAAAAAATCGCAATAAAAAAAAAAATAGCTACCTAGCGGGAACAGCGACACTAATACAGCGATCAGAAAAATGATCGCTTAGTGACGCTGGCAATAGGGAGTGAAAGGGTTAACTAGGGCGGTGATCAGGGGGTTAAAACTTTATTAGGGGGGGTGGGGGGGGGGCTATCCTGAACCTAACACTAACTGTTTTTTACACTGCCTGTCACACTGACACTAAATGCAGTGATTAGATCACTGCATTCAGTGACACTGTGACAGGGGGGTGGGGGGGGGGGGCGATCACAAGGGGTTAATATGCCTATGTGTGTGTGTGTCAGTGTTGTGTTGGTGCACACTTACTTGTGATGTCTTCTCTCATCAGCAGCTCTGGGAAACAGCGCTGCGATGAGAGAATACATCATTTCCTCCTTCCTGTGTAAACACACGAGGAGGAAGTTACACGAAGGGGGAGCGCTCCCATTGGCTGGGAGCGATCGCGGGGGGGCGGGTAAACGCCGACATCCGCCCGCTCGTCCCGGATCGCTCCCGGAGCCAGGGGGACCCCCGCACGCCGCGGAGGGGGTCCCGATGGGACCCCCGAACTGCACTTAGGCGGGAACGTAAATTTACGCCCTTGTGCCTGTACGTGCCATTCTGTGGCCGTATATGTGCGTGCGGGGGTCCTTAAGTGGTTAAGCTAGTGCATTGTTGGTTAACTTACCTTTTACGTCAATTTTATCCCTTCTTTTTAATATTTTTTTACTTTGTTTTCTTTGTCTGAATTTCTCACTTCCTGTTACTCCTCAGTAAGCTGTTCAATAAGCTGTTCTGGCTGTCTAACCAGGGCTCAGATGATGATAAGGAGAAACAGGAGGTGAGAAATTCAGACAAAGAAAAAAACATTTAGAAGGGAAATGGAAGGAAAAGGTAAGTGAACCAACAATGCACTAGCTTCAAAACGTAAGGACCGCCGCATGTACATTTAGGTCGGCACAATGGCACCGACAGGCACATCAATGTATATATATGTTGGTGCCATGATGTGGGTTGGGGGTCCGATCGGGACCCCCCCCCATACATGCGGCGGTCCGCGCGGCTGTACGAGCAATCCGGGATGAGGGGGCGGCTATTCGTTTTTGTCCGCCCCCTCCGGATCGCTCTCAGCCCTGTCACTTCCTCCTCCTGTGTAAACACAGGAAGGAGGAAGCGATATGATCTCTACCTCGGCGGTTTTTTCACCCGCCGCTGAGGAGAGATTACAACACAAGTAAGTCTGCACTAATGCCGCGTACACACGGTCGTTTTTTGCGATGAAAAAAAAACGACGTTTTTTAAAACGTCATTTAAATTGATCGTGTGTGGGCAAAACGTCGTTTTTTGTCTTCCAAAACACGACCCCAAAAAAATCCCAACATGTTTGAATTTTTTGTGTCGTTTTTCAAAACGTCGTTTTTTGTTTCACAAAAAGTCACCGTGTGTAGCAAAAACGTCGTTGAAAATGACGTTTTTCAACCCGCGCATGCCCAGAAGCTAGTTATGAAGCGAGCTTCAATGGAAAAGAGTGGTGAACGTAACCTCGCTTTTTGTGAAAAAAACGATGGTGTGTATGCAAAATTGTCTTTGAAAAGTGACGTTTCAAAAACGTTGTTTTTAACTTCACAGAAAACGTCATTTTTTTTCATCACAAAAAATGATCGTGTGTATGCGGCATTAGTGTTAGGTCATGGGTAGCCCCCGTACCCCCCCTAATAAAGTTTTAACCCCTTGATCCTCGCCCTAGTTAACCCTTTCACTCCCTATTGCCAGCATCACTAAGCGATCATTTTTCTGATCGCTGTATTAGTGTCGTTGTTCCCGCTAGGTAGCTAATTTTTTTTTATTGCGATTTTTTTTTTACTAAAGACATGTGGCTAAACAAATTTTGGCCTAAATGTTTGACTAAAATTTAGTTTATTGATTTTTTTCTTATAACAAAAAAGTAAAAAATATTGTTTTTTTTTTTAAATGTCGCTCTATTTTTGTATATAGCGCAATAAATAAAAATTGCAGAGGCGATCAAATACCACCAAAAGAAAGCTCTATTTGTGGGAAGAAAAGGACGCAAATTTTGTGTAGGAGAGATACGTCGCACGACCGCGCAATTGTATGTTAAAGCGACGCAGTGCCCAATTGCAAAAAACCCTTGGGTCATTTGGCAGCATATTGGTCCGGTCCTTAAGTGGTTAAAGGAACCTAATTAGAAAATAAAAAAACAAACCTTTACAACCCCTATAACCACTTAAGTAGCCCTTCACATCGAAGGGCACATTCACGTACCTGTATGTCGCCTTTAAGAGCCCAGCTGTGGGTCGCGAGCGACCTGGTCCTGTGCTCCGTGACCGTACCCGCAGGACCCGTGGACCTGATCGCCGCCGGTGTCCCATGATCGGGTCACAGAGCTGAAGAACGGGGAGAGGTAAGTGCAAACAAACCTTTCCTCATTCTTCCTAGTGTAACTGCCACTGATCGTCTGTTCCCTGTCATAGAGAATGACGATTAGTGACGTCACACGCCAAGCCACGCCCCCACCAGGGCCGGATTAACAGAGGGGCTGATGGAGCTGCAGCTCCAGGCCCCTTTCTCAAGATAGGCCCATTTGCCCCAAAAAAAATAAATTTTTTTTTTTTTTATTTATTTTTTTAGATCGACTTCAGGGGTTGTAGCTCGATGACCAGAGGTCACAGAAACCCCACATTTGGGGGATAGTCAGCTGAAGACCTACCCCACAACCGGTCAAAATATGGGATGGCTATCATTCATGGTTCCGGAGATACGGGCCTGCTTGCACAGCCTGTCAGAAGCTACATACAGTACAGCGCGGCCATTATAAATACAAGCTGACACACTGCAGCAGACTGAGAAAAAAAATCATCATTTGTGTTTTGCTAGAAAATTACTCTATGGTGGTCTTTGCAACTTTTTATGTTGCACGGTATAGAGCTGCACGATTCTGGCTAAAATGACAACTGCAATTTTTTTGCTTAGAAGATAGATCACGATTCTCTCACGATTCGTACGGCATAACATCGTCTTTCACATTAAAATGAAAAAAAAAAATGGGCTAACTTCACTGTTTTGTTTTTATGGTTTTTATTATTCATTGAAGTGGGCAAATGCAGCGTGACATAAAATATTGCAGCAATTCCCATTTTTGTCTCTGCTAAAATATATATAATGTTTGGCGGATCCAAGTAATTTTCTAGCAAACAATATTGCTTTTTAACTTAAACAAGTGTTGGACTTTAAGTGGTTACATTTCTTGCATTTACACACAGAAGTTTGATCTAAAAAGGAAGTTGGTTACAATGTTTCATGTTGTTTACAAACTTGGCAGACACTCTGATATTTTCTTTACACACAGAAGTTTATCCCTTTGATATAAGAAGAAAGCGTTAGTTACAATGTTTCCTGCTAAGAACTTGGCAAACTGTCCAGATATTTTCTTTTGACAGCTGAAAGTCTCTCCATTTGTTATATGAAAGAATCAGCAAACTCTGCATTGGAGATGTCAGGGGGGTTGAATCAACATCACAATTTTAACGATTAATTGTGCAGCTCTAGCACGGTACTGTATTTGCGCAGCAATTTTTCAAACATGTTTTTTTTGGAAATAAACTGTTTCATACATTAAAAAAACACTAAAGTTAGCACGATTTTTTTTTTTTTTGGTATCCTAAGCGATGCTTTAAACATTTTTTAGGTTAGATGTTTAGAGTTACAGAGGAAGTCTAGTGCTAGAATTATTGCTCTCGCTCGAATGATCGCGACGTATGTAACCTGTGTGTGTCTGGCTCTGATTCTAGCCAGTGCCTACCCAGCCACTGACTGGTATCTCTCCCTAGCCTGTCCCCACACACCCTCTCACCTGCTGACCTGTGGATGGGGGAATCACTCCTGTAGTGTTATTGTGTCCTGCCAGTGAGTACAATGATCAGTGTTGCTATATATAGCTGGCAGCACTGATTGTTTTTGGAAAAACAGGCTGGTTGTACTCAAGTCGATTAATAGATTGACTTGTGTAAAACCAGCTAGCCCATACATAGATCGACTATGCCTTGTCTCGGCATAATTGGTGTAATTTCAATTCATGTATGTACCGCTTAACCACTATGCAGTCCCTAAACATCTTTCCACTCCTATACATTGTGCCCACTGTCATACCCTCCACACTCCTCTCCTGTACATAGTGCCCACTGTCATACTCTCCACACTCCTCTCCTGTAGATAGTGACCACTGTCATACTCTCCACACTCCTCTCCTGTACATAGTGCCCACTATCATACCCTCCACACTCCTCTCCTGTACATACTGCCTGCTGTCATAGACTCCTCTTCTGTACATACTTCCCACTGTCGCACCCTCCACACTCCTCTCCTATACATAGTGCCCACTATCATACCATCCCCATTCCTCTCTTGTACATACTGCCCACTGTCATACCCTCCACACTTCTCTCCTGTACATACTGCCCCATCATACCCTCCACACTTCTCTCTGGTACATACTACCCTCTGTCATACCCCCACACTCCTCCTGTACATACTGCCCACTGTCATACTCTTCACACTCCTCTCCTGTACAAACTGCCCACTGTCATACCCTTCACACTCCTCTCCTGTACATAGTACCTGCTGTCATACACTTCTCTCCTGTACATACTGCCCACTGTCATACCCTCCACATTCCTCTCCTGTACATACTGCACACTGTTATACCCTCCACACTCCTCTCCTATACATAGTGCCCACTATCATACCGTCCACACTACTCTCCTGTACATACTGCCCACTGTCATACCCTCCACACTCCTCTCCTATACATAGTGCCCACTATCATACCATCCACACTCCTCTCCTATACATAGTGCCCACTGTCATACCCTCCACACTCCTCTCCTGTACATGGTGCCTGCTGTCATACACTTCTCTCCTGTACATGATGCCCACTGTCATACCCTCCACACTTCTCTCCTGTACATTGTGCCTTTTGCCGTACCCTTTGCACTCTTCTCCTGTACATAGTGCCCAATGTTAGACCCTCCACATTCCTCTCACTCACCTGCACATACTTCCCACTTATATACCGTCCGTACTCCTCCCCTATGTCGCTTACCCACAAAAACAGTTCTTTAAAATGATACTGAATACCCTCAATGTTACCAGCTCTAGAATGGACACACTTGTTAGTTCAACTAAAGGAAATCTCAGTTCTCATATTTGTTCTGTCCCATTATTAGAACTTATTTAATGGTGTGATTACTACGGTGATGTACAGAGGAACATCGGGGATCTCAGCTACTTTCCTGACATTACTACTTTTTAGAGGCCCTGGGGTAGGTTATGCCACAATGTACAAGTATGCACAGCATATTAGCACATTAGGGTACACTTATATTTTCAGACTGGGCCCTCCATTGCTGCGCTGTGATTCCCACGCATTTATTTATTATATATAAAAGGCCCCACCAAAATCCTCAGCACCAGGTCCATGATGTTCTTAATCTGGCCCTGGCCCCCACACAGTATTAATCACTCCCTAGGAAACACTTAACCCCTTCAGCGCCCCCTACAGGTTAACCCCTTCACTGCCAGTGTAATTTTCACAGTAATCAGTGCATTTTTAATAGCACCTTTCGCTGTAAAAATGACAATGGCCCCAAAATAGTGTCAAAAGTGTCCGATGTGTCTGCCATAATGTCACAGTCACAATAAAAATTGCTAAAGATTGTTCTAATAGGAACAGTCCAAGGTAACATACAGCAGTAGAAACAGACCTATGAAGCTCAATAGATAAAATTGTCAATAGATGGCACTCAAATATAAAGCTAAATTTGCTTTGTCTCTTCATTAATAATTGTTCCCATCCTAGCCTCTAAACTTTGTTCACTATTTGCAAGTGAAGATCTTCTATTGGACATTATCAACTTTGGGAACTATCGCTAACGATAAAAATTTGCATTGATCTTCACGTATGTAAAAAATATATATATATATACAGAGCTTTTTTTCTCAAAAAATAGGTGCAGGAACTCAACCACGACCCGTTCAGATTTCACAAACAGTAGAAGGGTCTTAAAGGGGCATTAAATACCAGAATTGCATTACATACAGTGTGCAGAGTTCAGGGGGTTACAAAGCAGTCACTTGTAAACACAGAAACCAGACTTCTGTGTTCACAAGTGATTGTGGTGAGCGGGCACCAAAGGGTCTGAGCCAAAGGTGGTGGAACTGAGTTCCACCAAGTTCCCCCAGAAAAAAAGCCCTGTATATATATATCAGTTAGGTTTAATTACAGTGCTTTTGTCATGCTTATTTTCTGATGTACATTTGTAGTTTCTCTTACCTAGCAGCATTGCCCAGAAATATGTACTGTATGTGTGCATATGTATATCTGTAATATGTGTACAGTGTATATTTAGACCGTATAAATCTATGAAGTACATAATTAGTAATCTTATGTGGTTTCTGACACACATATTTTATATAAATTATACCATTGGTATTTAGGTTATAGGGCGGAGGTACAAGTTATCTGTACACCACCTGAAATAATTTGTGATTAAAGTGGTTGTAAACCCTATTTACAACTGTATGCTGCAGTTAAGCCTATATTAAGGCTTACCTGTAGCTAACAAGGATATTTAGGAGATATCCCCTGTCCAGTGGCTTCACTAGTGTTGGTGTCACCCAGTGTGAAAAAAAAACAATAGTCCCCCACCCAAGTGCAGACCCCCATCAGTACAGACACCCCCATCAGTACAGACAGCCCCACCTCAGTTCAGACCCCCTCAGCAGTACACAGATCAGTACAGACACCCCCTAGTGCAGACCCCCCAGCATTACAGACCCCCCTCAGTACACACCCCCAGTATTACAGACCCCCCTCAGTACAGACACCCCCCAGTGCAGACCCCCCAGTGTTACAGACCCCCCTTCAGTACGGACCCCTCCCCCCTCAGTAGTACAGACCCCCCAGCAGTATAGACGCCCCCCTTATATACCTCAGAACAGCGATACACTACACACACTGGGGTAGATTCACATAGAGATACGACGGTGTATCTACTGATACACCATCGTATCTGTGAGATCCGGCGCTCGGATCTATGCGGCTGATTCCTCGAATCAGGTTCCGCATAGATCTCCCTTAGAGCCGACTGGTGTAAGTGAGTTACACTGTCGGATCTTAGGCTGCAATCTCCCGCCGTCCGCTAGGTGGCGCTTCTGTTATTATACGTGACGAATATGCAAATGAGGAGAACTGCCGATTCAGAAACGAACGCCCGGCCGTCGATTATTTTTTACGTCGTTTGCGTTCGGCTTTTTCCGGCGGATAGTTACCCCTGCTATATGCGGGGTAAGTGCGGCGTATCCTATGTTAAGTATGGCCGTCGTTCCCACGTCGAGTTTTGAATTTTTTACGTCGTTTACGTAAGTCGTTCGGGAATACGGCAATACGTTAAATGCGTTAATGTCGAAAACAATGACGTCCTTGCGACGTCATTTGAAGCAATGCACGCTGGGAAATTTAGCCGGCGGCGCATGCGCAGTACGATCAGCGCGGGGACACGCGTGATTTAAATAGTAAACTCCCCCTAGCCGCGGAATTTGCATTCCTCCGGGGGATTTACAATCCGCCAGGGCAACTTACGAGGCAAGTGCTTTCTGAATACAGCACTTGCCTCAAAAACTGGCGCAGGCGGATCGTAAAAAAAGATAGATCACGCGGATCAAAAGATCCGCTGATCTATGTGAATCTACCCCACTGTGTCTGTCCCTTGAGTGCAAGTTCCTCCTTCTTTGTGGATGTAAACAGAGGAGGAGGTGGCTTTGGTCTGCGCCACTGTGTACCCAGGTACACAGTGGCGTGAGCCGAGGCACAGCTAATCAGGGGCAGCGGGCGCTGTTAGAGGTGCGTGCTGCTATACACGGGTGTCACCCCTCTGGCAGGTGTCACCCCGGTGTATCCCGCACCAGCCTAGCAACACCTCTGCCAAAGTCATTGACACATGCGCACTGGGGAAAACTGAAGCAATGGCACCTGTGTGCCGTTGCTGCAGTCTCCATGCCATTATTAGTGGGAGTGATATCATCACTTCTCCGGCCAATCACAGCGCCGGAGACGCGATATCCAGAGAGTAACTCTGGGAAAACATGTCGAGGCCAAAGGGGGAGATGAGGACCCCTGTGGGGGCATCAACCTCAGGTAATTAATACATAATGAGTTAGTATGCATGCTATGCATACTAGCTCATTATGCCTTTGTCTTGCAGGGTTTGTTGATGTCTCATTTTTTTTAAGAGGGTTTACTTCCTCTTTAAGTAGAGAAAGGAAATGCAAGCCAACATCAAGGGATCTCTATGCCACATCATTCGGTAGATACCATTGTTGTCACTATGTACTATATGTTTTGATTATATTTGTGTACAGTCAGGGGTCAAGTCCTGGGGAAAAAAGTGTGGAACTCCCACCCAAGATCCACTCCCCACCAAAAAAAAAAATAATACGCTCATATGCATAATTACTAAACCGCATGTTTTTTTTTTCCGAAAGAAACAAGTTCTTTCTAAATCGCGCTATAACTCGAGGCAGACCTCCGCAATGTCTCCTGGGAACAATGACAAAAGCTCCCAGGAGACATTGCGGCATCGAAGAAGTGACGGAATACCCGCACACTACCTGATGAATCCATATACAGAAAGCGGCCAGTAACATAAAGGATTACTAAGGTTTGCCTGCCCCTGACAGTGACTCGAGCTGGGAATCGCTGCTTAGTGAAGGATTGGCTCGGGCGGCTCGGCTGCTCTCGGCTGCTCTAGTCCTGCAAAGGGAACTGAGTTCCTGCTGTGAAAAAAGTGCGGGGACGCCGTTCCCACACGTTCCCACATAACTTGTGCCCTGTGTACAGTACCTTGAAAAAGTATCCCCCCTTTGGCTTGTTAAATATTTTGTTACATTACAGCCTTTAGTTCAATGTTTTTTTTAATCTGTGGATCAGAACACAATAGTCTAAATTGGTGAATAGAGATGTACAGAACAGTTCGCTAGTGAACAGTTCCCGGTGAACATCGCTTGTTCGCGTTCGCCGCCGCAGGCGAACATATGCAATGTTCGATCCGCCCCCTATTCATCATCATTGAGCAAACTTTGACCCTGTACCTCACAGTCAGCAGACACATTCCAGCCAATCAGCAGCATATCCTCCCTCTCAGGCCCTCCTGTACAGCATCCATTTTAGATTCACCACAGAGCTCAGCAGCCCCACAGAGCCCAGCAGCCCCACAAAGCCCATAAGCACCACAGAGCTCAGCAGCCCCACAGAGCCCAGCAGCACCACAGAGCCCAGCAGCACCACAAAGCCCAGCAGCACCACAAAGCCCAGCAACATCACAGAGCCCAGCAGCATCACAGAGCCCAGCAGCATCACAAAGCCCAGCAGCACCACAGAGCCCAGCAGCACCACAAAGCCCAGCAGCACCACAAAGCCCAGCAACATCACAGAGCCCAGCAGCATCACAGAGCCCAGCAGCATCACAAAGCCCAGCAGCACCACAGAGCCCAGCAGCACCACAGAGCCCAGCAGCACCACAGAGCTCAGCACCACCGGCACCACAGAGCCAGCACCACAGAGCCCAGCACCACAGAGCCCAGCACCACAGAGCCCAGCACCACAGAGCCCAGGAACCAGGGAATGAGGTGAGAGATTGCATTGTGCTTTTTGGGGGGTGAGGGACTGCAGATTGTGTTTTGGGGATTGGGGGAATCGCATTGTGGGGATTGTGTTTTTGTATCTACCATGACACAAAAACGTATACGTCTGGCATGCATTTTTTGACCAAATGTTGGACCAAATATAACAGGCTAATTTTAAGTTGATTATTTTGTACGGCCCCCGAATGATGTTACAAAAATCCAAATGGCCCTTGGCAGAAAAAAGGTTCCCCACCCCTGCTTTATGTGATGAAAAAAAACAAAAAATTTTTGTGAAGTAAAAAACGACGTTTTTGAAACTTCAATTTTCAAAAATGACGTTGCCTACACACCGTTTTTTCACAATGCTCTAGCAAAGCGAGGTTACGTTCACCACTCTTTTCCATTGAAGCTTGCTTCATAACTAGCTTCTGGGCTTCTGGGTTGAAAAACATTGTTTTAAACGTCGTTTTTTGCTACACACAGTGATTTTTGTGAAACAAAAAACGACGTTTTGAAAAACGACACAAAAAATTGAAGCATGCTTAAATTTTTTTATTTTTTGTCGTTTTTCACAAGACATAAAACAACGTTTTCCCCCACACATGGTCATTTAAATTGCCGTTTTTAAAAACCTCTTTTTTTTTCTCATCACAAAAAGTGGTGGTGTGTATTAGTGCATTAGTGAGAGGAGGAACAGTGTAGCTGCTGTTGATTTAATAGGGAAATTGCTAGCTAGGTCAGTTTATTCAGTGTCCACTCCAGTCCTGAAAGACTCATCTGATCTCTGCTGTAAGGACAGCATCCTGACAGCACCCCAAAAAGCCCTTTTTCTCTGTAATCTAATGTGTGTTGCAGTGGTTTACAGAGAGAGACAGAGAGAGAGAGTGTAATTTTTTTAAATTAGATAGAGCAGGCAGGCAGGCAGGCTAGTCAGTTAGGCCCTGTACATACGACCAAGCTTCTCAGCAGAATCCAGCAAGAAGCTCGCTGGGATCCATATTCTGCCGAGAAGCTCGATCGTGTGTACACTTTGGTCTCAAAATAGGGATAGGTTCTCTATTTGCTCGACAGGCCATCGGGTCTAATGGCTCGACGCCTTTTTCGACAGCCTGGTCGACGAACTCGGACGTGTGTACGCGGCCTTAGAGTTACAGGGCCAGATTCTGGTAGATTTCGGCGTAAGCTATTTACATTACACCGCCGCAATTTACAGGAGCAAGTGCCGTATTCTCCAAGCACTTGCTCTGTAATTTGCGTCGGCGTAGTGTAAATGGCCTGGCGTATCCCCGCGTAATTCAAACGGGGCGGCTTGTATTTAAATTAAGTGCGCCCCCGCAGCGAAAGAACTGCGCCTGCGCCGGCCGTAGAGGTAGCCCAGTGCGCATGCTCCATAGTATGCCGCAAATACATTGGTTTCGACGTGAACGTAAATAACGCACAGCCCTATTGGCGACGAGTTACGCTGTCCCAACGTCCATACTTAACATGGCTTACGCCGGACCTAAGCAAGGTTACCCCTCATATAGCAGGGGTAACCTTACGCTTACGCAAACGATGTAAACTACGACGACGGCGCGCAAATACATTCGGGAATTGGCATATCATGCTCTTTTGCATATTCGCCACCTAGCGGCCAGCGTATTATTGCATTTAAGATCCAACGGTGTAAGTATCTTACGCCAGTCGGATCTACCCCAAATCTATGCGTAACTGATTCTAAGAATCAGTCGCATAGATACCCAGGCGCAGATACAGAGATACGACGGCGTATATGGAGATACGCCGTCGTATCTCTGCTGAGAATCTGGCCCACAGTGTGTAGAGAATGTATATACATCCCAGGAGTTGTACATATATTTATACACTGTATAGTTTAGCTAGACTAGATCCGCTCTTCCTAATATACTGACAGCCTGTATAGGGCTAGTACATCAGTCTGCTTTTTTTTTCTCTGTAATCTGCCTGCCAGCGCGTGTGTGTCAGGCTCACAGCGTATAGTGTGCCCAGTTGCCCAGTGCCACCACTCATATCTGGTGGCACAGTAGATTACATGTACAAAAAAAACACCATTTTGACTGCAATAGAGAATAGCAGTTAGTTGTCTGCATCGTCTACTCTGCCAACCTCTGCCAGTGTCACCAGTGCCACTCATATCTGGTGTCAAAGTACCTTGCACACATAGTACAACTAAACTAATCTAAAAAAATGACAGGCAGAGGCAGGCCACCCCACAGGGGCCGTTGTGGTCGTGGTGCTGTGATTCCCTTTGGCCCTAGAATATTACTTAGTCTTCAGAGGCCACGTACCCTGAACTCGAAAAGTTCCGAGGACATAGTTGACTGGCTAACACAGGACACCCAATCGTCTACAGCTTCCACTCGGAACCTTGACACACCATTCTCCTCCAGCTCAGCTTCGGGCACCTCTCATGTTACCACTCGCCCACCTGCCGCCACTACCAACATTAGCACCACAGCTGCTTCACTTTATCTGTCAGAGGAGTTATTTACACATCAGTTGGAAGAAATAAGTGATGCACAACCATTATTGCCAGAGGATGTAGATAAAAGGTATATGTCTCAGTCAGGCAGCATTACACACATGGACGTATGGTATGATTATGATGATGTTGTACCCGCTGCTGCTTCATTTGCTGAGTTGTCAGATACAAGTGAAGTGGTTGATGATGACGATGTGTCCGTGGATGTCATGTAGGTGCCCGCTCCAAGAGAAGAAGAACAGGGGGAAAGTTCAGATGGGGAGATAGAGAGGAGGAGGAGGAGACGAGTTGGAAGCAGGGGGAGGTTGTCGCAAGGAGCTAGTGGCACAGTCAGACAGCATGTATCGGCACCCGGGGTCAGCCAGACAGTACACCAATCAACACATGTTGTTGCCACCACCAGAATGTTGTCCTTGCAAAGCTCAGCAGTGTGGCATTTTTTTGTGTGTGTCTGCCTCTGATAACAGTGATGCCATTTGCAACCTGTGCCAAAAGAAACTGAGTTGTGGGAAATCCAACAACCACCTAGGTACAACTACTTTGCGAAGGCACATGATCTCACATCACAAACGCCTATGGGATTAACACTTGATGACGAGTACAAACAGCACACAATCTCAAAGCCACCATCCTCCTGCTGGTCCAGCAACTTCAGCCACGTCAACCACTGCTGTCCTCCTTGCCCCCTCTCAACCATCCGCCACTCCGTCTCTCACCTTGAGCAGTTCCTGCTCATCTGCCCACAGTCAGGTGTCTGTCAAGGACATGTTTGAGCGTAAGAAGCCAGTGTCACAGAGTCACCCCCTTGCCCGGAGTCTGACAGCTGGCTTGTCGGAACTCTTAGCCCGCCAGCTTTTACCATACAACAATTTGTAGCTATTGGGACACCACAGTGGAAGGTATGCGGGAGAAATTTATTTTCACAAAAGGCAATCCCCAACCTGTACTCTATTGTGCAAAAGGAAGTCATGGCATGTCTGTCACACAGTATTGGGCAAGGGTCCATCTGACCACTGACACCTGGTCTGCAAAGCACGGTCAGGGCAGGTATATCACCTACACTGCGCATTGGGTAAACCTGCTGACGGCTGCCAAGCATGTAATGCATGGCTCTGCAGATGAGTTGGTGACACCGCCACGACTTTCAGGCAGGCCTGCTGCCACCTCCTCTACTCCTCCTACTCCATCCTCTGCAATAACCTCCTCGGCTGAGTCCTCTTCTGCGTCTTGCGTCTTGCTCCACATCACCTGCACACCCCAGCTCCCCAGGGGCTATTCCACCTCCCGGATACAACAGTGTCACGCCGTCTTGGGGTTGAAATCAGAGAGTCACACCGGACCAGCACTCCTGTCTGCCCTGAATGCACAGGTGGATCCGTGGCTGACTCCCCACCAACTGGAGATCAGCAAAGTGGTGTGTGACAACGGAAGCAATTTGTTGGCGGCACTGAATTTAGGCAAGTTGACACATGTGCCGTGCATGGCACATGTGTTGAATCTGATTGTAAGAGGCTTTGTGCATAAGTACCCAGACTTACAGGACGCCCTCAACAGGCCAGGAAGGTGTGTGGTTGATTCAGGCGGTCCTACACACCATGGCGCACTTTCCAGATAACCAGCGGCGAAACAACATGTCAGTGAGGTGATTGATTTGCGACAGCCCGACACGTTGGAATTCAACACTCCTAATGTTTGACCGCCTGCTCCAACAAGAAAAAGCTGTCAACGAGTATTTGTATGACCGGGGTGCTAGGACAGCCTCTGTGCAGCTGGGAATTTTTTTGCCACGTTACTGGACGCTCATGCGCAATGCCTGTAGGCTCATGCGTCCTTTTGAGGAGGTGACAAACCTAGTCAGTTGCACTGAAGGCACCATCAGTAACATCATCCCATTTGTTTTCTTCCTGGAGCGTGCCCTGTGAAGAGTGCTGGATCAGGCCATAGATGAGTGTGAAGAGGAAGAGGAAGTTGTGGTCACCATCACCACCAGAAACAGCCATATCAGCATTACTTGCTGGACCTGCGGTAATGCAGGAAGAGGAGTCAGAGGAGGAATGTGGCTTTGAGGAGGAGGAGGAAGACCAACCACAGCAGGCATCCCAGGGTGCTCGTTGTCACCTATCTGGTACCCGTGGTGTTGTACGTGGCTGGGGGGAAGAACAGACCTTCGGTGAGATCAGTGAGGACGAGGAACAGGACATGAGTAGCTCGGCATCCAACCTTGTGCAAATGGGGTCTTTCATGCTGTCGTGCCTGTTGAGGGACCCTCGTATAAAAAGGCTGAAGGAGAACGACCTGTACTGGGTGGCCACGCTACTAGACCCCCGGTATAAACAGAAAGTGCCTGAAATGTTACCGAATTACCAGAAGTCGGAAAGAATGCAGCAGTTCCAAAATAAATTAAAAAGTATGCTTTACACAGCGTATAAGTGTGATGTCACAGCACAACGGGAATCTAACAGGGGAAGAGGTGAAAGTAATCCTCCTCCTACCATGACCACGCCGGCAAGGACAGGACACTTTACAAACGTGTTGTTGATGGAGGACATGCAGAGCTTTTTAAGTCCTACGCATCACCACAGCCCTTCGGGGTCCACCCTCAGAGAACAACTCGACCGACAGGTAGCAGACTACCTCCCCTTAACTGCAGATATCGACACTCTGAGGAGCGATGAACCCCTTGACTACTGGGTGTGCAGGCTTGATCTGTGGCCTGAGCTATCCCAATTTGAGATAGAATTTCTGGCCTGCCCCGCTTCCAGTGTTCTTTCAGAAAGGACCTTCAGTGCAGCAGGAGGTATTTTCACTGAGAAGAGAAGTCGCCTAGGTCCAAAAAGTCTAGATTACCTCACCTTTATTAAGATGAATGAGGCATGGATCCCGAAGGGACTGACAGTGGGCAATACATTTCACTAAAAAAGGCCTGATATGATGAGCTAAAAATGGTCCACACACTGCTGTATTTTATCTCTGCATGCTGGATGACTTGCGTGACTTATCCGCCACGAACTAGGGTTCAAGCCACAATATTTTAGTGCACTTACTGCCTGGAAAACATCAATTTTTCTGGCCGCTGCTACAGCAGCGGCTGCAATAATACCTAATTTTTCAGGCATGTGTATGTGCCTAATTTTTCTGACCTCTGGTGCAAAAAACAAAAACAAAAAAAAGGCACATACATGTGTCAATTCCCCTTTGTGATCGTTACCTTGTTGTGGTGAAGGGGCTTGCGTATCACAATGAAGCTACCACCTCTATGAGTGTGTTGGCAATGGCAATGTTGGCACACCCCAGATGATAAGGTCGTTGCTTCATTGTGAACAGACCAAAAGATCGGCTGGATAATTTTGCATAGAAAAAACATACATTTTCTTTGTGATCTTCTAAGGTGATCATTAACCACTTAAGGACCGCCTCTTGCACATATACGTCGGCAGAATGGCACGGCTGGGCACATGCATGTACAGGTACGTTCTGTGCTAGTACCCAGTCGTGGGTCATGGGTGTGCACCCGCGGCGTGCTCCCGTGACCCAGTCCGAACCCCGAGACCTGGACCGTGGGATTCGCGGACCCGATCGCCGATGGAATGCGTCGATCAGTCCCCAGAGCTGAAGAACGGGAAGAGCTGTGTGTAAACACGGCTTCCCCGTTCTTTACTGTGGCGGCGTCATGGATCGCGTGATCCCTTTTATAGGGAGACACAATCGATGACGTCACACCTACAGCCACACCCCCCTACAGTTGTAAACACAATAGGGAACACATAACCCCTTCAACGCCCCCTTGAGGTTAACTCCCAAACTGCAAATGTCATTTCCACAATAAACAATGCATTTTAAATGCATTTTTTGCTGTGAAAATGACAATTGTCCCAAAAATGTGTCAAAATTGTCCAAAGTGTCCGCCATAATGTCACAGTCATGAAAAAAAACGCTGATCGCCGCCATTAGTAGTAAAAAAAAAAAAATTAATACAAATGCAATAAAACTATCCCCTATTTTGTAAACGCTATAAATTTTGCGCAAACCAACCGATAAACGCTTATTGCGATTTTTTTACCAAGAATATGTAGAAGAATACGTATCGGCCTAAACTGAGGAAAAAAATTATGTTTTTATATATTTTTGGGGGATATTTATTATAGCAAAATGTAAAAAATATAGAATATTTTTTCAAAATTTTCGCTCTATTTTTGCGCAAAAAAAAAAAAACGCAGAGGTGATCAAATACCACCAAAAGAAAGCTCTATTTGTGGGAAAAACAGGACGCCAATTTTGTTTGGGAGCCATGTCGCACGACCACGCAATTGTCTGTTAAAGCGACGCAGTGCCAAATTGCAAAACATGGCCGAGTCCTTTAGCTGACTAAAGGTCCAGGTCTTAAGTGGTTAAAGCCTACTAGAACAACAATGGGCCCACACTGCAGAATTATTGTTTTCTGGGTCACTTAACTGTCACTGAACTACCTCAGCACGACCATAGGCTTTGAAAAACCCCCATCGCCTGCAATCTCCCAAACGCGCGCACAAGCACAGTCATCACTACACCAAGATTGACGCATAGAGGAATAAAATTTATGTCATGAGTGTGTAAGTTACAGACAGGGTTAGGGTTACAGATAGGATTAGGGTTACAGATAGGGTTAGGCCCCGTACACACGAGCAAATAAATCTGTTCATATCAGTCTGACAGACCAATTTGAACAGATCTGTCTGCTGGCTGTTTTGGTTTGATCGCTGTACACGCGATCAAACCAAAATCCCCGCCGGCAGACAGTGCGGTGACGTGGCGGTGATGTTGACGCCGCCACGTGACCGCACCGGGAAGTAAATTACTTCCACGCATGTGTCGGATCCATTCGACGCATGTGCGAGCAGATATGTCTGCTGGTTAGCGTACTAACCAGCAGACATATCGGTCCGACGGGTTCCCAGCAGACAGATTTTAAAGCATGCTTTAAAATCTGTCTGCTGGCCAAATCCGTCAGCTCACCCGTACACACGATCGAATCTGTCTGCTGAGACGGTCTGTCAGACCATTTTCAGCAGATAGATTTGATCGTGTGTACGCGGCCTCAGGGTTAGGGTTCCAGATAGGGTTAGGGTTACAGACAGGGTTAGGGTTACAGATAGGGTTAGGGTTACAGACTGGTCCAGGTGTTAGTTCCCTTGAAACAAATTTTTCATCACTATTGTGGCCAGAAAGAGTCCCTGTGGGTTTTAAAATTTGCTTGCTCATTGAAGTCTATGGCGGTTCGCCCGTTCCCAAACATTTGTGGAAGTTCGCCGTTCGCGAACGGAAAATTTGATGCTCCCGACATCACTATTGGTGAAGTAAAATTAGAAATAACTACTGTATTTTCTGGCGTATAACACTACCTTTTAGGCCTCGTACACACGAGGCAATCTATTTGTTCAAATCGGTCGGACCGACCGATTTGAACAAATCTGTCTGATAGGATTTTGGTTTGCTCGCGTGTACACACGAGCAAACCAAAATCCCCGCCAGCAGACAGCGCGCTGACGTGTCGGTGACGTGGCGGTGACGTTGATGCCGCCACGTCACCACACCAGGAAGTAAAACACTTCCGCGCATGCGCCGAATCCATTCGGCGGCGGTGCGGGACGACATGTCTGCTGGTAAGTGTACTAACCAGCAGACATGTCGGGCGGACGGATTCCCACCCGATAGATTTCAAAGCATGCTTTGAAATCTGTCGGGTGGCCAAATCCGTCGGCTCGGCCGTACACACGATCAAATCTGTCTGCTGGGACGGTCTAGCAGACCGTTTCCAGCAGACAGATTTGATCGTGTGTACGAGGCCTAACACTTAAAAAAAATTCCCAAAAATCAGGGGTCGTCTTATACGCCGGGTATAAAATGCTGCACACTGGACGTCAGTCTGTCGGATGTCCTCTGGATGTGCGGTAATACTGTATGTAGCTACGGCTACATATAGTATACACTGCTGAGCCAATTATGTATTGTATTAAGTATTCTACTAGTGAATATAGAGCCTGCCAATCCGAGCAGGATACATACAGTAGCCTGCTCGGATTGGCTTTGAGAGTCAGAGATTAGAGGGCTGATGATGTTACAGCCTCTGCCAATCCGAGCAGGCTTTGTGTTCATTAATAGAATACATTGTTTACTGGGATTGGCTCAGCGATGTATACTGTATGTAGCCGAAGCTACATACAGTATTACGGCACATCCAGTGTAACTGGATAGGTCGGACATAGTGGAAGTGGGCAACTATGTAGTAGGTGTCATGGAGAACAATGTTGATTGAGGAATTGGCTAGGACAATGCCGGTGAGTCCCCCTGACTGTAAATAAGAATCCGAGGGCTCATAGTATTGGGACCTCTCATTTAATAATTCCCTGTGCATTGTGGTCAGTCAACTAAAGACTTTAACGCCTGTTGGAATAGCGATGATTATTGTGTATGTTTATGTGCCTACACTTAGGTCGGTGGCGAATATGTGGTGGAATTCATGTTTTTTTTTAAATGGTGTTGCCTTGGAAAGGGGGTAGTCTTATATGGTGAGTATAGCCCAAAAGCTATGTTTTCAATTGAAAAATAGGGGGTCGTCTTATACGCTCAGTCGCCTTATACGCCGGCAAATACGGTATTTTTCAGAAATAAAAACTTGATAATTGCCATGTGTGTATGTATTCACCCCCTTTGTTATGAAGCCCATAAAAAGCTCTGGTGCAACCAAGTGTCACATGATCTGTCATTACATATACACACAAGCATTTGTAGTACTAACGCGTTTCGACCGAAAGACTTTCTGATTGGGTTCCCCATTCCATCCTATTGGAAAGATAGCTCTGATATGGAGGACATTAGTAGGAGGGGGGGGGGGGGGGGTTCAGCAGTTAATGTCCCGGCTTTTTTGGCCAAGACTGTTAATCTTAATTAAAAATAGCATAGGGTTTGGGGAGAAGGGCTGGGGGATGAGACACGTGGGTGATCGAATATTGGGGCAGATTACTTGTAGTTGGGGATCTGATCCGACTCCCCGTCCGTGAGACTCAATTAGTTTAAGGATATGAGATAAAGGATGATATCAAGGTCAATGCTTAGCATATATAAGCAAATGTATTAATGATCTGTAAAGGATCTGTAAATGTGAAATTGCTTATTATATACTTTTTTGGGGCTGACGTTAGTAGGCAGATCTCAATTCTCCTCTTATTAAGGAGAATTGGCCCGTAAGGTTATGAGCCACGGAGGCTAGGCTAGTAATGTTATATGTCTTACTGGGTAAATAAATGGTTTGCTTATTATTTAGAGGTCTTAGGATAATTAGGAATGCAACTGTGTTGGTACCACATCTTAAATCTCTGTCTTGCTTGACCACTTTTTCCACAACATAAAAACCTCTCTCAGTCAAAGTGGTTTTAATTTTTTCTGTTTTCTGGTTAGCAGATAGGTTTAAAAGTCATACCTTGTCTGCTACTTTCTGGTTGAAGGGATTTTTTTTATCTCTCCTCTTTCTCCTCCCGAGTGTTAAAATAACTAGGATAACTCTGACCTTGTTCAATGTTAAGGGGCTAAATAGTCCAGAGAAACGTACAAGCCTACTTGGCGAGCTGGGGAGACTTAAATCTCATATTTTTCTCCAGGAGACACACTTCAGAAAAGATAAAATCCCACCTTTAGAGAATTATAGATTTCCAACAGTCTATCCTGGTGCTTCTCAGACTTCCAAGTCAAGTGGGGTTTCAATTATCATTTCTAAACAGATCCCATGAAACAAATAAAACGTAACTACAGATACTGTAATTAGGGTCATCTCCTCATTGTCATGGGACTCCTATTTGAGAAAAAAGTTACTCTAGTTAACTTATACTTGTCAAATGAGGATCAGGTCTCCTTACTTGAGACAAATCTTCATTTGGTGCATCAACATAAGAAGGGTCTCCTGTTGGTGGTAGGGGACTTTAATATGGCATTGGACCCCACGCTTGATGTGTCTAAAGGAGCCTCCCATTTTTCATATGCAAAATTGCGTAGAGCTAAAAGACTTCTTCTGAATTTGCAATTGATGGATACTTGGAGAACTCTTCATGGACACGATAGGGATTACATCTTTTTTTCAGCTAAACACAAGACATATACAGTGGAACCTTGGATTACGAGCATAATCTGTTCCAGGAGAATGCTTGTAATTCAAAGCACTCGCATATCAAAGCGAGTTTCCCGATAGAAGTGAATGGAAAGCAAAATAATTTGTTCTGCATTGACCTCTATGGCATGCAATACCGCATGTGGCCAGAGGTGGGGGGGCACCGGAGAGCCTCGGAAATACTCAGAAAGGCTTGTGGACAGCTCGGCTGAACTCATAAAACCTTGAGAAGGCTCAGCTCTGCTATTCATGCCATCTCGGATATCAGGGGCACCTCAACAAAAGGAGGGGAACTAAAACTTGACACTTATGCGGATGATTTGATATTCTTTATAACTTCCCCAGTGATATCCCTCCCATCCCTGTTGTTGGAGTTATGCACATATGGTGCACTGTACAACTTTAAGGTAAACTATAACAAATCTGAGGCGATGGGCGTGAAGCTGGATGTACCCCTCTAGCACCAGATAGCTACCCAATTTGACTTTAAATGGACAGATTCCCATATATGTTATCTAGGGATAAAGATACTGAAAAAAATTTAATGTGGTATTTGAACTTAATTTTGCTGCAATGGTTTGTCCGTTTCAACTGGATTTTCAACGGTGGGACAGGAAGGTTTTTACATGGTTCGGTAGGACCAATATCATAAAGATGAACATTATGCCAAGACTTTTATACTTACTTCAGATCTTACCTATTAAAATTCCTTCAGGTTTTTTGAGAGATCTTTGATCAGAGTTTCTGAGATTTATCTGGGCCGGAAAGCCAGCGAGAGTGCGCAGGACTGCTTTATTACTGTAATTCCTAAGGAAAGAGGAGGGATTGGATTTCCCATCCCAGTTAAGTATCATGAGGCTTTGCATTTGGCACAGGTAGTGAATTGTTGTGTGCTTCAAAAAAGCCATGGGTCCATATGTAACAAGCGATGGTTGCCCTACCTTTGAAAGGGCTTGCATGGCTTCCAGATACAGATATCCCACAGACCGTGAAGAGGCACCCAAAGGTGGGCGTCACTTTACGGACTATTAAAAAAGATTTTTAGAACCACTACTATTTCGCCAAATCCGAGCCCTAATTCCAGTTCTGGGCAAACAGGCTTTTCAGCGGGGTCTGACAGATGCCTTTTTTAATGCTTTACTACGACGGGCCTTAGTAGGCTTTTACATTTCTCAATAGGCAATCGTGTGATGACAAGTAGAGGGATTGAATATAATTTTTCATCAGATCTACTTCTTTTTTTCGCTGCCAATAATACTCACTATAATACGTGAACCTTCCATGATTGAAAAACTATGTCTAAAGAGGGAATCGCTGAGAAATTCATTGTCATATCTCTATGCCTCGCTGATTGGACTGGAAGCTCCACAGGAACTGGCTTTCCTACAATTGTGGAAAAGAGACCTGGGGGTTTTATTCACTCAGACCCAGAAGGATAGGATTTTATTGTTCACTCACAAGGCCTCACTGGCGAATAGGTATTAAGAAGGAGGGTATTAAATCCTTATTAGAAGGTACAGAACCCCAGCAGTACTACATTGGATATGTATCAAATGTATCAAATGTCTCAAATGTCTCAAAATGTCTCAAAAGTATCAAATGTCTGTTAGCGATGCCAGGAATCTGAGGGCACACATGTTACACAGTTTTTGGGAATGTCCAGGGCTGAAGGAGTTTTGGATGATGATTTCTGAAACTGTTAAAACAATTACAGGTGTGTCTCTGAGAAAATCTGGTAGCTTTTTTATTACATGACACTCCCTTATCTAACAAGTTTTATAAAAATGCAGTTTTACATCATCTGCTTACCTAAGCAAAGGCACGTATCCTGGCATTGTGGAAAAGTATTACTCCTCCAACTAGATCACACTGGTTTGCAAGGATAACAGAAATCCAAGACATTGAAAGCCTTACTAAAAGTGCAAGAAGAGAAATATCGCAACATTTGGACTCCTTATATTCATTATAGGGAACAGATCATCCCAACTGACCAGCAGTAAATGGCCCACTATCTTGTTTTGTAAAGGTTATATATTGGAAAATAGAGGGTCGTATGGTCAAGCATGTTTGGGAGAGGGAGAGGGAGAGGAGGAGGAGGGAGGAGTGGGAATATTCTCTAAAAAATTATTATTATTTTTCTTTCTTTCTTTCTTTCTTTCTTTCTTTCTTTCTTTCTTTCTTTCTTTCTTTCTCTCTTTTATTTCTTTATAACTTTTTGAAGTTTAGCCAAGACTTTTCTTGGATAAGAAAAAGAGAAACAGTTTTGCTTTTGATTGATTATAATATAAGTTTATTGAACTTTTATATATTTAAAGACAATGGGCCAGATTCAGCAACACTTGCGCTGGAGTAATTCGATATGCGCCGCGTAACTGTGAAGATAAGCCGTCGTTTCTATGTGGCCGTACCCACCAAACTAGATGCGCCCAATAACGGGCTATTTCCGACCGGCGGAACGTTCCGACGCCAGAGTATCATCGCTTGGCGCATCAGTCGCGCCTATTGAATATGCAAATGAGGGAGATTTCCCAATTCACGAACGGATTGGCACCATACGCCGGCTACATGCGCCGCGCGTATCTCGTCCGTCCGGCGCAAAGTTATTTCTACAAAAGGCTGCTTTATCTTTACTCCAGACGGTCACAGGTCAGCAGGAGAGCAGCTACAGCAGCGTTACCGACGAAACTAGCAAGCTAAGCACCCACACTTGCAAGGACAACACCTCTGTGTGCCAACATGCCAGGGGCAATCGTGGTCCTAGAACTACTGATGGGTCCCCCGGAACGAAGGAGGCGGGCACGTGAGAGGATATACCGCACGCGCATGAGCCTCTTTGGCATGGGGGATGAGGAGGTGTATCGCCTCTTCAGATTCAGCCCTGATGCAATACTTGAACTAACCACAACCCTGCAGGAGGACATCACCAGCAAGACACACCGCTCACAAGCAGTGTAGCCACTGGTGAAGGTACTGGCAACACTTAATTTCCTAGCAAGTGGATCATTCCAGCGTACAAGTGGAGTGGTGGCTGGGATGTCACAATCCTCCATAAGCAGATGTGTGCACCAGGTTGTCCCTGCAATCCTCAGACGCATGTCCAACCAGTTCATCAGACCAACCACTGAGGACCTGCGGCTGAAGGCAATGACAGATTTCTACAACATTGCCAGATTCCCACGCACTGTGGGGGCCATTGATTGCACACATGTGGCACTCCAGCCCCCCAGTGCCACAGAGCACATATACCGCAATCGGAAGCATTGGCATTCCATCAACGTACAGGTGATAGCCGATGCCCAACGCCTCATATGGCACGTCCGTGCCAAACACCCCGGGTCCAGCCATGACAGCTTCATATACAATCAGAGTCCCATCCCAGCAGAATTCGAACAGAACATGTATGGGGACAGCTGGCTGGTTGGTGAGTGACATGGGTGGCAGGCATGACTATCCCCTCCCGTGATGCACAACAGAAGTCGCACATGCATGACTAACATCCTCCTGTCTTTTCCCTTACAGGTGACTCTGCATATGCACTGGGACCCCATCTAATGACTCCTTTCCGGAACCCCCAAACCAGAGGAGAGAGAAAATACAATGAAGCACACATCAAAACCCGTGCAGTGGTGGAGCAAACATTTGGGCTCCTGAAGTCCCGTTTCCGCTGCCTGGATAAGTCCGGGGGGACCCTATTGTATTCCCCTACCTTTGTGTGTCAGATCATCGGTGCATGTTGCATTCTGCACAACTTTGCTATGAGAAAAGGCCTGCAGATTGACATACGTGATGACCTGACCCCCCAACCAGACAATCCCCCCCTGCCAGAGGAGAACCAGTCTGCTGATGGAAGAGCAGTCAGGAGGGTCCTCGCCATAGGCATCTTTGGACACTAAACCAAAACATTAATCACACAGACAATGCACGCATGCACACCACTGATGTCCCTAGATCACACACACCACATGCACATCGCATTGGATTAGCCCAAGTCCAGCATGTAGGACTTGGGAGCAGCAACGCCAGCGTCAAGGCCCCAATGATGTCACTGTCCATTCATACACCTTTCACACGTCATTCATACAGCCGTGGGGTTAACTTCACCACCACGGCCGAGGGTGACACCCCTTACTGTCAGGAGCACGCTCTCTTTTTGCTCGATGGCTCGTCTGGATGAATGGCTGGTTGCCATTCCCGACGGGCGGGTCGCCGATTTCGACGGCCGGCAGAGAACCTCGACGTGCGGAACGATGTGTTCTGCCCGTCGAGGTTCTCTGCCGTGTGTACGCGGCCTCAGTATTTGAAATAGTAAATATTATTAGCCTTGAGATTTATAATAGATATGATGTCTTGGTTATGAGTTGTCTTTCTGTGTAACTGTTAAGCCTCTTACCAACGCTCGGTTTTCTCGGCAAGAACCAGCACCAGCAAGAACCAGCACAAAAACTGCTGGCAGAGCTTTCTTGCTGAGTAAACCGTGCGTGTGTACAAGGCTTTCAGGTTTCTCATCAAGAAAACTGCCCAGAATCTCGACAAGAAAAATAGAGAACCTGGGTCTAAACAGACCTCTAATGTTTGCAGATTGAGGACACAACCCTCAATCTCCATCTCTGAAGCCTCAGGTGCAAAGCATGAGTGGACAGGAATAACTCTGTACAGAGCTTCCTGTTCATTCAACACATGTTACTATGTTTCAGTTATAAATTAACAGAACCTGTGATTTGTATGGTTCACTGACTCTCCACTCAGAAAATTACACATTTACCTGCCCCTTCCCCCACTCTCCATCCTGACAGATTCCCCGTAGCACCCGGCAGAGCTGGAGGGAACAAATAGAGAGCACGGGGGCTGGGAAAAAGCACCGAAGGGCTGGTGCGCACATGGGGGGCAGCAGAAAGAAGCTGGTTAGGAGAAAAAAGTTAGGGGAGGCTGCATGTACAGGAACCTCTATTTTCCTCTTGCAGCTGGTGAATGCCTGCTTTTCCTCCTCTCACTCCTGCAGGCATTCAGCAGCTGCAGGAGGAAAATGGAGAGATTGGTTCCTCCGCTTCCACCGCTCCTCCTATCCAGGTGTACAAGGGGACCACAAAGGCGCCCTGTAGCATGGGGCTGGGTTGCAGTTGAAACTCCTGTGGTTAAGCCCCTGGTGCAATATTTATGATTGTAGATATATGACACAATCAAATCTAATGATATGATGGTACATCCGGTTGGAAATTCCACCTGCAAAAGTCCGATGTGAGCTTTTGGTCAAAAATTCTGACTGTGTGTGTGCTCCATTTGACTTTTTCTGTCAGAATTTCCACCAGCAAAAGATTGAGAGCAGGTTCTCAATATTTTCCGATGGGAAAAATTCTGATCGGAAATTCCGATTGTAGCAATTCCATCACGCAAAATTCCGACGCATGCTCAGAGACAATTTAACGCATGCTTGGAAGCATTGAACCTAATTTTCTCGGCTCGTCGTAGTGTTGTACGTCACCGTGTTCTTGACGGTGGAAAGTTCTGGGAACTATTGTGTGACCTTGTGTATGCAAGCCAAGCTTGAGCGTAATTCCGTCAGATAAACCATCCAAGGTTTTCTCGACGGAAAATCCGATCGTGTGTATGGGGCATTAGGCTGAACGTCCTGGGGTGGCCAGCCCTTAACAAGTTAGCGACCATTTGAAAACTATTCAGCTGGAAGTAAAAGCTTTACTGTCTCAGCTTGTTGCTGGGGAAAGGGGCCAACTGCCCCGGCTCCCTGGAACTCCACAGTTGGTTCCGGTGCTGGGCAGAGATTGCTAGCACTCTGCCCTGTTGCCAGCACTTCTGCTGGGGGTGCATAATCCATAACATCCTCTGAACAGTCCATACATTCTGTAACCTGCGGGTGGAGAGTGATCACCACCTTCTCACCCTGAGCCTCCGGAACTGCCACAGGGTTGGGGCAGAGGTATTGAACCCTCTGTTCGGTGACCAGTGCTTCAGCTGGGGAAGTTCCTTGTAACTCCACAGATACTGCCCTTGGTGCTGGGCAGAGCACAGTGAAGTGTGGCCCTAATACCAGTTCTTCTGCTGGAGGCTCATCGGGTTGTTCTTCCTCAGCAAAAAAGTCTATTAGATCCCCTGTCCCTGCAACAGGTGTCTGGGGATAGAGGTTCACCATATCCTATCCATATAACCCAGAAGATGCTATAGGTACTGAGCAGAGGTTAGCAGAGCTCGGCCCTGCGGTCAGCACTTCAGCTTTGGGAATGGCAATCTCCAGATTTTCCACTGCCGATTCATCAGCCAGGATTTCAGCGTTGTCAGCTGATATTTCCTCATAGTCCCAGGCAAAGGGAGCCCCACCCTGCTTCTGAGCGGAGTCTAGCAGCTGTTTGTAAGCGATTTCCAGCTCCCATTCCTGAATGGCCAGGAATTCCAAATGTTCCTGTAACCATTGCACTTCCGAGACATTCAGTCTTGGGCACTCTTGGACTACATACCACCGGAGGGCTCTGTAGCTCTCATCCAACCGCATCTCTGCCTGGATCAGCCTGCTTAACTCTGCTGTCCACTTCTGCTTCGGTTGTTCCCCCAATAACAGCATTCGTAATTCATACTGTGACCAGTACCTTACATGAATGGAGGGGAGAGCTTTTCCCTGGTGTCGCTGCTCATGGACTAGTGCTTCTTTCCAGAGTTCGCAGCGGATCGAATCAGACCATCCAAGCAGGACCTCCTCTGATACTGGTCCTCTGTGCTGTATCTGCTTCTCTCGCAACCTCCTTCTGAATTCCTTTTCCATGGTTACTGGTATCTGTACCTCTCCTCTTCTTTCATTTGGTGCTGCTTCTTTAGGCGTTGTCACCGATTGCCGTATTTCTGCAATTCTCAGCTCATGTTGCCGCTCTCGTTCTCTTTGTTGTCGCTCTCGTTCTCTCTCTTGTCGCTCTCGTTCTCTCTCTTGTCGCTCATCCTGCAGCTGGATGCCTCTAATGGCATTCTGTATGGCTGTCTCTGATGGGTTAGCACCATATAATGCCAACCGCTCTCGAACTCATTGCTGAAACAAGTCTTCAACTGACCGTGGTCCTGCATCACCATCCCTCTGATCCATCTCGGGTAGCTCACTGATCAGGATGGCTTTGTTCTTTCCACCGGTCCCCCAAGGCTCTTAAGCAAGTCTTTTAGCATGGTTCTCCTGCAGGCTGCATAGCTGGTCATTCATGGTGGTGGTTTGGAGTGTCCCAGTAACTGGAGAGCAAATCCCACCACTGTCAACCAATGTGACGAGACCCTTGCTCGCTCGCTTCCGCTCTCCCGACACTCCTCTGCTACTATTGGATCAGAAAATGGGAAAGTGGGAGCAGTGGAAAGGTTGCTGAGGCCAGACCAAGGGGCTAACCACAAGGTTGGATAAAGGGACTATATCGGTACTATTAAAATAATATAAACAGAATTATAAAACACAAGTTTATTGATTAAAAGTCACAGGACAGAAATTTATACAATTCATTGATTGGTCAACGTCAAGTTTCACGGAATTCACCGCTTCGTCAGGACAAACCAATCTGTAGAACACACAAATAAAAAATACAGAATACAAAACATATAATATGGTTCAGCATTAGGGTATATGGGATACAATAAAATACAGAAAACATTTAAATTGATGACTTACGCTATGAGCGAATAGATACAGCATAGAGCTAGACGCCGAATGTATTCCCCGGTGGCGGACATGGGGGTATAGTCGTGGAAATCTGGAAAGTAGGTGTAATGGGTATATATATGTAAATAATTATAGTTACAGATATGCAATCACATGCATATATATGGGTATATGTGACCCAAAGAGCTTGGTGGGGTAGGGGAATTGAGGAATAAAGGGAGAGGGAGGGGAGAAGGGAATTCCTCAATTCCCCTCCCCCACCAAGCTCTTTGGGTCACATATACCCATATATATGCATGTGATTGCATATCTGTAACTTTAATTATTTACATATATACCCATTACGCCTACTTTCCAGATTTCCACGACTATACCCCCATGTCCGCCTGAATACATTCAGCTGTCCAGCTCTGTGCTGTATCTATTCGCTCATAGCGTAAGGCCTCGTACACACGATCAAATCTGTCTGCTGGAAACGGTCCGCTGGACCGTTTCAGCAGACGGATTCGATCGTGTGTACGGCCGAGCAGACAGATTTGTCCACCCGACAGATTTCAAAGCATGCTTTGAAATCTATCGGGTGGGAATCTGTCCGCCCGACATGTCTGCTGGATTCGGCGCATGCGCGGAAGTGTTTTACTTCCTGGTGCGGTGACGTGGCGGCGTCAACGTCACCGCCACGTCACCGACACGTCAGCGCGCCGTCTGCTGGCGGGGATTTTGGTTTGCTCGTGTGTACACGCGAGCAAACCAAAATCCTAGCAGACAGATTTGTTCAAATCTGTCGGACGGACAGATTTGAACAAATCTGTCCGCTCGTGTGTATGGGGCCTTAGTCATCAATTTAAATGTTTTCTGTATTTTATTGTATCCCATGTACCCTAATGCTGAACCATATTATATGTTTTGTATTCTGTATTTTTTATTTGTGTGTTCTACAGATTGGTTTGTCCTAACAAAGCGGTGAATTCCGTGAAACTTGTTGACGTTGACCAATCAATGAATTATATACATTTCTGTCCTGTGACTTTTAATCAATAAACTTGTGTTTTATAATTCTGTTTATATTATTTTAATAGTACCGATATAGTCCCTTTATCCAACCTTGTGGTTAGCCCCGTGGTCTGGCCTCAGCAACCTTTCCACTGCTCCCACTTTCCCCTTTTCGCAACTAACCGGGATGATGGTACGGTTTTATTCCATGACTATCTACCTTTACTTGATGCTATACTCCCATTTTTGTCTATACTATTGGATCAGATTGCAGATTGCAACGTCTGATGGTTCAGTCGTCCAAGGCTCCGGGATCCGAACTACAGCTATGTGCCGTTCGAGATCCATTAGAACAGACACCAGGCAGGCTGTATGTAAGTTCAAACAGGACTCATTTATTGAAAGTACACAACACACTTTTATACAGAATTTGGAACATCCCACCCTCAACAACCGCATTCCCATTGGTCAATTGTAAAGTACATTTGTGGTTAACACTCAGATCCTCTTCCATGCAAATAAGGACTTCAAAATGACGCAGCAGAGATTTATTAGATAGTTTGAATACTAGTACTGCTATGTGTATCGAGACAGAAGCCCCAGGGTAATTAATGTACACAATAGCCCGGTAGTTTGAATATAAAGGCTGCTATGTGTATTGAGACAGAAGCCCCAGGGGGCAATCAATGTACACAACAGATAGACACAGAACAATGGAGCCGTCTGAGAAGGGAGTTAGCCTTAAGACAGAGCAGATTTCTGTGTAACAGATTTCAATTAGAAACACTTCTGCCTTCCAAGGTCCATGACAATAATATATATATATATAAAAATAGGCATGCCATGTAAACAGGCCCGGATTTACTCCCTGTGCCGCCCCAAGGCGGGGTCCTCTAATGCTGCCCCCCCCACACACACACACAGGGGCCAAGTGATACAGTCGGTGGCTATAGCTGCCGACTGTATCACGGGAGCGTGCCCGCAAGAAATAACCCATATGTGAGAGATCTCGCATGAAGGGGGTTAGTTCTTGCAAGGAGGAGCCGAGACAGCCGCCGATCCCCCATCACAGATTACCCCCATCAAAAAGCCCCCATATAAGGTCGTCTATCACAAAGCCCCCCATAAAAGATCCCTCATCACAGACTCATCTATTATTACAATGTAATATAAAGTTAAATAGTTCAACTCACCATAATGCAGAATGAGTGGGAGGCCTGATGTCACTGTCCTCAGCCAGCGGAGAGCTTCCATACATCTCAGGTGTCACTGTCCTCAGCCAGCGGTGTACTTCCTTACATCTCAGGTGTCACTGTCCCCAGCCAGCGGAGTGCTTCCTTACATCTCCGGTGTCACTGTCCCCAGCCAGCGGAGTGCTTCCTTACATCTCAGGTGTCACTGTCCCCAGCGGAGTGCTTCCTTACATCTCAGGTGTCAATGACCTCAGCAGAGTGATTCCTTACATCTCAGGTGTCACTGTCCCCAGCCAGCGGAGTGCTTCCTTACATCTCAGGTGTCACTGTTCCCAGCGGAGTGCTTCCTTACATTTCAGGTGTCACTGTCCCCAGCGGAGTGCTTCCTTACATCTCAGGTGTCAATGACCTCAGCGGAGTGCTTCCTTACATCTCAGGTGTCACTGTCCCCAGCCAGCGGAGTGCTTCCTTACATCTCAGGTGTCACTGTCCCCAGCGGAGTACTTCCTTACATCTCAGGTGTCACTGTCCCCAGCGGAGTGCTTCCTTACATCTCAGGTGTCAATGACCTCAGCGGAGTGCTTCCTTACATCTCAGGTGTCACTGTCCCCAGTGGAGTGCTTCCTTACATCTCAGGTGTCACTGTCCCCTGCGGAGTGCTTCCTTACATCTCAAGTGTCACTGTCCCCAGAGGAGTGCTTCCTTACATCTCAGGTGTCACTGTCCCCAGCGGAGTGCTTCCTTACATCTTAGGTGTCAATGACCTCAGCGAAGTGCTTCCTTACATCTCAGGTGTCACTGTCCCCAGCCAGCGGAGTGCTTCCTTACATCTCAGGTGTCACTGTGCCCAGCGGAGTACTTCATTACATCTCAGGTGTCAATGACCTCAGCGGAGTGCTTCCTTACATCTCAAGTGTCACTGTCCCCAGCCAGCGGAGTGCTTCCTTATATCTCAGGTGTCACTGTCCCCAGTGTAGTGCTTCCTTACATCTCAGGTGTCACTGTCCCCAGGGGAGTGCTTTCTTACATCTCAGGTGTCAATGACCTTAGCAGAGTGCTTCCTTACATCTCAGGTGTCACTGTCCCCAGCCAGCAGAGTGCTTCCTTACATCTCAGGTGTCACTGTCCCCAGCGGAGTGCTTCCTTACATCTCAGGTGTCACTGTCCCCAGCGGAGTGCTTCCTTACATCTCAGGTGTCACTGTCCCCAGCGGAGTGCTTCCTTACATCTCAGGTGTCAATGACCTCAGCGGAGTACTTCCTTACATCTCAGGTGTCACTGTCCCCAGCCAGCGGAGTGCTTCCTTACATCTCAGGTGTCACTGTCCCCAGCAGAGTACTTCCTTACATCTCAGGTGTCACTGTCCCCAGTGGAGTGCTTCCTTACATCTCAGGTGTCACTGTCCCCAGCGGAGTGCTTCCTTAGATCTCAGGTGCCACTCAGGTGTCACTGTCCCTCTTCTCCGCTCTCACATCATAACCTCCACATTTCTCTTCTCTTCTCCTCTCTGTAATCATAACTTCCACAGTGCTCTCATCCTCTTCTCCTCTCTCTCTCATCATAACCTCCACATTGTAGCCACTCGGCAGGCTCCCTTCTCGTTTGTGGTCTTCTGGAAAATGGCTGCCTGCGGAGACATTATCTCCGCCGGCCGCGGCCCTCCAGCGGAAAATAGTACATTACACTGTGCCGCCGCCCGCGGGGGGCTATGTTAGTGCAGTGAGCGGCCGCGAAAACCGAGAAGTCGCCCGCGGGAGCGGCGCCACCCCTTCACCCACTGCCGCCCCGAGGCCTGGCCTCGGTGGCCTTGTGGGAAATCCAGCCCTGCGTGTAAATGGTAATACAGGGGTTGATATACTAAAAATATACTAAAAATGGAGAGAGCTAAATCTGGTGCAGCTTTGCATTAAAAAAAAACAATAATTTTCAATTTTTTTTTTCTTATCAAAACTTAATTGAACAAGCTGAAGTTAGGAGGTGATTGGCTACCATACATAGCTGCACCAGATTTTGCATTCTCCAGTTTTAGTAAATCAACCCCATAGTGTGGTTTACCGAATAACGGTTATAGAGTGGCCGACCAGTTCCCGGAGGGCATCATATGGCTGCTGGGGAAAAGTGAGTCTGCCAGAACCCCTCTAGCGCCACCTGTCGCCCAGGGGTGAGAACAACACCCCTGGAGGGCAGACTGGCCCACAGGACTCTAACTGATTGAACCCAACCCCTCCCAGAGTTCTGCACAAGAATGTCCATGTGGATCTGGAGGAGCAGGGGAAAAGGGGAAAACTGGGAGAAAAACAAACTGAGTGGGGGCGAGCACCCTTGCCCAAAACTTTCTTTCAAAGTTAGTTATAGGCCAAAACATCAAACAAAAAGGAAAAAAAACACAGCCATCGAGCCTACTCACTGGGGGAAAGAAAACCCCAATAGCAAAACATTAGGTGCCCACATAAGGACCGACACAATGTGGTGTGGAGAGCGGTGGCATTAGGGATCGTCAACTCACCCACTCCTCATAGTAGGTTCGTAACGCTCGGACGCGCTGTACAGGCCTCAAGCCTACTTGTCGCGCGGGCCACATGGTCACTTTCATTTTCCGTCCCGTCCAACGGGCTTACATCCAAAGAGCAAAAGTATGAGGTAGCCAGTAGTGAGGCTTTGGTGGACGGGACGATAACAGCGGCATCACTCAGAGTCTCCACTTCTGCGGTGATGATTCCTGAGAACCGATCCATGCAGTATTCCCGTGGAGATTTGACTAGTGACATAACTTCAAACAGGGGAGCCCGGCATCGATGGCACCGGGCAAAGGGCAGGAAACGGACCGCCAGCTCCGTGCATTGGGGGCAGACCAGCCCAATCATCTCTGTCCCATTGTTGGACAATAGTACAAGTTGTCCCTTAGAGGACAAGCAGATGCCCGTATCCGTCACAGATACATCCAAAGTAGCAGAAGAGACCCCCGGAGTGGTTATGGGACGTCTCAATCCAGCGAGGGCATCAGAGTTTTCCTTAGGAGCAGACATCTTCCGCATGATCCGTCCTTCACAAGAAAATAGTTGTTCTGCAGATTTGGCGCGAAGATGGGTGTTTCTTTTGCTCGTTGGGGCAAAACTGTTACCCACATCTCACGCAGGGGTGGGAGACTCCTCCCACTTGAAAAAACTTGTCCAGGCACGTTGTAGGTGCGTGCTGTGCTGCACGTACACCCAGGCTTAGCGGTGCAAGATTTAACTCCCTCGTTGCCACCCGGTTCAAAACACAATATTGAACACTTTTTGCTTCATAATAAATCGGGTACTCAATTTCTCCGTTGCTATGGGTAACAGCCAAAATCCCAGACGAGCCTCCACGTGTAGCTCTACCCCATTCAGGACCTGCTGGTTGTTTTGGGGTCGGCGTATTAAGTTACCTCAGATGGCTTCTCTAGGGGTGATAGTAGTGAGTAGGGATGAGCTTCGCGTTCGATGCGAACACATGTTCGCATCGAACATCGGCCGTTCAATTGGTCGTCGAAAACGAACAAATCGGGTTATTCGCGCCAAATTCGAATGACGCGCAACGGCCCATAATTCACTGCGGCGTTGCGCGCTGATGATTGGCCAAGCATGCACCATGACCCCGCATGCTTGGCCAATCACAGCGCCCAAAAAACAAAGAGACCTAATTGGCCAAAGCCTGGGTGCTTTGGCCAATTAGGGCTCAGGGCTTTAGCACACGCCCCACACTATAAAAGGCCGCCTCCCAGGCGGCCTTGTGTAGTGTGTTCCGGCTTGCTTTCAGAGAGAGAAGTCAGACAGACAGAGAAAGAGAGATAGATAGATAGAGACACAGTGGGCCAGATTCATGTACAATGGCGCATCGTTGCTCCGGCGTGGCTCATCATTTTTCCGCTACGCCGTACCCGCGCGGAGAGGCATGTACTGTATTCATCATTTTTTCACTCACCTGCGTAGCGAATTTTGGATGGCGTAAGGCGGCGGAACTGTAAGTGGGCGTCACCACATGCAAATGATGGTCTGACGGTGGCGCAGAGAGATCCGTACGGTGTATCTTAAACGGCGCATGCACACTAATGTCACCTGGCTGTCTGCCTCCTGTGCGCATGCGCAGTACGGCGCCGACGTCACCACCAAGATCCGCCGCACCACTTCCTACTCCAGTGCAAAAAACGCACACAGAAGCGCCACTCAGCATTTTTTTTTAATTGCCAGGGCTTTTGCATCCTGCTCTTTGCATTAATGATGGCTGCACCAGAGACTCCCGGTGACCGTAGAATGTTTAATTTCAGCCCTCAGGAGAAGGCTGTGATCACCGATGCGCTCTCCCAACATGGGTCCCGCCTCTATGGGCCACAGAGTGCCAACACTGGCAAATCGGAGAAAAGCTGCATTTATGCAGAAATAACCAGGCAGGTAAATGTTGTCGGTGTGGCGGAGAGGGAGCCCAAGCACATCCGCAAGAAAATTAACGACATGCGGAGACTGGTGAAAGATAAACTTGTGGCAATGAGGAAGCATGCCAGTGGCACAGGTGGAGGACCAGCCACAAGAATCACCCTGACGGCAGAGGACATGGTCGTGGCCAGGTTGCTGGATAGGGAGCTGGTGGAGGGTCTGCCGGGCTTCGAATCAGGGGATCAGCCTTTGAGGTCAGGTAAGTGTGTTTTATCTGCTTTGTGGTGTGTTGCATGGGTGGGGGGGGGATACATGTGACAAGTGTGTGGGTACTCCAACATGTGATTGTTTTGTGTCATCCACAGATGTGCAGGATGGAGCTGGGCCGTCATTGGTTGCAGGGCGATCCACCCCATCCATGGTGGATCTAGCCCCGACATCATTGCTTGAAGAGGTTGAGGAGGAGCACGTCGGGGTAGAAGAGGATGCTGTGTATATGCTGGAGGAGACCCCCATACCTGGCCACTCCCAAACCCCCCCCCTTACTAGATTCCCTATCAAGGGACACCATCCCCTCCAGGGATACCCCCTCAAGGGACACCATCCCCTCCAGGGATACCCCCTCAAGGGACACCATCCCCTCCAGGGATACCCCCTCAAGGGACCTCCCCTACACCCGTCCTCCAGCCTCTCAGGCCTATAGTAAGGCAACGAGAAAAACACGAGGAGTCCCTGACGATTTTGAGGACCATCTGGCAAGGGACCAGACAAGGCAGACCCGCCATATTGGATGTCTTGCTGGTGATCTTCATCGGGTCGCAGATAGCCTGGCGTCCACGGCCCGAGAGCCAGGCTGCTTGCACTGTGGCAGTGCAGGAAGCCATCTCCCAGCAGGCTGGGCAGAATACTACTATAAATGAAAGTCTGCAGGACGTTGTTGGGAACAGGGCAGCCCTTCTGTCCTGCCTGGTGGACCTGCAGACCACCACATCTGGCCTGGTCTCCGAGGTCCGGAGCCTGGCAGCTGCTATCCGTGAGGAGGGGAGGCAGACATGGCGACAGCAGCGCAGCAATACCACCCGCCGGCTGCGGATGCAGGCTGCCACCAATACCTACCTCCACCGGCTAGCCGTGGCAATGGAGGGCAGCCAGGCAGCCAGGGAGAGACTGGTGGAGGTTCAACCACCTGCCCCCCCACCTGTGGCTCGCCCCAGGCAACTGCGCCCCAGGAGCCTAGGGACAAGAAGGAGCCCACGACAGGGCCGTTGATTTATATTCATTTATGTTTGATACATAGATTATGAGTTGTTTTTTTTTAGCTCCCTGCACACGGTGAGGAGTGCAGGCTACAGTATGAATGTGGTGTGAATGTGTGGGGGTGACACTCCTGCCATTAAGGGGTGTCACCCTCAGTCGTTGGTGAGAAATTATCACCACGACACGTGTGAATGGTGTATGAATGTACAGCAACATAATTGGAGCCGTGGCGTGGCGTTGCTGCTCCCAAGTCCCATGTGGTATACTTTGGTCTAATCCAATTTGATGTGGATGTGGTGTGTGTGCTAGGGATCACAGTGGTGTGCATGTATGCATTCTCATTGTGCCATGATTAATGTGTGTGTTTAACGTGAAAAGTAGCCTACCACAAGGACCCTCCTGACTGCTCTTCCCTCAGCAGACGGGGGACCCTCAGGCAAGGGGGGACTGTGTGGTTCGGGGGTCAGGTCATCACGTAAGTCAATCTCCAGGCCCTTTCTCACGGCAAAGTTGTGCAGCATGCAACATGCCCCAATGATCTGGCACACAAAGTTTGGGGAATACAACAGGGTCCCCCCAGACTTATCCAGGCATCGGAAACGTGACTTCAGGAGGCCAAAGGTGCGCTCCACGACTGCACGGGTTTTGATGTGTGCTTCATTGTATCTTTGCTCTCCTCTGGTTTGGGGATCCCGGAATGGAGTCATGAGATGGGGTCCCAGTGCATATGCCGTGTCACCTGGTAATGAAAAGACAGGAGGATGTTAATAGTGCATGTGCCCGTTGTGATGTGTGCATCATGGGAGGGGATAGTCATGCCTGCCACCCATGTCACTCACCAACCAGCCAGCTGTCCCCATACACGTTCTGTTCCAATTCTGTGGAGATGGTGCTTTGACGGTATATGTAGCTGTCATGGCTGGACCCGGGGTCCTTGGCACGGACGTGCCATATTAGGCCTTGCGCATCAACTATCACCTGTACATTGATGGAATGCCAATGCTTCCGATTGCAGTATATGTGCTCTGTGTCCCGGGGGGGGCGTAGTGCCACATGTGTGCAATCAATGGCCCCCACAGTGCGTGGGAATCTGGCAATGTTGTAGAAATCTGTCATTGCCTTCATCCGCAGCTCCTCAGTGGTGGGTTTGATGATGTGGTTGGCCATGCGTCTGAAGATTGCGGGGACAACCTGGTGCACACATCTGCTCATGGTGGACTGTGACATCCCAGCCACCACTCCACTTGTACGCTGGAATGATCCACTGGCAAGGACATGGAGTGTTGCCAGTACCTTCACCAGTGGCTGCACTGCTTGTGAGCGGTGTGTCTGGCTGGTGATGTCATCCTGCAGGGTTGTGGTTAGTTCCAGGATGGCTTCAGGGCTGAATCTGAATAGGCGAAACACCTCCAATTCACTCATGCCAAACACGTCAATGCGCGTGCGGAATATCCTCTCCCGTGCCCTCCTACGTGCACGTCGACGCTGTAGGGCTATGAGCAAGGCTGCCCCTGGCATGTTGGCAGACAGATGTGTTGTCCAGCAAGTCTTTTAGCTCAATTCGTCTGTAACAGTGTTGCTTTAGATGCTCTCCAGCTGATCTGTTCAACTCTTGTGCAAAGTTACCCCTGCTTTATGAGGAGTGACTTTGCGCAGGAAATTGCAGTTACGCGCACCGGGTTACGCCGGCGCCAGACAAACGTGCGTTTCTGAATTGGCGGTTCTCCCTCATTTGCATATTTGAATAGATAATCCATGGGAACGGTTGAACTGTCCCACGTAAAGATGCGCCAAAGACACGCCGGCGTGGAAAAGTTACGCCGGTAAGAAGTAGCCTATTTGAAGGCGGATCTGGTATAGTAGGTACGGCGCATGGATCAGACGGCGCAAAGTAACAGTTATGCCGCACATCTCTAAAAACGCCGGAGTAAGTGCTACATGAATCTACCCCAGTGTCTTTTCAGATAGATAGATAGATAGATAGATAGATAGATAGATAGATAGATAGATAGATAGATAGATAGATAGATAGATAGATAGATAGATAGATCAGGGAGGCTACTAGTTAGTATAGTTAAATGTACAGTTTGTAGAGAATATATTGACATCCCTAGGAGTTGTCAATATATTTATAAACTGTATAGCTTAGTTATTTCTGCTATTAGTATCTGTCAGGCAGGAGATTGTGCTTGATGCTCTAACGTGTTAGTGTACACGTGTTAGTTCATTGCACATAGACGCATTAACTGTTACTGCACGTGTGCTATTTATTTGCACAAAAAGGCAGTTGCTGTTAATGCAAGTGGGCTATTGAATTGCACAGAAACGCAGTCGCTCTGACTGTGCGTGTGCTGTTTAATACCACCTGAGCGCATTTGGGGTCACCGTACGTGTGCTGTGACATACCACCTAAGCGCATTTGGGGTCACCGTACGTGTGCTGTGACATACCACCTGAGCGCATTTGGGGTCACCGTACGTGTGCTGTGACATACCACCTGAGCGCATTTGGGGTCACCGTACATGTGCTGTGACATACCACCTGAGCGCATTTGGGGTCACCGTACGTGTGCTAGTATATACCACCTGAGAGCAGTTAGTGCCAATGTACGTGTGCTGGTATATACCACCTGAACACAGATAGTGCCACTGTACGTGTGCTCCTATATACCACCTGAGCGCAGATAGTGCCACTGTACGTGTGCTCCTATATACCACCTGAGCACAAATAGTGCCACTGTACGTGTGCTGGTATATACCACCTGAGCACAGTTAGTGCCACTGTACGTGTGCTGGTATATACCACCTGAGCACAGATAGTGCCACTGTACGTGTGCTGCTATATACCACCTGAGCACAGATAGTGCCACTGTACGTGTGCTGCTATATACCACCTGAGCACAGATAGTGCCACTGTACGTGTGCTGCTATATACCACCTGAGCACAGATAGTGCCACTGTACGTGTGCTCCTATATACCACCTGAGCACAGATAGTGCCACTGTATGTGTGCTCCTATATACCACCTGAGCACAGATAGTGCCACTGTACGTGTGCTGCTATATACCACCTGAGCACAGATAGTGCCACTGTACGTGTGCTCCTATATACCACCTGAGCACAGATAGTGCCACTGTACGTGTGCTGCTATATACCACCTGAGCACAGATAGTGCCACTGTACGTGTGCTCCTATATACCACCTGAGCACAGATAGTGCCACTGTACGTGTGCTCCTATATACCACCTGAGCATAGATAGTGCAACTGTACGTGTGCTCCTATATACCACCTGAGCACAGATAGTGCCACTGTACGTGTGCTGCTATATACCACCTGAGCACAGATAGTGCCACTGTACGTGTGCTGGTATATACCACCTGAGCACAGATAGTGCCACTGTACGTGTGCTCCTATATACCACCTGAGCACAGATAGTGCCACTGTACGTGTGCTGGTATATACCACCTGAGCACAGATAGTGCCACTGTACGTGTGCTCCTATATACCACCTGAGCACAGATAGTGCCACTGTATGTGTGCTCCTATATACCACCTGAGCACAGATAGTGCCACTGTACGTGTGCTGCTATATACCACCTGAGCACAGATAGTGCCACTGTACGTGTGCTCCTATATACCACCTGAGCACAGATAGTGCCACTGTACGTGTGCTGCTATATACCACCTGAGCACAGATAGTGCCACTGTACGTGTGCTCCTATATACCACCTGAGCACAGATAGTGCCACTGTACGTGTGCTCCTATATACCACCTGAGCATAGATAGTGCAACTGTACGTGTGCTCCTATATACCACCTGAGCACAGACAGTGCCACTGTACGTGTGCTGCTATATACCACCTGAGCACAGATAGTGCCACTGTACGTGTGCTGCTATATACCACCTGAGCACAGATAGTGCCACTGTACGTGTGCTCCTATATACCACCTGAGCACAGATAGTGCCACTGTACGTGTGCTCCTATATACCACCTGAGCACAGATGGTGCCACTGTACGTGTGCTGGTATATACCACCTGAGCACAGATAGTGCCACTGTACGTGTGCTCCTATATACCACCTGAGCACAGATAGTGCCACTGTACGTGTGCTCCTATATACCACCTGAGCACAGATAGTGCCACTGTACGTGTGCTGGTATATACCACCTGAGCACAGATAGTGCCACTGTACGTGTGCTCCTATATACCACCTGAGCACAGATAGTGCCACTGTACGTGTGCTCCTATATACCACCTGAGCACAGATAGTGCCACTGTACGTGTGCTCCTATATACCACCTGAGCACAGATAGTGCCACTGTACGTGTGCTGCTATATACCACCTAAACACAAATAGTGCCACTGTACGTGTGCTGCTATATACCACCTGAGCACAGATAGTGCCACTGTACGTGTGCTCCTATATACCACCTGAGCACAGATGATGCCACTGTACGTGTGCTCCTATATACCACCTGAGCACAGATAGTGCCACTGTACGTGTGCTCCTATATACCACCTGAGCACAGATAGTGCCACTGTACGTGTGCTCCTATATACCACCTGAGCACAGATAGTGCCACTGTACGTGTGCTCCTATATGCCACCTGAGCACAGATAGTGCCACTGTACGTGTGCTGCTATATACCACCTGAGCACAGATAGTGCCACTGTACGTGTGCTTCTATATACCACATGAGCACAGATAGTGCCACTGTACGTGTGCTCCTATATACCACCTGAGCGCAGTTAGTGCCACTGTACCTGTGCTGCTATATACCACCTGAGCGCAGGTAGTGCCACTGTACATGTGCTGTTATATATCACCTGAGCGTATTTGGTGTCACTCCGCTTGTGCTGTTACATACCACCTGAGCACTTCAATATGTCTGGAAGGAGAACAAAGAGAGGCAGAGAGTCAGGAGGGCAAGCAGGCTCTGCATGTAGAGGTAACACTGGTAGTGGATGTGGTGCATCCTCTTCAGCCCGTGGCCATGGCCGTGGCTGCTCGTCATTCTTTTCGGTAGCTGGCCGTGTTGAACCTCAACATGCAGAGGAATTAGTAGAGTGGATGACCAAGCCGTCCTCATCCTCCTCATCCTCTCTCACACAGACAGATCAAAGTTTATCTGGCAAAGCAGCTGCCAAGGCGTCCTCTTCCCTCTGCACAATGGCTTCACACAATACTTCCCTAGTACCACCATGTCCTCCTGAGGAGTCCCCCGAACTGTTTCAACACAGTGTGGGGTACATGCTGCAGGAAGATGCGCAGCGTTTTGTAGACTCCGATGACGGAACACTGATAGAGGAAGGTATTGATGTGAGTCCAGGGAGAGGGGGTGGCCGAGAGGGACAGCAATTTGTCAGTGATGATGTTCCCCCAGCTGGAGCATACTGCCAGGTTGTTGACAGTGATGAGGAGGGAGGGGATGATGAGGTCACTGACTCTACCTGGGTGCCTGATAGGAGAGAGGAGGAGGACGACGAGGCACAGGCACATCTCCAAAGAGGCAGGATGCCCTCCAGGGGTCAGCTTAAGGTCACACCTACTGCATTACAGCGCACATCTACGGCGCTTGTGCATGGCGCTACTGTGTCTGACCGGTACAGCAAAAGTTCTTTGGTGTGGGCCTTTTTTGAAACATGTCCACAAGATCGTACCTTTGCTATTTGCAACTTATGTCGCAAGCGTATCTCGCGTGGCCAAAACATCAACCGCCTGGGTACCACATGCTTGTCCAGACATATGTCGACCTGCCATGCAGCTCGTTGGCAAGCACACCAGAAAGACCCACACCAAAGACAAAAGCGTACCCCCCCTTGCCCTTCTGGGACCTCCAACCCCAGTAGACCCCCAGTCCTTTCTGAAGCCTGCAGTGAAGGTGTAGAAATAGGTGTGTCACAAGCTAGTAGTAGCGGTCAATCTACTGATAGTACCAGGCAAATTTCCCTGCCCCAGCTGCTGCAGCGCCGAAAGAAGTACAATCCCAGCCATCCACATGCCCAGCAGTTGAATGCTAGCTTAGTGAAATTGCTAGCACTTCAACTGCTACCTTTTCAGTTGGTAGATTCTGCCCCTTCCGTGAGTTTGTGCAATGTGCAGTACCTCAGTGGCAAGTACCAAAACGCCACTTTTTCTCACGGAAAGCTATTCCGGCTCTCTACCAGCATGTGGAAGGCAATGTCCATGCCTCGCTGGACAGGGCGGTCAGTGGTAAGGTGCATATTACCGCTGACTCATGGTCCAGCAGGCATGGACAGGGACGTTACCTGTCTTTTACGGCGCATTGGGTGACTCTGCTGGCAGCTGGGAAGGACGCAGGGCAAGGTCCAGTAGTTTTGGAGGTTGTTCCGCCACCACGCCTCCAAAAAAATACTACTGCTTGTGACACACCTCTTTCCTCCACCCCCCTCCTCTTCTTCTTCCTCTGTGGCCTCTTCCTGTGGGGATGTTTTCTCCGAACCAGCGGTGCTCCGTAGGCGTACGAGGGGATACACAGGAATGCAGGCCAAGAGATGCCATGCGGTGCTAGAGCTGGTGTGCTTGGGAGACAGGAGCCACACTGGGGAAGAGATTTTCTCAGCTCTGCAGGGTCAGGCTGAGAGGTGGTTGACACCACGCCAGCTGAAGCCTGGAATGGTGGTCAGCGATAATGGCACCAACCTCCTCTCTGCCCTGCAACAGGGAAAACTCACCCACGTGCCCTGTTTTGCGCATGTCCTCAATTTGGTGGTGCAGCGGTTCTTGGGCAGGTACCCGGGCTTGCAGGATGTCCTGAAGCAGGCCAGGAAAGTCTGTGTGCATTTTCGGAGGTCATATAATGCCACTGCTCGGCTGACTGACCTCCAAAGGGAATACAACCTGCCCAAGAACCGCCTAATTTGTGACATGCCCACCAGATGGAACTCAACGTTGGCCATGCTGCAGCGGCTGCACACGCAGCAGCGGGCCATCAATGAGTACCTGTGCCAATATGGCAGCAGAACTGGGTCAGGGCAGCTAGGTTTTTTTTCACCACGCCAGTGGGCTTTGATCAGGGATGCATGCACTGTCCTGTCACCATTTGAGGAGGCCACAAGGATGGTGAGCAGTGACAGTGCATGCATCAGTGAGACTGTCCCTCTTATTCACATGTTGGAGCACACGCTACGTGGAATAATGGACAGGGCCCTTGAGGCAGAACAGAGGGAGGAAGAGGAGGACTTCCTTACCTCTCAAGGCCCCCTTTACCCAGACAGTGGTCCTGCTTGCCCACCTAGCACACAGGAAGAGGATGAGGAGGAGGAGGAGGAGGATTGTATCAGCAGCTTGGAGGTGGAGCCTAGCACTCAGCAGCAGCAGTCTTCAAGAGATCATTTACAGTCCCAAGGAGCACGTGGAGTTTTACGTGGCTGGGATGAGGTGCCTGTGGATCCTGTCGTCCTCAGTGACCCAGAGGACTGTGGCCCGAATGCCTCAGCAAACCTACGCTGCATGGCCTCCCTGATTCTGCAAAGCCTGCGTAAGGATCCTCGTGTACGTGCTATTAAGGAGAGGGATCATTACTGGCTGGCGACTCTCCTTAATCCAAGAGTAAGGTTGCGGACCTTATGTTGCCATCGCAGAGGGAGCAGAAGATGAAACTTCTGTGGGAAGCCTTGCAGAAGGGTCTGTGCAATGCGTTCCCAGAACCGGGGGGATTACCAAAACCTGGCTCTGGACAACGTCTTGCTGAGGCTTCGGTGAGTCACAGGAGGCGCGGTGGAGAAGGTGGTCGTCTGACCGATGCGTTCAGGCAGTTTTTTAGTCCGCAGCCCCAAGGTCTGACCGGTTCCAGCAACCATCGCCAGCGTCTGCTTTACATGGTCCGGGAATACCTAGGGGCAAGATCCGACTTGGACACCTTCCCCACCGAAAATCCTCTGGCTTACTGGGTCTTGAGGATGGATCACTGGCCAAAGCTTGCCCAGTACGCAATTGAGCTACTGGCTTGCCCTGCATCCATTGTTCTTTCAGAACGGACATTCAGTGCTGCTGGAGGCTTTGTCACTGATCACAGTGTGCGCCTCTCCACCAGCTCTGTTGATCGACTGACCTTCATCAAAATGAATCAGGCTTGGATCAACACCAGCTACCAAGCACCTGATGCTGATATTAATGAATAATATATTTTTTGTTGAAATGTCGGATCCCTTTTAGACTGCTGATGCTGAGTGACTGTCCTCTTATGCTGCTGATGGAATATCCTTCTCCTCCTCACTTTTCTTGCTGATAGCTAGTAAGAAATGTTGTGTTTCTGGGCTCCGCCACCAGTGCCTAAGGCACAATTTTTCAGCCCCTGTTCAACAGGGGCGCCTAATAACAATTTTTGTTGCAATACTTTGCACGTGGCTCCTTGTTGCGCTCCAATTGCAATTATTGAGAGGGGTTGCAAGTGTTGTGTTGTGCCCGAGGCACAATTTTCCAGCCCCTGTTTAACAGGGGCGCCTAATAAAAATTTTTGATGCAATAATTTGCACGTGGCTCCTTGTTGCGCTCCAATTGGAGTTATTGGGAGGGGTTGCAAGTGTTGTGTTGTGCCCAATGCACAATTTTTCTGCCCCTGTTTAACAGGGGCGCCTAATAACAATTTTTGATGCAATAATTTGTACGTGGCTCCTTGTTGCGCTCCAATTGGAGTTATTGGGAGGGGTTGCAAGTGTTGTGTTGTGCCCAAGGCACAATTTTCCAGCCCCTGTTTAACAGGGGCGCCTAATAACAATTTTTGATGCAATAATTTGCACGTGGCTCCTTGTTGCGCTCCAATTGGAGTTATTGGGAGGGGTTGCAAGTGTTGTGTTGTGCCCAATGCACAATTTTTCTGCCCCTGTTTAACAGGGGCGCCAAATAACAATTTTTGATGCAATAATTTGCACGTGGCTCCTTGTTGCGCTCCAATTGGAGTTCTTGGGAGGGGTTGCAAGTGTTGTGTTGTGCCCAAGGCACAATTTTCCAGCCCCTGTTTAACAGGGGCGCCTAATAACAATTTTTGATGCAATAATTTGCACGTGGCTCCTTGTTGCGCTCCAATTGGAGTTATTGGGAGGGGTTGCAAGTGTTGTGTTGTGCCCAATGCACAATTTTTCTGCCCCTGTTTAACAGGGGCGCCTAATAACAATTTTTGATGCAATAATTTGTACGTGGCTCCTTGTTGCGCTCCAATTGGAGTTATTGGGAGGGGTTGCAAGTGTTGTGTTGTGCCCAAGGCACAATTTTCCAGCCCCTGTTTAACAGGGGCGCCTAATAACAATTTTTGATGCAATAATTTGCACGTGGCTCCTTGTTGCGCTCCAATTGGAGTTATTGGGAGGGGTTGCAAGTGTTGTGTTGTGCCCAATGCACAATTTTTCTGCCCCTGTTTAACAGGGGCGCCAAATAACAATTTTTGATGCAATAATTTGCACGTGGCTCCTTGTTGCGCTCCAATTGGAGTTCTTGGGAGGGGTTGCAAGTGTTGTGTTGTGCCCAAGGCACAATTTTCCAGCCCCTGTTTAACAGGGGCGCCTAATAACAATTTTTGATGCAATAATTTGCACGTGGCTCCTTGTTGCGCTCCAATTGGAGTTATTGGGAGGGGTTGCAAGTGTTGTGTTGTGTCCAATGCAAAATTTTTCTGCCCCTGTTTAACAGGGGCGCCTAATAACAATTTTTGATGCAATAATTTGTACGTGGCTCCTTGTTGCGCTCCAATTGGAGTTCTTGGGAGGGGTTGCAAGTGTTGTGTTGTGCCCAAGGCACAATTTTCCAGCCCCTGTTTAACAGGGGCGCCTAATAACAATTTTTGATGCAATAATTTGCACGTGGCTCCTTGTTGCGCTCCAATTGGAGTTATTGGGAGGGGTTGCAAGTGTTGTGTTGTGCCCAATGCACAATTTTTCTGCCCCTGTTTAACAGGGGCGCCTAATAACAATTTTTGATGCAATAATTTGCACGTGGCTCCTTGTTGCGCTCCAATTGGAGTTATTGGGAGGGGTTGCAAGTGTTTTGTTGTGCCCAATGCACAATTTTTCTGCTCCTGTTTAACAGGGGCGCCTAATAACAATTTTTGATGCAATAATTTGCACGTGGCTCCTTGTTGCGCTCCAATTGGAGTTATTGGGAGGGGTTGCAAGTGTTGTGTTGTGCCCAATGCACAATTTTTCTGCCCCTGTTTAACAGGGGCGCCTAATAACAATTTTTGATGCAATACTTTGCACGTGGCTCCTTGTTGCGCTCCAATTACAGTATGTTTGGGGGGTGCCCTTTATTCTAAAAAATTTCTTTCACACAACAATAATGGCCCCCCACCACCGCTAAAATATTCGACATAATGTTGCCACACAGAACTTGCGCAAGTAGCATTAATTACTTTTTTTTTTTGGTCCTTTCATGTTGTGCAGGGACATTTCTAAACACATGCCACTACGATAGACACCCAGCAGGTGTGATATTTAAAGGAATTTTTTTTTTCACTTTAAGCATCATTAAAATGGCTGCTCCGCAAAAAACGTTTTTGAAAAAAAAAATTCCATTGATACATGTTCCCTGGGGCAAGACCCGGGTTCTGAATGACGTTTTCCAACATTTAATTGAATTTTGGTCTTTAAAATGACCGTTTTTGAATTCGAACGTTCGGATCCCATAGACTTCAATGGGGTTCGAAATGTTCGCGCGAACCCGTGGTCTGTTCGAACGTTCTGGTGCGAACCGAAACCGGGGGTGTTCGGCTCATCCCTAGTAGTGAGTACAGGTAGTGAGCAAATGTCCAGTGAGCAGATGGGTTTTCTGAATGCTTTATTTCCAAGGCCCAACACGGCCAACATCAACACGAAGTGGGATAGAAAAGATTGATGAAGCAGAAGAGAACACTTGCAGTATTAGGCCCAGGATATTTAGAGTAAGCAAGCCTGCTTCCAATAATAGCACAGTTCGTTGCCACTCTAGCTAGAGTGGGTGAAACGCCTCCGGACAGACTCCTACCACAAGCCTGGCAGCCAAAGTTTCACTCAGGTTGCTGGGAGGAATAGACCTCTGCCACAGGCCTTGCTCGGACCTCTGCCACAGGCCTAGTACTTGAATAAGCGTAATTTGGAATGAGAAAATCCTCCCAGTGAATTTAGTCAGGGTCACAGGTTGACAGCTGGAAGTGAACCTGTCAATCTCCCGGTCACCAAATCCCTGATGGTTCGTTCAAGCCCCATTGGATCACCTGCCTCCGGGTTCTCCTCAAGCCGATCCCCCACTGAACAGCATCTAGCCTGGGATCCGCTTTAGTGTAGCTGGGTACCCAGTAAGTCACTGGGGCCCCTTTCAGCATCCGCATGGAACTCCGCGCAACATATGACCCCGGCCAGGTAGGCCATGTTGCCAGGGTCCATTGGGTGCGCACACCCTGAAGGTGGGTGTCGCACCTGGAACCCGCGAATAACCAAGTAAAATTGCGTCTGCCCCAGATATTCCCTTCCCCAGCATGCCCTGCGAGGTGAAACTTCTCTAATTGGCTGCTGGGGAAAAGTGAGTCTGCCAGAACCCCTCTAGCGCCACCTGTCGCCCAGGGGTGAGAACAACACCCCTGGAGTGCAAACTGGCCCACAGGACAGTTCTGAATGACAGCAGTCCATTAATTTAACAAATTATGAATGGGAGCAAAATAACTCTTCCATTCACCAACTAACTTTAGCGTAGTGCCCATACTGAAAGTAAGGGGGCGCTACATTTTTAAAGACTAGCATCTTATCTATTTTTTTTTTTTTTTAACGTTGCTGCACAATTGCAGATTGGTATATTTTATTGCATCTCAAATATTGCTGACAGAAATAACATTCTTATAGTAAATTCATCAGGAAATAATAGAAAAAAATAAAATACAGACATACCATTGTTTTTCAAAACACATTAACTGTTCATTGAGCCAACTGATACATTTTGTATATTCCTTATTATCTGCAATACTTTTTAAACTGTTTTGTAAGCATTATAAGATGAAAAAAAATCACCATGTGTACATAAAAAAGTCCAAGAAGTCTTCTTTCACTGCGGTGTCTGAGATGTTCATCCTTATGCACTGCCTCCAAATTTACTAAATAGTTTGCTGATCAGATTCATCACTTTTGGGTTGGTGTTATACTTTGATATGTTAGCTGGATTTTGAGCCACATCTTGAAATGCAGCCATGACTTCAGGATCCTGCATTGCAGCCAAAACTTCTGGGTCAGAGAGAATGTCACCGACACCTGGCATCCCAGCAAAGCCACCAGGAAATCCCCCTGGGAAACCTGGAAACTCTGCACCTGCACCTGCTTGACGCCTGGCTTCTTCCTCCCTCTGTGCCCTTTCATTTTCCTCTTTAGCTTTCTTAAGATGTTCTTTCCTTTCATTGACCAGCCTTTCCTTCTGTTTACGTTCATATTTTCTCCGATGCTCTGCAATTTTCTGAGCACGTGGTTGCACTTCTTTCAACATTTCACTTGCTTCTTCATCATAGTCCAATTTACAAGCCATGGCCAGGTCGTGGGCAGATTCTTCCCAGTGCCCAAGGAGCCTATGTGCTTTGCCTCTCCATTTATACGGCGGAGCAGAGTCAGGGTTGATGGCTATAGCTTTATCACAGTCACGAATTGCAGCATTTGGCTTCTGTAGCTTCACATAAACACTTGCTCTTTTTGCATACAAGATGGCAATCTGTGGGTTCATTTTTATGGCTTCTGTTAGTAAATCGATTGCTTTCTGGAAGTCACCATCTCCCAAAGCATCAATAGCCTCTACTTTTTTTTCATTTGCCTTATCCATCATTTCTTCTGTGACCTCTAAATCATCATTTCCCATCTCCTGAGGGGGCTCATCATCTGGTGCAATAACTCCTTCATTATCCATATCCAAGTCACTTTCTTCACTCACTGGTTGAGGAGTTGGAGATGGGATCCTTTCTTCTTTTCTCTCATCTGTCTGGCTTTCTTTAAAAGATTCTTCAGGTGGCGGGGGCTGGATAGAAGCTCCTAAACTTAGTAGCCATTCTGTGAAGAACTTCAGCTGCGGCCGATGCAGGATAGCCGGGTTGCTCTTACATAGGTTGACAAACTCTTTCAAGTCGTGCACTTTCCTTGGGTCCATGGCTTCTACACACACGAGCACAACACCGCCGACTCCCTAGCGCATCTTATCTATTTTTATCACTTATCACATGTATTAGATGCTCGCGATCGGGTCACAGTGCTGAAGAACGGCGGGAGGTAAGTGTAAACGCAACATCTCCCCATTCTTCCTAGTGACGTGTCACTGATCGTCTGTTCCCTGTCATCGGGAACAGTGATCAGTGATGTTCACGGCAAGTCACGCCCCCTAACAGTTAGAAGCACTCCCTAGGTCACACTTAACCCCTTCAGCGTCCCCTACAGGTTAACCCCTTTACTGCCAGTGTCATTTTTACAGTAATGAGTGCATTTGTATAGCACTGATCGCTGTAAAAGTGACAATGGTCCCAAAATGGTGTCAAGTGTCCAATGTGTCCGCCATAATGTTGCAGTCACGATAAAAATTGTGATCGCCGCCCATTACTAGTAAAAAAAAGTATTAATACAAATGCCATAAAACTATCCCCTATTTTGTAGATGCTATAACTTTTGCGCAAACCAATCAAAAAAGCTTTTTGCCATTTATCAAAAATATGTAGAAGAATACTCATCGGCCTAAACAGATGGGAAAAAATCAGGGTTTTTTTACATATTTTTGGGGGATATTTATTATAGCAAAAAGTAAAAAATATTGCTTTTTTTTCAACATTTTTGCTCTTTTTTTGTTTATAGTGCAAAAATAAAAAGGTGATCAAAAAAAAAAAGAACGCCAATTTCGACAACGTAATTGTCAGTTAAAGCGACACAGTGCCATATCACAAAAAAAGGCCTTGATAGTTTAGATGTAACACTGATTTAGCCTAACAGTCTTCTATAGAGGCCATAATGGACCATTAATTGATCTATTGATCTATTGAAGGATTGCTTGTATTACATGTGTGCCTTTCTGAAGATGTTACCTATATTATACTGCATTGATTTTTCTGTACACTATACTGCTTAGTTTTAACATTTCAGTACACAGTCAATCGCTCACTACTATAATTTTCGGCTACCCAGATTTTCTTTTAGTTTTTTATTATTATTATTATTATTATTCTGGTGCACCAATATTTATTAAACAACTGTTTCCCCTTTTTTTCTGTTATTTTTTTTTTTAAATTCTGTTTCTGTGGCCACCTTTTCTATCCTATGTCAAGTTTTTACTTTTCTTAATAAATTATTTTGATCTCTTCTGAGTCACATTATTATTACTTTCATATTACTTTACATTATTATTATTTCCGTATGCAGCACTTATAATTAAAAGCAATAAACACACATACACACAGAGGTAGAACTGGATAGACCTGTGTTTTTTACTTTCAAAGATTTTTATTTTCATAACATGTTAAAGTACAATATGACATAAAAGGGAAAAATTAGCATAGCAGACACAGGGGCTGATTTACTAATGAATCTGCGCTGCGCCGGTACATGCCTTAATAGGTGCGCTGGATGAAGCCCTAATTAGGCGCATGAACCGGCGGCAGCAGCAGCGCGATGTGATTGATAAGTAAAGCCGCCGCCGAACTCCCTGTATAAGTCTATGGGGGGAAATCTTAATAGTGAATTTTAAAGGCTAATCTGCAAGTTTTGTCCTAAAAAGTGTTTGGGGACCTCAGTCCTGCCCCAGGGGACATGTACCAATGCTTTTTTTATTTTTTAAAACGGCCGTTTTTTCGGGAGCAGTGATTTTAATAATGCTAAAAGTGCAATAATAAAAGTGTAATTTTCCTTTAAATTTCGTACCATGGGGGTCTCTAATGTCAGCATGTGAAAAAGCGCATGTTTCCCGTGGTTAGAACTGTCTCTGCACAAAATGTCATTTTTCAAAGGAAAAAAGCCATTTAAAACTGACTCGCGGCAATAATGAATTGTCGGCTCCCGGCAATTGCAGGAGAATTCATTCATTAAAAAAAGGAAAATAAAAGCGTGGGGGTCCCCCCAAATTCAATAACCAGACCCTTTAGGTCTGGTATGGATATTAAGGGGAACCCCGCCGTCAATTTTAAAAAAAAAATGACGTGGGGTTCCCCCCAAATATCCATAACCAGACCCTTCGGGTCTGGTGTGGAATTTAAGGGGAACTCCACTCCAAATTAAAAAAAAAATGGCGTGGAGTCCCCCCTAAAATCCACACCAGACCCCTTATCCGAGCACGTTGACCTGGCCGGCCGCAGAAAAGAGGGGGGACAGAGCGCGGCCCCCCCCCTCTCCTGAACCGCACCAGGCCACATGCCCTCAACATTGGGAGGGTGTTTTGGGGTGCCCCCCAAAACACCTTGTCCCCATGTTGATGAGGACAAGGGTCTCTTCCCCACAACCCTTGCCCGGTGGTTGTGGGGGTCTGCGGGCGGGAGGCTTATCGAAATCTGGAAGACCCCTTTTACAAAGGGGCCCCCCAGATCCCGGCCCCCCCCCTGTGTGAAATGGTAATGGGGTACCTTGTACCTCTACCATTTCACGAGTAAAAAAAAATGTAAAGGGTTAAAAAAGACAAGAGCCGGTTTTGGACAAGTCCTTTATTATCTTCTTTCTTCTTTCCTTCGGGTTTCTTCTTCCTCCTCCTTCTTCTTCCTCTGCTTCTGTCTTGGGTCTTCTATTCCCGCATCTTGCCCGGCGTGTTCTTCCATCTTCTGTTCCTCCCGCTGTCCTTCTCGTCCGCATCTTCTTCTCCTTCTTGTTCTTCTTCGCCGGAGCGGCCGCTTCCAATTGAAATCCCCGCTGTCTGCCGGACCACGCCCCCCCCTCTGACGCCTCGGGCAAGCTCTTAGGAGTGTGCTGCAAGTGCGTCCGAGGGGGGCGTGGTCACAAGTGAGAGGGCGGGCAATTCAATTTGAAGCCTCGTGCGCGGCTTTTTCTTTGCCAGAGTCGCCGCTTCCAATTGAATTGCCCGCTTTCTGGAACATGTGACCACGCCCCCCTCTGACGCACAGGCACCACACGGGGACTTTCCTAAGAGCTCGCCCGTGGCGTCAGAGGGGGGGCGTGGTCCGGCAGACAGCGGGGATTTCAATTGGAAGCGGCCGCTCCGGCGAAGAAGAAGAAGGAGAAGATGCGGACGAGAAGGACAGCGGAGGAAAGAAGATGGAAGAACACGCCGGGCAAGATGCGGGAATAGAAGACCCAAGACAGAAGCAGAGGAAGAAGAAGGAGGAGGAAGAAGAAACCCGAAGGAAAGAAGAAAGAAGATAATAAAGGACTTGTCAAAAACCGGCTCTTGTCTTTTTTTACACTGACACTTTTTTTTTCTCGTAAAATGGTAGAGGTACAAGGTACCCCATTACCATTTCACACAGGGGGGGGGGGGCGGGATCTGGGGGGCCCGTTTGTTAAAGGGGTCTTCCAGATTTCGATAAGCCTCCTGCCCGCAGACCCCCACAACCACCGGGCAAGGGTTGTGGGGAAGAGACCCTTGTCCTCATCAACATGGGGACAAGGTGTTTTGGGGGGCACCCCAAAACACCCTCCCAATGTTGAGGGCATGTGGCCTGGTGCGGTTCAGGAGAGGGGGGGGGCCGCACTCTGTCCCCCCCCTCTTTTCTGCGGCCGGCCAGGTCAACGTGCTCGGATAAGGGGTCTGGTGTGGATTTTAGGGGGGACTCCACGCCATTTTTTTTTTATTTGGGGTGGAGTTCCCCTTAAATTCCACACCAGACCTGAAGGGTCTGGTTATGGATATTTGGGGGGAACCCCACGTCATTTTTTTTTTAAATTGACGGCGGGGTTCCCCTTAATATCCATACCAGACCTAAAGGGTCTGGTTATTGAATTTGGGGGGACCCCCACGCTTTATTTTTTCGTTTTTTTAATGAATGAATTCTCCTGCAATTGCCGGGAGCCGACAATTCATTATTGCCGCGAGTCAGTTTTAAATGGCTTTTTTTTTTTTTTTTTTCAGAATGTCATTTTGTGCAAAGACATATTTCTAACCACATGAAAAGTGCACTTTATTCACCTGCTGACATCCCCCCCCCCCCCCATGGTACGAATTTTTAAATAATTATTCAAATGACGTGGGGGTCCCCCCAAATTCCATTACAGGCCCTTCAGGTCTGATATGGATATTAAGGGGAACCCCGCCATCAATTTTTAAAAAAAATGACGTGGGGGTTCCCCCCAAATATCCATAACCAGACCCTTCGGGTCTGGTGTGGAATTTAAGGGGAACTCCACTCCAAATTAAAAAAAAAATGGCGTGGAGTCCCCCCTAAAATCCACACCAGACCCCTTATCCGAGCACGTTGACCTGGCCGGCCGCAGAAAAGAGGGGGGGACAGAGCGCGGCCCCCCCCCTCTCCTGAACCGCACCAGGCCACATGCCCTCAACATTGGGAGGGTGTTTTGGGGTGCCCCCCAAAACACCTTGTCCCCATGTTGATGAGGACAAGGGTCTCTTCCCCACAACCCTTGCCCGGTGGTTGTGGGGGTCTGCGGGCAGGAGGCTTATCGAAATCTGGAAGACCCCTTTAACAAAGGGGCCCCCCAGATCCCGGCCCCCCCCCTGTGTGAAATGGTAATGGGGTACCTTGTACCTCTACCATTTCACGAGTAAAAAAAAAGTGTCAGTGTAAAAAAAGACAAGAGCCGGTTTTTGACAAGTCCTTTATTATCTTCTTTCTTCTTTCCTTCGGGTTTCTTCTTCCTCCTCCTTCTTCTTCCTCTGCTTCTGTCTTGGGTCTTCTATTCCCGCATCTTGCCCGGCGTGTTCTTCCATCTTCTTCCGCTGTCCTTCTCGTCCGCATCTTCTCCTTCTTCTTCTTCGCCGGAGCGGCCGCTTCCAATTGAAATCCCCGCTGTCTGCCGGACCACGCCCCCCCTCTGACGCCACGGGCGAGCTCTTAGGAAAGTCCCCGTGTGGTGCCTGTGCGTCAGAGGGGGGCGTGGTCACATGTTCCAGAAAGCGGGCAATTCAATTGGAAGCGGCGACTCCTGCAAAGAAAAAGCCGCGCACGAGCTTCAAATTGAATTGCCCGCCCTCTCACATTGTGACCACGCCCCCCTCTGACGCACTTGCAGCACACTCCTAAGAGCTTGCCCGAGGCGTCAGAGGGGGGGGGCGTGGTCCGGCAGACAGCGGGGATTTCAATTGGAAGCGGCCGCTCCGGCGAAGAAGAACAAGAAGGAGAAGAAGATGCGGACGAGAAGGACAGCGGGAGAACAGAAGATGGAAGAACACGCCGGGCAAGATGCGGGAATAGAAGACCCAAGACAGAAGCAGAGGAAGAAGAAGGAGGAGGAAGAAGAAACCCGAAGGAAAGAAGAAAGAAGATAATAAAGGACTTGTCAAAAACCGGCTCTTGTCTTTTTTAACCCTTTACATTTTTTTTACTCGTGAAATGGTAGAGGTACAAGGTACCCCATTACCATTTCACACAGGGGGGGGGCCGGGATCTGGGGGGCCCCTTTGTTAAAGGGGTCTTCCAGATTTCGATAAGCCTCCTGCCCGCAGACCCCCACAACCACCGGGCAAGGGTTGTGGGGAAGAGACCCTTGTCCTCATCAACATGGGGACAAGGTGTTTTGGGGGGCACCCCAAAACACCCTCCCAATGTTGAGGGCATGTGGCCTGGTGCGGTTCAGGAGAGGGGGGGGGCCGCGCTCTGTCCCCCCCTCTTTTCTGCGGCCGGCCAGGTCAACGTGCTCGGATAAGGGGTCTGGTGTGGATTTTAGGGGGGACTCCACGCCATTTTTTTTTTAATTTGGAGTGGAGTTCCCCTTAAATTCCACACCAGACCTGAAGGGTCTGGTTATGGATATTTGGGGGGAACCCCACGTCATTTTTTTTTAAAATTGATGGCGGGGTTCCCCTTAATATCCATACCAGACCTAAAGGGTCTGGTTATTGAATTTGGGGGGACCCCCACGCTTTTTTTTTGGTGTTTTTAATGAATGAATTCTCCTGCAATTTCCAGGAGCTGACAATTCATTATAGCCGCGAGTCAGTTTTAAATGGCTTTTTTCCTTCAGAATGTCATTTTTCACATGCTGACATTACACCCAGGGCCGCCATCAGGGGGGTACAGGCAGTACACCTGCAGGGCCGCCATTAGGGGGGTACAGGCATTACACCGCCCGGGGGTCCCCAGGGGCCCCCAGGGGCCCGGATGGGAACCACCCTAAAACAAAAAAAAATATTTTTTATTTTTTATTTTTTTTAAGGGCTCCGAAGGTCCCCAGGGGCCCGGAGGCCACTAAGGGCCCCAGATGGCAAGCCCTTTTTTTTAAATAAAAGATATATATTTTAAAAAAAATATATATTTTTTTAATATATTTGTTTTATTTTTTTAAGGAAAGGGCCCAGAGGTCCCCAGGGCCCTGGAAGGCAACCCCCTTGTTTTTTTACTTTTTTTCGATAAATGTTATATTTAAAAAATATATATATATGTATTTTCTCTCTTTTTTATTTTTATTTTATAAAGAGCACAGAGGTCCCCAGGGCCCCGATGGCTACCCCCCTTTTTTATATATATTTTTCTTTATTTCTTATTTCTGTCAAAATTTTTGTAAAGGGCCCCCCCGCTCCTCAATTTGTGGCAACACCCCCCCCCCCCGCTTCTCAATTTCATGCGGCAGCACCCCCCCCCCCCGGTTCTCTGCTCCAGGGGGCCCATGCCTGAAGCTGTGTAAGGGGCCCCAAAATTCATGATGGCGGCCCTGTACACCTGTAAGGGGCCCGGGGGTCCGGAGGTGCCCAGATGCCTGGAGGCCCCCCAGCGCCCCAGATGGTAACCCCCCTCTTTTTTTTTTTGTATATATATTTGTTAGTTGGTTTTTGTAGGATTTTTTATTAAAGGGCCAATTTTTTGAATTTAATATTTTTTAGCAGTCTGGAGGTCCCCAGGGCCCCGGGTGGCAACCCCCCAAATTTTTTTGTTATTAAAGGGCCAATGTTTTGTTTTAGGGGTCTGGAGGTCCCCAGTGGCCCGGAGATCCCCAGGGCTCCAGATGACAACCCCCCACCTTTACAAAAAAAAACAAAAAAAAAAAAATTAGATATTTTTTGGTTATTTTTTAAACATATATATATATATAATATAATTTTGAAAGCTCCCAGAGGGCCCCAGATGACAACCTTTTTGCTTCTAAAAATGTTATAAACATTTTCCCCAGGTTTGTTACTTTTTACTTTAATTTCTTTTTTAAAGTGTATTTTGTGCGTGAAGTCGAGAGAGAGGAGCTGGACTTGCAATCGCCATCCTTCTCCATGCCCCCGGTGGCAATGGTGGGTGTGAGGGGGGCCTGTCCCCGATGGGACAGAGGGACTCCCCCTATGAAGGAGTGTAGCCCACCCAGCCAGCCCTGTAGGTCCTTCGCCTCCCTTTATTTTAGGAGACCTCATGGCCAAAGTGTGTGCAAGTGTGGTGTTTTTTTTTTGGGGGGGGGGGGTGGGCATACTAAGCACAGGCGTACCTTGCATAGCACACCCCACTGGGAGCCAAACTCAATTCACATGTAGCCGAGACCGGGATCCGAACCCTTGGCTGCAGAGGTGAACGGCTTGTCAGCGCAGTTCCATTCACGTTGAGCCACCACAGCTCCCACCCAATGTTATTTTTTTTTTAGATTTTTGGTAGTTATTTTTTAGTAAAGGGCCCAGAGCTCCCAAGGCAACCCCCTTTTTTATTATTTTATATATGTAGATATTGTAATTTATTTTTCATTAAAGAGCCCAGAAGTTTCTTTTTATTAAAGGGCCCAGTGGTCCCCAGGGCCCCCGGATGGCTACCACCCTTTTTAATATATATTTTTCTATATGTATTTTTTGGTAAAGGAACCCCCCGCTTATCAAATTGCGGCAGCCCCCCCCCTTCTTAATATCAGGCGGCACCCCCCCCCCCTATTCTCTGCTCCAGGGGGCCCATGCCTGAAGCTGTGTAAGGGGCCCCATAATTCCTGATGGCGCCCCTAATTGCCTCCCCCCCCCCCCATGGTACGAAATTTCAAGGACTTTTTCACTTTTATTGTTGCACTTTAACCACTTCCATACCGCGCCTATTCTGGCACTTCTCTCCTTCATGTAACAATTATATTTTCTTCCTTGAAACTTACTCAGGACCCCCAAACATTATATATATTTTATTAACAAACACCCTAGGGAATAAAGTGGCGGCCATTTTTTCGGACACATTTCCAACAGTATTTGTGCCCAAAATTTTCAAACGTTTTTTTTTTTTTTTTGGCTTTCAAAAAAAAACCTGTTTCATGAATGACAAAATAAGAAAGCAGTAAAGCTAGCCCAATTTTTAGGGATAAGGTGAAAGATGATGTTCCCCGAGTAAATAGATACCTAACTTGTCACGCATTTCATATTGCGCACACTCATGGAATGGCGCTAAACTTCGTTATTAAAAATCTCCATAGGCAACGCTTGACTTTTTTTCTCAGGTTACCACTTTTGAGTTACAGAGGAGGTCTAGTGCTAAAATTATTGCTCTCGCTCTAACGCACGCTATGATACCTCACATGTGGGGTTTGAAGGATGTTTACATATGTGGGTGGGACTTGCATGCGTGTTCGCTTCTGAGTGCGAGCTACTAGGGACAGGAGCATTTAAATTCCTTTGTTATTTTATTTTTTTACTTAATATTTTAATTTTTGCACTTGTTTGTCCCTTTGTTTGTATTATTTTTCACTTTCTTTTCTTCCTATTACAAGGAATGTAAACATCCCTTGTAATAGGACTAGTGTGTGACAGGTCCTCTTTATAGAGAAAGGCGGGGTCAATTAGACCCCACATCTGTCCTCCAGGCTGGAAAGCATGGAATTGGTTTAAAAAAAAACATCTCATGCTTTCAGCTGCGATCATGTTCGTTCAGCACAGTAGTGTAGTGTGTAGCAGGTTCACCTAGCAGCAAAAGGGTTGCTGGTTCGAATCCCGCCCGTGACACTATCTGCCTGGAGTTTGCATGTTCTCCCTGTGTGGGTTTCCTCACACAATCTAAAAACATGCTGTAAATTGGATCCTGTCTAAATAAGCCCTAATATGCAGTAGGATATTTAGGTTTTGTGCTGCCCTAGGCCTGACCAAATTTTGGCACCCCCCTAATAGAAAAATGACCCACCCTTCCTGTCAAGGCCACACCCTGTTTTTTTATGACCCACCCAGGAATTTTCAGGGGACACACACAAGTTCTGTGGGGGGGGGGCACAGGAGACCCTTAATTTGCCTAGTTTTTCGATCACTTCCTGTTTGGCTATGGGGCAGGAAGTGAAGGCCAATCTCCCCAAACGGACAGGGATAATACAAAATAAACTGACAGAGCTTCTAACCCCCCCCCCCCCCCAACTCTATCCAAAATGAAAGAAATCCAAAAAATAAAAGTGATGATTATTGTTCCAGTTTAACCCCAAATTTCATATCATTTTATTGAGAGGCTTAAGAAAATATAACCATGCCAATAGGCCAGGATCCAGCGTTGCTAATATGTATGAATGTGTGTTAGGGACCCCCACAAACACCACCCAATGTTAAATCAACTATTTTCTTGTTTGTTTTGGGGATGCCTGCACCCCTGATAGGGTAAAGACACCTCACAAATGTTGTCACTTTCTACTTAATTCATTCACTTCCTGCCACACAGCCAAACAGGAAGTGAGGGAAACACCTGAGTAATGTTTTGTTGGGGACACACAGATCAATATAAATAGTTTCCCATTTTGGAAATGGCATTTTGCTGTGTACACCCCAAATTAGTAGGAATCTTGGACTTTGGGGTCCATTTACTAAAGGCAAATCCACTTTGCACTACAAGTGGACAAGCAAGGAAGAAAACTCTAAACTTGGCGGGATTGGAAGTAAAAACCATCAGTGCTTCCCTTCTGATTTTCATTGCCTACGCTTCTACTGCAGAGCGGCTTTGCCTTTACTAAACCCCAAAATAACTAATCATTTGGGGTGTACACTGCAGTGCAATTTGCTTAATGGTGACACTAGTTAGATTGACCTGTGTCCCAAAGAAAAGACCATTGGTAGGGTTTTAACCTCACTTCCTGTTCAGCTGTGTGACAGGAAGTGAAGCCAATTTTAGGAAAAGGGACACAAAGCCCAGCCTAAAAACACTAGCAGGGGTTCTAACACTCAATTGGCTTCCCTCAAACAACCCACAATTAGAATAGGATTGTCTTGTGCTAGTTTCAAGCACAGCGCTGTAAATCAGCACTTCAAGCCTGTCCACCAATGTCTTGAAGGAAGAGGTTGTGTCTTTGAAGCAGCTCCTGTGAAGAACCAGACCCTGGAGGAGAGGGGAGGCTATGGCCTCATCAAGCCCAGGTCAGGGGCTTGCTCCTGGGCAGGGGGAGTCCACCTCCCGCCCGGTACCTCCAAGGACTGTGGATCTCCCTAGTTTTGGGGATCTAAACAAAGAAGAAAAGCAGTTTTTGATGGCCCAGTCTAAGCTGGTGGATTGGACTCTTCCCCAGCATGGGGAAGATGACCAGGGAGTGCTAAGAAGGCGCAGCAAGATCAAGGTATTGATTCAGAAGGCTGCACAGGCTCTCCACTCCAGGATGTCAGTGCTGGCCAGTTTGAGGAACAGAAGAGATCGGGTCAGCAGCTCAAAGAGATTTGAGTTTAAGGAAGCGATAGATCTGATGAAAGAACAGAATGGCCAGCTATGGAGTCTTACCATGGGTCTTTGTTCCAGGGGAACTGCGGAGAAGACCTTTCTCCTTCCAATCAAGAAGGAGCTCCAGCGTGCCTTTGAAGAGAGTAAACAGGTTGCAAGGAGAAGCAAGTCTACATCAGTAGCTGAGAGGTTTGAGGATTCTCTGTCAGTGGAGCCTCGGACCTCAGGGACCACTTTGGTGAGTACCGCTGAGGACGCCCAAGCACTTGCTGGGCCCCAGTCTGCAAAGAAAGGGGGTGCAACATCAAGTGGGGGGTTGTCCTATGAAGCGGGAAGTACCTGTATGAGTGAGAGAGGTTTTAATCCTGTGGTGAGACTCTCCCGTCTTCCTCGTGGTTCCTTTGCCGCTGAGATGAGTGTATCTGGTTCCCAGCAAGATCCGGGTGATAAACCTGCTCCTGGAAGCGGGGGTGCTTCTGCCTCTGTGAACCCAGCAAGTAGCCTACAGCAGGGTCAGCCGGCCGTTGTGGTGGCGACCGCTGCGGGTTTACAGGGTGAGGGGCAGGCACTTACCATGGACCCAGTTGAGATGGACTATGTGTCACCTAATATGGAAGAAGCCATAGCTAGGACAGTAATGGCTGCCGAGGGAGAAGGCACGCCACTCCATGTGGAGCTTCCTGCCTCTAGACAACCAATCAGCAGTGACTTAGAGGGCGTTCTCACTGTGCTGGAATCTCCCGTGATTGGGCCGGAGCCGCGACCGGAAGTGACGTCAGTGCGTGACCCGGAACCGGAAGTGATGTCAGCGGGTGAACCGGAACCGGAAGTGACGTCAGCGGGTGAACCGGAAGTGGCCGCAGTGACACCCGGAGCTCCGTTTCCCGGCCAGATCCGGCCCTCGGTTTTGGTACAGACTACCCAAGGACTTGTGAGTACCCCCCTGTCTGTGGGTTTTCCTCCTGAGCAGGCTCAGGCTTGGGGTGATCACCCTGCGGGACATTTAGAAGAGGAGTGCCCAGCAATGGATTTTATTAGGGGTCTAGAGGGTTCCCAGTCTGCAGCTGTGACAGAAGTTCATGTGAGCTCCTATGGAGCCTGTGAAGAAATGGAGGACTCTAGTTTTTATATGGATGATGACACTTTACTGGCTCAGGTACAAGAAGCTTTTAAGAAGACAGGTCCCCCTCTTGTCTCTTTGGTACCAGGGGGGAGGGTAGTAAGTCAAGAGGTATCTGCCCAGGTTGCGCCAATGGATGTCCCAAGTGGGGCTGATCCATTTGGTGCACCTCAGCCTGGGAGAGTCATCACAGCCTCCCAGGAGGAAAATTTACTTAAAGCTTTGAGAGAGGGAAGGTCTTATGCCCAAGTAGCTGGGGCAAGTGCTCCCTTGGATCATATCTACAGTAAGTTCGGTGCCCGTAACTTTAGGGTCCCCCCTGCGCAGCAACAGCAGGGTGAGGGGGCATGGTCCAGGGGAGTCGGTGGTTTAGAGCGTAGAAGGAGAAATGTTATTCAATTGAGATATGTTGGTGAGGGTCGGTGCCCATCTCGAGTGGAGGCCATTGATATGGTCCTCTCCTTGGGAGTAAGGGCGTCTGACCTTTTTGCGGTCATTCATCCTGGGAGTTCCGTAGAGTTTGATTTTAGTTTTGTTGCAGTTGTTGTTATGGAAATGTTTTTACTTAATTATGATTTGGTTAAAGGACAGGACCCATGGTCCAAGTTTCGTTTGACCCCCCTGACTAGGCAGGAGGAGGTCAAAAATGTGACCATTTTGGTACGCAATGAATCTCTTCCTTCGGAAGACATTGCGACCTGGTTGAACCGCCATGGCCAGCTGCAGGGCCCCCTTTGGAAGAAGGTGGATGAAAGGGGGATCTGGACAGGGGCCTGGGGGGCTAAAATTAGATTGAGGAGACAGGGAAATAGCATGGCTCACATCCCCGGGAGTGCCTTCATTGGGAGAGATAGAATCTTGGTTTTTTATCCTGGTCAACCTAAAAGATGTTTTAAGTGTGGGTCCCCCACTCACTTGAGCGCTGGTTGTACTGTGGTGAAGTGCACGCGCTGTGGTGAGAGGGGTCACCTGGCGGATGGGTGTGCCCGTATCAGATGTAACTTATGTAACAAGCTTGGTCACCCTTTTAGCCGTTGTCCGCAGGCTTTTAGGGGCAATGTGTCAGAGGAATCTGGGGTGTCGGAGGTTTCTACCTCGGACACTGATTCTGAGATGGAGGGGGGTGGGGAGGGCTTGGCTACGGATGTTTTTAAATCTGGTGGCCGAGCTGCCCCTATGCCCCAGAGGCAAGGTCCTGCTGGGAGGAGGGCGGGGGCAAGTACAGCTGCCCCTGACCCTCCAGGTCAAAGTGGTGTGTCGGGTGGAGGTGGGGTTTTTCTTGAGTATCCCAGTTTTTTGGATTCCTCTACCTTGGATACTGATTCCGAGGTGGAGGGGGGTGAGGAGGGCTTGGCGACGAAGGTCTCTGCTTTTAAGGAGGGTAGAATGTCAAGTGGTAGGGGGCCCCCCCTTTGTTTGGGTTCATTTGATGATATCCCTCCTTCCCTTCCCCTTCCTGTTGCCCCTTCCTCTTGTCCTTGTCCTGTCTCCCCCACACTTTCCCCCTGTGCTGTTCCGTTTCCCCCTCCCCCAGTGGTTTCCCATGTTTTAAGTGATGCAGTAGCTCAGGAGGATATGGAAGTGTCCCTCAGGTCACAAAAAAGACCTAAGGTTGTGTCTAGTGAGGAGCCCTCAGAGGGTATGAGTGGTGCTGGCCCAGCGGCCGATGGTGCTGGTCGGGTAGTGCTTAGGAAGAGTAAGAAGAAAAAGAAAAAAGCAAAAAAAGGGGGAGTGAGCGATGTAGGAGGGGGTGCTGAGCCCCGTTTTGAGCAGGATGAGGGTGTGGACGCTGGTCAACATAGTGGGATTTTGTCTTCAGAGTCTGATGATGTGTAGTTTTGTCGGTATAATTGACTAACTATGACCTGGTGCAGTGGCCAGATATGGCAGAGACTGTAGGTTTCTACGGTGGTGCCTATAGGCTTGCGCAGGTAGTTGGTTAAACCGTGTAAGGGATGTTATGTATAATATTTTTCTTTTGTCTTTTATGTTTTGTAAATTTCATGGAAAAGTATTGTAGTTGATGTGTTTTTTTGTACATGCAAAAGTTTGTAAGTGATGTGAATTTTGCTGTTTTCTTTTTTCCCCTGTTTATTTTGTAAACCTGGTATCTAAGGTCGTGTCTAATAAATCAAAAATTTCCACCAATACACCACCCCCCCCCCACCCCCCCTCCAACAGGCCCTGTATGCAGCTTTTCCTACATCTTGCACATGTGCTTTAAAAAGTCAGTCTGGACATCAGTTCTAGGAAACAATACTTACCGCTTTGTCCTTCCTTTTCTGGTGACTAAACATTTCATGCATACACACCAGGAAAGAGCTTAGAGACAAATCACACTTGATGGTTTAGGCCCAAACTAGTTCAGCTGCAGCGGTTGAAATCCATAGCAGGAAAAAAATATCACAAAACAAACTTCAAAATTTGAAAGTAATTTTATTGGTCCACAAAACAAGGAAAGCAAAACAAAAAATTACAAATAAACACACCAAAAATATATAAAAACACCTAAAAACAAAAAAGACCAACGTTTATTTCACAGTCATTGGAAAATAAATCATGCTTTTGAAATAACAGGATAGACCCACAGGATTAAAACATTAGTCATTAACATCTTGAGAAACATTTAGCAAAATTATGTAGCAGAGAAAACATCAAAAAATACAAAACTTGCTCCAAAACATCTCTGTTTCACTCCGCCATTCCTTCCAGCCAGCAAATCTGCCCCCTCTGAGGGGCAGCTGACACGTGCAGTATCCACGCTTTTTATAACATGTGTGCTAATGAACCAATTGGAAACACATGAAGAAATGTCAGCCTCTAGTTTGTGTGCACTTGGAACTGCTTACACCTGTTAAGGATGTCCTTAAATTACTAAGCCAAAAAAAGAGCTTTCTGTCTGAGCATGCTCAGAAAGATGCAAGTCATTTTCAGGGATGAAACTTCCAACTTCTTTTTCTAACTGTTCGAGCATGCCCAGTTCACTCGAAATGCAGTACCAGAATCAAATCTGCAATGGCGGATGAAAGCATTAGAGGTGTTAAATTTTTTTTTGGTCCCCATGAAGTGATGCTTTACAAGCTGAACGGGAGGTCTTATAGAAATTTTTACGTAACAAACCTAAATATAATAATAATTTAAAAGCCCCTGTCCCTAGTAGCTCGCAGTCAGAAGCGAACAAGCAGCATTTTTATTGTTTCCGGTTACCAGTTTAGATTTACAGATGAGGTCTAGTGCTATAAATATTCCTCTTGCTGTTACGCACGCTATGATACCTCACATGTGTGGTTTGAAGAATGTTTCCATATATGGGGCGGGCCTTAAATGTGTAAGCCCCGCCCACATATTGAACCCCCGTTCAAACCCCACATGTGAGGTATCATAGCGTACGTTAGAGCGAGAGCAATACTTTTAGCACTAGACCTCCTCTGTAAATCTAAACTGGTAACCTGAAACACATAAAAAAGCGTTGCCTATGGGTATTTTCAAGTACTGAAGTTTGGCGCCATTCCATGAGTGTGTGCAATATTAAAGTGTAACATGTTGGGTATCTATTTACTCGGTGTAACATCATCTTTCACATTATGGCCATAAATTGGGCTAACTTTAGTGTATTCTTAATTTGTAACCACTTGAGCCCCAGAGCATATTACTGGTCACTGACGGGGCCATTTTTTGCATTTCAACACTGCGTCATTTTGACTGACAATTGCGTGGTTGTGCGACGTGGCCCCCAAAAAAATTGGCGTCCTCATCCTCCCCCCCCCCCCCCTAAAAATTTTTTTTTTTTTTTTGTTGGTGGTATTTGATCACCTCTGCGTTTTTTCTTATTTTTGCTTGACCCAAAAATATAGCGACAATTTGGTAACTAAAAAAACATCTTTTTTACTGTTTGCTATAATAAATCTCCCCCAAAATATATTCAAAAAATGTTTGCCCTCAGTTTAGGCCGATAAGTATTCTTGGACATATTTTTGGTTGCAAAAAATCACAATAAGCGTTTGATTGGTTTGGGCAAAAGTTCTAAGTAGGGGTTGGTCTTATGGGTTTTTTTTGGAATAATTTTTTGTTTTACTAGTAATGGTGGCTATCATTGTTTTTTCTGTCTAATGCGACATTGTGGCGGACACATTTTTGTGAGATTTGGCATTTTTGTAGCGAGCAATGGTATATAAATGCATTGCTTACTATAAAAATGACACTGGCAGGGAAGGGGTTAACACTAGGGGCGCGGAAGGGGTTGAATATGTTACCTGGGTGTGTTCTAACTGTAAAGGGGGTGGGACTGTGTAGGGGAAATGACAGATCGCTGTTCATACATTGTAGGGACAGACGAGCAGGCATTCCCCCCCCCCCCCCGACAGGACCGGGATAAAGGGGAACTCCACCCCAAATTACCAAAAAAAAACGGCGTGGGGGTCCCCCTTCAGGTGCACAACAGGCTCTTAGATTTGATCTGGAACATAAGGGGTTAAACCCACGCCAAAAAACGGCGTGGGGTTCCCCCTCAGATCCAGACCAAACCCTTCTCCCAGGCACGCAGTCTGGCCGGACAGGAATGGGGGTGGGGACGAGCGAGCGCCCCCCCCCCTCCTGAGCCGTACCAGACCACATGCCCTCGACATGGGGGAGTGTGTGCTGTGGGGGAGGGGGGCACTGCCCCCCCACCCCAAAGCACTCTTGTCCCCATGTCGATCGGGACAAGAGCCTCTTCCCGACAACCCTGGCCGTTGGTTGTCGGGGTATGCGGGCGGGGGGCTTATCAGAATCTGAGAGCCCCCTATATTAAGGGGGCCCCCAGATTCTGGCCCCCCACCCTATGTGAATGAGTATGGGGTACATCGTACCCCTACCCATTCACCGGGTGGAAAAGTGTAAACACCAAAAAAAACACACAGAAAAAAATAATTTATTAGTCAGCTCCGGGGGTCTTCTGCCGGGACCCCCCACCACCAGCCCATTGGGCCCCGGGCTTCGCCGTCTTCTGCCGGGGGGGGACACCCACCGATGATCTCCGCCATGTCCAGCCAGGCCCCCACCCCAAAATAAGCTCTTTCACATCCGGGGGGGGCCGGCCGAAAAAAGCAGAGAACAACGGGGGCGGAGCCCCTCGGTCTTCCAGACGTTTTCTGCCGGGGGGGCTCCAGCCCCGCACCGGTCTTCGCCGCCGCCTTCCGCCGGGGGGGACACCCACCGAAGCTCTCGGCCATGTTCGGCCAGGCCCCCTACCCCAAATCAAGCTCTTTTACATCCGGGGGGGGGCGGCGGAAATGGCGGAGAACAACGGGGGCGAAACCCCTCCTCGGTCTTCGCCTTCCGCCGGGGGGGTACACCTACCCCCCCCCGGTCTTCGCCGCCGCCTTCCGCCGGGGAGAGAGACACCCACCGATGCTCTCCGCCATGTTCGGCCAGGCCCCCTACCCCAAATCAAGCTCTTTTACATCCGGGGGGGGCCGGCGGAAATGGCGGAGAACAACGGGGGCGTCGCCACTCCTCGGTCTTCTAGCCGTCTTCTGCCGGGGGGGGAAACACCCACCCATGCTCTCCGCCATGCTCGACTGTGCCCCCACCCCAAAATGAAGCTCTTTTACATCCGGGGGGGGGCCGGCCGAAAACAGCGGAGAACAACGGGGGTGTCGCCCCACCTCGGGCTCCTCCGCTTCTGCCTGGCTCCTCCCAGGGCTTCTTTCGCCGTCTTCCGCCGGAGGGCGCCACTCTCCGGGCTTCTCGACGTTGTCTTCCGCCGCGGGGGCCAGGCCTTCTTCTTTGCCGCCCCCTCGATTTTTTCGGCCTGGACGGGGGTCGTACATCCCATCCAGGACTTGGACGTGGCGGGCTTCTCGTCGCCGTCTTCTGCCGCTGCCCCCTTCACCACGAAGCTCCGTGCTTGTTTGATGAGGGCAGCGGGCTTCCGTCGTCTTCTCCGGGGCGAGGGTCGTACATCCCACCCCGGATTTCGTCGCCGTCTTCTGCCGCTGCCCCCTTCACCACGAAGCTCCGTGCTTGTTTGATGAGGGCAGCGGGCTTCCGTCGCAGTCTTCCGCCGCGGGGTGACACTCGCGGGCTTCTTCTTCCATTCGATGTTGACACGGCGAGGTCCGGCGCTGAAATGCCTTCTGAGCGGCGGGCAAGGACTTATATTGGCATTGGGCGTGGGCGTGGTTATGCCAACATGTGACCTTAACCCATGTGACAGTGATGTGACGTGACATCACTGTCACATGGGTTAAGGTCACATGTTGGCATAACCACGCCCACGCCCAATGCCAATATAAGTCCTTGCCCGCCGCTCAGAAGGCATTTCAGCGCCGGACCTCGCCGTGTCAACATCGAATGGAAGAAGAAGCCCGCGAGTGTCACCCCGCGGCGGAAGACTGCGACGGAAGCCCGCTGCCCTCATCAAACAAGCACGGAGCTTCGTGGTGAAGGGGGGCAGCGGCAGAAGACGGCGACGAAATCCGGGGTGGGATGTACGACCCTCGCCCCGGAGAAGACGACGGAAGCCCGCTGCCCTCATCAAACAAGCACGGAGCTTCGTGGTGAAGGGGGCAGCGGCAGAAGACGGCGACGAGAAGCCCGCCACGTCCAAGTCCTGGATGGGATGTACGACCCCCGTCCAGGCCGAAAAAATCGAGGGGGGCGGCAAAGAAGAAGGCCTGGCCCCCGCGGCGGAAGACAACGTCGAGAAGCCCGGAGAGTGGCGCCCTCCGGCGGAAGACGGCAAAAGAAGCCCTGGCCCCTAGTAGGAGCCAGGCAGAACCCGGCGACGAAATCCGGGGTGGGATGTACGACCCTCGCCCCGGAGAAGACGACGGAAGCCCGCTGCCCTCATCAAACAAGCACGGAGCTTCGTGGTGAAGGGGGCAGCGGCAGAAGACAGCGACGAGAAGCCCGCCACGTCCAAGTCCTGGATGGGATGTACGACCCCCGTCCAGGCAGAAGAATTTGAAGGGGGCGGCAGAAAGACCCTCAAAAGTGAAAACGTTCACCAGGTGAATGGGTAGGGGTACGATGTACCCCATACTCATTCACATAGGGTGGGGGCCCGAAATCTGGGGGCCACCTTATTAAACGGGGCTCCCAGATTCTGATTGGCTCCCGCCCGCATACCCCGACAACCAATGGCTAGGGTTGTCGGGAAGAGGCTCTTGTCCCGATCGACATGGGGACAAGAGTGCTTTGGGGTGGGGGGGCAGCGCCCCCCTCCCCCAAAGCACACACTCCCCCATGTCGAGGGCATGTGGTCTGGTACGGCTCAGGAGGGGGGGGGCCGCTCGCTCGTCCCCACCCCCATTCCTGTCCGGCCAGACTGCATGCCTGGGATGAGGGCTTGGTACGGATCTGGGGGGGAACCCCACGCCGATTTTGGCGTGGGTTAACCCCTCACGTTCCGGACCAAGCCGGAGAGCCTATTGTACCCCTGGGGGGGAAGCCGCGCCGGTTTCACATTTGAAATTTGGCGCGGAGTTCCCCTTCAGTGTCAGCGCAGCCCGAGAACAGCTCGGAGCTTGCCGTGCGCCGCTCCAGGCAGTGCAAACACTGCTACGCCGCCTGGTATTTACCAAGGATTTCCCGGCGTACTGAAGCGGCGCGCGGTGAGCTCCGATTTTTCCCTCTGCGCATGCCCAGTATGCAAGTGAACCTTCCGAGGTTCTAGCGTACTTTGCAAGGGCACGGGGATCGGGTCCCAAAAGTCACTTTCCCTTTCAAATCGGCCCGCCACACAAGTTTAAACACATGTCACTACACTTCCCCTGCATCACCCCCCTCCCTCCCCTCATAAACTCCCGCCCGAATCCCCGATGTTTACATTACTAAATGCCGCACGCCAGCTCTGTACTGGCGTGCTGTGCGCCCTCTTCTGGGCGCATTAGGCACTTTAGTAAATGAGGAAACACGCTGCACTGGCAGCGTGTTTCTTTGGTAAATGTCAAAAACAGGTTTACTCCTGCTTGTGCACCATGAGTCTTGGCGCACAGGCTTGGTAAATCAGCCCAACAGTATCAATTTTACATCCTATTACTAAAACGAACAAAATGATACCTTCTGTAAGGTAGAGGAAAATAGAACATACCTCATTTATCATGTCAAAGTCTCTGCGTTCTCATAAAGAGAAGAATAAGAAAACTAGTGACTCAGAGACAAAAAATAGAGCGGTTACCATATATAAACATATTTGTAGTTCAATTTGTTCAGAACAGACAGGATATAAAAAATTGAAAAATGTAACCCATCAGGAACTTATTTATTATATAAAGAGAATGACCGGCGTATTATCAGCCTGAACCGGCACCCCAAGTGGGTACACACTGTGCCGGAGCTGGTCGATATTTGGGAATATAAAATTATATCAGGACCAATAACATTCAGGTATAATTCGAGATTTTCCTAGCGTGTGACGGAAAATATTAATTATATGAAGACAGGAGGCGAGTATCTTGCATTAATCTTTCCTTTTAATGCTCATAGCAGAACATTTTTACATTTCAAACAAACTAAAACTTTCCCACATGGAATGATGGAAGAAAAACTACATTTCCCATCAGACCCAGCGTCCGTGTAACTCCCACCCCCTCAGGTGGCTTGAACCTATAAATAGGACTGTCCTTATGTGTATCCTCCTCTTTCTGGAAGCGAATGTCCAATACAGGATAACTCGAGGAAAAAACAGCGCTATGACTCTTCGGCCAGCCGGCCAACCGATGTCGACGACGGTCCAGGAAGTAACTGGTGATAACCATGTCGTTAAGAAAAACTCCAACCGGGAGATCATAACCAAGATTTCGTCCCAACGGGGACCCAGGAATCACTTAGTCAATTGCTCACAGGAACCTGGAAAGAAGTTCAGTACCCTGAAAAGAGAGAATAAAAATATCCGTAATAGGGTGGGTAGGGAGGGAAGATACTCGCCTCCTGTCTTCATATAATTAATATTTTCCGTCACACGCTAGGAAAATCTCGAATTATATCTCAGACAGGAGGCTCATATCTTGCAAGTTCAATGCTACACATACAGGAATACATCATGTAATACAATCAAACTTGATCATGCTTGCCTAATATCTAATAAACAGCCTTATGAAGGAAGGACAGATAAGGAAACATGATCCTCCGGTCTGAAGTAAAAGTGACGAAAAACCGTTTCTGAAGACCAATCAGACGCTGATTGCAGATCTGATAAAGAGCCTCCTGACATAACCACCTTAGTGGCCATCGCACCCCTGGTCGAGTGTGCGCCAAAGAGGGATACGTCTATACCCGACATCTCCATCACCGACCTTACCCATCTGGCCAAGGTGGCTGAAGACACTGGACGGTGTGGTCGCACGTATGAGATTAACAGCTGAGGAAAGTCTGGAGAGCGTAGGGTCGAAGTAAAGGATTTGTATGTCTGCAGACAATGGACTACACAGAGGCGCGGGTGCGTTAGAAAGAATGGGTAAAAAACCGAGTGTAGATTGGTTTTTGTCCTGCGAACTATAGAAAATTTGACCCCGTCAGGCGAAAATTGTCGCCTAGAGATGTCCAAAGCTCTCACATCAGATATTCGTTTAACAGAAATTAAACATAGTAGAGTAGTGAGTTTGAGAGACAGATTCTTCAGGGTTAACTGGTCATTGTCTTCCCAGGAGGAAAACAATTGTAGAACTCTGGATACATCCCATGTCGATTGGTATCGTGGGCGGGGTGGACGTTTGTATTTAACGCCGCGTAGCAGGCGACACACAAGAGGGTGTTTGCCTATAGGTACAGCATTTACTGGACAATGGTATGCCGAAATGGCCGATCTATACACGTTGAGGGAACTGTATGACTTTCCTAGTTCATAAGATTATGCAAGGAAATTTACTACTGAGGAGACAGGGGCATGAATGGGATCAACCTGTTGTTGATCACACCAACGGACCCATAACCCCCAGGCAGATCGATATGCCGATCTAGTCCCTGGGGCCCAGGCCAAGGCGAGGAGGTCTCTAGCCGATTGTGAAAAGTCTGAATTTGATTCTGGCACCCCGAAACCAACCAAACAAGAAGCGGCAGTCTGCCTTCCAGTAACAACGGATGTAGACCCTTGATCGGATTCGTCAACAGATGAGTTGAGTGGGGGAGTAGTCTGGGGTAGTCGATTGACATGCCCAGAATTAGTGGAAACCACGGTTGCGTCGGCCACCAGGGGGTGATCAACGCCACCGTCGCATACTGATTCATTATGTGTAGGAGAAGTCTGGTGATCAACGTGAAGGGGGGAAACGCATAATGTATCCCCTCCGGCCACAATTGAAGGAATGCGTCTACTGCTGCTGCTTCGGGATCCGGCCTCCAACTGTAAAAGCGGAGGAGTTGCCGGTTGAGTCTTGGAGCAAAAAGATCCGTGTGAAACGGACCCCAGAGCTCCTGTATCGATAGGAAAACCGATCTGTCCAAGGTCCAGTCGCTGGCATCGGACAAGTAACGGGAGTTCCAATCTGCCACAAAATTGGACACCCCGGGAATGTATTCCGCCACCCGCAGAATGTCTCGGAGAAGACAGAAATCCCAGAAATCGGACGCGATGTCCGCTCGTATCTTGGATTTGGTGCCCCCTAGGCGGTTGATGTATTGTACCGCCGCCACATTGTCCATGCGTAAAAGAACGCAACATTTGGACCTCCGGGAGAGGAAGCTCCTGACGGCGAAGAATGCTGCCAAGAGTTCTAATGCATTGATATGAAGGGATAATTCTCCCACGGACCACGTCCCTCCTGTGGAGGCCTGCCCGCAACGAGCCCCCCAGCCCTGTCGGCTCGCATCGGATTCTAGGATGACATCTGGGCGAGAATTGAAAATAGTCTTGCCGTTCCATTCTATGGCATGTTGGAGCCACCATCGTAGTTCCTCCTCTGATTCCGAACAGAGGGAGACTTTGTCCGAATAACGGAGACCCTGCCTCAGGTGTAAGGCTATGAGGCGTTGTAAGGCTCGGTAATGTAGGGGGGCTGGAAAAATTGTAAATTGGGTGTGCTGCGCTGCTAAAATTAATACATCAATAGTGAAGGTGATAACAAAATGTGCATTGAGTGCAAAAAAATTGTATATAAAAAAACCAACACCAAGTGTTCCAATGTATGACAAAATCATATAAGAAAACAAACTGAATTGACAAAGTTCGTAAAAAGCTCCAGGGAAAAATCAAAGTTCAGTGAGTTCAGAGAAATATCCCAAGTAGGGGATTGAGATACTGCAGGACAGAAGAGAGCCTCCACCTCCACCTCTTATAGTAAATCTGCTTACCAGATAGATAATAATCGTGAGCATCAACAGCACAGCAGGCTGGATTGCCTTAACGGGTATTAAAGTGGAATCCTGTGTGTATCTCCAAGCTTGGTCTCAATGCGGCTGGATCCCAGAAAAACAATCACTCCCAGAGTGTAGCCAGGGGAAGAGAAAGGAAGCCAACATAGAGTAGTAACGTTTTAAAAGTTTAATAAAAGAAATTCGATTGCACTTACAAAAAACGAATCCTTTGGAAGCATATAAATAGTAAGCCGGCCGGCTCTCACAATCCGCCCGTCCTTCCGGATGGTCGTGAGGATAAAAACAATGGTGTCGTCAGCACGCCGTTCCTCCCTACGCCGTTTCGTCCAATAGCAGACTTCATCCAGGGGCACGTTATTGGACGACACCATTGTTTTTATCCTCACGACCATCCGGAAGGACGGGCGGATTGTGAGAGCCGGCCGGCTTACTATTTATATGCTTCCAAAGGATTCGTTTTTTGTAAGTGCAATCGAATTTCTTTTATTAAACTTTTAAAACGTTACTACTCTATGTTGGCTTCCTTTCTCTTCCCTTGGCTACACTCTGGGAGTGATTGTTTTTCTGGGATCCAGCCGCATTGAGACCAAGCTTGGAGATACACACAGGATTCCACTTTAATACCCGTTAAGGCAATCCAGCCTGCTGTGCTGTTGATGCTCACGATTATTATCTATCTGGTAAGCAGATTTACTATAAGAGGTGGAGGTGGAGGCTCTCTTCTGTCCTGCAGTATCTCAATCCCCTACTTGGGATATTTCTCTGAACTCACTGAACTTTGATTTTTCCCTGGAGCTTTTTACGAACTTTGTCAATTCAGTTTGTTTTCTTATATGATTTTGTCATACATTGGAACACTTGGTGTTGGTTTTTTTATATACAATTTTTTTGCACTCAATGCACATTTTGTTATCACCTTCACTATTGATGTATTAATTTTAGCAGCGCAGCACACCCAATTTACTGTTTATATTATGTTCATCTGACATTTGTGCTGCAGCAGCATTCACGTTTATCTTTATGTAAAATCGGGCTGGAAAAATTGCCTGGATGGAGGCTGACAGTAATCCGATTATGCGTGCCAGGGTTCTCAGTGATACCTGACCTTTGCGCAAAACTGTCCTGATTTCTTTCCGAATCAGAGACAGTTTGGATTGGGGTAAGCGTAGGATCGCTTGTCTGGTGTCTACCGTGAAACCCAAAAATTATATTTCCTGAGTTGGGGTCAGTACAGACTTCTTGTGGTTGATGAGGAAACCCAGGTCATCCAATAGTGACACCGACCAATCTTTGTGCAGCTCGGCTTGTGATTTTGAATGAGCCATGATTAAGAGGTCGTCTAGATATATGATGAGACGTACTCCTCTGCATCGTAGGGCAGCTACCACTGGCTTCATTATTTTGGTGAAGCACCATGGGGCCGAAGAAAGGCCGAAGGGTAGGCAGGTAAACTGCCACATGCGATCTCTCCATTGGAACCTTAGGAATTTCTGGGAAGAATGGTGTATTGGGATCGTCAGATATGCATCCTTCAGGTCTATTTTGACCAGCCAGTCTCCCTGGGAGAGTAGGTCTCTTAATAAATGAATCCCCTCCATTTTGAAATGACGATAAGTCACGTATTGGTTCAGTTCCTTTAAATTTATGATCGGGCGATAGCCACCGTCTTTTTTCTTTACTAAAAACAGGTTGCTAACAAACCCGGGAGAAATGGGATCTACTTCTATTACAGCTAGTTTTGATACCAGCTCCTGTACTTCCTCGTCTATAAGACGAACATCTTGATCCGAAAACCGGATCGTATGCGGTTGAATCGACATGATTGGGAGAGAGACGAAGTCTATTTGATAGCCCGCTACTGCCATAAGTATCCACACATCTGCTGTAATCGTGTGCCAGACGTGGATAAAATGTCTCAGTCTGCCCCCTATCGGTATATGAGAAACATAATTCTTTGATAAACTTACCAGTGGGTGGGCGTGACCTGGGGAAGCCTCTGCCACCTCGTCCTCTCCATGGACGTCCTCTGGGGGGAAAAAATGGTGCAGGTTGTGCCACCGGCACTGAATATTGCTGCTGCATGGGCGAATAAGGTTGAGCAGTTGCTCTAGGGTAGGCCCTGTAGTAGTTGTTTCGACCGGCAGATCGGCCTCTCCCTCTGCCGGTCCTACCAAAAACCTTTGAACCCAAGCTTGATTTTTTCAAAGAGGTTTGGGCTTTGTCTAAGCTGTTAAACAGGCCAACAAACCGGTTAATATTCTTCATTAGGTCATCTCCGAAAAGTAGGCCCTCTGCTGAGGGACCCGGTTCCGAATCTGCCAAATGAGAGAGTTGTGGGTCTAGTTTCATTAGGATTGACCTGCGACGTTCCACGGTGCAGGCCGTGTTGGCAGAGCCCAACAGACAAATGGCACGTTGAGCCCACCCTCGAAGCTGAACTAGATCTACTGGACCCTCAGTGGAAGCTGCTTGCTCTGAGAGATTTAGGATCTTTGTTAAGGGGCCTGAAAGATCCAGAATACGGTCTTGAATTAGCTTAAATGAGCGTTCGATGCCCTTCTTGGCGTGTTTGCCAGATTTGGTTAGATACTTGAGCAGTACCGGGTCGATCTCAGGTGTGGTAGCCACCTTGTTAGGAATAACAGGCCTGGGGCATTCTGCTCTTAGTTTATTCCTATTAGTTCTATCTAAACTTTTACGTACCCAGTGCTCCACATACTGGGATACGTGTGGGAGGGGAGTCCAGTCCCCGGATCTGGGGTGAGAGATATTCTCTGGATTGAAAAATGGCTCGCCTAGCGAGTCTAAAATCGTTTCTGCTGGTAAATCTGGAGAGGCCCCATTATCAGTTTTCAAATGCCCAGCTTCCTCCATATCGGAGTCAGAGTCCTCTGATGCAACGATCAGTGATCCTTCTGAAGCATTGTCCTCTGAATCCTCATTAAAGGAATCCGGTTTTGACCGGTGGACAGATTTAAATTTTTTCTTTGAAAACTCCTTGATTATCAAGGGTCGTTCGCTTTCAGTATGGCTAGGGCGGCAGGCCGTGGGGGGTCCTGCATCAAGCATAAATTCTACTTCCCCTGCCGGGGAGTCGGAACAAGCATTCAAATGTTTGCGCTTGTAAGGGGCTTTGCCCTTTTTTACCACCTCAGTATGGGTAATAGGAGGATTGGTATGAGAAGCCAGAGCTGCCTGTATGGAACTGCTGATAAGTTCCTGTATTTGTGCAACAGATAAAAGTTGCGGGTTCTCAGGGGTTAAACCTGTAGAGGCATTGACTGGCATGTCAGCTTTTTCAGCCATGTTAGCAAAGATAATTTAAGGATACTAAATAGAAAGGAAAATACTAGCAGACCACTAAAATCAGAGTGCTCCGCTCAGCTGCCGGAATATGAATATATTTTACAGTGATTTGATCTAATCCGGCTAAAAGAGTAAAGGTATTCCCTGTAAACCAACCGTTCCCCTCACCGCTCAGCAGCAACTAGCGTTGCGGTGAGGGAAACGTGAGTACACGCTGTAGTCAGAGTCTCGCGAGATTACAGAGCGAGAGCTGATAAGATGGCGCGCTGAGGGAAAGAGAGCACGTATTCGATACGTCACTCCCCCATGCCGACAGCCCGCGATACTACGGCTTGTGGCAGGAAGGGGGGAGTGAAGGGACAATGGTAGCTGAGGCGCCTTGTGTCACGGGAAAAAGAAAAAAACGCCAGTGACATCCCCACTGCCAGCCAGCGGTGGCGAAAAACACAAGGACTCAAAATTAATTAGAAACGAAACAGTGATAGTTTAAAACAATGAAGAAACAATAAAACAATAAAATAATAAGATCGCACTGTAGAAGGTTAACCCACAATCCACAATGCCATCTTTCCAAAACAATATAGCATAAATAAGGAATAATAAAGGATACTTATCTCTGCCATGAGCAGAAAGAAAGAGGAGGATAAACATAAGGACAGTCCTATTTATAGGTTCAAGCCACCTGAGGGGGTGGGAGTTACACGGACGCTGGGTCTGATGGGAAATGTAGTTTTTCTTCCATCATTCCATGTGGGAAGGTTTTAGTTTGTTTGAAATGTAAAAATGTTCTGCTATGAGCATTAAAAGGAAAGATTAATGCAAGATATGAGCCTCCTGTCTGAGATATAATCCAAGTTATCTTGAAGTTCCTAAATATGTTCAAAGGTTGAAAAATTTCAAATATATTACATTTGTGAGAACACAATTTTAAAAGTACTGGAGGCCGTAGTATATTCTGAGGTACAGTAAAAAAAAAAAAAAAGGGGACAATACTTGTGTCTTGAACATCAAAAACTAATTCAAAAGACAATAATAAAATAAAAATACTGGAGGAATAATGTGTCAATAAACACAAACCATATATGAAGACAGAATAGAGGAAAATGGAAAGAATTGAAGAGAGGAAAAGAGGAAAAGAGCCTAAAAGTACCGAGTCAGCTTACTGATTCGCTCCCACCAGAGCATTCTCCAACAACTAGCATGAACAAAACCTACGGTTGAACTAACCAAGTTATGCGGGAATTCCTGGCTTTAAAGAAATACCTACATGATGGGCCCATGGTTCCCAAGTAGTTTCGAACTTGTCTTTAGAATCAAGCAGAATACTGGCCAGTTTTTCTTGGGCCATAATCCAAGATATTTTGCGCTTGGTGGCCAAAAAAGAAACCTTGGGTTGTTTCCAGGCCCTGGCCAAAGTAGATTTACCCCCCAGCAAAATAAAATGGATCAGGCTCCGTGAGGATTTTGGGGTCTTTGGATCAAGAGTGTTTAGGAGAGCAACTTCCGGGGACTTAGAAATTTGCAATCCCGTAACTTTACAAATAAGATTGAATATTTTAGACCAAAAATGTCGAATTCTAGGGCATTCCCACCATATGTGGACCATGGATCCAAAAAGACCACAACCTCTGAAGCAAACCGCCTCCGCGGATGGATACATTAATGATAATTTGGCAGGGGTGAGATACCATCTAGATAAAACTTTTAAATTGGCCTCTACTAAAGCCATGTTCAGGATGCCTTTGTAAGCCCTCGAAAAGTTCAGAGACCATGTATCTAAATCCCAATCCAGCTTCAGGTCCCTTTCCCAAGCTGACATGTAGGGGGTCTTACTATCTTGGAAAGCTAAACATTGGTATATAATGGATATACCACCCCTCTGGTCCTCTGCATTACCACACCATGTTTCATACGCCGTGAAGTGAGGTGGCAGTGGTTTTTCCTTCCAAAGTCTGTGAAGGAAATGTTGTATCTGCCCCAGTCTGAAGATTTCCGAGTTCGGGAGCTCAAGTTGCCTCCTACAATGAGACAGAGTCAAAGGTCCCGAAGCGGAAAAATAATGACCTATTCGGTAAAGACCTTTGTCCAGCCACCACTTAAAAGAGCTGATATCCAACCCCGGGGCAAAATCTGGATTGTTAAATATGTGGGAGAGCGGCCTACAGCCCGAGATTAGCGCAGGAATAGATCTCAGCCTATCCCAAAGTGCGAGGGAATGAGATAAAACCGGGGAGAGAACAGCCGGTCTGTCCTTAGGAGGAACCCATAATAAAAAGTCAAGCGTGTACGTCGGGGCGGCTTGTCTTTCTATCCAAATCCAATCCGGCTTCTCAAATCTTGAGTAAATCGTCGAAAGTTGAGCGAGCCGCGCTGCTTGATAATACCAGATAAGATTTGGAAGACCCAAACCCCCATATTTCTTAGGTCTAAGAAGGGTACTGCGGGGTAATCTATGACCAGAACCACCCCATACAAATTGAATAATTTTCCTCTGCAGAGTTAGGAGGTGATCTTTTCTTACTGTGATTGGAATGGCCCTGAAGAGGTATAATAATCGGGGGAAAATGGTCATCTTTATGGAGTGAATCAGACCTGTGTTTTTTTTATACCTTACAAACTATGTAACTATTCAATATGGAGGACAATGTTGCTTGTTATACCAAGGGTAGTGGTACCCCCATGGGGGCTGTTGATTGACTCTATACCCCACAGGCTATCCCGACTCTGCAGATACTCTCTTACCTCTGACACCTTGGGTTCCATTGTAATTGTCTCACAGTAATAAGAATAGACGCCATCAAGATTTCTGAATCACACATAGAACCATAGGTGTGCCCACAGGGTGTGCCAGGTGTGCCCAGGCACACCCTAATCACTCTGTGCAGCACAGATTCCCCCTACTGCCCTGGCTCCCATTTTTCCCCCCGCAGCGCTGCCAGCTTCCCTCCTCTCCTATCGGCTATTGCTCCTGGGATGTTTTAGGAGCGGGGAAGGGGCCAGTAAATATGTAATTTACCGTCCCCTTCACTTTCTGAATGAACATTGTGAGTGATCGGTACTGTGTGTTTGGGCTTTGGGGTGCACACCCTAATGCAATAGGCTGCGCACACCTATGCATAGAACTTTACTGGAGCAAAGAAAAACTTAAAAGGTATTATACATTCAATGGAAAATTAACACTAATTATTAGCATTTAACTGAAACGTATATTCAAGCTTGCAATGGATATCACTTTACCCTGAGGCTCCATTCACACCTAGGCGTTTTGTCGCCTGTAGCGCGACGCTCACAAACGCCAGAGGGAGAAAAATACATGAAAGCCTATGGAGATGGTTCACATCTGAACGCTGATGCGCCTGACGCCCATCGCCTGTAGTTAAAAAAAGTTCCGGACCCTTTTTTATCGCACGTATCGGGCGGTTTGGGCGTATTTGAGCGTTTCCATTTCCCATAGAAAGTAATGGAAACGCTCGATTCAAGCGACTAGCGCGACAACGAGCGTTTGCTACAGGCGTTTTGTTGCTTTAATCAATAGAACTTTTCACCCAGGCAGAAGATTAAACAAATCTACCAACATAGCAACAAGTGATGAAAAGATGATAATTTTTCCTATTGGCTAAAATAAAAAACGTCACAGTACAAAAACGTCGGACGACGCTGTATGCAAACGCGCAAATAAGCATGAATACGCGCGACAAAACGCTGGAAAAAAACGCCCAAAAAACGACCAAACGACCGTCGCTCAGGTGTGAATGCAGCCTGAAACAAATAGGCAAATGATCTGTGGATCAGGACACAGTGGAGCACGTCCCCCAGCACTTCTATAATTGTACTGGACCACTTCTCCACAACAAACCAAGCACACAAATCAATAAACAGCAATGAATACAATAATTATGCTTCGTACACACAACCATTTTTCTCGGCAGGAAAAAAAACTAATTTATTTCCGATGTGATTCCTCTCCAGCCTGCCTTGCATATACATGTTCATGCAAAAAAACTCTGACCAAAGCGCGGTGACGTAAAACACATACAACGGGATTGTAAGGGGGAAGTCCCTTTCAAATGGTCCCACCCTTTTGGGCTGCATACTTGTTTCTGAGCATGCACGCTTTTTCTTCCCCTCAGAAAAGCATACACACAACCATTTTTTCCAATGAGAAAAAGGCTAACAGGAAACACGACAAGAAAAAAAAAGAGCTGGTTTCAATTCATTTGCGAGCAGTTTTTTTCGTCGAGAAAACTAATAGGAAGCATACACACGACCGTTTTTCATGAACAATATAAAAAATGTCAGTTTTCTCATTGTGAACGAGGCATTAGAACATATGCTTCAACCATAGATTACTAAATGGCTCCTCGTAGAGTGCAATTTAATGTTTCCTGGGCTATGAATTATGTGGCCTAGTGCATTGTTTTTCAACTCCAGTCCTCAAGGCACACCAACAGGTCATGTTTTCAGGCTTTCCATTATTTTTCACAGGTGATTTAATCAGTTTCACTGCCTTAGTAATCACCACAGCCATTTCATCTGAGGGAAATCCTGAAAACTTGACCTGTTGGTGTGCCTTGAGGACTGGAGTTGAAAAACACTGGCCTAGTGAACCATAAAGTGGCGGTGTTATCTTGTTCCAGTCTCTTTTCTTCAGCTAGCTTAGTGGTCTTGAATTGTACAGTAGTGCACTTAATTGTAATCCAATAAGACAAAGGAATGAACAGCAACTGAAAATGTGAGATGCTTAAACCTCTTTTAAAGATATTTTAAATTTGAACATCTGGATGTGTAAACACTAAGGCCTCGTACACACGAGGGGATATGTCCGCTGAAAACGGTCCGATGGACCGTTTCAGCAGACATCTCCGCTCGTGTGTATGGGCTAGCGGACAGATTTGTCCACCCGACAGATTTCAAAGCATGCTTTGAAATCTATCCGGTGGGAATCTGTCCGCCCGACATGTCTGCTGGTTAGTACACTTACCAGCAGACATGTCGTCCCCCACCGCCGCCGCGCCGCCGCCGAATGGATTCGGCGCATGCGCGGAAGTGTTTAACTTCCTGGTGCGGTGACGTGGCGGTGTCGTGGCGGCGTCAACGTCACCGCCGCGTCACCGCCACGTCACCGCGCCGTCCGGCGGCAGGAAATTTGATCCGATGGTGTGTACACACCATCGGATCTAACTCCCGATCGGACATATCCGATGGAAATGGTCCGCGGACCGTTTTCATCGGATATGTCCGATAGTGTGTACGAGGCCTTAGGCCATGTACACACAATCAGACCAAACCGATGAAACTGGTCCGACGGACCGTTTTCATCGGTTCACAGCCTGATGGTCTAATGTGCGTACACACCATCAGTCCAAAAACCGATCGTGTCAGTATGCGGTGACGTAAAACACAACAAGGCGCTGAATAAAATGAAGTTCAATGCTTCCAAGCATGCGTCGACTTGATTCTGAGCATGCGCGGGTTTTTGGTCTGATGCTTTTGCGTACTAACCATCGGTTTGGTCCGATGGTCAGGCGTCCATCGGACAGATTTTACAGCAAGTTTTAAAACTTTGGTCCGATGGGCCGTACACACGATCAATTTGGTCCGATGAAACTGGTCTTCAGGCCAGTTTCATCAGACCAGTCTGATCTTGTGTACGCAGCCTTAGGTGTAATGGAACCTTTCCGTGGGACTACAAGTGTCAGCGACAGTCTGGATTGCAGAAATCCTCTATCAATCTCAGTGAATTACTTTAATGGGTAAGTGCCCGCTCACCGCTGTAAGTCCTCAGCCTTGTCCGGATGATGTCTCTGTAGAAGAAGATGAATGAATGAATGAATGAAAACTTATATAGCGCGGCACATGCAAACTGAATCGCCTCTGGGCGCTTGTTGTTCCAGTCTCCTTTGATATCAAAAGAGAAAAGTCTTGACCTTTTTCCTAAATGCTAGGTGGTTCTCCTCCAACCGAATGCTGGTTGGTAAAGCGTTCCATAGTCTGGGACCTTGGATCGCAAATCTTCTCTCTCCTTTGGACTTGAAGTTGGCTTTCGGAAACCTGGAGCAGGTTCCGAATTGGATTATGCGCTTTTATTAATTCGCATAAGTAAAGGGGGGCACTCTCATGGACACATCTATGGGTAAGACAGAGAGCTTTAAAAGCAATTCTGTCTTTGACTGGCAGCCAATGAAGGGATCTCAGTGAAGGTGAGATGGATTCCCAGGGTTTTTTCCCAGTCACAAGTCTGGCGGCCGTATTCTGAACGACTTGCAGACGAGCGATTTGGTACTTGGGGAGGCCGAGGTAAAGGGCATTTGCATAATCCAGCCTGGAGTTTACAATAGCTCCCACCACGACCGCTAGGTCTTCTTTAGGGATGAACGGAGTGAGTCTGCGTAGTAGGCGCAGTAGATGGTGAGATCCGCTGACCACTGACCCTATTTGTGCGTCCATTGTCATAAAGGAGTCAAAAATGACCCCTAGGCTTTTGACTTTGGCGCTAGGGGTTATGAGTTTGCCCAAAATAGGCGGGGGGGTCCACGCTGTTGAAAGTTGATTCCTGCGCTTGGCGTGAAACAGCAGAAGTTCTGTTTTCGCTCCATTGAGTTTAAGATAACTCTTTGTCATCCAATCCTCTATCAAAGAGAGGCATGTCTCTAGATTGAGGTGGTGATCCTGTCTGTTGCAGATGCGGAAATACAGTTGCGTGTCATCTGCATAAGAGTGATAAAGCAGTTTTTGGCTGCTAATAATCTCAAAAAGAGGACGAAGGTAGATGTTAAATAGCACTGGTGACAGCGGCGATCCTTGAGGGACTCCGCATGTTACTGTGCGTTTTTCAGACGTAAATGGTCCTAGCTTCACTGTTTGCGATCGGTTTTCCAAAAAAGAGGAGAACCAAGATAAATCGCCTTCTGCGACCCTGGCTACTTCAGTAAGCCGAGTCAGTAACAGATTGTGGTCTACAGTGTCAAAAGCTGCACTTAGGTCCAACAGAACCAGGAGACAAGATTCTCCTTCGTCTGCGGCCTTGAGAACATCGTCCCATACTTTTAGCAATGCTGTTTCCGTCCCATGTCCGGGACGGAAGCCTGATTGCAATGGATCAAGTAGCTTGTGGGTATCTAGATGCTGTTGCAGCTGTTGTACCACTACTTTTTCCATTATCTTAGAGAATACGTTGAGGCTTGTTATGGGACGGCGGTGGAGTGGGTCCTTGGGGTCCAGGGAGGGTTTCTTCAGGATGGGTTGGATTATACCAACCCAAGATGGCGGCGTCACACTGCGCGGCCGGTCCCGACACTCTAACAGGGGGGAAACAGCTTTCAATGCTCTCAAGCAAGAACCGATCTACCTGCTCTGCTAGCAGGGCTGTCCTCCAAAGATCCTGTGGGGTGGATGATCCGGCTCTCTGCTGTAGGCCACAGTCTCTCGCTCTCAGTCACACACAGACCTCCTGCTGGCAGTTGAGATGGCGTCCAGTAGACATGTGCAGGATGAAAAAATTAGTTTGGTTTTGATTCGTTATTTAACCACTTAACGACCCTGCACTGTATATATATACGTCTTATTTTTAAAGATGGATATCTCGGTAACTGCAGCAGCTGCTGCCACAAATGAGGTATCCATCTTTAGTGTGCAGGGTCCTGTAAACGATAACGGCGGTCTCTGCAGCGGATTCGCCGCGAGATCGGCGTTATTGTTGGCAGAAGAGGGCCCCCCCTCCGGCCGCTCTCCCGCACCCTCCGCCGCTTACCGCGGAGGCGATCGGGTCTGTTCGGCAGCTGACTGGGGACGCGAGTGAGGGAAAAATGTCACTCACCCATCCCCATAGCTCTGCTGGGCGGAAGTGACGTCAAAACGTCAGTCCCGCCCATCGTCTTAAAGAAACATATTTTTTTTGTCATTTGAAAAAATGACAGTTTCAATTTTTGTTTTTTTTTGCATTTAAGCCTGAATATGAGATCTGAGGTCTTTTTGACCCCAGATCTCATATTTAAGAGGACCTGTCATGCTTTTTTCTATTACAAGGGATGTTTACATTTCTTGTAATAGGAATAAAAGTGATCAAATTTTTTCAGTGTAAAAAATAATAAAATAAGTAAAAAGAAATAAGAAAACAAAACATTTTTTTTTTAAAGCGCCCCGTCCCGACGAGCTTATGCGCAGAAGCGAACGCATACGCGAGTAGCGCCCGCATATGAAAACTTGAGGTATCGCCGCAATCGTTAGAGCGAGAGCAATAATTCTAGCCCTAGAACTCCTCTGCAACTTAAAAAATGCAACCTGTAGAATTTTTTAAACGTCGCCTATCGAGATTTTTAAGGGTAAAAGTTTGACGCCATGCCACGAGCGGGCACAATTTTTAAGCGTGACATGTTGGGTATCATTTTACTCGGCGTAACATTATCTTTCACAATATATAAAAAAATTGGGCCAAATTTATTGTTGTCTTATTTTTTTTAAAAGTGATATTTTTAAAAAAAAAGTGCGCTTGTAAGACCGCTGCGCAAATACGGTGTGACAAAAAGTATTGCAATGACCGCCATTTTATTCTCTAGGGTGTTAGAAAAAATATATATATAATGTTTGAGGGTTTTAAGTAATTTTCTAGCAGAAAAAAACTGTTTTAGTCTTGCAAACACCAAATCTGAAAAACACCTAAGGTCCTTAAGTGGTTAATTAAATTTGTTTAGTTAAGTTTGTTGCATTCATTACATTCGTTTTCAGGATTCATTTCGTATTCAAAATATTTTTACCGCATTCGAAAAAATTCTACCGCATTCGAAAAAAACTCTACCGCATTCGAAATAATTTAAACGCATTCGAAAAAACTCTACCGCATTCGAAATAATTCGAACGCATTTGAAAACAAATCTACCGGATTCGAAAAAAACGATCAAATTCGAAATAATGCTACCACATTTAAACAAAACTATATATAACTATTTCCTGAAATTCGAAATTTGTATAGAATGAAATTAATTTTGAATAGAAAAGATTAAATTAGAATCGAAAAAAATAGAAAAGAATAGTATAGAGAAACAGTAGCACAGAACAGAAAAAAAATATTTTATATATCTATATAGATATATATATATCTATATAGATATATCTATATATCTATATATATCTATATCTATATCTATATATATATATATATTTATATATAACATCTTCTGAAATTCGAATTTCATATAGAATGAAATCGAATTCCAATATCCAATAGAAAAGATTAGAATAGAATAGAAAATAATAGCATAGAAAAACAATAGAACATAATAAAAAAAATGATATATATATATATATATATATATATATATATATATATATATATATATATATATAATTTTTCTATGCCATTCTTTTCTATTATTTTCTTTTGTATTGTTTTGTATTCTTTTCGATTCTAATTGAATTTGAATTAGAATAGAAAAGATTTCAATAGAAAATATTTTTACCGCATTCGAAAAAATTCTACCGCATTCGAAAAAAACTCTACCGCATTCGAAATAATTTAAACGCATTCGAAAAAACTCTACCGCATTCGAAATAATTCGAACGCATTTGAAAACAAATCTACCGGATTCGAAAAAAACTATCAAATTCGAAATAATGCTACCACATTTAAACAAAACTATATATAACTATTTCCTGAAATTCGAAATTTGTATAGAATTAAATTAATTTTGAATAGAAAAGATTAAATTAGAATCGAAAAAAATAGAAAAGAATAGTATAGAGAAACAGTAGCACAGAACAGAAAAAAAATATTTTATATATCTATATAGATATATATATATCTATATATCTATATATATCTATATCTATATCTATATATATATATATATTTATATATAACATCTTCTGAAATTCGAATTTCATATAGAATGAAATCGAATTCCAATATCCAATAGAAAAGATTAGAATAGAATAGAAAATAATAGCATAGAAAAACAATAGAACATAATAAAAAAAATGATATATATATATATATATATATATATATATATATATATATATAATTTTTCTATGCCATTCTTTTCTATTATTTTCTTTTGTATTGTTTTGTATTCTTTTCTATTCTAATTGAATTTGAATTAGAATAGAAAAGATTTCAATAGAAAATAATATAAAAGAATAGACTAGAAAAACAATAGAACAAAAGCGAATAAAATATTATATTTTATTCTATTCTGTTCTATTGTTTTTCTAGTTTATTAACTCTTCTATTATTTTCTATTTTTTTCTAATCTTTTCTATTCGGTTTCATTCTATATGAAATTCGAATTTTGAAAAATGGTTATATGTAAAAAAATAAAAATCGAATGTGGTAGTTTTTTCTAATTTAGTAGATTTTTTTTCAAATGCAGTAGAATTTTTTCGAATGCAATAGATTTTTTCTAATCTAATATTTTTCAAATTTGATCGACTTTTTAGGATTTCGGTCCAAATTTTTTCAAATTCTAATATGAAACAAATTCAATTTCATTCAATAAGAAATTTGAATTTCGTATAAAATGAATTCAAATTTGAATAGAAAATATTAGAATGGAATAGAAAGGAAGAACAAGAGTATAGAATAAAATATAATATATATATATATATATATATTATAATTGATTCTATTCTGCTCTATTGTTTTTCTATTCTTTTATATTTTAGTTTCCATAAATTATAATTATTTTCCATTTCTATTCTAGAATTCAAATTTATACTATTCGAATTTCGGAAGACTGTCATGTTCTATTTCATTACATTCTATTTACTTCTATTCTATTCTTTTTGATTTTATTGCTTTATTGTTTTATATTCTATTTAATTGTAGTTTTTAGAAAATCGATTTCTATTTTTTCAAATTCGATTCGAATTTGCTTTCGAATTCGATTTCGATTCAAATTCGATTCGAATTCGAATTTTGTTTGCGTTTTTTCGAATTTGTTTAAATTCCTGAATTTTGTAATTCGGAAATTCGGATGCATCCGAATTTCCAAATAATGAAAAATTTGTACGAATTCTAATTCGTAACAAAACAAAATGCACATGTCTAGCGTCCAGAGAGGCCTAAACCAGGCCAGGCCTGCCTTGTCCTTTTATCTGGTTACCCAGCAGGCTGTCCATGACGCTTTGCCTTGTGGGCCTGCAGCTTAGCATTGTGGGTCTTGAAGTAGAAAAACAAAGGGCCAGATTCACAAAGCACTTACTCCAGAGTATCACGAGTTAGGCACGCGTAAGTCTAAAAATGCACACGCTTATCTATGCACTGTATCCCTAAAACGATATACGCCTGAAATCCACGGGGCAGATTCACGTAGATCGGCGCATTATCATTCCGGCGTAGCGCACCACTTTTCCGTTAGACTTGCGCAATCTAGCCGCGTAATCCGGCGATTCACGTAGCTTTTACGCAAGAGCTTGCGCAAACGTAAGGTTTTTTCCGGAGGCGTAAGGAGGAGTAATACAAATTGGGAGGGACGTGGGCGTGTTACATTGAAATGAGCCGTGACCCCATGCAAATGAAGGGCCGGCCGACTCGCGCATGCGCGCGTGAAGGAAACCATGTCAGCTCCGTTGTGCGCATGCTCACAACTCGGGAGCGGCGCAATCATTGAAATTGGAAATGGACTAGGGCAATGTTGTGAACTACGCAGACAGCATAAATAGACACACACAAACGCCCTTCCATTGCAAAAGTACATCCCTTTGTGTCCCTTCCCATTGAATCAAGTGCTTTTGCTCTGTTGTTCGTTAGAGTGTGTTTTGTAGTTGTGAGATTAGTGTTCTGTGTGATCTTGTGCTTGTTGGTAGTTTTGTGAAAGTGTATTTTGATAAGTGTTTGAGACTGTTTGTTTGATTGATAGATTTCTGAGCGTTTGTTTTCTTGCTTTTTTTTTTCATCTGATTTTTTTGTGTGTGTTTCTTGCTGAGTGCTAGTGTGATTTTTGGCTGTTCTTTTTCTCTTTGTGTGTGTTCTTGTCTGATTGGTTGTGCTTGTATTTGTGACAGATTTTTGGTGACTGCTAGTGAGTTTGTTTGGAAGTATGACTGAGAGAAAAAGAAAGCTCAATTTTACTGTGGGGGAAAAAAGAATTCTTGCCCGGGCCATTACCGACTATGGGCGTTTTCTCCACGGCCCGCAGAGTGCCACCACCACCCCGGCCAGGAGGAGGGAGATATTGGATATGATCACGGAGCAGGTCAATTCATCGGGGGAGGGGGAGACACGGACCCGCTCTGGGATAGAAAAGAAAATAAATGACCTCCGGCGTGAGGTGAAAAAAAAACTGGCCGCAATAAATGCCCATGCCAGGGGCACAGGAGGGGGCCCACCATGCCGGGTTAGATTTTCAGAGACGGAGCGTGTGGTGGCCCTGACCTTTCACCGGCATGAAGTGGAGGGCCTGCCAGGCTTTGACACAAGTCCGGTCCCCGCGGTGCCAGGTAAGGTTTTTATTTCTCTCAGGTGTGTAGCATGTGTGGGGGAGGGGGTGAAAGGGAATATGTGGCAAGTGTGTGGATCCTCCAACCTGTGAATGTTTTGTGTCATCCACAGCTGTGCAGGAGGGTGCAGGGCCATCTGGACTGACCGCTCCAACCCCAGGACAGCAGCCTAATGAGGCCCCCCCAACAAGGCCAGAGTCCGCAGAGGAGGAACAAGAGGAGGGGGAGGATCATGCGGAGGACGATCATGAGGAGGAGCAGAATCATGAGGAGGAGGAGTCCATGGAAGGCACTGGCCCTTTGGTTTCTGCGGACTCTTCCCCTCTGGCTGCAAGAAGCCTGCCCTCCCTAAGGGTCAGCCCCCCCCCTCCTCCCCCAACATGGCTCCCCTCACAAGGGCCTCCCCTTCTCCCCGGCCACAACCATCAGCTGGAGCCAGGAGGTCATCCCCAAGCACCAGGGGGGCGCCCAATCTCATGCCCGCCTGTCTGAGAAGGAACCTGGCCACCCAGACCCGCCTTCTGAGACAGCTCTGCCAGACTATGGGGCGGGTGGATCAGAGCCTGTCCTCCATTAATGATAGCCTGGGTAACCTGGACTCCCACTCCCGGGCCTCCACAACCTGCCTAAATGACCTGCAAACTACAGCAGCAGGCGTTGGGCAGGATGTGAGGGCCCTTACCCAGGCTATCCAGGGCAACACGGCAACACTTGGTGCTGCCCTGGACAGAATAGCCGTGGCCTTGGAGGGCAGGCCGCCAGGTGGGCAGATCTCAGGGGCTGCTCCTCCTTCCCCGGCTTTTCCCCTCCCCCATGCGTCTCCCCTGAGGGTCCGGGGCCGTGGCCGGGGGCGCCCAGGCGTGGCTCAGGCAGAGGGCAATAATTTTTTTTTCCCCCTTTTGTTTGTTTTGAAAGCTTTTTTATTTTTGTTCTCTGCTTTTTTTTGTTTTTTCTAAGCATTTTTTTTTTCCTATGCATTTTTTGTTTCTATGCATTTTTGTTTGTTTGACTTTTTTGGCATATTTTGGGTTGTGAATGATGTTTGAATGTGGGGGTGACATTCCTGCTGGAAAAGGGGTGTCACCCTCAATTTTGGTGGAGAAGGGTTCCCCAGGACCAGGGAGAAGTGATTCCCAGGTCCGTGTGAATGGTGTATGAATGTACAGTGACATAATTGGAGCCTTGACGTGGCGTTACTGCTCACCAGTCTTGCATGGTGGACTGGTGCCAATCCAATTTGATGAGGATGTGGGGTGTGTGTGCTAGGGACCATAGTGGTGTGCATGCATGCATTCTCATTGTGCCATGATTAATGTGTGTGTTTAACGTGCAAAGATGCCCAATATGAGCTGCCTCCTGACTGCTCTTCCCTCAGAAGACGGGGTATCCTCGGTTAGGGGTTGATTTTCTGGTTGGGGGGTCAGATCATCACGTAGCTCAACCTGCAGGCCCTTCCTCACTGCGAGATTGTGTAGCATGCAACATGCAGCGATGATATGGCACACGAAGTTTGGGGAATACAACAGTGTACCCCCAGACTTATCCAGGCATCGGAAACGTGACTTCAGGAGGCCAAAGGTGCGCTCCACCACTGCACGGGTTTTGATGTGTGCTTCATTGTATCGTTCCTCTCCTGGGGTTTGGGGGTTCCGGATAGGAGTCATGAGATGGGGTCCCAGTGCATATGCAGAGTCACCTGTAAAGGAAAAGACAGGAGAATGTTAGTCATGCATGTGCCACTTCTGTTGTGCATCACGGGAGGGGATAGTCATGCCTGACTCCCATGTCACTCACCAACCAGCCAGGTGTTCCCATACACGTTCTGTTCGAATTCTGTTCGGATGTGGCTTTGATTGTAGATGTAGCTGTCATGGCTGGACCCTGGGTGTTTGGCACGGACGTGCCATATGAGGCCTTGGGCATCAACTATCACCTGTACGTTGATGGAGTGCCAATTCTTCCGATTGCGGTACATGTGCTCGGTCTCATGGGGGGGCTGGAGTGCCACATGTGTGCAATCTATGGCCCCGATGGTGCGTGGGAATCTGGCAATTCGGTAGAAATCTGCCATTGCCTTGATTCGAAGCTCCTCAGTGGTGGGTTTGATGATTTGGTTGGCCAAGCGTGTGAGGATTGCAGGGACAACCTGGTGCACACATCTGCTCATGGAGGATTGTGACATCCCAGCCACCACTCCACTTGTACGCTGAAAAGAGCCACTGGCAAGGACATGGAGTGTTGCCAGGACCTTCACCAGTGGCTGCACTGCATGTGAGCGTTGTGTTGGGCTGGTGATGTCCTCCTGCAAGGTTGTGGTTAATTCCAGGATGGCATGAGGGGGGAATCTGAAGATGCGAAAGACCTCTGAATCATTCATGCCAAACAGGTGTATGCGGGTGCGGTATACCCTCTCCCGTGCCATCCTCCGTGCCCTCCTCCTTCTTTGGTCATCTATATTCACTAGTGCAGCTATGAGCGACGATGCCCCTAGCATGTTGGCAGTCAAATTGTAGTGCAACACGTGTGTGTGGTCTGCTCCTCAATAACGGTGTTGCTTTATCTGACAATTAGACTTTTTTTCAAAAGTTAGATCAGCTTTTATGTGCTCTAACTTTAGACAGGACATTTTGCAGTTGCGCACATCGCGTAGCCTGCGCAGCAACTGCGTTTTTTTGTGGATCCCCGTAACTCCCTCATTAGCATATTTGACTAGCAAATCAATGGTGTGTCTAGCGCAGTTTTGCGCGAAGGGAAGCGAATGTCTAACTCAATTACGCCGGACCAAAAAACGTAGATTTCTGGCGTATATTGTTTTGTGAATCGCGTCCAACTATACGCACGCGCACATTTAGACTTACGCACGCGCAACAGCAGTTGCGCACGCGTAATCGCTCTGTGAATCTGGGCCCACATTTTTTAGACCGACGTAATTTAGATAGACCGGCGCAGAGTGCGTGCAAAACTGCACTAGACACACCATTGATTTGCTATGCAAATATGCAAATGCGGGAGTTACGGGGATCCACAAAAGTAAGTTTGTGCGGTGCAGTCTACACGATGTGCTTATCAGCCGCACGGCCAGTCTAAAATTAGACCATATAAAAGGTGGTATAAAATTAGACAATCCGTCTACATGTCAGCAAAAGCAACACCATTAGGGCCGAGCTGAGCAGCCACACTTGTAGGACATTAATCTGTATGCCAACATGCCACGGGCATCCTTGCTCATAGCTATACTACTGACTTTAGATGAGCACAGAAGGAGGAGGGCACGGAGGAGGGCATGGGAGAGGATCTTTGTCAGGTATATGCGTGGGGTGAGCCCAATGGAAAAAGGCCCCCCTTTTGGCTGGAATTAGGGTGCAATTGGAGAGATACCCTGTGTTAATAGGAGGGTAGATGTTGGTTCCTCAACTTCCACTAATTTCTGTGAAATTGAGTAAAGGTGGATTAATTAGGTCAGGAGCCTGTGCAGGGCAGCAGGCCCAAAGATTGCTAAAGTAAAATGATCCTATGCTGCTATAAGGATGCCAGTTGTGACCGATGCACCCTAAACCATATAAAACAAAGAAAAAAATGTGTCTCTAGAGTCTAATAGGTAGGAATCCCTACTAGTGTGGTTGATTACACTAGTAACAGGTGGCTCTTTTCACCCTAATGGGTAAATATATATTTTATATACATTTTTTTCTGTTTAGTATATATTTTATAATAATTAATATAATACATATATATATATTTTTTTTTAACTAATATAAATGTACTAATTTTAATATTATTATAATTATCTTATTTAATATTTTATATATATATATACACACCGACACAACACAAAATTGGATGTACTTTTGCAATGGAAGGGCATTTCTCTCGGTCTATTTAAGCACTGTGCATAGCTCACTAAGTCTGACGGGCCTAGTTCCTATCTAACTGATTGTGCCGTGCCTAGTTCTGAGCATGCTCAGAGAGGTGCTGACCATAGTCTGCTTCATGTGCACATGCCCAGTCTGGCCGGCCCTTCATTTGCATGGGGTCACGGCTCATTTCAATGGAACACGCCTACGTCCTTCCCACTTTGAATTACACCGCCTTACGCCTCGGAATTTACATTGCACCGGTGCAAATTTGGCCGAAAATACTACGAGGATACGGTACTTGCGCCTCGAAATTAAGCCAGTCTAACTTAAAGGAGTTGCACTACGCCGGTCCAAAAATGCGCCGATGTACGTGAATCTGGCCCAAAGTTTCGAACCAGGCAGGACTTCATCAATGCAGGTTTATTAACAACCGGTAACATATAGTTTTATGTTCAAAGTATTACAAAATACAGCTCTAATTTATACAATTTCTTACAATGCAATTATATTAGATATGGATATTCTTATCCTATAACCAAATTGAAACAATTGTGGTTGTTCTTACCTTGAACCAAAATGGGTAATTTCTGCCAATTCTTGGTAACTCATTACCTGACTGGCTTGACAGAGTTTGCAAGGGAAATTCAATGTAGACCACACTCTGGAACAAGCTAAGAAGTTTTCCCTAGTTGACTCATACGAGGAGACAAGTTATGGACAGATATTTGTCTACTGGTTCTGGCTGTTGGTCACCCGTGCCATAGGGTTGCATGGACCAACAGTCAGCCCGATAGACGCCTATCTGACTTGTCTGACTAACAATTGTAAAACTGGTATTTATATACCCTTTACAAGCTTTATCTGAGACATCTATCCTTGATGTGATTGGTTGTTACGATCTACGTCAATGTCCTACAACCAAACAAACTTAAAGTGGAGGTTCACCCTCCAAAAAAATTCTAGCATGCCATGGAGCCCACCCACCCAACCGGCAGTATACCGGCGTTTTTTTTTTCTGTACATACCTGTTTACGGGCTCTCTTCCCCTACGGCAGTCACGCGTGACTGGGCATTTCCAATCACAGGTTGTGATTGATGTCCCTTAGCCCGGCGTATACAGCGCGTCACGAGATGCCGAAGGAACCCGAATGCCGGTGCGGCTCTATACGGTGCCTGCGCACCGACGGTCGGGTTCCTTCGGCACCTCGTGACGCGCTCTATGCGCCGGGCTGAGGGACGTCAATCACAACCTGTGATTGTAAATGCGCAGTCCCGCGGGATTGCTGGAGGGGAAGAGAAACAGGTATGTGCAGAAAAAAAAAAACACCAGCATACTGCCGGTCGGGTGGGTGGGCTCCATGGCATGGTAGAAATTTTTTGGAGGGTGAACCTCCACTTTAATTATTCCTAGAATTCCTATATGTTTATTAAATATGATTTATACGGTTTTGTCCCATTAAAGACATCTGTGTAAAGATAGTATGGCGCCCAGCCATGTTAGATCGGACTCTTCTCGTTCTGATAAGACTCTGCCACCTTGAGAGATAAGAGATTTACGACTTTGGGAAAATGAACTTCTAAAACCTCTCTTTATGTAATATGTCTCACTATATGTATGTATTTACCTATATTAGTTCCATAAAAGACACTGGCCCAGATTCACAGAGCGATTACGCCTGCGCAACAGGAGATGCGCGTGCGTAAGTCTAAATGTGCGCGTGCGTTTCGTTGCGCGGCATCCCCAGAACGAGATACGCAAAAAATCAACTTTTTTTGTCCCGCGTAATTTCGTTAGACTGGCGCATCCGTCCGCGCAAAAGTGCGATAGACACACCATTGATTTGCTAGTCAAATATGCTAATGAGGGACTTACGGGGATCCACAAAACAACGTTGGGGCAGCGCAGGCGACGCAGTGTGCGCAACAGCAAAATGTCCTGTCTAAAATTAGAGCTGATAAAAGCTGGTCTAAAAAGAGAAAAAAAGTCTACTTGTTAGATAAAGCAACACTGTTAGTGAGGAGCTCAGCAGTCACACGTGTTGCTCAACAATCTGTATGCCAACATGCCAGGGGCATCGTCGCGCATAGCTATACTACTGACTTTAGATGAACAAAGAAGGATGAGGGCACGGAGGATGGCACGGAGGATGAGTGATTCTGAGGTGTATTGCATCTTCAGATTCACCCCTCATGCCATCCTGGAATTAACCACAACCCTCCAGGAGGACATCACCAGCCCAACACACCGCTCACATGCAGTGCAGCCACTGGTCAAGGTCCTGGCAACACTCCATTTCCTTGCCAGTGGCTCTTTTCAGCGTACAAGTGGAGTGGTGGCTGGGATGTCACAGTCCTCCATGAGCAGATGTGTGCACCAGGTTGTCCCTGCAATCCTCAGACGCATGGCCAACCAAATCATCAAACCCACCACTGAGGACCTGCGGCTGAAGGCAATGACAGATTTCTACAGAATTGCCAGATTCCCACGCACTGTGGGGGCCATTGATTGCACACATGTGGCACTCCAGCCCCCCCAGGAGAAGCATTGGCATTCCATCAATGTACAGGTGATAGTCGATGCCCAAGGCCTCATATGGCACGTCCGTGCCAAACACCCAGGGTCCAGCCATGACAGCTACATATACAATCAATGCCACATCCGAATGGAATTCGATCAGAACGTGTATGGGGACACCTGGCTGGTTGGTGAGTGACATGGGTGGCAGGCATGACTATCCCCTCCCATGATGCACATCACAAGGGGCACATGCATGACTAACATCCTCCTGTCTTTTCCCTTCCAGGTGACTCTGCATATCCACTGGGACCCCATCTCATGACTCCTATCCGGAACCCCCAAACTCCAGGAGAGGAAAGATACAATCAAGCACATGCTCAAACACGAGCAGTGGTGGAGCGCACCTTTGGCATCCTAAAGTCACGTTTCCGATGCCTGGATAAGTCTGGGGGTACCCTCTTGTACTCCCCAAACTTCGTGTGCCAGATCATCGGTGCATGTTGCATGCTGCATAACTTTGCAGAAAGAAAGGGCCTGCAGATTGACCTACGTGATGACCTGACCCCTGAACCAGACAATCCCCCCCTAACCGAGGTTAACCCGTCTTCTGAGGGAAGAGCAGCCAGGAGACAGCTCACATTGGGCATCTTTGCACGTTAAACATACACATTAATCATGGCACAATGAGAATGCATGCATGCACACCACTGTGGTCCCTAGCACACACACCCCACATCCACATCAAATTGGATTGGCACCAGTCCACCATGCTGGACTTGTGAGCAGCAACGCCATGCCAAGGCTCCAATTATGTCACTGTACATTCATACACCATTCACACGGACCTGGGGATCACTTCTCCCTGGTCCTGGGAACCCTTCTCCACCCCTTTTCCAGCAGGAATGTCACCCCCACATTCACACAGCATTCACAACCCAAAAAACAAAAAAAACAAAAAATGACCTGCAAAATCAAAAAATTTCCAGCAAAAAAAAAAAAAAAAACACACAAAAAAAAAAAAAAACATTTGAAAAAAAAAAAATTGGGGGGAAAAACAAATTACTGCCCTCTGCGTGAGCCACGCCTGGGGCGCCCCCGGCCATGGCCCCGGCTTCTCAGGGGAGACTCATGGGGAAGGGGTAAAACCGGGGAAGGAGGATCAGCCCCTGATCTCTGCCCACCTGGTGGCCTGCCCTCCAAGGCCATGGCAATTCTGTCCAGGGCAGCACCAACTGTTGCCGTGTTGGCCTGGATAGCCAGGGTAAGGGCCCTCACATCCTGCCCAACGCCTGCTGATGTCGCCTGCAGGTCATTTAGGCAGGTTGTGAAAGCCCGGGAGTGGGAGTCCAGGTTCCCCAGCGTATCCTTGATGGAGGACAGGCTCTCCTTCATCCGCACCAATGTCTGGCTGACCTGTCCCAGATGGCTGGTCTAGAGGAACTGGTCCTTTCTCAGGGTGGCGGGCAGGAGATCGGCCAACCCCCTGGTGGTCTGGGATGACATCCTGCCTCCAGCTGATGCTTGTGGCCGGGGAGAAGGGGAGGCCCTTGTGAGGGGAGCCATGTTGGGGGAGGAGGGGGGGGCTCCCCCTTAGGGAGGCCTGCCTGCTGGCAGCCAGAGGGGAGGAGTCCTCAAAACCCAAACGTCCAGTGCCTGACATGGACTCCTCCTCCTCATGATTCTCCTCCTCCTCATGATTGTCCTGCTCCTCATGATTGTCCTGCTCCTGTTGAACCTCCTCCGCGGACTCCGGCCTTGTTGGGGGGGCCTCATTAGGCTGCTGTCCTGGGGTTGGTGCGGTCAGGCCAGATGGCCCTGCACCCTCCTGCACATCTGTGGATGACACAAAACATTCACAGGTTGGAGGATCCACACACTTGCCACATATTCCCTTTCACCCCCTCCCCCACACATGCTACACACCTGATATTAAAAAAGAAAACAACTTACCTGGCACCACAGGCTGGGGACTGGAGTCAAAGCCGGGCAGGCCCTCAACTTCATGCCGATGAAAGGTCAGGGCCACCGCACGCTCCTCCGCTGTCAGGCTAATACGGCATGGTGGGCCCCCCCCTGTGCCCCTGGCATGGGCATGCATTCTGGCCAACTTCTTTTTGGAGGTCATTGATTTTTTTGTCAATCCCAGACCTGGTCCGTGTCTCCCCCTGCTCACCTGGTCAGTGATCCTATCCAAAATCTCCCTCCTCCTGGCCGGGGTGGTGTTGGCACTCTCTGGGCCGTGGAGGTAACGCCCATACTCGCTAATGGCCCGGGCAAGAATCTGTTTTTCCACAACTGTAAAATTAAGCTTTCGTTTTCTCTCAGTCATCCTTCCAAAAAAAAACAGTCCCAGTCAACAAAATTCACGCACACAAACAAGCACAACCAATCACAAAAAAACACACACAGAGAGAAAACTACTCACCAAGAAACAGTCCCCAAAAAAAAAAATACAGCAGGGAAAGAAACACAACACAAATATATCAATCAAACAAACAGTCTCTCAAACACTTATCAAAAACCACTTTCAAAAATCTAACAACAACCACTTGATCACACAGAACACTAATCTGACAACTACAAAACACACCGCAACGAACAACAAGAACAAAAGCACTTTGTTAAATGGGAAGGGACAAAGGGATGTACTTTTGCAAAGGAAGTGCGTTTGTGTGTGTCTATTTATACTGTTCGCGTAGTTCACAACGTTGCCCTAGTCCATTTCCAATTTCACTGATTGCGCCGCTCACGAGTTGTGAGCATGCGCACATCGGAGCTGACATGGTCTCGTTCAAGCGCGCATGCGCGAGCCGGACGGCCCTTCATTTGCATGGGGTCACGGCTCATTTCAATGTAACACGCCCACGTCCCTCCCAATTTGTATTACTCCTCCTTACGCCTCTGGAAAAACGTTACGTATGCGCAATTTCCTGCGCAAAAGCTACGAGAATAGGGTGATTACGCGGCAAAATTGCGCATGTCTAACGTAAAGGCGGTGCGCTACGCCGGTCCAATAATGCGCAGATGTACGTGAATCTGGGCCACTGTATTTAAATTTTATATACATACACCTACATGCATACATATACACATATATATACATATATATATATATATATATATATATATATATATATATATTGTGACAGGAAGTCAGGTAAATCTGTGTGTGTTGTCCCAGATGGGAGATATTTTTCTGCCTTGTTTAGACAATAGACCAATTACTCTTAGGCGTCGGCTGCAGAGATGGCCAGAGAGGTTTGGGGCGTTAAAAGGTTTCAGCTGTTCAGAATTAAGCAATTAAAGCCCCTATAAAGACAGCCTAAGTATGACGACTGATTGCTGCATCCTGAGGCTGTGTGAGTGAAGGAGCAGTCACAACCAGTACTGAAGATGTGAGGTGCTGATGGATATTTCTGTGTGAGAAATATCAAAGAGACTTTTTGTTTACTGCTGTAGGACCAGCAGTGTCTGCCCAGCAGTAGGCTGTGCCAGACTCCATAGGTAGGTTCCTGTGTTGGGAAGGTAGACGCCCCAATTGGCAAGGGTTTATTTTATGTTTTGTTTTGTTTATGCTGTTTTGATGCTTGTACGTGTATTCCGCAAGATGGAAAAATAAACCATATCATTTGTTTTCAGTCATCCTCAACTGCCTTTTTGTACAGTTCAGCGTGTAGTAAACCCATTCAGGGGGTCACACACACCAACTACAGAGCTAATCCCTCACACATGGTGGAGTGCCGCGGGCAGTTAAAGTAAACCCAAAATGGAGGAGATGCTAAAACAGATGGTTATAGCAAATGCAAATAAACAGCAGATGAATGCAGATTTGCAGCGGAGCCTTGCAGCTCAACGACAGGCTCACCAAGAGAGCCTTGCAGCTCACCAAAAGAGCATTGCAGCTCAACAACAGGCTCACCAAGAGAGCCTTGCAGCTCACCGAGAGAGAATGGCAGGTTGGGAACAGAGACACCAGCAGCAAATGGGGGCCATCGTGAAACTATTTGAGAGAACAGAGGAAAAGTATAGCAAGCCCTCTCTTATTGAGAATCCAGAGGACCATAATGCTATGGAGGTTACCACGTCTGTTGTTGAGACGGAATCATCACCGGAGTGTAGTACTTCACCAGAGGAACAAGAAGTGGAGCCAGAGGAGTGTGCCCTGGCAGAGCCTGAAACTCCCGAAGTAAAGGAGCCTCCATTAGTAGTAGAAGAGTCTGTAGAGCCTGTTGAATCCAATGTTGTGAATGGCGTTCCAGAGGTCAAACCAGACGAGACCAAACCAGAAGAGAAAGACCCTCATGTACAAGAAGATGCTGAGGAGGTCCCGACTGTCCCCGCAGTAGCAGCTAATATGAAGCTCAATCGACGGTCTGACAGTTCTGCTAAATACAGTAGAGAACCTTTAGCAAATACTTTGAAGAAACTTGATGATCCAGCTACCAAAGCTGTTACCTTGGAACTGAATCCCAACAAGTTTAAAGGCAAGATTTTGGATTGCTCCAAATTTTTTCGCAAAGCCAAATTGCTGCATTACCATATAAAGTATTTCCATGGCGTTGACATGTCAGACCAGGATCAGAGTCCTGTCATGACTCATATGCAGACAAGAGGCTCTTTAGCTCACGAAAAGGCCAGTCAGCAAAACTCAAAGAGAAGACGCACCACAAACAGTTCAAATTCCCACCGACCTTCCCTAAAAGACAAAAGCAAGGAGAACTTAATCCAGAAGTCTCATCGCAAGCCAGACAAGCTGTCTGAAAGTGTTAAAGAAAAAGTAAGAGAAAAGTTCAAAGATTTCTTGAGTCTGAAGTCAAAGAAAAAGAAGAAGAAAAAGAAAGCAAAGTCAGAGCTGTCTGGTAGTGAAGAGAACATAGAGGTTTCTAAGGAGCTCTCACCAAAAAAATTACAACCTTCAAAGTTCAACAGTGATTATAAGGCCCCGTGTTCCGGTAAAAGCAGCGATCATGGATGCCGTCCATATACAAGACTAAGTGATGAGGAGACGCTCAGCGATTCTTGCATGGAAAGCTTACTTTGGAGTGATGAGGATTACAACGAAGAGATCTTTGTCACACATGCTGATGGTTTTCTAAATGTTGACCGCAACAGGAGCGAGTACAGCTCTGCCAAGCAAAGACTTGGGATGGACAGTATGGATGAGAATGCTATGGATGCAAATATGGGCGAACTGTTAGATCTCTGCTCTGGAAAAAAATTCTGTCAAGATGATGGTTCAAATTTAAGAATCTTTTAGTTGTACAAAGGCTCATGCTGAAAATGAGAAAAGTGACCTAATGTCTGAAGCAGTTGCTCTCTGTTCCGGTTCTTTCACCAACAGAGAAAATGAAGAAAATGAGGCCGGGCTGGAGGATTTTCATCTTCTACCATGTGATGATTCTGACAGCGAAGAGCTTACAGAAATTGAAAGTGGTGCAGAAGATGAAGAGGAGGAAGTGAAGGAGGGAGTAAAGGTGGAAATGGCAGTGAAGGAGGACGCCCTGCAGGATGAGGTGTCTGCTGTGCTGGCGGGGAGCGATTCCGAAAAGTGCTCCTACCCCCTGGGTTATGTGAAGAGACAAGCGATGTATGCCTGCAGTACCTGCACCCTGGATAAAGTGGAGCCTGCTGGGATATGTCTGGCCTGTGCATACAAGTGTCATGAAGGCCACGACCTGTTTGAGCTCTACACCAAGAGGAACTTTCGCTGCGATTGTGGAAATGCCAAATTTAAACAGCTGGAGTGCAAGTTATATCCGGATAAAGAGAAGAAAAACCTGGCTAATAATTACAATGACAATTTCTTTGGCATGTACTGCACATGTAAGAGACCGTACCCCGATCCTGAGGATGAGAACCCAGATGAGATGATCCAGTGTGTGGTGTGTAAGGACTGGTTTCATGGTCGGCACCTAGGGGCAGTTCCATCGGAGCACGTTGAGTTTCATGAGATGGTGTGCCAAGGCTGTATGGATCACTGTTCATTTCTTTGGGCCTACTCTGCCAAGTTAGGAGTTCCTGCTGTCACCAAGATTACCAAAGCAGAAACGGAACATGAAGATGTTAAAGTTAATGATTGTCCTACAGAAACAGCCAGCACTCAGAATAGACTAACAATAAATAATGAAGAATGTGTGGAAGATAACGACGATGAGGAGGAGGCAATTCTTACATGTTTGTCAGGTAGGTGAGGTCAGTGTATGTCAGGTAGGTCCATGTATGTCAGGTAGCCCATCCCATCCTATCCCACCCCACCATATTTGATCCCATCCTATCCCACCCCATCCCATCCTACCCTACCTCACCCCATCCACCTCCATACCATCCTCATCCCATCCTACCTCATCCCATCCTACCCCATCCCATACTTCCCCACCCCATATCATCCCATTCTCACCCCACTCAATCTCATCCCATCCACCCCCATCCCAACCCCATCCCATCCTACCCCACTCCACCCACCCCATCCCATCCCATCTCATCCTAGTTTAAATGACATCTGTGAATTTTTTTTCATGATCTCATTCTTTTCAGCCTGGAGGAGAGATGTGAGGTTTTATTGACCCCACATCTCTCCTTAAAGAGGACCTGTCACACACTATTTCTATTACAAGGCATGTTTACATTCCTTGTAATAGGAATAAAAGCGATCAAAAAAAATAAAAATAAAAAGTGTAAAAAAATTAATAAATAACAAAATAAAATAAAACGCCCCTGTCCCCGGTAGCTCGCGTTTACAAGTGTACGCACATGTAAGTCCCGCTCACGTATGTAAACATCGTTCAAACCACACATGTGAGGTGTCGCCGCGTGTGTTAGAGCATGTGCAACAATTCTAGCACTAGACCTCCTCTGTAACTACAAACTGGTAACCTGTAACAATTAAAAAAAAAAAATATATATATATATATATATATATATATATATATATATAACATCATAGATGTGTGACCTTAGAAAGGTTGCCAACACCCCGGATGAATAAGGATAATGAAAAATCCCCCAAGAGAGGGCTTTTAAGGCAACAGTAGTAAGCGTAGTAATACAAAGAACAAAATGATAATTTAATGTTTAATCGCATAAAAAGAACATACAATGTAGTGCATTAAAAATACAATAACAAAAAAGGAGTTGAGACTGATCCACATGATAAATACAATTCCCTACGTGTTTCAGGTATTTCCCTTCTTCAGGGCCCAGGGTCTGTGTGGAAACATGATACATTACATCAAATGAACAACGACATGTTGTGAAGTGATTTTTGCAATTACATAAAACACAGAGGCAGCAAGTATATGAGGTGCAATAGACAGAATCATACCAGTCTCAACTTGTCAGCTCCATAAAACACAACAGGGCATCTCGACCGTGGCAAACAAATTCCTATGTAAGGTGATATGTAGGAATAGGGGACAGGCGTCTCACATCCCAAAAAGGAAGCAAACCCCAGGACCCACACTGCCAAAGCGTAAAAAGTGTACAGTACTTATAAGAAATGGACAAATTGCACAAAGTTGCACAAAAGCAAAAGCAGGAAGTATACTGATTGTAATTATAGTAGTACAGTATAATGTTTTTTTTTTTTTTACCTATCAAATAGGGAGTGAAGTCTAGGTTGGCCAGGGGGGTCAGCGAAGAGCACAGCAATTGGGAAGCTGAAATAACAATGAGGAAAACGTAGTTTAGCAATCCGATGAAAAGTAAAGGAAAGAGGGATTTCAAATGAGCTTGTATAAGAAAAGAGGCTATTAACATACCTCTATTTGGCAAATAGGTAAAATGCCGCTGCCATCAACCAGGTCAGACATTTCTGGAGGGCGGCGGTGTTAAAATAGGGGAAGGGGGCGTAGTAAAGGAAGGGGGACGTGTATAACGGGCGGGGCCACAGCGGCGCGATCGCGTCATGCGCGCACCGCCCACATCCCTGCAATGCACCTCAGTAGGGGCGGCAAAGGGCGAGAGGTATTGGATTGGTCGGCCGTGTCGGCCTCATGACGCAGAAGACGTTGTGGTGCCGAGTACGCGGCAGGTGAAGGGAGTAAATAGATAGGGGAAAAGCGTTGCGGCACAGCTAGCGGCGCGATGACGTAGATTGACTGAGAGAATGACAGACCAATAGCACATGATCGAGGACTGTCATATGAAAGGGGTGTAAACAAAGAGGGAAGGGGAAAGCAAAAGGAGGTTGACGAATATGGTGACAGCAGAAGCTGTCAGCAAAGAATGTATTGCACAAAGAAGCAAAATACATACAAAGTACTTTATGTGTGGAGCACAGAGGCAGCGTAAGAAGAGGGACAAGTGATGTCCCCCATTAGAACGGTGTCCCTGTATAGCGCATAAATAGACCGAGGGTCAAAGGGCACTTAAAAGGCGCATGACATATATGAATTGAATGATACAAGGGCTGTGTTAAGGAAGGCCTCCCTGGCTGAAAAAATAGTAAGACATAATTCAGGTATTACGCTACCGGGTTAACATAGAGAGAACAAAGAGTTTTCTAAAGGGAAAGGCAGTGGGCCAATACTAGGGTCCAGAGACAACGTGAGAAGAGGGGTAAAAAAATGTCCCCCATTCCAAAGATGTCCCTGTATGGCGCATGAGTTGACCTAAGGTCAGAGCGCACTAAAGAGGCGCAATGAGACTAGGTCAAAGGGAAGCCGCCATCTCAAAGAGGTGGCGGCCTGGGTGCGCCAAGCTTCTATGGGGATGTGGACGACTACGTCACAAAAAGTGCCAGGGGTAGGAGACCCTGAGTGAGATACCAAGGTGATGGGAATTTTTTTTTTTTTTTGTGAAGCTGATTGTTGGTACTATCAACTACGGGAGAGGAAATGCAAATAGTAGCAAAAAACAAACATAAAAAACAATAACAAAGAACTAGACAAATTTCAATGATTACGGAAGCAATTGCATCGATAGTATTTGTGTAGTTTAATAGTGTTGCTCACGAATATTCGCATTGCGAATATTCGCTACGAATATTGCATATTCGAGTATTCGCGAATAACACGAATATCGCAGCGAATATTCGCTATTTCGAATATTCAATTTTTTTCAATTTTTTTTTTAGAACAGATCACATCCTAGAGATCCCCATCGACGTCTAAAAGCATTGCTGGTATGATTAGAGACCTTGGGCCGAGTAGCTGCAGCGCTCATTTTATATTGCCGAAAAATCGCAATGCGATTATTCGGCAATAGCGATATCGCGCGATTATTTTATATTGTAATATATCACGAATATTCTGAGCCAATCAGAGTGCTCCATTCCGCATTTCTCGAATATTTGCAATTATTTTATATTGTAATATATCACGAATATTCTGAGCCAATCAGAGTGCTCCATTCCGCATTTCTCGAATATTCGCAATTATTTTATATTGTAATATATCACGAATATTCTGAGCCAATCAGAGTGCTCCTTCCGCATTTCTCGAATATTCGCAATTATTTTATATTGTAATATATCACGAATATTCTGAGCCAATCAGAGTGCTCCATTCCGCATTTCTCGAATATTCGCAATTATTTTATATTGTAATATATCACGAATATTCTGAGCCAATCAGAGTGCTCCTTCCGCATTTCTCGAATATTCGCAATTATTGTGTATTGTAATATATCACGAATATTCTGAGCCAATCAGAGTGCTCCTTCCGCATTTCTCGAATATTCGCAATTATTGTGTATTGTAATATATCACGAATATTCTGAGCCAATCAGAGTGCTCCTTCCGCATTTGCCGAATATTTGCAATTATTGTGTATTGTAATATATCACGAATATTCTGAGCCAATCAGAGTGCTCCTTCCGCATTTCTCGAATATTCGCAATTATTTTATATTGTAATATATCACGAATATTCTGAGCCAATCAGAGTGCTCCTTTCCGCATTTCTCGAAATTTCGCATTCGCAATTCGCGATTCGCATTCGCATTCGCAATAGCGAAAATTCGCAATAGCGAAAATTCGCAATATTTTCATTTCCAAAAAATATCACGAATATTCGTATTTAGCGAATATATCACGAATATTCTGAGCCAATCAGAGTGCTCCATTCCGCATTTCTCGAATATTCGCAATTATTTTATATTGTAATATATCACGAATATTCTGAGCCAATCAGAGTGCTCCTTCCGCATTTCTCGAATATTCGCAATTATTTTATATTGTAATATATCACGAATATTCTGAGCCAATCAGAGTGCTCCATTCCGCATTTCTCGAATATTCGCAATTATTTTATATTGTAATATATCACGAATATTCTGAGCCAATCAGAGTGCTCCTTCCGCATTTCTCGAATATTCGCAATTATTGTGTATTGTAATATATCACGAATATTCTGAGCCAATCAGAGTGCTCCTTCCGCATTTGCCGAATATTTGCAATTATTGTGTATTGTAATATATCACGAATATTCTGAGCCAATCAGAGTGCTCCTTCCGCATTTCTCGAATATTCGCAATTATTTTATATTGTAATATATCACGAATATTCTGAGCCAATCAGAGTGCTCCTTTCCGCATTTCTCGAAATTTCGCATTCGCAATTCGCGATTCGCATTCGCATTCGCAATAGCGAAAATTCGCAATAGCGAAAATTCGCAATATTTTCATTTCCAAAAAATATCACGAATATTCGTATTTAGCGAATATATCTCGAATATTCGACTATATATTCGAGATATATCGCGAAATCGAATATGGCATATTCTGCTCAACACTATAGTTTAATCCTTTTCACATACGCCAGGTGAGAAGCCCTCTAGGAAGGGCCTGAAAGGCCGGGAAAAGTAGTGGCCTCTAAGTCTATAATCCACCGGGTTTCATGTTGTAATAGGATTTTATTCCAATCACCGCCTCTAGGATTGGGGTGAATCCTATCTAGGATAATGAATTTGGCCCCAGGAAAATGTCCATTATGTTGAAACAGAATGTGACGTCCTAGCGGCAAGTCAGGGTTTGCTGAATGCATGGTATTGATATGTCGAGCGGCACGCTTGAAAAAGGGCAATTTTGTTTTGCCTACATAGAATCTCTTACACTGACAAGTGAGTAGGTATACTACCCCGGGAGTCTTACAGTTCGCAAAATGTCGTGGTCTAAATGGTCGACCATTAGGTAACATGATCTCTGAGTCAGTGTTAATGTAACGGCAGATGGAACAGCCACCACATGTATAAGTGCCCTTTCTTTTGCATGGGTCCTTTCTGAAATGGCTTTTAAATTCGCTAGTTGCCAGTTGGTCACGAAGGGACAGGGCCCGCCGGTATGTAATGGCAGGCTCCTTTGGGACAAACGGTCCCAGACTAGGATAGAAGGAGAGTAAGTGCCAAAATTTCTTGAGGATCCCTCTGGTTTGTTAGTGTTGGGTATGAAATTTCGTGATTATTCTTAACATATCGCTACCTATGGTAGATTTTTTCTTGGGTTGGGAAAGCAGATTTTGCCTGACATGCCCATTAGCACGTTGGAATGATTTTTTGAGGCACTTTTTCGAGTAACCTCTTAGTAATAATCTTTCTCTTAGTGCTGCAGCCTCCAATAGGAATACTTCCTGATTGGAGCAATTTTGTTTAGGGCGCAAGTACTGGCTATACGGTATGGTGTAGGATGGGCACTGGTGGCATGTAGTACCGTATTGCCCGCTGTGGGTTTTCTGTAAAGACATGTAGATAGACTCCCGTCCGAATTCTTGGAAAGAGTGACATCCAAGAAAGCAATCTGGGTGTCACTCGATGTCATTGTGAACTTTAAATTGAGGTTGTTATTGTTCATGATAGACATAAAACAGTCTAGTTCTTCAGTTGTTCCTTTCCATATCACCAGGATGTCATCTATATATCGGAACCAGGCAGATACTAGATGGATAAAGGGCTGTATAGCCGTACTGGTAAGGAGAGACTTCTCCCACTCCCCCAGGTACAGGTTGGCATACGATGGGGCACACAAAGTCCCCATCGCAACCCCCTGCACCTGGAGGAAATGGGAGCCATCAAATGAAAAAACGCCGTGATGGAGTATGAATTCCAGGGCCATAATGAGAAATTCACTGAGCTTGGGGTCGGCCCTAAAGATTGGAAGAGAATATTTCTAATGGCAGCCGGGCCTAGAGTGTGTGGAATGGAACTGTAGAGGGCTTCTACATCAATAGCTACTAGGAGTGTCCCCGAAGATATGCGGAGGTGCTCAACTTTCTGTAGCAGGTGGATGGTATCCTTAATAAAGAATGAGAGGAGTACTACAAAGGGTTTCAAGTAGGAATCGACATATATGCTGAGATTTTCAGTTAGGGCACCATTACCGTACACAATCGGTCTCCCCGGTGGGTCAGTCATATTCTTGTGAATTTTGGGGAGACAGTAAAAAGTCGGTATTCTTGGATATTTAATACGGAGAAATTCCCATGTGTCATGATTTACTACACCATGGGAAACCATGGTGTAGTACACCATGGGAAAATGCTCCGTCTACCAAAGCATAGAACAATTTTAAAGCGTCGCCTATGGAGATTATTAAGTAACGAAGTTTGGCGCCATTCCATGAGTGTGCGCAATTTTTAAGCATGACATGTTAGGTATCTATTTACTCGGCGTACCATCATCTTTCATATTTTACCAAAAAATTGGGCAAACTTTACTGTTTTGTTTTTTTTTATTCATGAAACAATTTTTATACAAAAAACAGGCAAAATTATTGCGCAAATGCCGTGCAAGATAAAAAGCAATGACCGCCATTTTATTCCCTAGGGTGTCTGCTAAAAAAACATATATAATGTTTGGGGGTTCTGAGTTCTTTTCTAGCAAAAGAATGATGATTTGTACATGTAGGAGAGAAGTGCCAAAATAGGCTTGGTATAAAGTTAGGGTTTAAAGCCCGGTTTTGAAGTGGTTAAATCACCTTTGGCTTAAAAAAAACAGCATTATTTCAAAATGGTGCTCTAAGACACACAGTCATTGAATTCTGCAATATGTGTAGTGAGAATTCGTCTGGAGTTCAATGTAAAATTTCATTCGAATTTTAGTCCGAATTTCGTTACATTATTCGGAGCATTCGGTAAAATTTGTTTATATTGTAATTCAGGTATTTGGATATATCCAAATCCCTGAAAATTTGTCTGAATAGTAATTTGGAACTAAATGAACCACACATGTCTACTATAAACTTTTTTCAGAAATGTTCAGCAGACTCTGCACCTACAAGAAACCCCCCCCCCCGCCACCACCGCATTTCTTCCTCTTACCCACTGCTTCTTCCCCTCCTGCACTTTCTTGTAGCCAGGTGGCCCTTGCCTATATACAAATTGCCAAAGCACAGATCGGGCAGTCAATGGGAGGCTTTCCAGGAGGAGTGATCTTTTTATTTTCTTCTATTTTTTGGGTCTGGCGGGATTGATGATGGATTTACATTGAGGGACACTATTTTTTATTTTTTAATAAAAGACTTGTTATAACAGTTTTCTGTGGATATTACTTTTTGACACTTTTTTGGTGAATGGGAAGGGGTATGATGTACCGATAAGTATTCACATGGAGGGGGGCCATGATCTGGGGGCCCCCAGTCCCCCTGTCCCAAAGCACCCCCCCCCCCCATATGTTGAGGGCTTGTGGCTTTGTATAGTTCAGGAGGGGGGATGCTTTCTCGTATCCTCCCGTTTCCTGACCTATCAGGATGCATGCTCAGATAAGGGTCTGGTATGTATTTTGGGAGGACCCTACACCATTTTTTTCTTTCTTTTTTTTTTAATTGCCGTGTGCCGGAAATTGTAAACGCAAGTAATTTTAAATGGAATTAGACTTGTTTTTCTTTTTTTCCTTTTAGAAATTTCATTTTTGCTGTAGCATGTTTTATGCATGCTACAGACATGCCACTTTACAGGAACATTAAGGGGACCCCCCAAGCACTATATTTAAGCATCATTAACCACTTCAGCCCGGAAGGATTTGTCCCCTTAATGACCAGGCCATTTTTGCCATATGGCACTTCGTCGCTTTAACAAAAAATTGCGTGGTCGTACAAAGGTGTATCCAAACAGAATTGATGTCCTTTTTTCCCCACAAATAGAGCTTTCTTTTGGTGGTATTTTGATCACCTCTGCAGTTTTTATTTTTGCGCTATAAACAAAAGAGCGACAGTTTTGAAAAAAAAAAAACGTTTTACTTTAATACATATCAAAAAAAAAAGTATTCATCAGTTTAAATATATTCTTCTACATATTCTTGGTAAAAAAAATTGCAATAGTTGTATGTTGATTGGTTTGCGCAAAAGCGTCTACAAACTATGGGATATATTTAGGGATTTTTTTTTCTTTTTAATAGTAATGGTGGCAATCTGCAATTTTTAGTGGGACTGCGACATTGCGGCGGACAAATCTGTCCCTAAATGAAATTTTTTGGGGACCAGTAACATTATTATACTAATCAGTGATTAATGTAAAAATGACACTGGGAACAGTAGATCTCTGTCATGTCCCCCCTTCAGCCATTCTGGCTCTGTAATAGGCAATCGCAGGTTGCCAGTGGACTTTGAGTCTGCCCGACCTGCAGGCATGCTCATCCACTGTTTAGCAAGCGTGCGGTGCTGACGGCGCATGCCCACCCACAACTATGCCTGCCTGAGCCTCCGTACGACGATTTGCACAGGATAGCCGACCTGCTGCCGTATAACGAAGGTGGCTGGTCGGCAAGTGGTTAAAATCACTGCTTCTGAAAAAACTTAGTGGGGTGTTCAGGTTAGGGGGGTGTTTGGCCCATTCCTACTGCAGTACATTGGAGTGGGTTATTGCACATTTGCTGCAGTATATTGGTGTGTATTAGTACACCTTTGCTGCAATATATTGACATGTGTTAATGCAGGTTTACTGCAGTATATTGAGCTGCTTTCGTGCATGTGTACTACAGTATATTGAGGTGCATTAGTGAACTGCAGTTTATTGACATGCATTACTGCACATTTACTGTAGTATATTGACGTGCATTACTGCAGGTTTACTGCAGAATATTGAAGTGCGTTTGTGCACGTTTACTTTAGTATATTAAACTAGGTTAGTGCACCTAACCAAAAGTACTGGTAGACCCTTCTCCTCATTATCACCCTAAGTAAAATGGAACACATAAATAAGTACACGTGACAAACACGTGGATAGCAAAATAAATATGCAAAAATAAACAATAAAAACAGCACAAGTTTTGGATGATAAAAATATGTATCTAATACGGACAAACCAAAGTAACATATAACTGTAGAAACAGACCCATGGAGATCAAAAAAAGAATTGTCAATAGGGATGAGCCCGATGTTCGAGTCGAAAGTAAGTTTGACTCGAACATCAGGTGTTTGCCTGTTTTTTTAAAATGCCTGTTTTTTCAAGAGCAGTGATTTTAATAATGCTTAAAGTGAAACAATAAACATTAAATATTCCTTTTAATATCGTGCCTGGGGGGTGTCTACAGTATGCCTGTGAAGTGGCACATTTTTCCCATGTTTACAACAGTCCCACAGCAAAATTACATTTCTAAAGGGAAAAAAAGTAATTTAAAACTGATTGCGGCTATATTGAATTGTCGGTCCCGGCAATATAGATAAAACTCATTTAAAAAAAATGGCATGGTTCCCCCCCATTCGTTTACCATGCCCTTCAATCAATACCAGGTCCTTCAGGTCTGGATATTAAGGAGAACCCTGTGCCAAATAAAAAATATGCTGTGGGGTCCCCCAAAAATCCATACCAGACCCTTTAAGTCTGGTATGGATTTTAAGGGGAACGCTGCAACAAAATGTAAAAAAAAATACATTGGGCCCCCCCCCCCCAAATCCATGCTTAAAGTGAAACAATAAACATTAAATATTCCTTTTAATATCATGCCTGGGGGGTGTCTACAGTATGCCTGTGAAGTGGCACATTTTTCCCATGTTTACAACAGTCCCGCAGCAAAATTACATTTCTAAAGGGAAAAAAAGTAATTTAAAACTGATTGCGGGTATATTGAATTGTCGGTCCCGGCAATATAGATAAAACTCATTTAAAAAAAATGGCATGGTTCCCCCCCATTCGTTTACCATGCCCTTCAATCAATACCAGGTCCTTCAGGTCTGGATATTAAGGAGAACCCTGTGCCAAATAAAAAATATGCTGTGGGGTCCCCCAAAAATCCATACCAGACCCTTTAAGTCTGGTATGGATTTTAAGGGGAACGCTGCCACAAAATGTAAAAAAAAATACATCGGGCCCCCCCCCCCCCCCCAAATCCATACCAGACCCTTATCCAAGCACACAACCTGGCAGGTGGCAGGAAAAGAGGGGGATGAGAGAGCGCCCCCATCTCCTGAACCGTACCAGGCCACATGCCCTCAACATGGGGAGGGTGCTTTGGAGTTGTCCCACCAAAGCACCTTGTCCCCACATCAGAGGAAGGCAAGGTCCCCCATGTATGTCACCGAGTGGCCCTGCCCTCAGCTATATAACAGCTGTCAAAGCGAGAAGAAGCATCACTTGGCGGGAGCCTCCCATGTCCCCTGGGGCAGGACCCGGGTCCCCAAACACTTTTTATTGCAATAACTTGCATATAAGCCTTTAAAATTAACACTTTTGATTTTTCATGTTTGTGTCCCATAGACTTTAACAGGGTATGTGTGTTTGTCCAAATTTTTTGCCTATCCTCCAGTTCTGGTGCGAACCGGATCGGGGGGGGGGGGGGGGTGTTCGGCTTGCACCAGAACTGGAAAACAGGCAAAACATTTGGATTAAGGTTTTCCTTAATTGTCAATAGAGGACACTCAAATATAAAGCTACATTTCCCTTGTCTCTTCGTTTAGAATTGTTCTCACCTTAGATACAAAACTTTGTTTACTATTTGCGACTGCAATTACACCTCAGCGATTTGAATCGCGATTCTTCCTGCCAAGGTGTGAATGACAAATCACAAGATGCACATTTGAGTTGACATTAATGTGAATAGCACCTAAAATCACGGTGCAGTTCTGCCGCAATCGTCGTGCGATATGTCAAGCTGCTATCACAGCATCCCACATGGACAAGATCTTCTACTGGACTTCATCAGCATTGGGAACTATTGTTAGCAATAATTTATTTCATTGATATGCATATTTGTAAGCATTTTTATATCATTTATGTTATACTACGTTTGTCATGTTTTATTTTCTGATGTATATTTGTGGTTTTTGTTACCTAGCAGTAGGGATGAGCCGAATATACCCACGTTTGGTTCGCACCAGAACCGTTGAACAGACCGACCGTTCGCGCGAACATTTAGAACCCCATTGAAGTCTATGGGACTCGAACGTTCGAATTCATAAACGCTCACTTTAAAGACCAATATTCAAGTTATTGTTGGAAAACGTCTTTGAGAACCCAGGTCTTGCCCCAGGGAACATGTATCAATGGAAAAAAGTTTAAAAAACGGTTTTTAAAACTTTTTTTTCCATTGATACATGTTCCCTTGGGCAAGACCCGGGTTCTCAAAGACGTATTTACAGGTAAATTATAGACACCCAGCAGGTACAACATTTAAAGGAAATTTTCATTTCTTTTTTTTTTAAGTTAAGCATCATTAAAATCATTGCTCCAGGAGCAGTGATTTTATTGATGCTTAAGTAAAAAAATACAAAAAAATGATAATTTCCTTTAAATATTGTACCTGCTGTGTGTCTATAACTGTGATAGCGTATTCAAATAGCACAATCACCTGCCTGCCAGTAAATTAGGAAGAACTGATCTAGCATAAATATATGTACAACTCCTAGGGATGTATATATATCCTCTACACACTGTAAATTAAGCTAAACTGACTAGCCTGCTCTATCTAAAAAGACAATCTCTCTGTCTCTCTGACTACTTTTGTTAACAAGCCGGAACACACTACACGAGGCCGCCCAGCAGGCAGCCTTTTATAGTGTGGGGCGTGTGCTAAAGCCCTGAGCCAAAATTGGCCAAAGCCACCCAGGCTTTGGCCAATTATGGCTCTTCGTTTTTTGAGCGCTGTGATTGGGCAAGCATGCGGGACATACAGCATGCTTGGCCAATCATCAGCGCGCAACGCCGCAGTGAATTATGGGCCGTTTTGCGTCACTCGAATTTGGCGCAAACGACCGCTTTTGTTCGAATTTCGTCGAACGTACGAACAGACAATGTTCGAGTCGAACATACGTTCGTATCGAGCGCGAAGCTCATCCCTACCTAGCAGCATTGCTTATATAATGTCCCCAGAAATATGTATGTGTGTGTCCATATATCTACAGTATATATGTGTATGTAGCTATACAGTATAAATCTGTAAATAAGAGGTATAAATAGATAACTATAAAAGTACAATAATAGTAGTTGTATGTTGATTCTGACACGCACAAACATATGATATATAAAAGTATATTAAATAAAAAATATAATTGATATAAAGATTATAGGGTGGGGCCAATACATATGTATATATCTACACTTCCTGAAACAACTGAACATTAATTAGTGCAAGGAAGCGAGCCAGCCAACATCGAGGGATCTCTGTGCCACATCATATGGTAGATATATTTATACATATTCTTGTCACTATGCACTATACATTTTGTATATATTTGTGTATGTCTCCTTATATTTGGTTAGGATGTATTTAGCTGTTTGCTTATTTAACATCATAGTTTAATAGTACAGAAGCCCTCTTTAACCACTTTTAATGGGGTCACTCATGCAGGCTCACACCTGATGTTGTAAACAGGGGCTCCTGCGCTACCAAAGGGGGTGAGGATGGGATGGGGTCACTGCTGCAAACACCTCACACTCTGTCCTGGGCAGAGAGAAATAACAAATGAGAAAACAAAGGGGGTGGTGTCTGCGCTGTGAAAGGGTGAGATGCAAGGGTGATAAGGGAATAAATCCCTACACTATAACTACTGGCAAATTTTTTTTTTTTAATCATTATTATTATTGTTGTCTTTGTCCACTTTAAGGATATTCACCCTCTCTATTTTTCCTGATTACCATTATCATTAAAGGTGGGAGGAAAGGAAAAATGTTCACATTTTGGGCTGTCCCCAGAAAAGTAATAAAGTCGAAATCTTCAAATGGGGACTTTATTTCTGATGACTGGGTGGTCCCCAAGAGATTCCCTTAATTTCTTCTCACTTCCTGTTTTGGCTATGAGACAGGAAGTGATGGTAAATCTCTGAAAGCATTGAAACAAAGGGGGAAGAAAAACTATACAGGGGTATAACCCTCTGTTACTTATATTTCTACTTTAAATACGTGAAGAAAAAATGACCAATCGCTACACTCTGGAAGAATGGAGATCGCTGCAGCGATCGGGACTTACTTCTTGCAGTTTATGTATGGCCTTCCCTCAAGCCAGCACCCACATCGTGAGTCCACTCAGAGACCAAAGAAGCAATCCAAAACTTTCCATTCAGGTTTACAGGCTTAATAAATATTTAAAGACTAGCATCTATTTTTATCACTCATGTATTAGATACTCTCCTTTACTTTTCCCTTTTGACCACCACCTATAGCAACATTACTGACTTATGACAGCATATGCCACTACAGTGAAAGAATTATTGTGGCGTTTATGAACTAATACTGCTTTTAAAGGGATTCATGTATAAACTGTAACTTAACAATGTCACATACTGTATATACACCTTTTGTGATTTGATTATCTTCTTATTTATATTTAGGACTTTAAAAAAAATCTGTTTAAAAATGGGCCTCAGTTTAAAGAAGATGAGTATGCTTATTATGATATTTTCTTTTAATGCATGCATTTCCTGGTATTTCACCTCAAAATCAAGTCTTGCAAGAACAAACTACGGGAATAGCTCTTGTCTTAACCAACATGCCGTAAATAGATCACTTCCCCTTAAAGTGCAATCAGATGCTGCCATATGGACTGCAGAACCTGTAGGACGCCTTGGAAACAAAATGGGAGAGTATGCAACGCTTTATGCTCTGGCAAAGCTTAATGGACACCAAGCATACGTCTTACCAGAAATGCATAATGAGCTAGGAAGGATATTTAAGATACAATTGCCTGTTCTTCATCAGGAAATAGCTAACCGGACTAAATGGAGGATATATCCGCTGAATGATTGGATGTTACCAGAATATGCCAACATATCTGGACAATACATTAAATTCTATGGTACTCCATGCTCATGGACATTCTATCATCACATAAGGGAGGAGATTCTACAAGAATTCACTTTTCAAGACCATATTAAGGAAGAGACAAATTCATACCTTGCAAACCTGAAAGGGAATAGTGCAAATGTGACCTATATCGGAGTTCATGTTCGCAGGGGGGACTATTTAAGGGTCATGCCTCAGCAATGGAAAGGTGTGGTAGCTGACAAAAACTATATTCAAAAAGCTATGGACTATTTCAGAAATAAGTACAGAAACACCCTCTTTGTGGTGACCAGTAATGGGATAGATTGGTGTAAAGAGAACATTAATACCTCTCTAGGAGATGTACATTTTGCTGGAGATGGTGAGGAAGGTTCTCCTGCCCGTGATTTTGCCCTCCTGGTGCATTGTAACCACACCATAATGACCATAGGGACATTTGGATTTTGGGCTTCATACTTGGCTGGTGGTGAAACCATCTATCTTACAAACTACACTTTGCCAGATTCTCCTTTCCTTAAAGTTTTCAAATATGAAGCCGCATTCCTTCCAGAATGGATTGGAATTCCCGCTGACCTGTCTCCGATGTTGAACAAATTACACCGTTAATTCATCTTTTTTGCAGATGTCAAATTTGTCTTATTGTATGTGTTGATATAGACAACCAGCAGTACAGGCAAACCCATGGTGGCCTTTTTGAGAAACAGGTTTTACTTCCTGAGTTCTGACAGTCTGCATGTAGCCTGTCAATTATCTTAAGTGGGTTAGAATAAAGCCAGTGTTTTGTAAAGATGGTTCCCCTATCGGATAGGGTACAGCCTCAACTGCGCAGGCGCGGCGCATGCGATGTCGGAGGCCACGGAAATCTCCAAGTCTGAACACCTGTTCGTCAGCTGTAGGCGGAACATGAGCACTGAACACAGCGCTCATTCACGATGCTCGGGGCTGGCTCTACACGCTGCTCTCCAACTTTTCTCAAAGGGGCGGATAAGATTATAAATGCTCGGATTTCAATACAGCAAGGAGCGGATATGGTTATAAGATGCCACATGATGGTCAGTGCTTACTGATGGGCAACGCTTTTCTCAAATGGGCGGATGTGATATTGAGCAGCCCCTTTCAAGCAAGCACTACCCATCATAAAGCACTGCCCATCATGCCTCTTCTAACCATAGCTGCCCCTTTCATAAAGCCATCCGCCCCTTGCTGTATAGAGCAGGCGGAGAGAAGCGTCTATTACCAGCCCCCAGCATCGGGAGCGAGCGATGTGTACAGCTGATAAACAGCTGTTCAGCCTCATAGATTTCCTATGGCTTGGATTGCGCCTGCACACTCCAGCCCGGACCCTATCCGGTAGGGGAACCATATAGACTGTTAAACTGCCGACAGACTCTCTGATACCGGCACACTACATCCTTTTACTTTCTAAGCCATTTTCAGCTTTCAACGCTGTGATACCTCTCTTTTAGTGGTATTAAATAACCACTGTGATTTTGAAATATGGAAAGCAAAAAAAAAAAAATACAAATCGTAAAAAAAATAACCCATGTTCCCTTAAGTGTTGTTAAGTTGTTATAAAAAGTATAAAATAAAAATGCCAGAACATTAAATACATCCCAAAATTACCCCTTTTTGGAAAGGGGGCACCCCAAGGTGATGTTGCTTTTTGCAATGATTTTGACCAGTTTCATTTGACTGGCTTCCTCCCAGAACACGCCCTGTGTGGCCTCAGCGCCATCTGTCACTGGCTGATAATTGTACGGGGCTGCTGCCCGTACCATGTGATCACTGTGACCAATCACAGCAGATCACATGACAATTGTATATAATGGTTGGCTTTTTTCATGTCATTCAGTGTATATAATTGTGTTGCTAGCTGTGATTGGTCACCGGACACAGCTGATGACTAATCATTTTACCGGGCTGCTGACGGTACCATGTGATTGCTGTTACCAATCACAGCAGATCACAAGACAATTGTAAAAAATGAATGGGTTCCATTCATGCCATTCATTGTGTACAATTGTGTTGCTAGCTGTGATTGGTCAAAGTGATTGCATGTCTATAGACTCTGCAATACCGGCATGCTACATCTTATTTCTTTATAGGCCATTTTTCAGCATTCGATGCTGTGATAGCCTTGTTTTGGTGGAATTTAAAAATAATTGGGACTTTTTATATTTACACTATATTACCAAAAGTATTGGGACGTGTGCCTTTACACACACATGAACTTTAATGGCTTCCCAGTCTTAGTCCATAGGGTTCAATATTGAGTTGGCCCACCCTTTGCAGCTATAACAGCTTCAACTCTTCTGGGAAGGATGTCCACAAAGTTTATGAGTGTGTCTCTGGGAATGTTTGACCATTCTTCCAGAAGCGCATTTGTAAGGTTAGGCACTGATGTGCACGAGAAGGCCCAGCTTGCAGTCTTTGCTCCTATTTACCCCAAAGGTGTTCTATTGGGGTGAAGTGAAGGCCGGTCAAATTCCTCCACCCAAAACTTGCTCATCCATGTCTTTATGGAACTTGCTTTGTGCACTGGTGCACAGTCATGTTGGAACAGGGATGGGCCATCCCCAAACTATTCCCACAAAGTTGGGAGCATAAAATTACCCAAAATGTCTTGGTAAACTATCTTAAGAGTTCCCTTCACTGGAACTAATGAGCCAAGCCCAACCCCTGAAAAACAACCCCACACCATAACCACCCTCCAACATCGTCCAACATTAGGGCCTGACCTCACATACATGTGAGGTTTTCCTGGAAGAATGGTCAAACATCACAATAAACACACTCCCAAACCTTGTGGACAGCCTTCCCATAAGAGTTGTAGCTGTTATAGCTGCAAAAGGTGGGCCAACTCAATATTGAACCCTACGGACTAAGACTGGGAAGTAGGGTTGAGCGAACCTGAACTGTAAAGTTTGTGTTCGGTACGGACTTTGGGTTTTTCCCGAACCTGAACCTGAACCCGAATAATTGATAAAAGTTTGGGTTCGGGTTCGGAGTTCTGGAAATAAACCCTTCAGGTCTGGTGTGGAATTTAAGGGGAACTCCACCCCAAATTTGAAAAAAAAATGGCGTGGAGTTCCCCCTAAAATCCACACCAGACCCCTTATCCGAGCACGTTGACCTGGCCGGCCGCAGAAAAGAGGGGGGGACAGAGTGTGCCCCCCTCTCCTGAACCCCCAAAGCACCTTGTCCCCATGTTGATGGGGACAAGGTCTCTTCCCCACAACCCTTGTGGGGGTATGTGGGCAGGGGGGCTTATCAAAATCCCGGAAGACCCCTTTAACAAAGGGGACCCCAGATCCTGGCCCCCCTGTGTGAAATGGTAATGGGGTACATTGTACCTCTACCATTTCACGAAAGAAGTGTAAATAGTTATTTGAAAAAAACACACACACCGTAGAACAAAATCCTTTATTCATTCTTCATTAAACCAAAATAAAATTCAGCGGTGAAGATCCACGATCGATACAGCTCCCTGCTCCAACGTTGTCGTTTATCCAGCACCGGGTGATGTCTCCAGCGACGGGTGTTCTCTCCAGCGACGGGTGATCGGTCCAGCGACGGGTGTTCTCTCCAGCGACAGGTGATCGGTCCAGCGAAGATCCATCCACTCAGAGCACAGCTCAGCGAATGACGCGGCGGAGCTTGTCGTTTCTTTTATAGGGGAGGCGGGCCACGCGTCACGTGACCCCGTCCCCCTCTGACGCACACTGTGCTACGTCACTGGGATAGCCCTATTCCTTAGTATTCCTTATGTCAACGGCGCGCACATTAGTTCGGGAATCGGCGTATCATGCTCATTTGCATATTCGGCGCTGAAATCGACGGGAACGCCACCTAGCGGCCAGCGTAGAATTACATCTAATATCCGACAGTGTAAGTGACTTACACCAGTCGGATCTACGCCAAATCTATGCGTAACTGATTCTAAGAATCAGTCGCATAGATAGGAGGGCTCAGAAACAGAGATAAGACGGTGTATCTGGAGATACACCGTCGTATCTCTTCTGAGAATCTGGCCCTATATATATATATATATATATATATATATATCGACTGAATCTATAGCTACAGAAGTAGAAAAATCACCCATGTTCACTTAAGGCCGCGTACACGCGATCAGACCGGTCTGATGAAACTGGTCTTAAAACCAGTTTCATCTAACCAATTCGATGGTGTGTACGGCCCATCGGACCGTTGTCCGTCGGACCAAAGTTTTAAAACTTGCTTTAAAATCTGTCCGACAGACACCTGTCGGACCAAAATGATGGTTAGTACACAAAAGCATCGGACCAAAAACCTGCGAATGCTCAGAATCAAGTCGACGCATGCTTGGAAGCATTGAACTTAGTTTTTTCAGCATGTCATTGTGTTCTACGTCACCGCGTTCTGGCCTGATTGGATTTTTGGCCCAATGTGTACGCACATCAGACCATCAGACAAGTTCAGCGTGGACCATTCTCATCGGACCGGTCTGATAGTGTGTACGTGGCCTAAGTTTCTGTTATAAAAGTATGAAATAAAAATGCCAGAAACACCCAAACCCCTCAAAATGAGCCCTTTTAGGACACCCCAAGATGATGATATTTTTAATGAAGACACATGCTAGCATTGCTTAACCTTTAAAAGTCATCCATTGAAACCAAGTGCAAATCTTACATTATTAATGAAAGTACAGTAGGTTTCCTGGAGTATAAATTTATATTGCACTGAAATTGCATGGCTAGATGCCATGGATAAATTCAAAACATATAACCCTCCCCCAAAACAACCCCACAAACATTGGTAACCAGTGGCATTTTTATCCTCCCTCTGAAAGAAACCTCCAATTATTTCTGGTCAGCGGCATTCAAAAAATAAACACAATCCACCACAGGTGATCAGGAGCACTTTAAACCCCAAAACAATCCCATGACATTAGAGGTCATTGGAAGTCAGTGACATTTTACATCCCATCTAAAAGAATCCCACAACATTAACAGTCAGCGGCACTCCAACCACATCCCCCAACACCTTGAACAAAGCCTCCTCCTGCAGCAGTAGTACTGTTTACATTTGTGATCACTGTGATTGGCCATCACAGTAATCACATGGCAACTTTGACTGACTATGGCCGCGTACACACGATCAGTCCATCCGATGAGAACGGTCCAAAGGACCGTTTTCATTGGTTACCGATGAAACCGATGAACCGATGAAGCTGACTGATGGCCTGATGTGCCTACACACCATCGGTTAAAAAAACGATTGTGTCAAAACACGGTGACGTAAAACACAATGACGTGCTGAAAAAGTTAATTGTTTCAAAGCATGCGTCGACTTGATTCTAAACATGCGCGGCTTTTTAACCAATGCTTTTGCATACTAACAATCTGTTTTGACCTATTGGTTAGGCGTTCATCAGTTAAATTTTAAAGCAAGTTCTCTTTTTTTGACCGAAGGATAACTGACCGATGGGGCCCACACACGATTGGTTTGGACTGATGAAACTGAACCTTAGTCCTTTTTCATTGGTTTTGACCGATCGTGTGTACGCAGCCTATGAGTCTTTAGCCTATAATCTCTGCTGTCTAATGGTGGTAAGATTCTATGCATTATACATGTGCTAAGTGCGAATAAAGAGAGAGGATGGAGCTGCTGCTCTTGGCCATAGCGGTGGATTGACATGGGGTTAAGTATAAAGGGGGGGCTGCCTTCTACCTTTTCAATCTCTTTAAAAAGTTCACATAGGGCCAGGCAGGTTTAAACAGCTTTTTTCCCTTAATAAATGAAATAATAATTTAAAAACTGCATCTTGAATTTACTCGGGTTAACTTTGTGTATTACATTTTGTTTGATGATCTGAATCATTTAAGTGTGAGAAATATGCAAAAAAAAAGAAAATCAGAAAGGAGCAAATACTTTTTCACACAACTGTATAGATGCCTCATCCCTAAAGATTTTAGAAAAAAACAATGAACAGACTGTGACAGTATCAGAGAGGGATGCAACAACACAAATGATATCAAAAAGTTTTATTACAGAAGATGAAAAAATAACATGAATAAAAATGTTGAGAGCAATAAGCTCATCATTGGATACAGGCAATAAGCCAAACTGTAATAGCTTGTACTATTTTGTCAAGAGGTTGACATGTTTTTCAATCTGCTTCCTCTGGACCATTATATCTTGACATACAGTAAGCCTATCCAAAGACAATACGACATGGTTAATTAAATCTAAACATACAAAAGACACAGCATATACAGTGCCTTTCAAACAATATTCACCCTCTTTGGCATTTTCCGTGACTTGTTGCCTCACAACCTGGAATTAACATGGATTGTTTGAGAATTTGCATCATTTAATTTACAGAACATGCCCACAACTTTGAAGATTTTTTTTTTATTGTGAAACAGAAAAGAAGACAAAATAACAGAAAAAGTCAATGTGCATAACCCCTAAAGTCAATAATTTGTAGAGCTACCTTTTGCGGCTATCACAGCTCCAAGTCGCTTTGGATAAGTCTCTACGAGCTTGCCTCATCTTACCACTGGGATTTTTGCCCATTCCTCGTTGCAAAACTGCTCCAGCTCCTTCAAGTTGGATGGTTTGTGCTTGGACAGCAATCTTTAAGTGTGACCACAGATTTTCTATCGTATTGGGGCCTGGGCTTTGACTAGGCCATTCCAACACATTTACATGTTTCCCCTTAAACCACTCAAGTGTTGCTTTAGCAGTGTCTCTGTGGTCATTGTCCTGCTGGAAGGTGAACCTCTGTTCTAGCCTCAAATCACACACAGAGTGGTACAGGTTTTGCTCAAGAATATCCCTGTATTTAGCACCATCCATCTTTTCTTCAACTCTAACCAGTTTCCCAGTACCGACTGCTGAAAAACATCCCAACAGCATGATGCTACCACCACCGTGTTTCACTGTGGGTATGGTGTTCTTTGGGTGATGTGATGTGTTGGGTTTGCACCAATCATAGCATTTTCTTTGATGGCCAAAAAGTTACATTTTAGTCTCCTCAGACCAGAGCACCTTCCTCCATACATTTTGGGAGTCTCCCACATGCCTTTTTACTAACTCAAAACTTACCATTTTGTTTTTTTCTGTCTTTCTTCTGGCCACTCTATGGAGCGCACAGCTTATTGTCGTCCTATGTACAGATACGCCAGTCTCTGCTGTGGAACTCTGCAGCTCCTCCAGGGTTACCTTAGGTCTCTGTGCTGCCTCTCTGATTAAAGTGGAGTTCCACCCATTTTTTGTATGTTTGTCTGTGCTGCATGCCCTAATGACATAGGGCCAGATTCTCATATATTTTCGGCGGCGTAGCGTAAGCCATTTACACTACGCCGCCGCTGCGTACTAGAGCAAGTGCTTTATTCTCAAAGCACTTGCTCCGTAGTTTTCGCTGGCGTCTCGTAAATCGCCAAGCGTAAACCCGCGCAATTCAAATGGGGCGGCTTGTATTTAAATTAAGCGCGCCCCCGCGTCGAACGAACTGCGCATGCGCCGGCCGGGGAAAAAGCCCAGTGCGCATGCTCCAGCTCACTTCGGGAAGCGTCGTTGAAACCGACGTCAAAACGACGTGAGCGTCATTTACGCAACTCCCTATTCGCGAACGAGTTAGTAAAATGACGTAAGCGACGGAAAAAGCCGACGCTGACCCGACGCCATACTTAACATGGCATCCGATGGGACCCGACAGCATCCGACGGTACTTCGTAAGGTTACTCCACATAGAAGCTGGGGTAACCTTACGCGAACAAAAACGACGTACGCGACGACGGGGCGGCGTAAAAACGATCGAGAATCGGCGTACTACCTCATTTGCATATGCAAATGCGAAAACAACGTAAAGGCCACCTAGTGGCCGGAGTTGTCATTACACCTACGATCCGAAAGTGTAATGCTTTTACACTTGTCGGATGTAGAAGCGTATCTATGCAAAAGTGATGCTAAGCATCACTCGCATAGATACGAGGACAAAAAAAAGGCGTTACGACGGGGTATCTGAGATACTCCGTCGTAACGCCTCTGAGAATCTGGCCCATAGTGTTCAGAATGGACAATTTTTTTTTTTTGTTGCTTGTAAATATCTTTATTTTGTAGTCCTTCATTACTTCCTCCTCCTTATTAGCCTAGGCTATTAAGTCACAAGGCTATTTGCAAGGGTTTCTGGGATATGCATCATGTTTCCCAGTAGTCCTTGCAAACCTGACTGAAACCTATTACATTGCTTGTGCAGCACTGAGCAGAGCATGTGTGAGATATGCAAAGCTGAAATCCAGGAAGTCATACAGTCTGGCTTCATGATGCCCACACTTAAGATGGCCACGGTCTATTTCTAGATTATAAACTAAATGTTGTAACAACCTAACAAAACGGACCTTAGTTTACAGACTAACTTTACTAGAATACATTAAGCTTGTGTATTACAGGGGTATTTATATTTAAAAAGTGAAATTGTGGGTGGAACTCCCCTTTAATGCCCTCCTTGCCCGGTCCGTGAGTTTTGGTGTGCGGCCGTCTCTTGGCAGGTTTGCTTTTATGCCATGTTCTTTCCATTTGGTTATGATAGATTTGATGGTATTCCTAGGGATCATCAAATATTTGTATGATTTTTATAACTTAACCCTGACTTGTACTTCTCAAGAACATTGTCCCTTACTTGTTTGGAGAGTTCCTTGGTCTTCATAGCAGTGTTTGGTTAGTGGTGCCTCTTGCTTAGGTGTTGCAGCCTTTGGGGCCTTTCAAAAATGTGTGTATATGTAGTGACAGAACATGTGACACTTAGATTGCACACAGGTGGACATCATTTCACTAATGATGGGACTTGTGAAGGTAATTGGTTGCAATATATATATTATAGGGGGTAAATACATATGCACATGCCAATTATATATTTTTTTTATTTCTGAAAAATTGTTCTATGTATATATTTTTTCTAATTTTACTTTACCAACTTAGACTATTGTGTTCTGATCCATCACATATAATTCAGATAAAAAAAAACATTGAACTAACAAAATAGGTAAAAAGCCAAGGGGGGGGGGGGGGGTGAATATTTTTACAAGACACTGTATAACATGTTATCAATTGATGATACAAGAGGTAAAAAAGAAGAGGAAAACTACTACATGCCTTCCCAATCAGATAGGATAACGGCACACTACGCATGATGTAGATGTAGTTAAAATTTTAGTATGAAACATTCAAAAACGAAATGAATAAAACGTTTTATGCTGTGTACACACAATCGGTATATCCGATGAAAACAGTCATCGGACAAACCGATGGTGTGTGGGCCCCATCGGTCTTTTTTCCATCGGTGTAAAAAAATAGAACATGTTTTACATTTTTCCTATGGATAAAAAAAACAATAGGAAATTCCAGTCGTCTGTGTGGAACTCCATCAGAGAAAAATCCATGCATGCTCAGAATCAAGTCGACGCATTCTTGGAAGCATTGAACTTAATTTTTTTTAGCTTGTCATAGTGTTTTACGTCACCGTGTTTTGGCACGGTCAGAATTTAGTCTGATAGTGTGTATGCAAGAGTGATGAAAGTCAGCTTCATCGGATATTAGACGAAAAAATCCATCGGATTTTATTCCATCAAAAATGTGATCGTCTATACAAGGATTTAGAGTCGTCCTGGCAGTAGAAGAACAAAAGACTTGGGGGTTAGTTATTTAAACATACAGTATATGCCCCTTTGTAAATTTAGTTAAAACCACAAAGGGAAACACTTACTCAAACAAAGAGGCCTCATCCACAATCAAAGGAGGCGGTGTAAAGAGAAACAGAGCAAATTCAGACTGTGAGATCAGCCCAGCATCCACTAAGATGTTTAAAGTAAGAAAAAAATCATCCCATACTCCTTACAACCAATGGCATTTCTAACCACACTCTATGTAGCTTGTCCATATTACCATGATAAGTAGATCAACCAGTTCCCAGGATATACACTAAATATTTACCTTGTGGTTCTTACTAAATTTACAAGGGGTCATACACTGTAAATTTCTGTTATTCTGTTGACAGGACGGCTCTAATGCCGTGTACACACGAGGGGTTTGTCTGATGAAAACGGTCTGATGGACCGTTTTCATCAGACTAACGGATCATTTGTGGGCCCCATCCGGTTTTTTATCCATCGGTTAAAAAACTAGGAACTTGTCTTAAAATTATCTGATGGTTAAAAAAACGATAGAAAAAAAAAACGATCGTCTGTGGGTAAATCCATTGGTTAAAAATCCACACATGCTCAGAATCAAGTCAACGCATGCTTGGAAGCATTGAACTTCATTGAAAATATTCGAACAAAACCTCAAAAGGGTGGGATTATATAGGTAACACATACAAAACTTAAAAATATATAAAATTAGATTGATTTATTAAAAAAACAAATTAGAAAAAAATACACATACAAATTATCAAAAAATATATAAATACATAATGTACAAATCATAAACGATGTAAATACTGTCCGGCATACGAAACCATCACCAGGATTCGGAGGTAGATTGTAGCAGAATAGGCTTTTCTGCTACAATCTACCTCCCAATCCTGGTGATGGTTTTATATGCTGGACAGCATTTACATCGTTTATGATTTGTACATTTTGTATTTATATGTTTTTTGATAATTTGTATGTGTATTCTAAAAAAAAATTGTAATCAATCTAATTTTATATATTTTGAAGTTTTGTATGTGTTGCCTATATAATCCCACCCTTTTGAGGTTTTGTTTGAATTGTTTCAATTATTATGGGATGACGGCAACTACATGCCACCATATATGAGTTGGTCCTTTTTCCAGCATTGAACTTCATTTTTCTCAGCATGTCATTGTGTTTTACATCACCGCGTTCTGACACGATCGTTTTTTTTTTTAACTGATGGTGTGTAGGCACGACTGATCATCAGTCAGCTTCATCGGATAACTGATGAAAAAATCCATCAGTCCCTTTTCATCGGATGAACCGATCATGTGTACAGGGCATTAGACTTTTCATTCATTTTACTTTTTAATGGTTTTGTACTACATTTTTAACGACATCTACATCATGTGTGGTTCAAGGTTATCATATCATATTGGGAAGGCACGTAAGTGTTTTTCCTCTTCTTTTTTGAGGACATGTTATATATGCTGTGTCTTTTGTGTGTTTCAATTTAATTAATCATGTTGTATTCTCTTTGGATAGGCTTACTCTATGTCAAGATATAATGGTCCTGTGGAAGCAGATTGTGAAATGCATCAACCTCTTAACAAATTAGTACAAGCTATTACAGTTTGGCTTATTGCCTGTATCCAATGATGAGCTTATTGCTCTCAACATTTTTATCCATGTTGTTTTTTTTCATTTCTGTAATAAAACTTTTTGATATAATTTGTGTTGTTGCATTCCTCTTTGATACTCTTACAGTCCGTACATTGTTTGTTTTTACATAAATGTGCATGTCAGACTAATTGGTTACTTAAAATTATCACTTTGAAGGTGGAATAACAATAAATCTTCTCTTATCTATGAGGTAATTGTAAAGGTATTTAAAAAATAAATAAAAAATCTCTATACACACCTGCTCTGTGCAATGGTTTGAAGAATGATCCATTGAACGATTGCTTTTATCACATGCGTGCCTTTCTGAAGACTTTGGCCCAGATTCATAGAGCAATTACGCCTGTCTAACTGGTGTTAGACAGGAGTAATTTCAAATTTCGCGCGCCGTATCACTAGTTTGAATCCTCAAACCATGATACGGCGGCTTCGGGCTTCGATCCGAGAGGCTTACGTCTTCGTAAGCCTTCGGATCTACGCTGCCATCTATTTGCGGCCGCTGGGAGGAGTTCGCGTAGTTTTGAAGCGTCGGGATATGTAAATGTTTTTTTACGGCGATTCCCGAAGATACGAGTGGTCGTCGCAATCGCTTTCGTCTATTTTTTTGTACGTAATGTTAGAGCAGCTTTTTGCTGCTCTAACGTTACGTCGCCCATGTTAAGTATGGCCGTCGTTCCCGCTTCGAATTTTTTTTTTTTGTTTACGTAACTCGTTCGTGACTAGGATCGCCCGTAAACGACGCTACCTAAACAACGAATGACGTCACGACGTGATTTCGCGCAATGCACGGCGGGAAATTTGCGAACGGAGCATGCGCAGATCGATCGCCGCGGGAACGCGCCTATTTTAAATGATTCACGCCCCCTACTCGCGCAGATGGATTGCGACAGGAGAAATACACTACGCCGCCGTCGTTTACTGGACTAAATCTACCTGAATTCCACGTAGAGCCAGGTAAAAAACGGCGGCGTAGTGTATTTCTGATACGCTACGATAATCCATTTCTGTGTGAATCTGCCCCTAGATCTATTATTATACTGCATTGATTTTTATGTACACCATGTTGCTTGGTTTAAATGTTTACTACACTGTCATTCACTCACTACCATCATTGTTTTACTACCCAAATTATCTTTTTTCTTTTATGTATCAATGTTTATTAAAGAAATATTTCCCCCCTTTTTTTTGTGTTTTTTTTTTCTGTGGTCACCTCATCTGTTATTTGTTGGGTTTTCACTTTTTCTTAATACATTATTTTATCACTTCTGAGTTACATTATTATTATTGTAAAGTGTTATATATGTACTACACCATCAAATTTGAACAAGTGTGCTGTAATATATAAAAGCAGCGCTAAAATAGTGAAAAGTGATATCCACTTAACTAAAAATGTGACTAATATGAATGATCAATGTGAAAACTGTGACACATAACATATATTATATAACATAAATCACCTTTTACAGTGACAAATGGACAAACAAAACACAATGTTTAGCAAAGAGTGAAAAAAAGTTAAATCCTGTGATAGTCGGTGAGAAAAGTAAAAATGAGTTCATAGATAGAATCTTAGTATCAATCTTCTCAATCTTCCACCACACCGCCTGTGCTCAGTGAATCCACCACCCTTCTAGAATGCGTACTCACCACAATTAAATGCCCAGCACTCTCGTGTCAGGGCACAAATGCAAAAAATACAAATCTCTCCAAAGTAGTTGATATCAGTATCCAATTCATTGATAAATTCCAACGTGTTCACATAAATAAAGAAAAAAATAGTACCATAGTGTTGTAAAAACAGTTTTAATCACACCGCTACATAATCTTCATAAAATGCACTCACAAACGGGATCTTTCACCAAACTTTGAATCATCAATAACAGCATAAGTTTCCAAGCTTCCAAACAACAAGCCAGTGGTCACGGCAGACCCTCGATCGTTCCCAGTGTACTCACAGCCCTTTGGACACTATTCGGTGAGAAGATGGTATTGATGTTAGCCCGATACAGCCATGACTGAGTCGATATGATGAAACATGTTGGGGCGTGGTCACTAATCATTGATCCTGTGTGAGCTATACGGACGTGCGACACACACCTAGCTGTATCGGGCTAACATCAATACCATCTTCTTAGGACAGTGCCGGCCAGTATAATAATGTCCGGCACTGTCCTGTCCAGTGCCCCCGTGGGAAGCCACTTAAAGCTGACACCTAAACATTTTTTAACCTTAATGCAAGGAATGCAATAAAGAGGATGTCCGCTGAGTCCAGAACCGTCTGCAGCAGAGTGACGAGCGATCGCTCGTCACTCTGCTGCCCCCCACCATCCTCGGTGAGGGAACCAGGAAATGAAGCGCTCCGGCTTCACTGCCCGGTTCCCTACGGCGCATGCGCGAATTGCACTGCGCCTGTTGATTGCCTCCCGCTGTGCTCTGGGAGCCGAGTGTTCCCAGAACACAACAGGGGGGACGGGAGGTGACATCCTGCGCGCAGTCTGCCCGCAGACTGTGGCCAGAAGTGGGTGCAAATGTGTCTTTAGACAGGTATCTGCATCCCCCTCCCCTGAAAGGTGTCAAATGTGACACAGGAGGGGGAGGGTTTCGATCAGCGGGAGTTCCACTTTATGTGATGACTCTGTATGGCATTCGAAGACTCTGTACGGCATGTGATGACTCTGTACGGCATGTGATGACTCTGTACGGCATGCGATGGCACTGTATGGCATGCGATGGCACTGTACGCATGTGATGTCACTGGGGATAATGGGATTGTATATGAGCACAGGTGGGGGGGATCAGTGACCAAAGGATGATTTGTTTGTACAATAAAGGCAACTCTGGGGACATATTGGGTCACTTTAGATGTGGGGGAGTTTTCAGTCTCCTCTCCTATGTACTGTAAACAGGTATGCTCTACACACGTAGCACTGTGTACATTTCAGAGAACAGACACAGGGCACAGGTCACTATGCTCCTTACCATGTCTCCTCTTCTGATATAACACAGTGCTGTGTGTAGAGACATTACATGTGTTCATAGAGGTTTTCAGTGACAATCCCCCCTCTCCCATAGGCTGGAGGAGATGCTGACACAAGCTTTGAATGCAGTGGCAGTGCGTCTATAGAGGGCGCTGGAGCGCCACCCCCTCTGGCTCTGCACCGCCACTCACTAATAACATAGATTCATTGCAGAAGTGCCTATCAGAGCCAGCGGCGGGAGAAGACATTGAGGGATGTGGATGGCTGACTCCAGTAAAGGTAAGTGCTGGGCGGGGGGGGGAAGGGGCATTTCACAGGGCACAGCGGTGACAATGGGCACATCGGCGACAATTTGTCACAGTGTGGACAATGGGCACAGTGGGGACAATTGGCTCAGCGGCATAAATGGGCACAGTGGCGACATTAATTGGCTCAGTGACATCAATTTGCACAGTGGCAACAATGGGCACAGTGGCGACAATTAAAGGGCACAGTGGCTGCGTTTGGCATGGCACAGTGGTGACAATTGATGGAACAGTGGCTGCGTTTGATGGCATGGCACAGTGGCTGCGTTTGATGGCATGGCACAGTGGCTGCGTTTGATGGCATGGCACAGTGGTGCGAATTGATGGTACAGTGGCTGCGTTTGATGGCATGGCACATTGACTGCATTTGATGGCATGGCACAGTGGTGACAATTGATGGCACAGTGGCTGCGTTTGATGGCATGGCACAGTAGCGAAGCCCAGGGGAGAGGTGTTTGAATCTCACAGAGGAGAGCTTGCAGATAACAACCAGAGAAAGGTGAGGATTGTCACTCCTTGTATCACACTGTCTCTGCTTCCTGGGTTTTAGTTGGGGACACGCTGCCAAGGAAACAGGACAGAACGTGCTCATTCTAGCAGCATGGGTGTGCACCTCTTCACCAAACACACCCACATGTCCTCGAGAGGGAGGGGGTGAAGGAGGGGCTGCATTGTGAAGCCGTATCCACCCCCTGGAAACTTTTAAACTGAAAAAAAAAACATTAGAGGCTGATTCTGGACAATTCAAAAGACTATTCTGCAAAAACTAAATGGCTGAGGAAAGAAATGCAATGCGGGTGTGAGGGTAGCATGTACTACCTATTTTTGCATTTCCATACTTCTCCTTTAATAAAAATATGACTTTTGTTCAGACACTCAATAGTATGCCACAACAATTTCCCAATTAAATTGATTAGTATATATATGTTTTTTTTCCCCGTCGTTAAAGCGTACACATGACCGTTTTTCACGACGAGAAAAACAACAATGTGAAAAATGTCGAGAAAAATTAGAGCATGTTCTAAATTTTTAATGCTCAATCTCGTCTGGAGCCTACACACGATCGCTTTTAATGGCCAATTTAAAAAATTAAATTTTTCTTGTCATTAAAAAAGTTTGTGTATACGTGGCATAAGACAATTTTCTGACTCTCTCCAGCCGGAAGAGAGACAGAAATATATCTTGAGGAGCCAACAAGATAGATACTACTAAATTTGAAATAAGTCCTAACTTCAATGAAGCTGCCAAATTAGGGTGGGCAATAGATAATTTGCCTAGGACCACAATAGTCAATTTACTTGCAATACAGGTCTATACCTAATTCCACCCAGGCACAGTTTAATATACAACATGGGCAAATAATGTGGGAAATTGAATAATTAAAAAACTGCCCTGCACAGTGTAAATGATAAGGTTAAAACAAGAACAATAAAATACAATCCCTTCATCTATGTCCCACTAATTAGCGAATTTAACAATTTCTAGACTGCGGCCCCTAATGTGTTATAGTGTTGCTTACCGTTCAATGCTACTTTGTAGATTACGAGCTATTATGCTATTTACTGTTGTGGTGTTCTCATCGTTTCTTTTTGTATGAAGATATGATGAATGTAAGTTGTTTATCTTCTATATTCTTCTAATAAAAATTATTTGAAATAAAATACAATCCCTATAATTTTGGGAGTAAAAGGTTAACCACTTAAGCCTCAGACCGTTTTAACTGACAATTGCACGGTTGTGCGACATTGCCCCCAAACAAAATTGACAAATTTTTTTCCCTTTTTCCCCACAAATAGAGCTTTCTTTTAGTGGTATTTGATCACCTCTGCGGTTTTTATTTTTTGCGTTAAATAGAAAAATAGAGTGACAATTTAAAAAAAAACAATATTTTTTACTTTTTGCTATAATAAATATCCCCAAAAAATAAATAAAAATATTTATTTTCCTCAGTTTAGGCTGAAAGGTATTCTTTTACATATTTTTGGTAAAAAAATGCAGTGTTTATTGATTGGTTTGCGCAAAAGTTATAGGGGATAGTTACAAAATAGGTGATAGTTTTATGGCATTTTTATTCATATTTTTTTTCACTAGTAATGGTGGCGACCATCGATTTTTATCATGACTGCGACATTATGGCAGACACATCGGACACTTTTGATGTCATTTTGGGACCATTGTCATTGATACAGCGATCAGTGCTATAAAAATGCACTAATGACACTGACAGTGAAGAACGGGGAAATGCTTGTTTACATCAGCTTTTTTTCCCATTCTTCCTCTGCGTGAGATGATCAGAGGTATCCCAGCAGACATCGAGTCCACTCTACCCGCGTTCACACTCACGGAGCTCACGGTGGGCGCTCCGCGGCCACAATGCCGCATCTTCAAGGGCAACATATATATACGTTAATCTGCCCAGCCGCGCCATTCTGCCGACGTATATCGACGTGACATGGTTGTTAAGCAGTTAATCAACATGTATGTGGTCTGCATCTCACTTTCAGTGTTTCTGCAAGTGATTCTAATTTATTATTGCTGTTTTCTCTAGCTGATCTGAAAGCACTTTTGATGTACAGGGACACTTTTTGGTTGCTTTGGACAATCTCCAGATTTCAGGCAGAAAGAACAATATTTATAATATGAGGAAAAACGAATACTGTGCTAATTGTCTGTAAATTAAAAATAAAAATAAAAGATTAAATTAAAAAAAATAATAGGCAGCAGCTGGCGTGTGATACACAGAACAGGGGCAGGTGTCACATGGCAGGAGTTGGAGTTTGGCTAATTCCATGGGGAAGGGTTCTTCTTTTGATAATTCTGATAACTGGCGACAGATTCAACATGGAGAGGGGGATTATCCATCTCCCTCATACTTCCATCCAGAAAACAATTCTGGGTGGGAATATAATGTACCCACTTCCAATGCTTTCTTCCCTCTTAGGCCTCGTACACACGATCAAATCTGTCTGCTGTAAACGGTCTGCTAGACCGTCCCAGCAGACAGATTCGATCGTGTGTACGGCCGAGCCGACGGATTTGGCCACCCGACAGATTTCAAAGCATGCTTTGAAATCTATCGGGTGGGAATCCGTCCGCCCGACATGTCTGCTGGTTAGTACACTTACCAGCAGACATGTCGTCCCGCACCGCCGCCGAATGGATTCGGCGCATGCGCGGAAGTGTTTTACTTCCTGGTGCGGTGACGTGGCGGCGTCAACGTCACCGCCACGTCACCGACACGTCAGCGCGCCGTCTGCTGGAGGGGATTTTGGTTTGCTTGTGTGTACACGCGAGCAAACCAAAATCCTATCAGACAGATTTGTTCAAATCGGTCGGTCCGACCGATTTGAACAAATAGATTGCCTCGTGTGTACGAGGCCTTATGCAGCGTACACACGATCACTTTTTGCGATGAAAAAAAACGACGTTTTCTCTCATGAAAAAAAACGACGTTTTTCAAACTTCATTTTCCAAAACGACGTTGCGTACACACCATCGTTTTTCACAAAAGCTCGAGCAGTGCGCGGTGACGTCCATCACGTACGACGGGACTATAAAGGGTCATTTCCATGCGGAAGACGGCCTCTTTTGCTGATATCGTGTTGCTGCGTGTTAGTAAAAGTTTGGTGAGAGACGATTCGCGCTTTTCAGTCTTCGTGCTTTAAAAAACGTTTTCTGTCTTACAGTTTGTGCTTTTGGGTTCGTATCTGTGTTACAGTGCTTGTTTTCCGATCGTATCTGTTTTGGCAGTGCGTTCTTGTTTACACGTTACTGTTTTGCAGGTCGTTCTTCAGAGGCCTTTCTGTTCTTCAGCGCGTTTTTTTTTTAGTCCGATCTGATTTGACGACCGTTTTCTAACCATGTTGCGGGTACGTTCTCGTCGCCGAGAGCGTGCTTTGCATCTTGTTAGGATGTGTGCTGCATCCCGGCTCCGGTCCTTGAGGAGGGCGAGAAGGACTTTGTGGGCCAAGGACTGGTTTCTTCGCAGGGACCAGTTCTCTCATATGCCTCTGCTGCGGGAGATCCAAGAAAATAACCCTGATGATTTCAGGAATTTTCTTCGGATGTCTGACCCCGTATTCCAGCAGCTTTTGGCTTCGGTGTCGCCTTATATCACCAGGCAGGACACCGTTATGCGGGAAGCCATCACTGCTGAGCAGCGGCTAGTTGCTACCTTGCGGTACCTGGCAACAGGGAGAAGTCTGCAGGACTTGAAGTTCTCGACGGGCATCTCCCCCCAGGCTCTGGGCCTCATAATCCCGGACACCTGTTGTGCCATAATCCAGGTTTTGCAGGAGGAGTATATTAAGGTAAGTGGTGTCCTTTAAATGCACAAACTGTTCTTATTTTTCATATTTTTGAGTAATGTACAAGCCCACCTAGCCTAGTCCCTATATCCCCCTTGATTTTTGTTCCCTATTGTTGTTCAGTATTTTGAAGTCCCTATATCCCCCTTGATTTTTGTTCCCTATTGTTGTTCAGTATTTAGAAGTCCCTATATCCCCCTTGATTTTTGTTCCCTATTGTAGTTCCCCCTCCCCCCCCAATCTTTTTTACAATTTCCCTTTTTTTTTTTTTTTTAAATGTTTCAAGGTCTCAAACTCATCTTGGGGCCCCCCCTCACCCTATTTTGTTTGTGTTTTGTGACCATCAGAGGGTGTGATTAATATGCTTAGTAATTATTTTTAATTTATGATTGGGTCAATAATTAATACTTGAACTTAACGCTCTTCTTTTTTTAGGATCCAAGAATGTTTTTGGATATTCTATTAGGAATGTTTGTTTGAATAATTTTTTTTGGTTTTCTCTACAGTTCCCCACCACGCCACAGGAATGGCAGACTGTGGCAGCGGAATTCTCCCAGCGCTGGAATTTTCCGAATTGTGGAGGAGCTATTGACGGCAAGCACGTCCGCATCGTGCCACCACCCCATTCCGGATCCCATTTTTATAACTACAAGGGGTTCCACAGTGTCGTGCTGATGGCGGTGGTTTCAGCAAATTATGAATTTCTATATCTAGACGTTGGGAAGAATGGGCGGATGTCGGACGGCGGGGTCTTTGCCGAGACCGAGTTTGCCCAACGGCTTCAGTCGGAGGAGCTGGGATTGCCACCTGCGGAGGAGAACGAAGAGGGGCTTCCTTTTGTGTTCATTGCAGACGAGGCATTTGGCTTGGGTCCCCACCTCCTGAGGCCATTTCCCCAACGTGCCCTCACCCATGAGAGGAGGGCCTTTAATTATCGGCTGGCCAGAGCCAGAAGAGTGGTTGAGAATGCGTTTGGCATCATGGCCAGCCGGTTCCGCTTGTTTTTAACGGCCATAAACATGGCTGAATACAAATGGGATACCATCATTTTATGTTGCTGTATCCTCCATAATTATCTCAGAAGACATTCTGTCAATTATATTGCTTTATTGCCTGACGAGGCAGTTCATGTACCTGATGTGGCCCGTGAGGCAGGCCATCCAGGCTTGGCCCCCCAAAATGCACGTGCTGTGCGCCAGGCCTACGTGGACTACTTTATGGGTAGGGGGGCCATACCAATGCCAGATCTTGGCTGATTTGCATAATAAAAATCTTTAATGAAAGAAACAGTCTACTTATTTTTTTTAACATATTGTGAATGTTTGTGTATTTTCATTGCCTCCTAGGTTATCATAGTGTTTTATGTGTTTTGAATGGTCTAAATATCCATCATTGTTTGATGTTACCAGCAGTAACATATTTTGAAGGTCAGCATTCATATAAAATAACAAGCCACACAATTGTGAAAGTGACAATTTTTTTATTTTTTAACATTATTTGAACAAGAAAACAGGTACAATCCTTTGGTTTTTTTCTAGTGATTCAAACAAAAACACTTTTTATTTTTCTGGTGATTAAAATAACTATACAATCTTTTTTTTTTTTTTTTTTTTCTGGTGATTAAAATAACTATACAATCATATTATTTTTTTTTTTTTTTTTTTTCTGGTGATTAAAATAACTATACAATCATTTTATTTTTTTTTATTTTTTTTTCTGGTGATTAAAATAACTATACAATCATATTATTTTTTTTTTTTTTTTCTGGTGATTAAAATAACTATACAATCATATTATTATTTTTTTTTTTTCTGGTGATTAAAATAACTATACAATCATATTATTTATTTATTTATTTTTTCTGGTGATTAAAATAACTATACAATCATATTATTTTTTTTTTTTTTTTTCTGGTGATTAAAATAACTATACAATCATATTATTATTTTTTTTTTTCTGGTGATTAAAATAACTATAAAATAGTGTTTGTTCCTCTCATTAACAAAACGTACATAAAAAAATAAAAAAAAAATATTTTAAACCCTCCCCAAAACATCCAGGACATTTTTGAGCTGGAGTCCCACCCTTTTTGTATTTTCCAGGACTTGTCTGGATGCTTGCTGGATGTCCTCAATTTGTTCGGCGCAGGACCATATTTCTCGAATGAGGTAAGGTGCAGTGTCCTTATCAAGTGCTGACCCAGCACGACTTGCTCCTGAAATGTGCGAGCAAACCATGTATTAATAAAAATTAATCCTACCTACATAACCTGTGTATCTGTGTTATCAGACACATTACCGGATGTGGTGGCAGCTTCCCCTTCATCCAGATCCCTCGGGGGTGTTACTTGATCAGTACTTGCGTCCTGCCTTGATGCTTCCTTACGCCCTACGAAATAGAATAAAGGGAAACCAGAAAGGTAAAAGATTAGAGGGATGAAAGATAATGAAAAATACAACTACAGAGTCCACATGTGTAGAATCCACTGCTGAGCACACTCTCCTTTTTCTGCGTATTGTTATTACTATTAATTATTCACATCTACTAGGTACACATCTACATTAAAAAAAAACAATTGATGTCACATTAAAAACATAATAAAGATGTCACAACTTTAATGTTTGTGAGAACAATAACTGGTCGTAGGAGTCGTCGTATGTTCAAACTGCAATCATACAAATACGCTCTTTTTAGAGGATACAGTGATTGCACTCCGATTTGTCCACGGGAACTAGTCATGAAGATCGTCGTTTATTAGTACAAAAAGCGACGAATGATCGACTACTCCTACGACCAATTTTAGTGTGAGCACAAACAGATACAGTACAACCTGAAAGAAGAAGCACATGGCACAAAGAACAAACACCAAAAATGAGGCCACATCAAAATTACTTACTTTTGTTTCGAATCATTCTTTTTATTCGCTGCAGCTGCTCTGGCTCTCTATTCTTCAGGTCAGACCACCTCTTTCTGACTTGTTCTTTGCTCCTGCTTTGTCCAAATTTCCGCCTGAGGCTCCTAATGACTTTCTCCATTATGTCCGCCTTCAATTTATTGGGATGCAGGTAAGGGCCGTGCTTGCCATCATAGTCCTCTTGCTGAAAGATGGTCACCATCTCCACCATCTCCTTGAAAGCCATGTTTGAGGCCTTGTACCTCCGCCTGGAGCTTCTTCTGGTCTGGTTCTGGCCTGCCTCCTGGCTTGAGCTTGCCATATTTTTGCCCGGGCTTGTTCCTCCAGAAATGACACCCACCAAAAAAAGTTAGAGAAAGGGGCGTGTAAAGGACGAGACCGAACGTCAGGGGCGGGGTATGCCTCGCATCACACGTGTGCGTCGCGTCACACGTGCGCAGTGTTTAAAGGGATCCGACGCCATTGAAAGCGACGTTCACAGTCTGCGGAAGAAGGCGCAAGTCACGATCGAATCATACGACGGTATGTAACTGAATTTTTGACGTTAATATTATTGAACAGTGGATGATGTTGTGTGCTAGAGAAGATATGGTGTTTTAAAGCTTTTAGTAGTAGGAGTGGCTTCACTGACACTAGGTTTTTCCATTTTACATGCAGACAACATGGAGGCCTTCAAGGAGCAGGAATTTTTTTACAGAATTCATACAAAGATGGAGGGAGCAGCCAGTCCTCTGGCAAACAAAAAACAAAAAAAATAAAAACAAAGAGGCCAGGAAGCAAGCACTGGAGACCATTCTGGTATTTGTCAAGACAAGGGTCCCAAATGCAACTACTGCGACTGTGAAGACCAAAATAAATTCGATTAGGGGCACCTACAGGACCCAACGGTCATCAGTCCAGGCCTCAATCCGATCAGGAGCTGCAGCTGAGTCCGTATATAGGCCAAACCTCTGGTATTATAATCAGCTGCAGTTCCTGGATGACCATATAGAATCCCGGCCATCCGTGTCGACCCTTCCCCCAAGGAGACAGGCCCCTCTTCCCTGCAGTCAGTCCTCCAGTCTTCCCTGCAGGCAAGAGCAGGCTACCTCGGAGGAAGAGGCTGAGTTACTGGAGGACCCAGATTGTGACCCATGGAGCCAGGTATTGCATTTTACTAACAAATTATGAACTGCAATGTAGAATAATGTTGTCAAATTGATGTTACAAGTGTTGTAAATTATATATGATTGCAGCAAAAATTAGGAACATGTCACTAGGCAATAGCCGCAAAACAGAATGGGGACAAAATCCATAAATGCACAGGTCATAATGATTGTGTGTAAATTTTGGGTACACCTCTAGGGGGGTAAACACAATACACCGGGAAGGGGTCGCAGATGAGAAACAGCCTTTTTGTTAATTCCCATTTTGGCCACCCCCACAAAACAAAACATCCATTTTTAGTTTGTGGAAAGGCCCCCTACTGAGCAATTTCAGCCAACATCAACCCCCCACCGCTAGGGGGCACATATCTGTAGCTGGGTAAGAGGCCACAAAATTAGGGATGTGTGCCCTGTGTGTAAACGATTTTTGCAGACAATTAGCATATGTCAGGATTTTAGAAATGGGTGTGATTAATGAGGACAACAAATTAACTAGGTCCCTTTTTTTTCCTACACAGACAGAGCAAAGCCAGGAGGAGGCAGAGCCCATTGGGAGCCAGGAGGAGGCAGAGCCCACTGGGAGACAGGAGGAGGCAGGCCCCACGGGGAGACAGGAGGAGGCAGGCCCCACGGGGAGACAGGAGGAGGCAGGCCCCACGGGGGGACAGGAGTCACGCCGGCGAGATTGCATCTCCCAGATCCCTCCTCTACGCACTCCCGCAAAAAGGGCACGGAGACTCATGCAAATGGAGGAGGAGACCCAGGCCATGCTCCGTGAAGCAACAGCGGCCATCAGAGAGCAACCCAGTGAAGAAGAGGGCTTTGGAGCGCTGATCACGGCCAAGCTCCAAAAGCTGGAGCCGGGCCAGCGTGTGCGCTGCGAGCTCTTAATCTTTAAGGCCATAAGCATGGCCACACTGGGCAAGCTCAATGACGACATTGACATTGGGCTGATCGGCACTCCTGTCCTCTCTGCTCTTCCTGCTCCGGCTCCTGCTCCTGCTCCTGCTCCTTCTCCTGCTCCTCCTCTTCCTGAGCCTGCTCTGGCTCCTGCCACAACCTTGCCTCCAGGAACCCAGCCCCCGAAGACTCGGGCTGCAGGGAAGGCTGCAGGGAAGACTGCAGGGAAGAGTAAAGGGAAGAAGAAATGATGGTGCCCCTAATCGAATTTATTTTGTCTTGACAGACGTCAGTGTTGCTTTGTTGGACCCTTGTCTTTTCAAATACCAGCAGGGTCTCCTTTGCTTTCTTCCTGGCTTTTTTGTTTTTATTTTGATTACATTTTTATTTGCCAGATGTGTGTAATTTTTTGATTTGCTTTATTGCTTTGCGACAGAAATAAATGTCTTTTTTTTTTCGTTGCAAAATTTGTACATGTGTATTTTGAACAATATATAGAGATCATTTACTGAGTAGGCAGACACATTAAAAAAAAATAAGGAACATGGGACAACAACCTCCTTGTTGGTAATTTATTAAAAAAATAAATAAAAAATATGTTGGGTCACTTCACACACTCCAAAATCAACCAGAATTCACATTTTGATAAACATTTAAACATTAAAAAAAAAAGGGAGATGATGTGCTTAAACAAAAAAAGAGGAAATAAAGACATAAAGAAAAAAAAAAACAAAGGTTAACAGAAATATGTAACAAGATCTGTTAACCTTTTGACTTTCTATTTTTTTTTTTTTTTTTGGTCTTTATTTCTTTATTTCCTCTTTTTTGGTTTAAGCACATCATCTCCCTTTTTTTTATTTTTAAATGAAAATTTTTTTGAAATGTCAACTATGTAACAAGATGAGCCACAACAAACTAGGAATTTAGTGTAGCATTTAAATGCATTGGTTCAAATGCAGCGCATTCTTTGCTTCATTATACTTTTAAAAAGAAACAAATGTGCTTAATCCATTCTGAACAGTAGTTTTACCTGAACAAGCGCTCCCGTCTGAAAAATTGCTTCTGAGCAGGCGAGGGTTGAAAACGTCGTTTTGCACATCGTTTTGCCCACACACGGTGACTTTTTATGACACAAAAAACGACGTTTTGAAAAACGACACAAAAAATTCAAGCATGTTCGAATTTTTTTTTCATCGTTTTTTTGAAGACATAAAACGACGTTTTGCCCACACACGATGATTTTAAATGACGTTTTTGAAAACGTCGTTTTTTTTCATCGCAAAAAACGACCGTGTGTACGCGGCATTAGGGACAAGGATGGCCCTGGGGTTATCAGGCCCCAGATGGGTCCCAATACCCCATACCCAGTGGGGGTGCTTGGTATGCACCTCCCCCATTTCAATCGCAAGAAGGATCAAACATGTCTGGGGGCTCCCTGACCCTTAATGGTCCTTCATATTAGGCTTTTCACAGGCCCAATCAGGGCACCAAAAGGCAGGGAGAAAGAGGAGAGGGAATAGAGGGGGGAGGCGATACAGGGCACTCAAAGCGTACAAAAACCTAAGAGGCCAGGGCATTTTTAATTTAAGTTCTAAAATTTTAACTGATTCGGAAAAATCCCTCTTGGACAAAGGTCTCAAATTTGCGCCACCCAAGAGCCTGAACAAATTTAATACTTAAATGGATATTCATAAATTCATCAGGAAATTAAATATCAAACACTATATAATTGCCAATTCACCTGCAAATCCCATACCCACAAATGGCTATGTGCATTCTGGTCTAGCCAATGCCTCCTTGTTCAACCCTCCAGGCACCATCTCTTAAAGTCTTTCGAGATGTATTAATTAGGGACCTGGAGGCTATTGAAATTAAGGCCGCATACATACGACTAAACAAATCCGATCAAATTGGTCTGACAGACCGTTTTGATCGGATTTGTCTCCTGGGATATGTTGGTTTGATCGTGTACACACAATCAAACCAAAATCCACACCGGCAGACAGCGCGGTGACGTGGTGGTAACGTGGCGGTGAGGTTGACACCGCCACGTCACCGAACCAGGAAGTAAAATACTTCCACGCATGCGTCGAATCCATTAGACGCATGTGCGGAGAGATATGTCCGCTGGTTAGTGTACTAACCATCGGACATGACGTACAGACGGGTTTCCAGCAGACAGATTTTAAAGCATGTTTTGAAAAACCTGTCTGCTCGCCCGTATACACGATCAAATTTGTCTACTGAAACGGTCAGCAGATAAATTTGATCGTGTGTACGCGGCCTAAGAAAGCGAGACTCAATAAGACTCTCCAGGAAGGGCTAGACTCTCTGGGCCAGATTCACAGAGCCCTTACTCCTGTCTAACTGAGTAATTTCAAATTACGCGCGTTTTTTAGCTAGTCGAAAACCTCAAAACATAAATAGACGGCTGCGGGCTTCAATTCGACTGGATTACGTGTTCTTACGCCTTCGGTTCTACGCTGCAATAAAATTGCGGCCACTGGGTGGACTTCCCGTCGTTTTCCGCGTCGGGGTATGCTAATGAGTATTTGCCGGCGATCCCCAAAATTACGATCTTCAATCGCAATCTCTTACGGCACCTTTAGTCATCTTTTTTTTGCGTAACACTATACCAGCTTTTTGCTGCTCTAATATTAGACAGCCCATGTTAAGTATGGCCGTCGTTCCTGCGTCGAATTTCTAAGTTTTCCGACGTCTTTTATTATTTTTAACGTAAGTCGTCCGGGAATAGGAATGTTCGTAAATGACGCTACTCAAACAACGAATGACGTAACGACGTGATTTCACGCAATGCACGGCGGGAAATTTCTGAACGGAGCATGCGCAGTTAGATCGCCGTGGGGACGTGCTTAATTTAAATGCTTTACGTCCCCTAATCGCTTATTTCTAATACGCGGCGAGAAATAGACTACGCCGCCATAGCGTACGGGCAAAAATCTACCAGAATTCGGTGTAGAGCCTGGTAAAATACGGCAGCGTAGAGTATTTTCGATTACGCAGCGCAATATTAAGTGTATGTGAATCTGGCCCTCTATGTACAAATAATGAACTGGTAATAAGACCAGCGGATAAGGGGGGGGGGGGTTGTCTTTTTTTTTTTTTTTACAAAAAAGTTAAGTTTTTTCAACATTACAATAAATACATAAATACATTATACATACAACATAAATGGTCTCAGTATACACCCTTATTATGATGTTCTAAAAACACTGATAATTGTTTTTTACTAGCTCATCTACTCATCCTGTACATAATATGTCCCAAACCTATAGACCTCATAGTGTACATCCACGAGATATTAGGGAGGGCAGGGAGAGACTCAGGGACACGAAAGAGGAAATAGGAAGAAGGAGAGGGAGAGAAAAAAAAACTTTTGGGGGTCGAGGGGGAGAGAAAAAAAAACAAAAAACAAAAGGGGGGGGGGGGGTTGTCATCTTAGACAGAGCAGATTACCTCAGGGAAATGCATAATATTGTAGATTACATAAATACCTACACTTTGTTTTGCAAAGTGACCCCAAAGCCATATACAAAAGGGACTTGGAGATACTTTTATGAAAGGGCTTTTACGAGGGAAATACTGTCACTCAAGGAGTAACTCTATTTGATACCCAAGGCCCCCCGTACCACAACCATCTATTATCTTCCCAAACTCCATAAAAATCCGGTCTGCCCCCCGGGACGTCCTATAGTGAGTGGCATTGATTCAGTCACGTCCTGGGTGGGCAGATACGTTGATTTTTATTTGTAACCATTAGTTAGGAAAGTTCCGTCTTATGTCAAGGACCCCAGACATATTATTAACATTCTTTCTGGATGTTCCCCTACAGCCAACCTGTGGATGGTCACTATAGACGTTACATCTCTATATACAATCATCCCCCATGAATTAGGCTTCAAAGCTGTCCACTGTTTCCTTGTGAGAGACTCAGGGCTTCAGTCCAAACAAGTCGACTTCGTAATGTCCCTACTGAAGTTTGCAGCTGCATCAAATTATTTCTGGTTCGATGATAATTTTTACAGACAGGACACGGGGGTTGCCATGGGGGCCAAATATGCCCCCAGTTTGGCAAACTTGTTTATGGCCAAATGGGAGGAGGATATCATCCACTCTGGGGTCATACCCCAGGTGGCCCTTTTGGCAAGATATGTCGATGACATCCTCCTCCTATGGGCTGGTGAACACCAGGATTTAGTTGACTTCATGGTATCCCTCAATAACAATGATAGAGGGATCAAATTGAAGTACTAGGCTAGTCGGTCTAATAAATGTCCAGTATTTGGACCTTAGGATTGAAGTGAAATGGTGACGGTAAATTTGTCACCCCTACTTATTTTTACCACTTCCTTACTGGGCATGTATACCCCCTTCCAAAAAAGAGAGAGAGAAGGGTTCCCCAAATGGGCTTTTAGGCAGCAATATAAAAAAATATAGAAGTATTGTATAGGTTATATAAAACAGTATTTATTGCCAAAATCCCCGATACCCACATGAGTTAGAACAAGTTGGAACATTTGTATAAATAAAATAAAGGTCAACATTCCTGAATACAGTATGCATAGATAATACATATACAGATTTGTATCGTTGAGCCCCGACGCGTTTCAACCAATCCGGTCTCTTTAGGGGGCAAAAGGGTTTCTAGAAAATAATAATATTATGGTATAAGTTCAAAGTAAGTACATAACAGCATATAAAACAATAGAATGGCATAATGATATAGTTACCACTGAATCAGGAAATGGATAACATAAAAAGCCGCTGTGAGGTCCGGAGGGGCCTGGACTGCCCCCGCCCACCCAAAGTGGCAGAGGGGCCCACCCCAGGGAACCTGCAAGGAGCCACACAAAGAGCACCCGCCGGGAGCAGTGGAGGGGCAGCCACCTGCAGAGGAAAACCTACAAAGTCCATGATTAGTGGAAAGAATTATTTCGGGTAGGTTGGTTAAAAAGTTAATTGCTGAAATACCTGACCAGGTGAAATTTCAGCTTGTGGCACTGCGTCGCTTTAACTGATAATTGCGCGGTCGTGCGATATGGCTCCCAAACAAAATTGGCGTCCCTTTTTCCCCACAAATAGAGCTTTCTTTTAGTGGTATTTGATCACCTCTGCGGTTTTTATTTTTTTGCGCTATAAACAAAAAAGGACAACAATTTTGAAAAAAAATACAATATTTTTTACTTGTTGCTATAAAAAATAGCCCAATTTATCGCAATAAGCGACTGGTTTGCGCAAAAGTTATAGTGCCTACAAAATAAGGGACAGAAGTATTATTTATTATTATTTAATTTTTTACTAGTAATGGCGGCGATCTTCAATTTTTATTGGGACTGCGACATCATGGCGGACATATCGGACACTTTTGACACATTTTTGGCACCATTCACATTTATACTGCAATCAGTGCTATAAATATGCACTAATTACTGCATAAATGTGACTGGCAGGGAAGGGGTTAACACTAGGGGGTGAGGAAGGGGTTAAATGTGTATCCTGTATAGTGTTCTAACTGTGGGGGGAGGGGGGGGTGACTGGGGGGTGACCGATCTGTGTCCCTATGTACAAGAGACACAGATCGGTCTCCTCTCTCCCTGACAGGACGCTGTCATTGTGAGAGCCGGCAATGAGAAATGATCTTATGTTTACATATGAGATCATCTCTCATTCGCTGCACAGATCGCATCGCAAACGGCCACTCTGATTGGCCATTCATGGCGATCTGTGATTGGCTGTGTCCAAGGGACACGGCCAGCACAGAAGTTCCCTGCTGCGCGCTCTGGAGCGCGCGCTGGGAACGACAAAAGAGGCTGCTGTGAAAACACGGCGCCCCAGAGAATTAGAACCACCCTGCGGCCATATATAGTCGTACGGCCATAGGGAAGTGGTTAAAGAAACCAACCGTAATTCCTTCATTCCAACAGATAGTTGCCACCATGAGCCGTGGCTCAGAGAGGTTCCTAAGAGCCAATATCTCAGACTGAGGAGGAATTGTTCCGATTCCCATCAGTTTTTGTCTCAAGCTGAGATATTGACAAGTCGCTTCCTAGAAATGGGGTATTCCCATGAGTCCCTACAGGGTTCTCTAAATAGAGTTCTGGCCACCAAGAGGGAAGACCTTCTTCTTGAGAAAGTTGCCAGTAATGGTGACAAGTTCCCTGAGAGGGTGCTTTTTATAACAACCTACTCTGTTCAACATAGGGCCATTACCCATCTTGTTAATAGGCATTGGCATATAGCAAAGAGTGACCCCTTATTGAAAGAGATTCTGCCTGCCAAACCTCAAGTTGTGTTTAGAGGGGTTCAATCCATAAGGAATCAAGTGGCAGTGAATATTATTGATCCCCCCTTAGGGGCACAAGTTTCTTTGACCAACTGAAGGGTTATTACAGGTGCAGACGGTGTAGGGTTTGCACTCTGAATTCGAATACACAGAGTTGTGTGACTGTTTTTTCCTCTACAGCTACTGGAAGGGAATAAAAAATCAGACCCTGTATTACCTGTGCCTCTACTGGCATAGTATACCTACTACAGTGCCCTTGTGGCCTGCAGTATGTGGGTGTCACATACCTGGTACCGAGCAGAGCCTGACGTGCGGCAGTGGCCACTCTTGCTCCTTTGACTCCGGAACCCCTGGTAGTGCAGACAGGAAGCGCTGGAGTTCAGAGTCGCACTAGCGCCTGGCAGGGATGCTGTGCAGGAACTGCGGAGGTCTCCTGTAGTCTCCAGGAAGATGTGGGAGGAGCTGGAACAGCAGGTCCGTAGACAGCGGGAGCTGGGTACAGGTGACCCGGATCAGCAGGTAGACTGGGTTCAGGTGCTTGGTGCAGCTGACTGGAACAGGTGGCAGGAGGGAGGTGTTCTGTAGTGCTGGGTGCAGATCGCTGGTGTAGTTAGCAGGAGGAAGGTGTGCTGTAGTACCGGTGCTGACAGGTAACAGGAGCTAGTGCAGATGACTGGAGCTGTCGGCAGGAGGGAGGTGTACTGTAGTACTGATGCAGGCAGGGTCAGGCAGGCCGGGTCGGATACAGGCAGACGGATCAGGTTCGTGGATAGAGCAATAGCAGAGTCGTAGTCCAGGCCGGGTCGGCAGCAGGCGGGCAGCAACCAGTTAAAGTGATAAGGCAGAGGCAGCGTCAGACAGGCTGGAGGTCAGGGCAAGTGGAAATCAGAAGGGTCAGAGACAAGCCGGGTTCACGGGAACAGAAGTCAAACAGGTAACGGGTCTCAGGAGGGTAACAGGAACGCTGACGATCGGGCAGCAAGAGGCTGTAGGATGAGCCCCATTAAATAGCCTGGACTGGCGCCAAAATGGCTGCCGCGATTGCGCGTCACGTGCGCGCAGATGTGCCGCGAATGCGCACTCCCGGCGCCCCCGTGCGCGCCGTAGTGCCGCTAGCGCCAACTGGTGGTCGACAATGCCCCCCTCCAACTGGCAGCCTCCGGATGCCCAACCGGACCATCTTAAGTGGGTGAGCGTCCTTGAATGACTGAATCAGTCTCTTAGCTTGGATGTTGCGCTCGGGTTACCACAAATTTTCTTAAGGGCCGTAGCCCTTCCATTTCACCAAGAACCGGACCTGATTGTGCCTCCTCCTGCAATCTACAATAGACTCCACTTCGAATTCCTCCTCGCCGTTCACTAAGACTGGTTCGAGTGGGTCAGTGCTTCGCCCCCGGGAAGGGGTTAGCGACATCGGGTTTAAGGAGGGTGACATGGAAGACTGGGTGAACACGGAGTGAGTCTGGCAGTTCAAGTTCATAGGCCACACTATTAATCCTCCTCTTGACCCGGAAGGGCCCCATAGACTTAGGCCCCAATTTTTTAGATGGGCAGGCAAGTTTCAAGTTGACGGTGGACAACCACACCAGGTCTCCGGGTTCCAGATTGAGTTCACCCCTCCGCTTCCTATCAAACACCTCTTTATTATGCTCCTGAGTACTTGCCATGGTTTCTTGCAGTAGCTTGTTGTTAGCGCTAAAGAAGTCCAGTGTCTCTTGTACAGTGGGCACCGTACACTCCGGGGCACAGTTAGGCAAAAATAGCGGGTGGTAGCCATAGTTTGCATAAAAAGGGGATTGCTTGGTAGCAGAATGGACTGAATTGTTATATGCTATCTCGGCCAGTGGTAATAGAGAGGCCCAATCTTCCTGAGAGAACGAAGAAAAACAGCGTTGGTATTGCTCCAATGTCTGATTTGTTCTCTCGGTCTGGCCATTAGACTGAGGGTGATAGGCGGATGAGAAGGACAGCTCAATCTTGAGGGATTCGCAGAGCGCTTTCCAGAACCTGGAGGTAAATTGCACCCCACGGTCAGAAACGATGTTTGTGGGGATGCCGTGAAGCCGCACGACTTCTTTAACGAAGATTTTGGCAGTCTCTGGGGCAGAGGGTGTACCCTTCATGGGCAGAAAGTGTGCCATCTTAGACAGTCTATCCACCGTTACAAAGATGGTCGTGAAACACTCAGAGGGTGGCAGCTCAACGATAAAGTCCATGGAGATCATTTGCCATGGTCTCTCTGGTATGGGCAAAGGTCTTAACAATCCCCAAGCTCTGGATTTGCTCCCTTTATTTCGGATGCACGTGGTGCACGACTTCACGTAACTTCTACAATCTTTCACAAGTTGGGGCCACCAGAACCTGCGTTGTAGAAGTTCCGAGGTTTTCTGTGCCCAAAAATGACCAGCCACTGCATGATCATGGCAGAGGCTCAGGACAACGACCCGTAAGTCTTCTGGCACAAAGATCTTGTTCCCATGCCACAACAGACCGTCCCTAGCTTGCAAATTTGTATCAGAAGGGGATGAAATTCCTGCAGAGGCTTGCTTGATCCGAGACAGTAGGTCGTCTTGTAGCAACAGAAAATTCCCAGCGGATAGAATAGTGTCTGGAGGGGCGGGGATTTCAGAATCGCAGTACATCCGCGAAAGGGCATCGGGTTTGGTGTTCTTAGACCCCAGTCTGTACGTTATGTGGAAGGTGAACCTAGTAAAGAAAATCGCCCATCTGGCCTGCCGTGGCCTTAGTCTTTTAGCTATTTTCAAGTATTCTAGGTTCTTGTGATCCATGTAGACCAGGATCGGATGAGCTGCACCCTCCAATAGGTACCGCCATTCTTCCAGTGCCGCCTTGATCGCTAAAAGTTCTCGGTCCCCCACATCATAGTTCTTTTCAGCGTCAGATAATTTACGAGAAAAAAAAGCGACCGGATGCAGAAGGGCCTTCGGCCCCTGTCTCTGGGAGAGAACGGCTCCCACCACCGTCTCCGAGGCATCCACCTCCAGGATGTAAGGTAGACTGGCGTCAGGGTGTTTAAGGACAGGTGCCGATGTGAACAGCTTCTTTAGGGTTTCGAAGGCTACTTGGGCTTCAGGGGACCAATGGAAACGGACCGTTTGTTTGGTCAGGCTGGTTATGGGAGAGATAATGTTGGAGAATCCCTTTGATGAACTTCCTGTAGAAGTTTGCAAACCCGATGAACCGTTGCACACCCTTCTTGTCCGTGGGCGCAGGCCAATCGAGAATTGCCGTGACCTTTTGTGGGTCCATCTCGATACCGTTTACGGAAATAATAAGTCCCAGAAATTGTATGCTTTCACGTTCGAATTCACATTTTTCAGGCTTGGCGTATAGTCCGTGAATTCGGAGGCGCTTGAGTACGTTCTTAACGTGCTCCTGATGCCTGTTGATAGAGGGGGAAAAGATGAGGATGTCATCGAGATACACAACAACAAACAGATCAAGGTAGTCTTTAAAGATGTCATTCACAAAGTGTTGAAACGTGGCCGGGGCGTTACAGAGCCCGAATGGCATCATCATGTACTCAAAGTGGCCAAAGCGGGTGCGGAAGGCAGTTTTCCACTCATCGCCGTCCCGGATGCGCACCAGGCTGTAGGCCCCCCGCAGGTCAAGTTTCGTGAAGATGACTGCTGTTCCAAGTCTCTGAAATAGTTTCGGCACCAAGGGAAGGGGATACCGATTCTTGATCGTCACCTTGTTAAGTTCGCAGTAATCCACGCAGGGGCGGAGAGTATGGTCTTTCTTTTTGACAAAGAAAATTCCTGCTCCTGCTGGTGAGGTGGAGGGGCGGATAAACCCCTTCTTGAGGTTGTCGTCGAGGTAGGTCTTCAGATTTTCCAGCTCCAGCTCTGTCAAGGGAAAAATCCTGCCGAAAGGGATTTCAGCCCCAGGAAAAAGCTCGATCGGGCAGTCATAGGGCCGGTGCGGAGGAAGGGTGTCAGCGCCTTTCTTGCTAAAGACGTCCAGGATTTCATGGTAAACTTCGGGAACGGATTGGCGGGTCTCAATGTCGCCGTCCATGCAAAGCAGAGAGGGGGGACAAGAGGTCACCTGCAGGCAGTGCTCTTGGCAGTAGGCAGAACTGAAGCAGATCTCACCGGTAATCCAGTTTATTTGAGGGTTATGGGCCCGGAGCCAGGGTATGCCCAGAATTATAGGAAATAAAGGGGACTCAATAACGTCCAGGCACAGAAACTCTCGATGACTGTCTGAGATAGTGGTGGCAATAGGCAAGGTTTCTTGGGTAACTGGGCCAGATTTTAGAACTGACCCATCAGCCAGGTGCACAGACAGTCCAATGGCCCTTGGGCGCAACGGAATTCGGTGTAGAATGGCAAAGGAAGAGTCCAAAAAGCAGCTGCACGCCCCGGAATCATGTATGGCGCTGGTCCGGATGGCCCCTCCTGGAAGCTGTAATAAGACAGGAACAGCCAGATGAGTGGAATTGTTGAGGACAACAGGTGTGTGGACAGAAGGCATGGAAATGGACTTACGGGACTTTGATGGGCAGGTCCTAACATAGTGGCCGGACTCTCCGCAGTAGAGGCACAGGTTGTTAATTTGGCGATGGAGTCGTTCCTCAGATGTGAGGGAAGGGTGGATCAGGCCCAGCTGCATGGGTTCTGGAATGTCTCTATCGGTGGTGATCGGAGCCGGAGAAGTCGGGTTAGGAAAGGTGGGTACCCGCGGTAGCATCCATGTCGGAATAGTCGGACCCGTGGCACGTTCAGTCCTGCGCTCTCTTAAGCGCCGATCAATCTTAATAGTCAGGTTAAAGAGGTCTTTCAGAGTACCGGGGACCCCAACTCGAGGAAAGTTCATCCTTAAGTGTTTCTGAGAGGCCTAAATGGAACTGGTAACAGAGAGCCGCGTCATTCCAGTTAGTGTCCACACTCCACCTTCTAAACTCGGATACATAGTCTTCCGTGGGTCAGCGACCTTGCTGGAGGGCATGCAAGGCGGCCTCTGCGGTAGCGGCCTGGTGGGGGTCCTCATACAGCAAGGACATGGCCTGAAAGAACGTATCCAGACGATCGAGGCATAAGTCTTTTTGCTCCAAGAGACGGTGAGCCCATGCCTGCGGTTCACCAGATAGCAGAGAAATAACAAAACCAAACTTGGTGGCTTCTAATGAGAAATCTCTCCGGCATGGGCACTTTGGGCTCTGGTGGCAGCATGATGACTGAAGGTGCAGTAGAAGTGCCTGAAGCAGAAGAAGAGGATGGCGCGGACAAGGCCTGGACGCAGTCCTCAAGTCTGGTATAGCCTTCCTGCAGGGCCCTAACTGCTTGGGTTAAGCCGTCCAGATGGCGACAAAGTTCTGTCATAGGGTCCACTCCCTGCGCAGGCTCAGACATGGCTGCCCGATATTGTCACGTACCTGGTACCGAGCAGAGCCTGACGTGCGGCAGTGGCCACTCTTGCTCCTCTGACTCCGGAACCCCTGGTAGTGCAGACAGGAAGCGCTGGAGTTCAGAGTCGCACTAGCGCCTGGCGGGATGCTGTGCAGGAACTGCGGAGATCTCCTGTAGTCTCCAGGAAGATGTCGGAGGAGCTGGAACAGCAGGTCCGTAATGAATGAATGAATGAAGAACTTGTATAGCGCAGCACATGCGAAGTAAATCGCCTCTGGGCGCTTGTTGTTCCTGTCTCCTTTGAGATCAAAAGAGATGAGTCTTAATCTTTCTCCTGAAGACTAAGTAGTTCTCCTCCAGTCTAATGCTGACTGGTAAGGCGTTCCATAGTCTGGGACCTTGGACAGCGAATCTCCTGTCTCCTTTGGACTTGTATCTGGCTTTTGGTATCTGAAGCCGATTTTGATTGTTGGATCGTAGAATACGATTGGGATTGTACATTTTTAATTTTTCGCATAGATAATGGGGAGCATTCCCATGGATACATCTATGCGTTAGACAGAGTGCTTTAAAGGTGATTCTGTCATTGACTGGTAGCCAGTGAAGGGATCTCAACGAAGGTGAGATTGATTCCCAGGGTTTTTTCCCAGTCACAAGTCTGGCGGCCGTATTTTGAACGACTTGAAGACGAGCGATTTGGTACTTGGGGAGTCCGAGGTAAAGGGCATTTGCATAGTCCAATCTGGAGTTTACAATCGCTCCCACCACGACCGCTATGTCTTTCTTCGGAATAAAAGGCGTGAGTCTGCGTAGTAGGCGCAGCAGATAGTGAGATCCGCTGACTACTGCCCCTATTTGTGCGTTCATTGTCATGTCGGAGTCAAAGATGACCCCAAGACTTTTGACTTTGGCGCTAGGGGTGATGACTTTGCCCAGAATGGGCGGGGGGATCCAGGTTGTTATCGATTGATTCCTACGCTTGGCGTGAAACAGAAGAAGTTCTGTTTTCGCTCCGTTTGAGTTTGAGATAACTCTTTGTCATCCAATCCTCTATCAAAGAGAGGCATGTCTCTAGATCGAGGTGGTGATCCTTTTTATTGCTAATGCGGAAGTACAGTTGCGTGTCGTCTGCATAAGAGTGATATAGCAGTTTTTGGCTGCTGATGATTTCAAAAAGAGGACGCAGATAGATGTTGAATAACATCGGCGACAGGGGAGATCCCTGAGGGACCCCGCACGATAATGTGCGTTGTTCCGAAGTGAATGGTCCTAGCTTGACTATTTGCGATCGGTTTTCCAAAAAAGAGGAGAACCAAGATAGATCGCTATCTGCGACTTAGGCTATTTTAGCCAGCCGAGTCAATAACAGCTTGTGATCAACTGTATCAAAGGCTGCGCTTAGGTCCAGCAGAACCAGAAGAGAAGATTATCCTTCATCTGCGGCCTCAAGAACGTCGTCCCATATCTTAAGCAATGCTGTTTCCGTCCCGTGTCCGGGACGGAATCCTGATTGCAATGGGTCGAGTAAGTTGTGGGTATCTAGATGCTGTTGCAGCTGCTGTACCACTGCTTTCTCCATTACCTTGGAGAGAACATTTAGGCCTGTTATGGGGCGCCAGTTGAGTGGATCCTTAGGATCCAGGGTGGCTTTCTTCAAGATGGGTTGAATGAAGCCCTCCTTCAGCTGGGAGGGCATTTTGCCCTCCCTGAAGGATTGGTTAATAAGCTGCGTGACAGGAGGTGCCAGGATGTCGGCGCATTCCTTCAGCAGTTTGGTGGGGATAATATAATTTGGCGCAGAGCTGTTGCGCAGAGTGCCGATGATATTTTTAGTGGTCTGAATGGAGATGGGTTCCAGCGTGAACTCACCAAACTGTGGTGAATTGTTGCCGGTGCTGTGTAAATGACTACGGGGGGGGCTGGGAAGGCAATTGTTCCGCTGAATGCTTTGCCGGATTGCCTCAATTTTGTTAATGAAGCAATCCGATAACTCATCGCAAAATTCTTGTGTATCCGAGTTGGGGGCTTCAAGACATCCTGGATTCATGGTCTGAGTGACCAGCTTGAAGAGTTTGCGGGGGCGATTTAGGGCACCGTTGATAGCCTCAGAAAAATAGTTTTTCTTGGCTTCGAAGATTTGCTTATAGTATTTTCTGGTTATTGCCTTGTAAATCGCGAGGTTCTCATCTGAGGAGCTTCTTTTCCAGGCTGCTTCTGCCCTTCTACGCTCTTGCTTCAGTAACGCCAGCTGGTTGTTGAACCAGCCGGAGTTATTTTTCCTGATCTGGGTCTTTCGTTTCGGCGCTATCAAGTCAGCTGACTGCAATAGTGCTGTGTTTATGGCCTCTAGTGTTTCTTCCGCTGTTTGGTGCGGCTGAATTGTGTTTATTTTTTCCCCTAACGTGGCTTTGAAGAGTTCCGAGTGGAGCTTCTTCTGACATCTGGTCCAGTGTGTTGTCACTGGATTTGATGTTTTTGTTAAGGGGGGGAATTCGGAAATAATGAATTTAATTGCATGGTGATCTGTCCATGGCAATGATTCATTTTCCAAGATTTTTATTTCCAGATCTTGTCTGAAAATAAGATCGAGCGTATGACCTGAAGCATGTGTGGGCCCACATACTAGTTGCTGAAGCCCTAATCCTTCCAGGTGGTCGATGCAGGCATCGGCAATGGAGTCTTGCGGGGAGTTGGCCCAAAGGTTGAAGTCCCCGAGCAGCAAAAGGTGTTTGCTATTCAGGGTATAGGTGGAGACAAAGTCCGTCAAAGATGGGAGCAGCTGCGACTTGGGGCCAGGTGGCCTATAGCAGAGTAGAATCCGGACGGAGACAGCGGGAGCTGGGTACAGGTGACCCGGATCAGCAGGTAGACTGGGTTCAGGTGCTTGGTGGAGCTGACTGGAACAGGCGGCAGGTGTTCTGTAGTACCGGTGCTGACAGGTAACAGGAGCTAGTGCAGATGACTGTAGCTGTCGGCAGGAGGGAGGTGTACTGTAGTACTGATGCAGGCAGGGTCAGGCAGGCCAGTTCGGATACAGGCAGACGGATCAGGTTCGTGGATAGAGCAATAGCGGAGTCGTAGTCCAGGCCGGGTCGGCAGCAGGCGGGCAGCAACCAGTTAAAGGGATAAGGCAGAGGCAGCGTCAGACAGGCCGGAGGTCAGGACAGGCGGATATGAGAAGGGTCAGAGACAAGCCGGGTTCACGGAAACAAAAGTCAAACAGGTAACGGGTCTCAGGAGGGTAACAGGAACGCTGACAATCGGGCAGCAAGAGGCTGTAGGATGAGCCCCATTAAATAGCCTGTACTGGTGCCCAAATGGCGTCAGCACGTGCCCGCGCGCCGCTGCCGTGATTTCACGTGCCCGTGCGCAGCGAAATGCCGCGCGTGCACGCCGATGTGGCGCAAATGCGTACTCCCGGCGCCCCCATGTGCGCCGTAGTGCCGCTAGCGCCACCTGGTGGTCGACCACGTCCATGACAGTGGGTCGGACTAAAAGGTGATTTCAGGTTCGTGTGAACGAATATATTACTAATATTTTGTCAGGATTCAAAAATCATTCTGTCTCCAACCATTATAAGCTGAAACACCATAAAGATCCATCTAATACCCTTTTTTTGGGAATCGACAAGTTCAAGCCACATTGGAGGGTGAGCCACCTTGTGAGATAAATCTCAAGGATGGAAATGAGTTGGATTTACCATCTAAAAACCTATGCCCTCTATGGGTTAAACATAGAAACTGATGTAAATGCGTTTATTAACAATGCATACTATGTATACTCATTGTGAACTGCACCAATAGAGGCATGATCTATACATGTTCTAAATATATATATAATTTTTCTGTTCTTCTATTTTTGGTTTGGATCAAGTAATAACTTTCTTCATTATTTTTTTTCCACCTATTTATATATTTATACATTTCTATTTATTTTATTTTTATATACATTTTTTATATTTTCACATTAATTCACTTTCTACAGTGAGTGTCACCTCTTAAGCCGCGTACACACGATCGGTTCAAACCAATGAGAATGGACTGAAGTCCAGTTTCATCGGTCCAAACTGACCGTGTGTATGGCCTATCTGTCTGTCGTCCTTTGGACCAAAGTTTTAAAACTTGCTTTAAAATCAGACTGATGGACGCCTGATCATCGGTCCTAACCGATCGTTAGTATGCAAAAGCATCAGTTCAAAACCCCCCGCATGCTCAGAATCAAGTCGACGAATGCTTGGAAGCATTGAACTTTGTTTTTTCAGCACGTCGTTGTGTTTTTTTTACGTTACCGCGTTCTGACCCGATCGGATTTTGAACTGATGGTGTGTATGCACATCAGACCATCAGACCACTTCAGCGGTGAACCAATGAAAACGATTTGTCAGACCATTCTCATCGGGTTGGACCGATTGTGTGTAAGCGGCTTTAAGGTATACGGGGTGAATTTACTTGCACCTAATTAGCAAGTCATTATTGACACTTAATTTTAGTTTGCGCACCTTTAAACGATGTTTGCGTATCCCATTTTATAGAATTGCATATAAGATTACCATCTTATTCATTTTTATTCACATTAAGTAATTGTGTTTACAATTTATACACATTAAAAAAATGAGATAGTTTTGGTATCTTAAAACTTCATACATATATTATTATTACTTTTTCCCGGACTATAGGTAGTCCTGTTTCTAGGCATATAATTCACAGAGGCTATGGGGTTAACTCTACTTGATGTCTTGGGTCTCCTCAAGCCAGCTACGTCTGTTATAGTATGTGCCTGCCGGTCCATTTACATGCACCTTGCAAGTTAGGTTATGCCTATTTCTATTGGCCCCTAACCTAAAGAGGCGGTTAAGAAAATAGATGGCGTGAGGGAGCCGTTAGAATGACCGAATGAGGAGACATATGGCTTGTGCCAGGTTAGCTTTGTCTATCATTGTGGTCTCCTGTTTAATTCCTCATGATATACTTTGTTTTTATTTTTGTTATCCTTCAGGGTTTTTTAATTTAAGGTATAATTGCCTGGAGATGTAGCGCCACATCGCCTATTATGGGCACCTTTACCACAACTAAGATGGCGTTCTTGCCGCTATTTCACAACGAGACTTAGCTGCATATAAACTGGTGAATCACTGCTAAACCCTACCCTATTGAGAGCATCCCTTTGATGATGAAACGCGTCTTGCAGGACGCGCAGTGATGTCACCACGCAAGGAGGAAGGGCTCCTGGAATCTATTATTCGTTTATGCTGTTTTTACTTTGCTGTTTATAAGTATATTTATGTTTTAAATAAATCGTTTTTCTCTAAACGGAATTATGCTATGGTGCATCATCCTCGGGATCTGGGGGTACCCTTTGTTAAAGGGGGCTTACAGATTCTGATAAGCCCCCCGTCTGCAGACCACCCACAACCACCAGGCAAGGGTTGTGGGGATAAGGCGCTTGTCTCCATCAAGATGGGGATATCCTCCCCATGTTGAGGGCATGTGGCCTGGTATGGTTCAGTAGGGGGGGCGCTCTCTTGTCCCCCTCTTTTCCTGTAGCCTGCCAGGTTGTGTGCTCGGATAAGGGTCTGGTATGGATTTTTGGGGACACTCCAGGCAAATTTTTTTAAATTCTGGCAAATACCAGACCTGAAGGGGTCCCCACCCATTTTTTTTTATTTTGGTTTGGGGTCCCTTTTAATATTCATACCAGACCCAAAGGGCCTGATAATGGACTGGGGGGGAACCCATGTAGTTTTTTTTAATGACTTTTATCTGTATTGCTGGGACCCGACAATTCATTATAGCTTTGAGTAGTTTTACATTACTTTTTTTCCTTTAGAAATGTCATTTTTTGCAGGGACCTTTCTAAGCACTGGAAACATGCGCTACTTTACAGGCATACTATAGACACCCCCAGGTACGAAATTAAAAGGGATATTTCACTTTTATTGTTTCACTTTAAGCATTATTAAAACCACTGAATCACCGAATGCAGTTTTAAAACTTTTTTTTGCATTGATACATGTTCCCTGGGGCAGGACCCAGGTGCCCAAACACTTTATGACAATAACTTGCATATTAACCTTTAAAGTTATCACTTTTGATTTCTCTCATAGACTTTTAAAGGGTGTTCCGTGGCTTTGGAATTTGCCACAAACACCCCAAATTGTTCGCTTTTCGGTGAACGGTTCGAGTCAAACTCATGTTCGACTCAAACATAAAGCTCGTCCCTATTCAAAACCTTCCCACCAGGTCAGTCAGAGCAGCCGCTAGGTGGAGTAGGATGCTTCCTGACTAGTCTTCTCCACTCAGGGACAAGCTAGACAGACAGTCAGTCAGCAGGCAGGGGCACTCCTCCCATCCCCCAGGGGCAAAGCACACACCACAGCTTCCAGGACCCAGACGTTTGCTCTCTCCCCTTGGCCTCCAGCAGACCATCTGTTGCCTCCCCCACAGGCTCCTTCCTACAGGTAAGCCCCGGTGTTTACCCGACCGCCGGTCCATCCTCCTTCCCTCTGCCCGGTGGCGAGTTGCAGCCGTCCTTTTAAGGATAAGCCGCGGCAGTAACGGCCACCCAAAAAACACCAACAGCTAAAGGATCCCCCCTCACTTCCCCACAACCTCCCCCGAACTTTGTGGGACAAGATCGCGGCGGCCGCTCATAGGAAAGCCCCCGGCTTCGGTCAAGGCCTAGCGGCATGCTCGCGTCAGCATTCCAAACTAATCAATCGCCCCCCCCCCCGTGGTACTCCACACAGCCCCAGCCACCCCAGGACTCCTCGCGGATGGGGAGGGAAGATTTGACGAGTGGCGCCCCATTTAGATTTCTTTCCACCCATCACCATCTCCCGCCAATAAACAATACTCTCTCAGCATTTCGATTCATGGAAACCCTCACTCTGCAACTACAAGCAAATCCTCAGAAGACCGTCTATATTCTACTCTGCTATAGCCCACCGGGTCCAAAATCGCAGCTTCTCTCACTTTGGACAGAGTTCATGTCCACTTTCACCCTAAACAGCAAACACCTTTTGCTACTCGGGGACTTCAACCTCTGGGCCAACTCCTCACAGGATCCCGTTGCCGACGCCTGCATTGACCATCTGGAAAGATTAGGGCTGCAGCAACTAGTATGTGGTTCCACACATACTTCCGGTCACACGCTTGATCTTATTTGCAGTTGCCATGGACAGACCATGCAATTAAACTCACAATCACCACAAATGCCCCCCTAACAAAAACGTCAAAACCAGTGACAACACACTGGACTAGATTGCAAAGCAAGCTCTATTCAGAGCTCTTCAAAACCACTTTAGGGGAAAAAATTAAAACCATCCAACCATATCAAACTGCCACAAACACTGGATGCTATAAACACGGTGCTACTACAGTCAGCCGACTTAGTAGCGCCCAAACGCAAAACCTGCATCAGGAAAAAAAACTCCAGCTGTTTAATGACCAGCTGTCATTGCTGAAGCAAGAGCACAGAAGAGCGGAAGCTGCCTGGAAAAGAAGCTCTTCTGAAGAAAACCTTTCCGTCTACAAGGCAATAACAAAAAAATACCACAAAGAAATCTTCAAAGCCCAAAAAATAAAAATTTCGCCAATATCATTACCAATGCCCTAAACCGCCCCTGCGAACTCTTCAAGAACGTTACCGAGACCATGAATCATGTCTGTCTTGATGCCCCCAATTCTGATACCCAAGTATTTTGTAATGAATTATCAGATTATTTCATTAACAAAATTTAAAGAATCCATGAAAGCATTCAGCAAAACAGTACCCCCCCAACCCCCCCTCAATCATTTGCCCAATATCCACACAAATGCACCGCAATCAACAAAGTTCACCCTTAAACCCATCTCCATCGAATAGCACAGCGCCTAATGATATTATCCCTACCAAACTGCTGAAGGAATGTGCCTCTGTTCTGGCACCTCCTATCACGCAGCTTATAAACCAGTCCTTCAAGGAAGGCATAGTGCCCTCCCAGTTGAAAGAGGGCATAATCCAACCCATCTTGAAGAAACCCACCCTCGACCCCAAGGACCCAACTCACCGTCGTCCCATAAGGTAATGGAGAAAGTAGTGGTACAACAGCTGCAACAGCATCTAGATACCCATAATCTACTCGATCCATTTCAATCGGGTTTCCACCCCGGCACGGGACGGAAACAGCACTACTCAAAATATGGGATGACGCTCTCGAGGCCACAGACGAAGGAGAATCTTGTCTTCTAGTTCTGTTGGACCTAAGCGCAGCTTTTGACACAGTAGACCACAAATTATTAATGACTCGGCTAGCTGAAGTAGCCAGAGTCGCAGAAGGCGATCTTTCATGGTTCTCCTCCTTTCTGGAAAACCTATCACAAATAGTGAAATTGGGACTTTCACTTCTGAAAAACGCACGGTGTCATGCTGAGTCCCTTAAGGATCCCCTCTGTCACTGGTGCTGTTTAACATCTATCTTCGCCCACTCTTTGAAATCGTCAGTAGCCAAAAACTACTTTATCACTCTTATGCAGATGACACGCAACTGTATTTTTGCATCTGCAACAAAAAGGATTATCATCTCAGTCTAGAGATATGCCTCTCTTTGATAGAAAACTGGATGACAAAGAAGCCCCATGATTAAGCGATTTCTCGCGAAACCGGTCGGGCGGGATATTGTGGTTCACCGGCTCATCCCCCGCTGTTACCTCTTCCCATCTCCAACTTTGGACGGGTCAATTGTTTGTATGAATCGCTTCCGGCCGGAGTCCCAGCATACTACTGACATGCCTAATTTTAAAGATTTTATGTAAGTGCGTTTTTGACTTTTTTTAAATAAATTCTTTTATGACGGTATTACACTATTGTGGCCTCTCTTGTTCTTCCCTGGATACTGCTTCTGAGACTTTAGTCTGAAGGGGATCGACAACTGTTCCGGCCAACTACTTCCCTCATCTGATGATATACATGCTTTCTGGGGTCTTCTTTTCATTAAGAGACCACCGGATTTCTGGTAAGCAGTTAGTGTTGCTTGCAAGGTGGAGGATCTTCTATCAGCACTGCACATTGAATATTGTCTACGTTTAGCTGTTATCAACACATCTCTGCACTGGTGTTTTGTCTCAAGAATTTATCACCCACTAGTCCTTTAGGACTTATTGGACATTTATTTATTTGTGTGCACTATGTTTGGACTTTTTCTGAGCTTGTCCACTTAGATCTTCACTTATTGTTATTACTTTGTATAGTTTATTGATATATGTTAGCGCATCCTGTTCCTTTTTGTCACTTTGTTTCTTCTGTATTTGTAACTACAGTCAGGTGCAGCTTTTTTTGCATTCGAGTCACTATTACGTTGTTGGTTTGATTAGCACGTTTGTATTTACGCTAGCGCAGTTGTCTTCCCTTTCTCCAAAGAGTTATCTTAAACTCATCGTAGTGTTGTACATCACTGCGTTCTTGGCGGTCGGAATTTGGTGTGACAGTGTGTATGCAAGACAGCTTGAATGGAATTCCATCTGAAAAATCCATCTGAGTTTATCCAGACTGAAAATCCGATCATGTGTACAAGTCATAAGGCAATTGTATAGCCTTACAATGGAAGGGGAGAGAGCCTCACCTCTAATATAACCAGGGATACCAAGGGGTTCTATGAGCAAAACATGTAAAACATTGTAAGAACAACTTCTTATTCAATCTATCACATTGAGATGGCAAATATGAATGATTTACTAAAGACAAATAGACTGTAGTTTGCAGTTGCCCTCTGCAAGTGCAGTTGCTCCGGAGCTTAGTAAACGAGGTAAGGCTTCACTTTGCAAATAATACACAATCATGATGTGTGTAGCACTTACCCCCGAAGGAGCTGCTGGTAATTGATTGGGCCTGTACTTGTCTCAGCCCGCTTGACACAGCTGTGTAACAGTGTTTTGATGTGAAACTTTCACTAAACGTAACAATCTCACATAGCAATGTGTAAATAGTGTACCTTTACCATTATCTGGGCATCCGTTGTTCCACCTGTTAGAATAATGAACAAGCCTCACTCCAATTGTGATCAACCAGAATGTAAGTTTACTGGAACTGGCATAAAGACAGTAATTATAATAACTGTATCAACATACAAATTTACTATAATAGTGCAATGAGTGTACACAGATTATTAACACTTAAAGGTCCCTTGAATCTCTACTGCGGCACGTCTCCAAGCGGGACTAGTGCTCAGAGTGACAATGCCTTGACACTGACCACCTTCCCACTTCCAGTACGGCCGCACCAAAACATACTAATGCAAGGATATTAACACAGCACAATACAATTTCTCAAGAGCTTCCCCTGAGGTATAAGGCAGCTTTTTCACTTACTGTATCCAAAGTACAAACCCTCCCAGTGAGAAGTGTAGTCTCTGGTCTTTTTTTTTTCTGCTAGCTACTGCAGTGTTTGTAATCCAATGGTTTAACAAGTACTGAAATAACATAACTAAAGAGTGATAACAGTTCCTGCTGTAAAACACAGTTGTAGATGCCTCCTGCAGGCCCGGACTGGCCATAGGGCATATGGCAAATGCCCGGTGGGCCGCGACGGCCCGTGGGCCGGTTGTGGCACGCAAACGGCCATCGTGGCCCAGGGGCTGATTGCGGCTCACGAACGGCCCCCGGCGGCTATTTAGCCTCACTGTGCCCATCAAATGGAGCCACTGGGCCAATCAAATGCTGCTACTGGGCCATCAATTGTCATCACTGTGCCATGCCATCAAACGCAGCCACTGTGCCATCAATTGTCACCACTGTGCCATGCCATCAAACACAGCCACTGTGCCATCAATTGTCACCACTGTGCCATGCCACCAAATGAAGCCACTGTGCCATGCCATAAAACGCAGCCACTGTGCCCTTTAATTGTCGCCACTGTGCCAATTGATGCCACTGTGCCCTTTAATTGTTTCCACTGTGCTCATTGATGCCAATGTGCCCATTGATGCCACTGTGCCCATTGATCCCAGTGTGTCCATTGATGCCAGTGTCGCTAGTGTTGCTCACGAATATTCGTATTGCGAATATTCGGCTCTAATATGGCATATTCGAGTATTTGCGATATATTCCGAATTTCGCGGTGAATATTCGCTATTTCGAATATTCATATTTTTTTTATTTTTTTTAGAACAGATCACATCCTAGAGATCCCCATCGACGTCTAAAAGCATTGCTGGTATGATTAGAGACCTTGGGCCGAGTAGCTGCAGCGATCATTTTATATTGCCGAAAAATCGCAATGCGATTATTCGGCAATAGCGATATCGCGCGATTATTTTCGAGAAATTCGCAATATTGTTTTTAGCTAAAATAACACATATATTCGATTTCAGAGTGTTACTGTCGAAATTCCGCAATCAATTTCTCATTCGCATTTTTGCGAAATTACGATAAAATATCAAGAATATTCTGAGCCAATCAGAGTGCTCCTTCCGCATTTGCCGAATATTCGCAATTATTTTGTATTGTAATATATCACGAATATTCTGAGCCAATCAGAGTGCTCCATTTCGCATTTCTCGAAATTTCGCAATTATTTTGTATTATAAAATATCACGAATATTCTGAGCCAATCAGAGTGCTCCATTCCGCATTTCTCGAAATTTCGCAATTATTTTGTATTATAAAATATCACAAATATTCTGAGCCAATCAGAGTGCTCCTTCCGCATTTGCCGAATATTCGCAATTATTTTGTATTGTAATATATCACGAATATTCTGAGCCAATCAGAGTGCTCCATTCCGCATTTCTCGAAATTTCGCAATTATTTTGTATTATAAAATATCACAAATATTCTGAGCCAATCAGAGTGCTCCTTCCGCATTTGCCGAATATTCGCAATTATTTTGTATTGTAATATATCACAAATATTCTGAGCCAATCAGAGTGCTCCATTCCGCATTTCTCGAAATTTCGCAATTATTTTGTATTATAAAATATCACGAATATTCTGAGCCAATCAGAGTGCTCCTTCCGCATTTCTCGAAATTTCATTCGCATTCGCAATTCGCATTTGCATTCGCAATAGCGAAATTTTGCAATCATTTCATTTCCAAAAAATATCGCGAATATTCGCATTTAACGAATATATCTCGAATATTCGACTATATATTCGAGATATATCGCAAAATTGAATATGGCATATTCTGCTCAACACTAATTGTCGCCACTGTGTCCATTGTCGTGGCTGAGCCAGAGGGGGCGGCTGAGCCAGAGGGAGCGGCGCTCCGGCGCCCTTTATAGATGCACTGCCACTGCCTATCTATCTATCTTCTTTCTTTCTTTCTATCTATCTTTATCTATCTTCTTTCCTTTCTATCTATATTTCTATCTATCTATCTATCTATCTATCTATCTATCTATCTATCTATCTTCTTTCCTTCTCTTCTTTTTTTCTATCTTTATCTATCTTCCTTCCTTACTATCTTCTATCTTTATCTATCTATCTATCTTCCTTCCTTTCTTTATCTACCTTTCTTTCTGAATTTATCTTCCTTCCTTCCCTTCTTTCTTTCTATCTTTATGTTTCTTTCTCTATCTATCTTCCCTTATTGCTTTATATCTTTATCTATCTATCTATCTATCTATCTATCTATCTATCTATCTATCTATCTATCTATCTATCTATCTATCTATCTTCCCTTCTTGCTTTCTATCTTTATCTATCTATCTATCTATCTATCTATCTATCTATCTATCTATCTATCTATCTATCTATCTATCTATCTATCTATCTATCTTCCTTCCCTTCTTTCTATATTATTCATTCTTTCTTTATCCATCTTCCTTACTTTCTATCTATCTATCTATCTTCCTTCCTCCCCTTATTTCTTTCTTTTTTTTTTTATCTTCATTCCCTCCCTTCTTTCTATCTGTATCTATCTTTTTTATCTATCTATCTATCTATCTATCTATCTATCTATCTATCTATCTATCTATCTATCTATCTATCTATCTATCTATCTATCTATCTATCTATGTATCTATCTATGTATCTATCTATCTATCTATCTATCTTCCTTCCTTCCCTTCTTTCTTTCTATCTGTATCTATCTTTCTTTATCTATCTTCCTTCCTTCCCTTCTTTCTTTCTATCTTTATCTATCTTTCTTTCTTTATTTATCTCCTTCCTTTCTATCTATCTTCCTTCCCTTCTTTCCATGGGCGTCCGCTGAACTTTTTTCAGGGGGGGGGCATCATTTTAAAGTCATCAATGCTCGGTCCCTTTTTGTCAATGTCATGAAGAAGAGGGAATTAGTCATTATCGCATAAAGCGTAGTCATGCTAAGGTCGGAGAAACTGATGCAAAAGCTTAACACATGAGTTACCAGTGCAAGACATTTACCCCCCCCGCCTAGGGTTGCCACCTGTACGGGATTCCCCCGGGCAGTACGGGTCTTCACTCATGTGTCCGGTTTTCAGACTCTCTGAAACCCGGACAGACCATTAGACAGGGGGAGCTTCATTAGCATATGTGTCTATGGGGAGACAGCAGCAGTGTCACTGCTTCTCCATAACCACACTGTGCTGGGGTGATTGCTAGAATACAGCTCATTCCATACAGTTCCCCTCCCCCCTCAGGCTCCTGCAGGGTCTCTGTTATCAGTGACTAACTCCCCCCCCCATCACTAGTGCGGTGTGCTCGGGGAACCTCGGAGGCGGAGCTGAAGAGGAGATGATGTCGGGAGGAGGAGATCATGTCGGGCTGGTGCTGCTCACACTACATGCAGGGAAGAGGTGAGCTGAGAGTTTGTGTTTGAGTCTCCTGGGGGGAGAAGCTGACACAAGTTTATGTGAAGGGTTTTAGGTGACAGGAGGATCGGGAGTGTCTGACGATATCTTCCAAGCCTCACACCTCTCTGTACAAACACCCCACTTCTCAGTCCAGATAATGTGCAGTAATTTATGACCATTCATTAACCCTGTGTGTATGGAGAGTGTCAACTTCTGTACAGAGCTTGGATAACACAGGTTACATGAATGGTCATAAATTATCTTCACATCATCTGTACATACAGAGGGCTGGGAGTTTTCTGTAAATGTCAGTGGATGAGTACAATAGCTTTTGTTTTTATTTACATCACTATTCCCCCCCCCCCAGACCACTTCATACATCCAGCTAGCATCATCCCATCCGCACTCCTCTCCTATCCATACTACTCCCACCATCCTCTCCCCACTCCTCTCCTATCCATACTACTCCCACCATCCTCTCTGCACTCCTCTCCTATCCATACTACTCCCACCATCCTCTCCTATCCATACTACTCCTACCATCCTCTCCGCACTCCTCTCTTATCCATACTACTCCCACCATCCTCTCCCCACTCCTCTCCTATCCATACTACTCCCACCATCCTTTCCCCACTCCTCTCCTATCCATACTACTCCCACCATCCTCTCCTATCCATACTACTCCTACCATCCTCTCCGCACTCCTCTCCTATCCATACTACTCCCACCATCCTCTCCTATCCATACTACTCCTACCATCCTCTCCGCACTCCTCTCCTATCCATACTACTCCCACCACTCCTCTCCTATCCATACTACTCCCACCATCCTCTCCGCACTCCTCTCCTATCCATACTACTCCCATCCTCTCCATCATACTCTCCCCATCCTCTCCGCCTCCTCTCCTATCCATACTACTCCTACCATCCTCTCTGCATTCCTCTCCTATCCATACTACTCCCACCATCCTCTCCGCACTCCTCTCCTATCCATACTACTCCCACCATCCTCTCCCCACTCCTCTCCTATCCATACTACTCCCACCATCCTCTCCTATCCATACTACTCCTACCATCCTCTCCGCACTCCTCTCCTATCCATACTACTCCCACCATCCTCTCCTATCCATACTACTCCCACCATCCTCTCCGCACTCCTCTCCTATCCATACTACTCCCACCATCCTCTCCCCACTCCTCTCTTATCCATACTACTCCTACCATCCTCTCTGCATTCCTCTCCTATCCATACTACTCCCACCATCCTCTCCGCACTCCTCTCCTATCCATACTACTCCCACCATCCTCTCCTATCCATACTACTCCTACCATCCTCTCCGCACTCCTCTCCTATCCATACTACTCCCACCATCCTCTCCTATCCATACTACTCCCACCATCCTCTTCACACTCCTCTCCTATCCATACTACTCCCACCATCCTCTCCCCACTCCTCTCTTATCCATACTACTCCTACCATCCTCTCTGCATTCCTCTCCTATCCATACTACTCCCACCATCCTCTCCTATCCATACTACTCCTACCATCCTCTCCGCACTCCTCTCCTATCCATACTACTCCCACCATCCTCTCCTATCCATACTACTCCCACCATCCTCTCCGCACTCCTCTCCTATCCATACTACTCCCACCATCCTCTCCTATCCATACTACTCCCACCATCCTCTCCGCACTCCTCTCCTATCCATACTACTCCCACCATCCTCTCCCCACTCCTCTCTTATCCATACTACTCCTACCATCCTCTCTGCATTCCTCTCCTATCCATACTACTCCCACCATCCTCTCCGCACTCCTCTCCTATCCATACTACTCCCACCATCCTCTCCCCACTCCTCTCCTATCCATACTACTCCCACCATCCTCTCTTATCCATACTACTCCTACCATCCTCTCCGCACTCCTCTCCTATCCATACTACTCCCACCATCCTCTCCTATCCATACTACTCCCACCATCCTCTCCGCACTCCTCTCCTATCCATACTACTCCCACCATCCTCTCCCCACTCCTCTCTTATCCATACTACTCCTACCATCCTCTCTGCATTCCTCTCCTATCCATACTACTCCCACCATCCTCTCCGCACTCCTCTCCTATCCATACTACTCCCACCATCCTCTCCTATCCATACTACTCCTACCATCCTCTCCGCACTCCTCTCCTATCCATACTACTCCCACCATCCTCTCCTATCCATACTACTCCCACCATCCTCTCCGCACTCCTCTCCTATCCATACTACTCCCACCATCCTCTCCCCACTCCTCTCTTATCCATACTACTCCTACCATCCTCTCTGCATTCCTCTCCTATCCATACTACTCCCACCATCCTCTGCCCACTCCTCTCCTATCCATACTACTCCCACCATCCTCTCCCCACTCCTCTCCTATCCATACTACTCCCACCATCCTCTCTTATCCATACTACTCCCACCATCCCCTCCGCACTAATCTCCTATGCATGCTACCCACAACCTCCCCTCTGCACTCCTCTCTTATACATACTACCCCCTTGCATTGTACAGAGGTAATGAATTTAATGTACTACTGAGAAAAAAAAAATTGCCGTGCGCTGCTAATGTGTTCGGGTTTGGCTTGAAGAAAAGGTGGCAACCCTACCCCCGCCGCATATTACAAAAATCAGTCATCACAGTTAATAATCTTCAGACTGCATCATTCCGTATGGCATCATGCAGTCGGAAGATTTTTTTAATATACAGCATGGCGGCGGGGGGGTAAATGTCCTGCACTGGTCATAGTAACTTGAATTAATGTCCTGCACTGACATTAATACATGAGTTACTATGACCACTGACCAGTACACCCTCTTGGCATTTTAAGGGTATATATACAAATAAAAATGTAAAGGTTTTTGTTGCCAAACCCCTTAAAGCGCTAGTTTGACTCTCTCTGGTGGCTTTCCAGCCAAGAAACAAGTATTTTCAGAAGGGAAGTAAAAACAGGCTGGCTTTGCAGACAGTACAGTATTGCTACACAAAATTGGCACATTTTGTACGTATTAATGTATGCGCTGACATTTTTTTAATGGCTCCCCAGTGCACTAAAGGAACACACCTGCTGCATGGTAACACACTTTGATTTTTACTATATGTCACACATAGTGTTGCTCGCGAATATTCGAATCGCGAATATTCGCTACGAATATTGCATATTCGAGTATTCGCGATATAACTCGAATATAGCGGCGAATATTCGCTATTTCGAATATTGTTATTTTTTTCAAATTTATTTTTAAAACAGATCACATCCTAGTGATCAATGATCGCCTTCAAGGTCTAAAAGCATGCTGGTATGATTACAGAGAGACCCTGGGCCGAGTAGCTGATGCAATTCTTTTATTTTCCGAAAAATCGCATTGCGTTTTTTCGGCCGAAAAAACGCATTGCGCTTTTTCGGCAACATAAAATAATTGCATCAGCTACTCGGCCCTTCTTTTGCATCAGAGCCAATCAGAAATCTCGAATATCGCGCAATATTGCTATTGCCGAATATTCGAGATTTTCTGATTGGCTCTGATGCGCCAATCAGAAAATCTCGAATATTCGGCAATAGCAATATTGCGCGATATTCGAGATTTCTGATTGGCGCATCAGAGCCAATCAGAAAATCTCGAATATTCGGCAATAGCAATATTGCGCGATATTCGAGATTTCTGATTGGCTCTGATGCGCCAATCAGAAATCTCGAATATCGCGCAATATTGCTATTGCCGAATATTCGAGATTTTCTGATTGGCGCATCAGAGCCAATCAGAAAATCTCGAATATTCGGCAATAGCAATATTGCGCGATATTCGAGATTTCTGATTGGCGCATCAGAGCCAATCAGAAATCTCGAATATCGCGCAATATTGCTATTGCCGAATATTCGAGATTTTCTGATTGGCTCTGATGCGCCAATCAGAAATCTCGAATATCGCGCAATATTGCTATTGCCGAATATTCGAGATTTTCTGATTGGCGCATCAGAGCCAATCAGAAAATCTCGAATATTCGGCAATAGCAATATTGCGCGATATTCGAGATTTCTGATTGGCTCTGATGCAAAAGAAGGGCCGAGTAGCTGATGCAATTATTTTATGTTGCCGAAAAAGCGCAATGCGTTTTTTCGGCCGGAAAAACGCAATGCGATTTTAATCGCAATCAAAATATCGCAATTAGCGAAAAATCGCACTTATGATACTACGCAAAAATACCACGAATATTCGAAATTAGCGAATATTTCTCGAATATTCGGAAAAATATTCGTGATATATCGCGAAATCGAATATGGTGTATTCCGCTCAACACTAGTCACACACACACTTGTAAAATAGCTCACTAATCGAATAATAACAATCACAATTTCATATAGTAAAAATCAAAGTGTGTTACCATGCAGCAGGTGTGTTCCTTTAGTGCACTGGAGAGCCATTAAAAAAATGTCAGCGCATACATTAATAAAAATAAACAAAGTGTGCCAATTTTCTGTAGCATTACTGTACTGTGTGCAAAGCCAGCCTGTTTTTACTTCCCTTCTGAAAATTTGCAATTAGCGCTTTAAGGGGCAACAAAAACCTTTACAGACTGACTGTGTCTGTATGTTTGACTTGCCTTAACAGCGCGCAGGCTCCTCTGGGTACAGCTCTCTACACTCCTCCTCCCATCAGCCACCATATCACCGTGCGTGCGTGTAATGTTGATCCCCTTGAGTGACGTCACGCCGCCAGGACGAGCACCAGGCTGGGTTAGGGGGAGTGGCTGAACTGAGCAATGATCGACCATTGGCTGGCCGGAAAACAAGGGGCGGGGAGCGGAGCAAAAAAAAAACAAATGCAGGAACACACATGCCGTGGATGTTAGGGGGAGTGGCTGAGCGATGATCGACCATTGGCTGGCCGGAAAACAAGAAGCGGGCGGGAGCGGAGCAAAAAAAAAAACAAATGCAGGAACACACATGCCGTGGACGTTGGGGGGAGTGGCTGAGCGATGATCGACCATTGGCTGGCCGGAAAACAAGGGGCAGGCGGGAGCGGAGCAAAAAAACAAAACAAATGCAGGAACACACATGCCGTGGACGTTGGGGGGAGTGGCTGAGCGATGATCGACCATTGGCTGGCCGGAAAACAAGGGGCGGGCGGGAGCGGAGCAAAAAAACAAAACAAATGCAAGAACACACATGCCGCAGACTTTAGAGAGACGGACAGAGGTTACAATCGGCGGCGCAGGTTCGAGAGGCTGCGGTGCGGCGGCCACAGCTATCTAAATGTGTGTCACATCTTACTACTGATTCTAGGGGGGGGGCGAACGCCCTCCCTTGCCCTATGGAGCGGACGCCCATGCTTCTTTCTATATTTATCTATCTTTATTTCTTTATCGACCTTCCTTCCCTTCTTTTTTTCTATCTATCTTCCCTTCTTGCTTTTTATCTTTATCTATCTATCTATCTTTATCTATCTATCTATCTATCTATCTATCTATCTATCTATCTATCTCTATCTATTTATCTATCTATCTATCTATCTATCTATCTATCTATCTATCTATCTATCTATCTATCTATCTATCTATCTATCTATCTATCTATCTTCCTTCCCTTCTTTCTTTCTATATTATTCATTCCTTCTTTATCCATCTTCCTTCCTTCCTTTCTTTCTATCTATCTATATCTATTTATCTATCTTCCTTCCTTCCCTTCTTTTTTTCTATCTTTATCTTTCTTTATTTCTTTCTTTCTTTCTTTCTTTATCTTCCTTCATTCCCTTTTATCTATCTATATCTATATATCTTCCTTCCTCCCCTTATTTCTTTCTATATTTTATCTTTCTTTATCTTCTATCTATCTATCTATCTATCTATCTATCTATCTATCTATCTATCTATCTATCTATCTATCTATCTATCTATCTATCTATCTATCTATCTATCTATCTCTCCATTTATCTATCTATCTCTCCATCTATCTATCTATCCATCTATCTTCCTTTCTATCTTAATCTTTCAATCTATTTTTCTTTATCTCACCCCACATCCCGTCATTAACCCCCGCTGTGCCCCCCCCGGGCTGTTCAGTCTAAAATGCCCGGGCCTATTTTTTGTCCCAGTCCGGGCCTGGCCTCCGGTGTAGGTATACCTTAACCATCAGTCAGCCCTCAATGGAGCATAGGCTTTTAGGCCTGATTGAACTTAGTCTATTTGAATGAGACCTCCCTGTAGGACTACAGGTCCCAGAAACTTTGTGAAATGAGTCTTAGGCCGCGTACACACGACTAAATAAATCCGATCAAATCAGTCTGACAGACAGATTTGATCGAATTTGTCTGCTGGGATATATTGGTTTGATTGTGTATACACGATCAAACCAAAATCCCCGTCGGCAGACAGCGCGGTGACGTGGCGGTGACATTGACGCCGCCATGTCACCGCACCAGGAAGTAAAAAACTTCCACGCATGCGTCGAATCCATTTGACGCATGTGCGGGCAGATATTTCCGCTGGTTAGTGTACTAACCAGCAGACATGTCGGACGGACGGGTTCCCAGCAGACAGATTTTAAAGCATGCTTTAAAATTTGTCTGCTGGAAAAACCTGTCTGTCTGCCCATACACACGATCAAATGTGTCTGCTGAAACGGTCTGTCGGACCGTTTCCAGCAGATAAATTTGATCGTGTGTACGCGGCCTAAGTGTGTTAAGGGTGTTAAATAACTTCTGGGCGACAGCCCCCTCACCACACCAGGCCTGGAAAGTTGTGAACCTCCGCTCCTGCTATCTCAGTCCTGCTGCCAGTCAGCACTGTCACGCTGTTCTGCTCCGCAAGTAAACCGGACATTCACTTGGCTCCGTCAAGGGTCCTGGATCCTCAGACCCGATCACACTGCTTCTCCAGCACACTGTGGTAAGGCAGAGTCAATGGTTGTTGTTCGGCTCTGCGCGATGTAGGCCCTCTTCTGAACACTCCTTCACAGATCCCTGCAGGCAGACCATGCATCCAGAAGACACAGAAAATGGCTGCACTCTGCAATTTTAATACCCAGCCAGCATGCAGTTCAGCCACCTAGTGTTAATGGGAAAGTTAGTGGGCATTATGGGTAAGTGAGTCTTTTCACAAAAATAAAACAAACACTTCCTGCCCTGCATGTGTAAGTTACATAGATCTCGTTCACATTGCATACCACCAGAGGGAGCCAAATACCAATCTTTAGCATTACATGGCAAAAATACCAGTGTTACATGTGCAAAAAAAAACACAGCGGGCCAGATTCAGGTAGAGTTAGGCTGGAGTATCTAACTCCAGCCTAACTCTCATGCCGCGTACACACGATCATTTTTTGTGATGAAAAAAAAACGAAGTTTTCTGTGAAGTAAAAAATGACGTTTTTGAAACGTCACTTTTCAAAGACGATGTTGCATACACACCATCGTTTTTTCACAAAAAGCGAGGTTACGTTCACCACTCTTTTCCATTGAAGCTTGCTTCATAACTAGCTTCTGGGCATGTGCGGGTTGAAAAACGTCATTTTAAACGACGTTTTTGCTACACACGGTGACTTTTGCAACTTTTGAAAAACGACACAAAAAATTCAAGCATGTTGGAATTTTTTTTGGTCGTTTTTTTTAAGACAAAAAACAACGTTTTGCCCACACACGATCAATTTAAATGACGTTTTAAAAAATGACGTTTTTTTTCATCGCAAAAAATGACCATGTGTACGCGGCATCACTTTGAGCCGGCGTTTCTGTTTTCTGTAAGCAGAAAACAAGAAACGCCGGGTTGGAGTTCCTATACGAGCGGCGTAATTGTCCGTCGTATTGGAAATGCAATTTTAAAAATGGCGCTCGGGGCGTTCCCGCTGATTAACGCCGAGAATATGTTAATCAGCGAGAATCGGCAATTCACGATCGTATTCGGGCCCGACGCAGTGACTTTCCGACGTTTCCGTAAGAGATACGTGGCGTAAAGAAAAACCAGCCCCCTAGTGGAGTATCCTATGTTAAGTATGGCCGTTCATCGCGTTGAATTTAAAAAAAATTCACGTCGTTTGCGTAAAACGTCCGTGAATGAAGATTGACGTCATTGATGTTCCCTGACAGAATTTGGAGCATGCGCACTGACAGTCGACGCATGCGCAGTACGTTCCCCGCGGGATCGCGCATAGTTAACATAATACAATTTGAATACCGCCGGCTCATTTTCGCTACGCCGCCGCAACTTTAGGAGCAAGTGCTATGTGAATAACAGTACTTGCTCCTAAAGTTTCGGCGGAGTAACGTAAATGAGAAACGTTACTCCACCATAAAGATGCACCCATCTACCTGAATCTGGCCCAATAGTTTTATTTGCACCTGATTGAGTGATGGAAGTCAGCAGAGCTTCTGCTCATTTACTAAGTTCTGGAGCAACTACACTTTGCAAAGTGCACAGTCTATTTGCCTTTAGTAGGTTTATTGCCACTGTGCCATGCTGCACCTCCCCACAAGTATTTTGCATTAAAAAGGTGATTATTTATGAAAAACTACTTCAACAACAGAAAACATTCAATGAGTTGAAATGTGCCATGCAAATAATATGTGTTTGCTATTTATTTTACCCAACCCCCTTTCCTATTCATTAAAGTATTAATTTTAGTACTTAAAGATATTCACTATATCTGGTCTTCCACAGTACATGAAATATGGAAAATTATTTTAGCAAATATAAACTGCTAAATTACATTTTCTCATCAGCAGTATATAGCAGTTTTGTGACTTATATTAGTGTCTGGTTGAAACTTGTAGGAGGAGTTTGCATTCTCCACTGACTGTCCTATGAGCATGCATGACCCCTGACCCTCTGTCTGGACAATGCTGATTGACCCTGTGCTGATCACATGCATCCTTCCCAAAAAAATAACTCTAGGAATACCAACCAAACTGAGCATGTGCAGTGTCTCCTAGGGCTCTATACTATCAGCAAATGGACTGGGGGTTATAAAAGACAGAGAGAATCAGTAAAGACAGGATCATACAGCATTTTTACGCAATGTAGAGGATTAACCCCTTAGGTTCCACAGTGAGTATAACCAACATGCTTTACTGCATATACAGGCTGATTTTACTGTTGTGAGTTTAGTAACATTTTGACTAAAGGTATTCCTTACAGCAAGTTGCAGAAATGATTCCTGATACAGCAACCACTAATTAGTGAGCCATCACCAGTCTATGCATTCTAAAATAAAGCCACATACATAAAGAATAATGACATATAACTAGTAAATAACACCTAGAAAACGTTGACTCCTTTTTTCTTATGGCTGAACATTGCTTCTAATTAACTTTTATGTATGATAGCGACTTGGGTAATGCCAGGTTAGAGTTGGGTGGGATAGTTACACCCTGTTTCTTCTTCAGATTAGTTGACATTCATCATAAACATATAGTAACCTTAAATGGCTTTGCCACCTTTGGATGGCTAACATATAACCGGATTACTTAAAGTGACTGCAAACAATCACCTTGTAAAACAACCCAGTCAGTTGAAAATAAAAATGAAAGGCAAAACATTTGTGTATAGATATAAGGAAAAATGACCATAGTGTTTTTGCCCGCTTAGTGTGGTCAATTTTTATTAGGAAAGCAGAGGGACTGGCAGAAACACCAGGGATTTCACATAGAGGAAGCAACACAAAGAGAACAGGACACTTTGTCATACAAGTACGTGGTACAGCAGGCACTTTTTGGGGTAACAAATGCTTTAACAAAAACTTTTGTTTACTGTGGAATTTAGTCAAAAGGGATTTGCACTTTTATGTTTGTTTTCTTTTTTTTTCTGCTGAAATGCAGTTTAGAAACAGAGAAAATAGACAAAGTAGCCCATCGAGTCTGCCCTTTTTTTTTTTCATTAAATCGGAGCTCCACCCTAAAGTGGAACTTTCACTCATCGGATTCCTCCCCCCTCCGATGCTACAATTGGCACCTTTCGCACCTTTCAGGGGGAAGGGGGGACTCCACTTCCTGGAGTCTGGCCGCGACCATGACGTGGCCATGACGTCACCGCGGGGCTCCTTCCTCCTCCTTGCCTTGTCGATGGGCTAATAGGAGAGAGGAGCGGGCCTCGCGCATGCGCAGTAGGGTTCCCGACGTGAAGCTACACTGCCGGGTTCACTTACCCGCAATAGCAATGGTGGCACCCGACAGCTGATGGGAAACATCAGCTGTTGTGCCGACATCCAGGGACAGCAGGACAGGGAAGTCTCCTATTATAAAAAACCAGCAGCTGCAGTATGCGTAGCTGCTGGCTTTAATTTTTTTTTTCCAGAAAACCCCTTTAATTTTTTTGTATAGATCTATGTTTGTCCCAAGCATGTTTGAAGTCATTTACTGTTTACTGTGTCACTACTTCTGCTGGAAGTCTATTCCAAGCATCAGGGCCGATCCTAGGCAGGGTGCACAGGGTGCTTTGCACCCAGGCGCCTGCAGAGGTGGGGGTGCCGAAGTGCCAGAGTTCTCCCCTTCCTCTTTCTTTCCTTGTTTTTTTCCATCCAGAACTAGCGTTATGAGCATAGGTGTGTGTCTGTCCAGAACTTATGTGTGAGCATAGGGCAGCCCATCCAACCTGGCAGTGCTCCTCTTCCTGACACAATGGTTATAGTTTTCAGTGGCTGCTGAGTGCTGATGAGCAGGAATGAATTCCTCACACTGGGAGTCTTGGATCCTGCACTGTCTCTAACAACTCCAGTTGGAATGCCTCCCACTCCCATCTCTATCTCGGGCTGCACAGAGAGAGAACCAAGGTGAATCACAGTGTTCTGTGTAAGGGTTCAATTAGGGTGGCTAAGATAGAACATGAAAGACACATAGCGGAGGAGGCAAAGAAAATCCCAAAAAATTCTTTAAGTATGTAAACAGTAAAAAAAGGAGGACAGACCATATTGGCCCCATAAAGAATGAGAAAGGACATCTGGTTACAAAGCATGGGGAGATGGTAAAGGGTATTGAATTTGTTCTTCTTCTCAGTCTTCACAAGGGAATCAGGGGGCTTCAGTAACTAAAACTACAGTGTCTACCCTCATGACAGATCACAGGAAGTACCTCCATGTTTAACAGAGGACAGAATTAAAATTAGACTTGGGAAACTTTACATTAATAAAATCACTGGGACCAGATGGCTTGCAACCGAGGGAACTTAGAGAACTCAGTCAAGTAAATTGTCAGACCATTGTTCCTAATTTTACTGAAAGTCTACTGACTTTCAGTAAAATTATACCAGCTGATAGGAGAAAAACCAATGTACCACTAATACTTAAAAAGGGCCCAAAATAAATCCCTGGGAATAACAGACCAGTCAATAGTATGTAAGCTCTTCGAGGGCATGATACGGGACTATATACAAGATTTTAGTAATGAGAACAGTATCATTAGCAGTAATCAGCATGGATTCATGAAGAATCGTTCTTGCCAAACCAATCTATTAACCTTCTATGAGGAGGTGAGTTGCCATCTAGATAAAGGAAGGCCTGTAGACGTGGTGTATCTGGATTTTTCAAAAAACATGTGACACAGTTCCCCATAAACGATTAATGTACAAAATAAGGTTTGTTGGCATGGAACATAGGGTGAGTACATGTATTGAAAACTGGCTACAAGGGTGAGTTCATAGGGTGATGATAAATGGGGAGTACTCAGAAGGGTCATGGGTGAGTAGTGGAGTCCCCCAGGGTCCTGTGCTGGGATCAATCCTGTTTAATTTGGGGTAATCTCTGTATTTACGGACGATACTAAGCTAAGCAGGACAATAACTTCTCCACAGGATGTGGAAACCTTGCAAAAAGATCTGAACAAATTAATAGGGTGGGCAACTACATGGCTGTAACGAGACCCTTGCTCACTCGGTTCCGCTCTCCCAACACTCTTCTGCTGCTATTGAGTCAGATTGCAGATTGCAACGTCTGATGGTTCGGTCATCCAAGGCTCCGGGATCCGAACTACAGCTATGTGCCGTTCGGAATCCATTAGAACAAACACCAGGCAGGCCATATGTAAGTTCAAACAGGAAACTCTTTTATTGGAAGCACACAACACACTTTTATACAGAATTTGGAACATCCCGCCCCCAACAACCGCTTTCCTATTGGTCAATTGTAAATTACATGTAGTTCTCCATTAGGTCCTCTTAGCCATGCAAATGAAGGCTTGAAACAGGGTCAGCAGGGATTGGTCTGATTGAATAGAAGGACTGCTATGTGTAATGAGACAGAAGCCCCAGGGGGAAATCAATGTACACAATAGCCAGACACAGAACAATGGAGCCGTCTGGAGCCTTAAGACAGGGCAGAAGACCCCCCACTGTGTAACAGATTTCAAGGAGGAACACTTCCGCATTCCAAGGTCCATGACAATACTTCCCCTAGGAAACAGTCCAACAGCCACAGTGGGACCCCGAACGGATCATCTCGGGACGTTGTAAAAGTTGTCTTAAGGTTTCAGGTCTGTCTGCTGGGATAACCCATCCGCCTTCCTGTTTTGAGGCCCTGGTCCATAATCGGAAGGCAAGAGGCTCGCATTCAGTCCTCTCCAAAAGCCCCTGTCCCGGCTAGGTCTGTCACACATCTCCCCCTTTGGCAGGAGACTAACACAGGAGGAGACCCCAATGCCAGTACCCACACAGTATCACAAATAACTGGTCCCAAACAGAGCATTACTCACCCAGCCAACCCCTGCCTCTCTCAGAGAACATACCCGCTGCTGGGGAGTGGCCTGAACTGGCCCTTCTCCCTGGAGTCCTTTAAGGCTGCTGGAGAGAAGACAGGGTGACTGGGCTCAGTCCATCATGCTGTTGGGGATCTGGGACAACTGACCAGCATCCCTGGGGCATACAAGTGGAGTCCCATCCACTTGTGGTAGGTGAAAATCCCCCAGTGATTGCACAGCAAGGCTGACATCCTCCTGTCTCAGTGCCGCACCATTTTCTGGGGTTGTGTCAGTGAAGACCGCAGTCCCATCCACTACCACAGGAACTCCCTCTTCTGTTAGTTGAGAGCACTGGCCCTTGGCACTCTGCTCTGTTGCCAGTGATTCAGCTGGGAATAAAAGCCTTACCACCTCATCTTGTTGCTGGAGAGAGGGGCCAACTTCCCTGGCTCCCTGGAACTCCACAGTTGTTTCCGGTGCTGGGCAGAGATTACTAGCACTCTGCCCTGTTGCCAGTAATTGAGCTGGCAATGCATAATCCATAACATCCTCTGAACAGTTCATTAAGTTCATACATTCTGTAATCTGTGGCTGGGGAAATTAGCCAACTGCTCTAGCCCCCTGGAATTCCACATCAGCTACGGCTTTAGGGATGGCAATCTTCAGATTTTCCACTGCTGATTCATCAGCCAGGATTTCAGAGTTGTCAGCTGATATTTCCTCATAGTCCCAGGCAAAGGGAGCCCCACCCTGCTGCTGAGTAGAGTCTAGCAGCTGTTTGTAGGTGATCTCCAGCTCCCATTCCTGATCGGCCAGGAACTCCAAATCTTCATGTGCCAGTGCACTTCCGAGACATTCAGTGTTCGCTCTCTGTGCTCCATTATTTCCTCCAAACGCCACTCCAGATCATTCCCAAAGTCGGGATCACTGGACATCCTCCAATACAACAATCCCAGCCCATCATAGTCAAAGCCTTCAGCGGGGCTGTCATCCATTGACCACAGGCACTCTTGGACTACGTACCACTGGAGGGCTCTGTAGCTCTCGTCCAACCACATCTCTGCCCGGATCAGCCTGCTTAACTCAGCTGTCCACTCCTGCTTAGGTTGCTCCCCCAATAACAGCATTCGCACTTCATTCTGTGACCAGTACCTTACATGGATGGAGGGGAGAACTTTTCCCTGGCGTTCGCAATGGATCGAATCAGACCATCCAAGCAGGACCTCCTCTGATACTGGTCCTCTGTGCTGTATCTGCTTCTCTCGCAACCTCCTTCTAAATTCCTCTTCCATGGTTACTGGTATCTGTGCCTCTCCTCTCCTTTCATTTGGTGCTGCTTCTTTAGGCGTTGTCACCGATTGTCGTATTTTTGCCATTCTCTGCTCATGTTGCCGCTCTCACTCATCCTGCAGCTGGATGTCTCTAATAGCATTCTGTGTGGCGGTCTCTGAGGGGTTAGCACCATATAATGCCAACTGCTCTCAAACTCGTTGCTGAAACAAGTCTTCAACTGACCGGGGTCCTGCATCACCATCCCTCTGATCCATCTCAGCTAGCTCACTGACCAGGGTGGCCTTGTTCCTTGTCCCACCGGTCCCTCCACGGCTCTCAAGTAAGTCTTTCAGCGTGGCTCTCCTGCATGCTGCATAGCTGATCATTCATTGTGGTGGTTTGGAGTGTCCCAGTAACTGGAGAGCCAATCCCACCACTGCCAACCAATGTAACGAGACCCTTGCTCGCTCAGTTCCGCTCTCCCAACACTCCTCTGCTGCTATTGAGTCAGATTGCAGATTGCAACGTCTGATGGTTTGGTCATCCAAGGCTCTGGGATCCGAACTACAGCTATGTGCCGTTGGGAATCCATTAAAACAAACACCAGGCAGGCTGTATGTAAGTTCAAACAGAAAACTCTTTTTATTGGAAGCACACAACACACTTGTATACAGAATTTGGAACATCCTGCCCCGAACAACCGCTTTCCTATTGGTCAATTGCAAATTACATGTAGTTCTCCATTAGGTCCTCTTAGCCATGCAAATGAGGGCTTGAATACTGGGTCAGCAGGGATTGGTCCAATAGAATTGAACAGAAGGACTGCTATGTGTAATGAGATATAGGCCCCAGGGGGCAATCAATGTACACAATAGCCAGACACAGAACAATGGAGCCGTCTGTAGCCTTAAGACAGGGCAGAAGACCCCCCACTGAGTAACAGATTTCAAGGAGGAACACTTCCACATTCCAAGGTCCATGACAATGGCAAATGAGGTTCAATGTAGAAAAATCTAAAATAATGCATTTGGGTGGCAAAAATATGAATGCAATCTATATACTGGGGGGACAACCTCTGGGGGAATCTAAGATGGAAAATGTCCTGGGGTCCTAGTATATGGTAGGCTCAGCAATGGCATGCAATGCCAAGTTGCTGGAAAAGGTTAAATTGCGCTCATTAATACAATCAAAAATAGCTGCGATCATAAAAGTGTTATACAACACAAGAATACTGTAACCAAAAAATGAGATCGCGCTGAAAATACATGTAAATAACTCCAAACGGCTATTATAACATGTATACAGATAAATATTATCTAAGTGGTTTAGCTAATTCAGCATGTGCACAGATAAACATTTCCAAAATGTAAATAAATATCTCCAACGTAAATGTCCATCAGCATATGGGTGAGTTCATCGATATATATTCCCACAGGTGCCAAAATCACACGGTTGGAAAAGTGTGGTATAGAAAGAACCTCCACCGAAGTCATATAAAGCCTCTTACCAGACGGACATATATTATGGGCATAATATAGTTAATGCTGCTCCTTAGCAATCAGGGAGAGATCCAATGCGGACAGCCTGGTTGTCAGATTTAGGTATGAGGTGTCTCCGAATTATCCACAGACATAAAAGGACAAGAAGCCTCACATAGCATAAAATCCTTATTTATTTGAATAAAACAAGAAGTCTTGCACTTACATCAAGTTGCAGAAATCGAGGCGAAAAAAACACATCAGCCGGCCGGCTTGAATACACAGCCCGTATTCCGGGTAGAGAGATGGAAAACACGCGGTGACGTCAGAACGTCTCCTCCCTACGTTTCGTCTGAGCAGACTTGATCACGGGACACAGGCGGCGTTCTGACTCACCGCTATAAATGTAAACAATACGTCACGTGCAGCCTCGATGTGGGTAGAGACACAACGCTGCACGATCGCCATGTTGGTTTCTGGATGTAAAGTAAGCAATGCAGCAATATGAACTGCGCACTGCCCATACTCTCAGAAATACATGGAAAAAATATATATAACCATTAGAAAAGAAAAAATGTCAAAATGAATTAACATATGATCTAATCAATGCCGATAATCAATTTAAATAATTAGAAAAGAATCTTTTTAAAATCCATAAAAATGAAATTAGAATTAAAATTGAAAATAAAAATAAAAAAATAATGACAAATGACATAAACCTCTATGTACAGAGGAAATTTATAATGTCTGGATGTAGTACATTACATATAGACTATGAGTCTATGGAACTTCACAACAAGGAAAAAAAATTTCCCCATATGCCGGGGGAGGCCCAGGGGGGGGCTACATCCACCCAAATAGATAAATAAACCAAAAAGGGGTCCTCAGCGTTGGCTCCACTTCACATCGAGACCCCAAAGTGAAGAGCATAATAGTTTTATCCAAAAAACCAAAAAACCCAATCACATGTCTGTCAGGGAGATGAGAACTCTGATTTTTATGACTGTGACTATTAAGGAACAAACAATATAATGGCATAACATTCATGAATTGGCTATAAAGCAGTTAACGTCAACTTCTATATTTAAGCCAAAAGGTGTGTAGCTTTTTAGTTTGTGAACCCAGGACATTTCAAGTTTAGAGATAGTTCTCACCAAATGACTCCCTCTCCAATGGGGACTAAATTTGTCTATTCCTAGAAATATGGTGCCCTTTGGGTTTCTATTATGTGCGGTAAGGTAATGTTTTGATACCGAATGTTTGGTGAACCCCAGGCGGATGTTATTAATATGTTCGTTCAAACGAACTTGAAGGGGGCGTTTAGTCCTGCCCACATATTGCAGGCCACACGGACACTGTAGTAAATAGACTACCCCTGTAGTAGAACAGGTAATAAATGGTTTGATGGTATAATGTTTGGCTGTACAAGTGGAACCAAAAGTGATAGTTCTCTTGGAACTACACCCATTAAGAGAACATACTTGGCATTTACCACATTTGTAGTAGCCAGTAAGTTCTGCAAAAAACCTGGAATCCGAACTAGGAGGGTTCAAAATATTGGGGGCCAGTTTTTCTTTCAGACATGGAGCACCCCTAAAAACTACACAAGGTCTGTCTGGTAATAGTCCTCCCAGGACACTGTCGTTTTTCAAAATGTGCCAATGTTTGCCAACAATGTGCTTTACATTGGCATGCTGACACGAGTAATTGGTGATAAAGGGGCTCCGAAAGTGATTATTATTCTCTTTGTTTGATCTAACCGTCAATAGATCTGCCCTATTAATCTCATGTACGGCAGTCAAAGTCTCGGACAAGAACTCACTAGAGTAACCCTTCTCTAAGAATCTTTGAGTGAGGACATCAGCTTGTTCCATGAAAGTTGAATTTTCAGTACAATTCCGTTTTATCCGAAGGTACTGACTTTTTGGCACTGATTTTAACCAAGAAGCATGATGACAACTGGTGTTGGGAATGAATGCATTTCTGTCAGTGCCCTTAAAAAATGTTGAGGTAACAAACTTGCCGTTAGAGATGGAAATGGTCAGATCCAAAAAATTAATTTTATCGGGGCTGATCTCCCTACTCAAACGGATACCCCTATCATTTAGATTGAGGAAGTCCATAAAGGCCACAAGATCAACCTCTGGACCGTCCCACAGGAGGAGGATGTCATCTATGTACCTAGCCCACAACACTATTTGGGGTCTAGTTGTTACACAGACGACATCCTCCTCCCACTTGGCCATGTACAAATTCGCCAAACTGGGGGCGAACTTAGCGCCCATGGCGACACCCTTATCTTGTTTGTAAAATTGTCCATTAAACCAAAAAAAAATTATGCGAAGCTGCATAATCTAATAGTTCCATGATGTAAAGGACTTGTGCATGAGGCAAACCTGAATCCCTTTCCAAATAATGCGATACTGCATCCAAACCCAAATGATGCGGGATCACTGTATATAGTGAGGTGACGTCCGCCGTCACCATCAGAAGATTTTGTGTGGGGATGAGATCAGTCAACAGATTGATAATGTGCCTCGTATCTTTGACATACGAAGGCATCCTACGTACCAATGGTTGCAGAAAAAAATCTATATATTTGCCCACCCGGGAGGTGATGGAATCAATTCCACTAACTATAGGCCGTCCCGGGGGGCAAGTAGGATTTTTGTGCACTTTAGGAAGGTAATAGATAACCGGTGTTCTAGGGGACTCCGGTATCAAAAAAGCCCTTTCTTTTTTATTTAGTATCTTAGATTCGAAACCTTTAGTGACTAACTTAGTTAGCCTCTTTTTATATTTATTACCAGGATCTAAGGTAAGTGGGGTATATGTCTCTGTATCGGAGAGTATACGATACATCTCCTGCATATAGTCATCTTTATTCAGAACGACAATACCCCCCCCCTTATCAGCTGGTCGGATGACAACATGTTTATTCTCGCATAGGGTTTTTATACCTGATTCAATAATTAATTTGTTCCTTATATTTTTTACCTGAATATCATCCAGGTCCTTCAACAATAAATCCCTAAATACCTTCAAGGAAGGAGCCAGATGACCTGGTGGGTTATATGTGGAGGCATTGGATAGGCCTGAATGTACATAATTTTGAAAAGTAGTTTGAGATGAATTAAATGGGTTGGAAGCTACATACCGTTGAATACTGAGCTTCCGGACATATTTGTGGATGTCCATGTATGTGTTAAATTTATTTAAGTTTTTAGGGGGGGCATATTTTAACCCTTTGTCCAATACTGTTAGTTCTGCGTCTGTGAGGTGGTGTGAGCTTAAATTGAATATGCCCGCACCGACTACTTTCTCGACCTTTTGGGACTGAATGCGCCACCCCCCTCTGGTCCCTCTTTTAGTTCTCCTAGTCTTTTGATGCCTTGTCCTACGCGGGGAAAATCCCATTGAGAGGGACCTTGACCACCTAAAGGCCTATATCCCCCAGTGATGTCAATACCCGTATAAGTCATTGTAGGAGTCTGATAAGCTCCTCCCTCAGGATTATTACCTTCCAAAGGTAGGAAGCTATTATATGTGGAAATGTTGTAGTCACTATCATGATCTTCTGTATAGTGGACTACACCTTTATCCACTTGCCCTGATGGCCATTGATAGTTCAGGGTTTGTCCCTCTATAGGCCCTTGGTATCCCTGATATTGATTCATGGGGTGATTACTGTAGTTGTAAAAATTAGGTGCGGGTGTCCGGAGTTGGCCCCCCCTTCCTCTCACTGTTGGGGTTCCTGTACGGGGGCGTGCCCCCCCACGGGGATGGAAACCCGGAGGAGGGAAAGGTATACCTCTCTGTCCACCTCCACCTCTTCCCATATTATTGGGATAGGTGGCCGGAGGTTTTTTGTTTGCCTTTGCAGCTCCTACTTTTGGGGAACCAGTTTTTGCCGGTTGCCCTTGGGCAAAACCACCCATATTGGAATACCATGGGACACCAGCTGACTGGCTAGAGCCTAAAATAGGGGGGTTAATCTCCATGGCTTGGCCGGATGAGGTTTGAAGATCAGCCAGCATCTTTTTCTGCCAGTCAGAAAAAGATGCTGGCTGATCTTCAAACCTCATCCGGCCAAGCCATGGAGATTAACCCCCCTATTTTAGGCTCTAGCCAGTCAGCTGGTGTCCCATGGTATTCCAATATGGGTGGTTTTGCCCAAGGGCAACCGGCAAAAACTGGTTCCCCAAAAGTAGGAGCTGCAAAGGCAAACAAAAAACCTCCGGCCACCTATCCCAATAATATGGGAAGAGGTGGAGGTGGACAGAGAGGTATACCTTTCCCTCCTCCGGGTTTCCATCCCCGTGGGGGGGCACGCCCCCGTACAGGAACCCCAACAGTGAGAGGAAGGGGGGGGCCAACTCCGGACACCCGCACCTAATTTTTACAACTACAGTAATCACCCCATGAATCAATATCAGGGATACCAAGGGCCTATAGAGGGACAAACCCTGAACTATCAATGGCCATCAGGGCAAGTGGATAAAGGTGTAGTCCACTATACAGAAGATCATGATAGTGACTACAACATTTCCACATATAATAGCTTCCTACCTTTGGAAGGTAATAATCCTGAGGGAGGAGCTTATCAGACTCCTACAATGACTTATACGGGTATTGACATCACTGGGGGATATAGGCCTTTAGGTGGTCAAGGTCCCTCTCAATGGGATTTTCCCCGCGTAGGACAAGGCATCAAAAGACTAGGAGAACTAAAAGAGGGACCAGAGGGGGGTGGCGCATTCAGTCCCAAAAGGTCGAGAAAGTAGTCGGTGCGGGCATATTCAATTTAAGCTCACACCACCTCACAGACGCAGAACTAACAGTATTGGACAAAGGGTTAAAATATGCCCCCCCTAAAAACTTAAATAAATTTAACACATACATGGACATCCACAAATATGTCCGGAAGCTCAGTATTCAACGGTATGTAGCTTCCAACCCATTTAATTCATCTCAAACTACTTTTCAAAATTATGTACATTCAGGCCTATCCAATGCCTCCACATATAACCCACCAGGTCATCTGGCTCCTTCCTTGAAGGTATTTAGGGATTTATTGTTGAAGGACCTGGATGATATTCAGGTAAAAAATATAAGGAACAAATTAATTATTGAATCAGGTATAAAAACCCTATGCGAGAATAAACATGTTGTCATCCGACCAGCTGATAAGGGGGGGGGTATTGTCGTTCTGAATAAAGATGACTATATGCAGGAGATGTATCGTATACTCTCCGATACAGAGACATATACCCCACTTACCTTAGATCCTGGTAATAAATATAAAAAGAGGCTAACTAAGTTAGTCACTAAAGGTTTCGAATCTAAGATACTAAATAAAAAAGAAAGGGCTTTTTTGATACCGGAGTCCCCTAGAACACCGGTTATCTATTACCTTCCTAAAGTGCACAAAAATCCTACTTGCCCCCCGGGACGGCCTATAGTTAGTGGAATTGATTCCATCACCTCCCGGGTGGGCAAATATATAGATTTTTTTCTGCAACCATTGGTACGTAGGATGCCTTCGTATGTCAAAGATACGAGGCACATTATCAATCTGTTGACTGATCTCATCCCCACACAAAATCTTCTGATGGTGACGGCGGACGTCACCTCACTATATACAGTGATCCCGCATCATTTGGGTTTGGATGCAGTATCGCATTATTTGGAAAGGGATTCAGGTTTGCCTCATGCACAAGTCCTTTACATCATGGAACTATTAGATTATGCAGCTTCGCATAATTTTTTTTGGTTTAATGGACAATTTTACAAACAAGATAAGGGTGTCGCCATGGGCGCTAAGTTCGCCCCCAGTTTGGCGAATTTGTACATGGCCAAGTGGGAGGAGGATGTCGTCTGTGTAACAACTAGACCCCAAATAGTGTTGTGGGCTAGGTACATAGATGACATCCTCCTCCTGTGGGACGGTCCAGAGGTTGATCTTGTGGCCTTTATGGACTTCCTCAATCTAAATGATAGGGGTATCCGTTTGAGTAGGGAGATCAGCCCCGATAAAATTAATTTTTTGGATCTGACCATTTCCATCTCTAACGGCAAGTTTGTTACCTCAACATTTTTTAAGGGCACTGACAGAAATGCATTCATTCCCAACACCAGTTGTCATCATGCTTCTTGGTTAAAATCAGTGCCAAAAAGTCAGTACCTTCGGATAAAACGGAATTGTACTGAAAATTCAACTTTCATGGAACAAGCTGATGTCCTCACTCAAAGATTCTTAGAGAAGGGTTACTCTAGTGAGTTCTTGTCCGAGACTTTGACTGCCGTACATGAGATTAATAGGGCAGATCTATTGACGGTTAGATCAAACAAAGAGAATAATAATCACTTTCGGAGCCCCTTTATCACCAATTACTCGTGTCAGCATGCCAATGTAAAGCACATTGTTGGCAAACATTGGCACATTTTGAAAAACGACAGTGTCCTGGGAGGACTATTACCAGACAGACCTTGTGTAGTTTTTAGGGGTGCTCCATGTCTGAAAGAAAAACTGGCCCCCAATATTTTGAACCCTCCTAGTTCGGATTCCAGGTTTTTTGCAGAACTTACTGGCTACTACAAATGTGGTAAATGCCAAGTATGTTCTCTTAATGGGTGTAGTTCCAAGAGAACTATCACTTTTGGTTCCACTTGTACAGCCAAACATTATACCATCAAACCATTTATTACCTGTTCTACTACAGGGGTAGTCTATTTACTACAGTGTCCGTGTGGCCTGCAATATGTGGGCAGGACTAAACGCCCCCTTCAAGTTCGTTTGAACGAACATATTAATAACATCCGCCTGGGGTTCACCAAACATTCGGTATCAAAACATTACCTTACCGCACATAATAGAAACCCAAAGGGCACCATATTTCTAGGAATAGACAAATTTAGTCCCCATTGGAGAGGGAGTCATTTGGTGAGAACTATCTCTAAACTTGAAATGTCCTGGGTTCACAAACTAAAAAGCTACACACCTTTTGGCTTAAATATAGAAGTTGACGTTAACTGCTTTATAGCCAATTCATGAATGTTATGCCATTATATTGTTTGTTCCTTAATAGTCACAGTCATAAAAATCAGAGTTCTCATCTCCCTGACAGACATGTGATTGGGTTTTTTGGTTTTTTGGATAAAACTATTATGCTCTTCACTTTGGGGTCTCGATGTGAAGTGGAGCCAACGCTGAGGACCCCTTTTTGGTTTATTTATCTATTTGGGTGGATGTAGCCCCCCCCTGGGCCTCCCCCGGCATATGGGGAAATTTTTTTTCCTTGTTGTGAAGTTCCATAGACTCATAGTCTATATGTAATGTACTACATCCAGACATTATAAATTTCCTCTGTACATAGAGGTTTATGTCATTTGTCATTATTTTTTTATTTTTATTTTCAATTTTAATTCTAATTTCATTTTTATGGATTTTAAAAAGATTCTTTTCTAATTATTTAAATTGATTATCGGCATTGATTAGATCATATGTTAATTCATTTTGACATTTTTTCTTTTCTAATGGTTATATATATTTTTTCCATGTATTTCTGAGAGTATGGGCAGTGCGCAGTTCATATTGCTGCATTGCTTACTTTACATCCAGAAACCAACATGGCGATCGTGCAGCGTTGTGTCTCTACCCACATCGAGGCTGCACGTGACGTATTGTTTACATTTATAGCGGTGAGTCAGAACGCCGCCTGTGTCCCGTGATCAAGTCTGCTCAGACGAAACGTAGGGAGGAGACGTTCTGACGTCACCGCGTGTTTTCCATCTCTCTACCCGGAATACGGGCTGTGTATTCAAGCCGGCCGGCTGATGTGTTTTTTTCGCCTCGATTTCTGCAACTTGATGTAAGTGCAAGACTTCTTGTTTTATTCAAATAAATAAGGATTTTATGCTATGTGAGGCTTCTTGTCCTTTTATGTCTGTGGATAATTCGGAGACACCTCATACCTAAATCTGACAACCAGGCTGTCCGCATTGGATCTCTCCCTGATTGCTAAGGAGCAGCATTAACTATATTATGCCCATAATATATGTCCGTCTGGTAAGAGGCTTTATATGACTTCGGTGGAGGTTCTTTCTATACCACACTTTTCCAACCGTGTGATTTTGGCACCTGTGGGAATATATATCGATGAACTCACCCATATGCTGATGGACATTTACGTTGGAGATATTTATTTACATTTTGGAAATGTTTATCTGTGCACATGCTGAATTAGCTAAACCACTTAGATAATATTTATCTGTATACATGTTATAATAGCCGTTTGGAGTTATTTACATGTATTTTCAGCGCGATCTCATTTTTTGGTTACAATGCCAAGTTGCTGCTAACAAAGTAAACAGAAAATTGGCATGCATTAAAATTGCGATTAACTCCAGAGATTTAACGATAATTCTCCCGCTCTACAAGACTCTGGTCCGGCCACACCTAGAGTACGCTGTCCAGTTCTGGGTACCAGTCCTCAAGAAGGATGTACTGGAAATGGAGTGAGTACAAAGAAAGGCAACAAAGCTAATAAAGGGTCTGGAGGATATTTGTTATGAGGAAAGGTTACGAGCACTAATCTTATTCTCTCTGGAGAAGAGACGCTTGAGAGGGGATATGATTTCAATTTACAAATACTATACTGGTGACTAGTGATGAGCGGAATACGCCATATTCGATTTCGCTATATTTCACAAATATATAGAAGAATATTCGCGAAATATTCGTTAATATCGAATATTCGTGATATTTTATAAAAAAAAAAAATTTTTGCAAAATGTCGCTAATGCGAATGCGAAATGGATTGCGAAATTCTCGTCAACACGCGAAAACGGAGATCATTTCCTGGATTACTAAACTAATATGCACTAAACACTAACTCTACTTACACAAACTTATATGACTAAACTAAAGCTATTTTTTTTTTTTATATATATATATACACAAAACACAGAAGGGCAGAGAAAGTATTTGCCAATACTCGTAATATGAATATTCGCATTGCGAATATTCGGCAATATAAAAGGATCGCCTCAGCTACTCGGCCCAGGGTCTCTAATCATACCAGCATTGCTTTTAGACATCGATGGAGATCACTAGGATGTGATCGGTTTTAAAAATACATTTGAAAAAATACGAATATTCGCAATAGCGAATATTCACCGCGATATTCGATTTATTCGCGAATACTCGAATATGCAATATTCGTAACGAATATTCGCAATGCGAATATTCGTGAGCAACACTACTGGTGACCCCACAATAGGGATAAAACTTTTTCACGGAAGGGAGTTTAACAAGACACATGGCCACTCGTTAAAATGAGAAGAAAATAGGTTTAACCTTAACCACCCCCGGACCATATTGCTGGTCAAAGACCAGAGCACTTTTTGTGATTCGGCACTGCGTCGCTTTAACTGACAATTGCGCGGTCGTGCAATGTGGCTCCCAAACAAAATTGGCGTCCTTTTTTTCCCACAAATAGAGCTTTCTTTTGGTGGTATTTGATCATTTCTGCGGTTTTTATTTTTTGCGCTATAAACAAAAATAGAGCGACTATTTTGAAAAAAATGCAATATTTTTTACATTTTGCTATAATAAATATCCCCAAAAAATATATAAAAAACATTTTTTTCCTCAGTTTAGGCCGATACGTATTCTTCTACAGGGCGCGTACGCGGGCTGCCGGCGGCGCGCACGCGCCCCCTAGTTAGGACGTAGAGCTACGTGCTCTTGCCCAGCAGTGCCATCGTCCCGCCGTATAACTGCGGTGGGCGGTCGGCAAGTAGTTGAACTATGTAGATGTTTCTTTATTGTAAGAGCGGCATGGATGTGGAATTTCCTTCCACAGGTGGTGGTCTCAGTGGGGGGCATCAATGGTTTCAAGAAACTATTAGATAAGCACCTGATTGATCACAACATGCAGGGATATACAAGGTAATACTGACATATAATCACACACATAGGTTGGACTTGATGGACTTGTGTTTTTTTTCAACCTCACCTACTATGTAACTATGTAAATAGTGCAGGGTTCTGGGATGAGTTGCGTACAGAGTTCAAGGTTCTGGGATGAGATAAGTACACAGTACAGGGTTCTGGGATGAGCAATGTACTGAGTGCAGGGTTCTCGGATGAACAATGCACAGAGTCATGATGTCACTGGTTGCTAGACGCTAGGTGGGCCGTCTAGGCTACAGCAGAATAAAGTGAAGGTTCTGAAGTGGTCATCCCAGTCTCCTGACCTCAATATCATTGGGCCACTCTGGGGAGATCTCAAACATGCAGTTCATGCAAGACAGCCCAAGTTTTTACAGGAACTGGAGGCTTTTTGTCAAGAGGAATGGGCAGCTTTACCATCTGAGAAGATAAAGAGCCTCATCCACAAATATCACAAAAGACTTCAAGCTGTCATTAATGTTATCCACATGCCTACCGGGCAATAGCCAAAAGGCGGCTGCAGTGCAGTTGGCTATTTCTGGGATGGCCTCCTTAGACATACTCACAGAATAGTGCTCCTGCATGCAGCCCTTTACCATGTGATTGCTCCTTCCAATGACGAAGCGATTACTTGTCAACAAACCAGAGCTTGTCTGGTGCAGCTCTTCCTCTCTCCTCGCACTGATCGGTACAGTGTGCTAAGAGAGGGTGCTGGGTGCAGCATCACTGTGGACTGGAGTGCCAACTGCTGATCTGTGCCCATCCATGCTACATCCATTCATCCATCCCTGGATCATCCTTTCTCCATATGTGCCCATCCATGCTCTATATGTACCCATCCATGCTCCATATGTGCTCATCCTTGCTCCATATGTGCCCATTCAGGTGCCATAAGTGCCCACCCATGCTCCATATGCCTTATATGTGCCTATCCATGTTCCATTCATCCCTGGCTCAAACATGCTCCATATGTGCCCATCTATAATCAACCTATCCCTGGATCATCCATGCTCCATCCATTCCTGGCTCATCCATGCTCCATCCATCCCTGGCTCATCCGTGCTCCATCCATCCCTGGCTCATCCGTGCTCCATCCATCCCTGGCTCATCCATGCTCCATATGTTCCCATATATACTCCATCCATCCCTGGCTCATCTGTGATCCATCCATCACTGGCTCATCCATGCTTCATCCATCCCTGGCTGATCTGTGCTCCATCCACCCCTGTCTCATCCGTGATCCATCCATCCCTGGCTCATCAGTGATCCATCCATCCATGGCTCATCCATGCTCCATCCATCCCTGGCTGATCTGTGCTCCATCCACCCCTGGCTCATCTGTGCTCCATCGTTTGGGTAGTTTATGTTGCCATTATGATTTTAAAAGAGTAAACACAGTTGATTGGTAATAAATGGCTTCAGCCAAACATTAACCATGAATGAAATACATGTTTTTGTGTTAGCATTCTTATTTTCAAAAAATGGCCAAGAAATCATAAATTCTGCCAGGATATGTAAACTTATAAGAACAGTTGTAGTTTATAGGGTGGAGCTATTAAATATCTATACACTTCCTGAAACAACTGAACGTTAATTAGAGCAAGGAAGGGAGCCAGCCAACATCGACAGATCTCTGTGCCACATCATACGGTAGATATTTTTATACATATTCTTGTCACTATGCACTATACATTTTGTATATATTTGTGTATGTCTTGTTATATTTAGTTAGGATGTATTTAATTGTTTGCTTCTTTAACATTATGCTTTAAAAGAACAGAAGGAAGTATAAATAGTATTTGCCATTTGTATTTGACTTTGATGATGTTTCTAAAAAATGCTGTTCTTTAATTATCAGGACTGAGCTGAGGGGTGTTCAGACACGAGTCCAAACATGCCTGAGCTCTCCTGGCAGAAAGGGATATTGCTAAATAAAAACATAATTCATTTTTCAACATCTTCTTGCCTACAGTTTTGTCTTTATTATGAAAACAAAACACCTTTACATAAAGCATTGTAATATTAAATTGTACAATAGATACAAGTGTACAAGCGTACACATGAGCAGACAGATTTGTTCAAATCGGTCGGGCGACCGATTTAAACAAATCTGTCTGCTGGGGGCATATTGGTTTGATCGTGTACACACAATCAAACCAAAATCCCCGCCGCCAGTCGGCGCACTGATGTGGCGGTGACGTTGACGCTGCCACGTCACCGCACCAGGAAGTAAAACACTTCCGCGCATGCGTCGAAACCATTCGGCGCGTGTGCAAAAAGACATGTCTGCTGGTTAGCGTACTAACCAGCAGACATGTCGGGTGGACGGGTTCCCAGCCGACAGATTTCAAAGCATGCTTTGAAATCTGTCGGGTGGCCAAATCCGTCGGCTCACCCGTACACACGGTCAAATCTGTCTGCTGGGACGGTCGGAACGACCGTTTCCAGCAGATAGATTTGATCGTGTGTACGCGGCCTAACCTAAAAACAAATTCCTGGTCCCTTAAACATTTAATCTGCCCCTTTCTAAAAAAAAAAAAACTGCATCTTCCACTTCCTGTATGCCCTCTCTGTACTGACCAAAGGGTTAACAAACCCTTTGACAATATACTTTTTGTAGAACTATGCTCATTTTATATTAATGCTTGACTCCTAATTAACTAATTGCCGACCAGCTGCGATTATACTGCGGCAAGGTGGCACAATCCCACAAACCACCATCTCGCTTTTGTGAGCGTGCGCGTTCCGCTATTGACCAATGGGGGAGCTAGTGATCCCCCACCATACACTCCACACTGCTCTAATGTACATACCACCCCCCCACCATACACTCTGCACTGCTCTCATGTACATACCACTCTCACCATACACTCCGCACCCCACTCATTTCAAACTACCAACCCCTATACACTCCCCATTCTCTCATGTCTTACTGCCGCCCCACCATACACTCCGCACTGCTCTCATGTACATAAACCCCCCACCATACACTCCGCACCTCTTTCATGTACATACCACCCCCACCATACACTTTGCACCCCTCTCATGTCATACTTCCCACCGCCATACACTCCGGACCCCTTCTCATGTACATACCACCCCCACCATACACTCCACACCCCTCTCATGTCATACTACTTACCCCTATACACTCCCCATCCTCTCATGTCATACTATCCCCCACCATCCACTCCGCACCCTCTCATGTACATAAACCCCCCACCATACACTTCGCACCCCTTTCATGTACATACCACCCCACCATACACTTTGCTCCCTTCTCATGTCATACTACCCACCACCATACACTCTGCACCCCTCTCATGTACATACCAACTCCACCATACACTCAACACCCCTCTTATGTCATACTACCTACCCCTATACACTCCCCATCCTCTCATGTCATACTATACCCCACCATCCACTCCGCAACCCTCTCATGTCATACTACCCACCGCCATACACTCCACATTCCTCTCATGTTATACTACCCACCGCCATACACTCCACACCCCTCTCATGTCATACTACCCACCGCCATACACTCCGCATTCCTCTCATGTTATACTACCCACCGCCATACACTCCACACCTCTCATGTCATACTACCCACTGCCATACACTCTGCACATCTCATGTCATACTGCCCACCTCCATACATTCTGCACTCCTCTCATGTCATACTACGGGAAGGTGCCCTTGGCACTGTGGTATCATGTGAGGTGAAGAGGTGTGCCACAAGGAGATTGGATGGGAGGGGATTTGCTCTGGAAGGGGTAATTTGGGGGGCGGCAAGGGGTAAATATTGTTCTATGAGGGGAGGGGGGTGCTAGGAGTGGTGATTTAGGGGATTTGTGTTTGAAGGGGGGGAAGAAGATTTGTACTAGGAGGGGAGGGAGACTTTGTGCTGGAAGGGGGAATTTGAAGGGGGAGAGAAGATGTGTGCTAGGAGGGGAAATTTTAGGAGTAGAGAATGTGTGCTAGGAGGTTTTTTTTTTTGGGGGGGGGGGCATTTGAGCTGAGAGGGGAATTTCAGCAGGGGGACAGCATTGTACTGGGAGGGGGGGGGGATTTATGCTTAGGGGGTAAGCATGTAGATTAATGTTCAGAGTCTTTGTGGGGGGATGTTTGATGACACATAATGCTCATACAACTTGAGGGGGAGCGCAGTTTGGCATGTTCACCCTGGGCTCTAGATGACCTTCTCCTGGCACTGGTCTTGCCCTTATGTTCTTTTTAGACAGCAAAGACTGTACCCTAGCACACCTCCTATGCAGATTTAAATGGTGCAATCTCTTTATGATTGTAGATAGATACACACAGACTTTGACAACTCTGTTGCAAGACTTCCTATCCGATCCCTCTGTGAAATTTGAGGGGTTCTTGGAGACTTCTCTGCATCAAACAATCAGACCTTAGGCTGAATTTGCCGGGGTAGACATTCCTGAACAAACTTGTGATCATTTAAAAGCTACACCATTTGTAGATTATTTTCCTTAAAGTGAAATGATTTTTGTAAAATAATTTGGTGATCTCTTTAAAATATTTCATATAGGCATCTACAACCAATGGGCTGTTTATGAAAAAAATAAATAGATACCCCCATTCACACTTATAGTGCGGATAGAGTAATCTCCAGTGGTGGTTATTGTATGTAGGCAGCACACTACCCATTAGTGTTGCTCGCGAATATTCGAATCGCGAATATTCGCTACGAATATTGCATATTCGAGTATTCGCGATATAACTCGAATATAGCGGCGAATATTCGCTATTTCGAATATTGTTATTTTTTTCAAATTTATTTTTAAAACAGATCACATCCTAGTGATCAATGATCGCCTTCAAGGTCTAAAAGCATGCTGGTATGATTACAGAGAGACCCTGGGCCGAGTAGCTGATGCAATTCTTTTATTTTCCGAAAAATCGCATTGCGTTTTTTCGGCCGAAAAAACGCATTGCGCTTTTTCGGCAACATAAAATAATTGCATCAGCTACTCGGCCCTTCTTTTGCATCAGAGCCAATCAGAAATCTCGAATATCGCGCAATATTGCTATTGCCGAATATTCGAGATTTTCTGATTGGCTCTGATGCGCCAATCAGAAATCTCGAATATCGCGCAATATTGCTATTGCCGAATATTCGAGATTTTCTGATTGGCGCATCAGAGCCAATCAGAAAATCTCGAATATTCGGCAATAGCAATATTGCGCGATATTCGAGATTTCTGATTGGCTCTGATGCGCCAATCAGAAATCTCGAATATCGCGCAATATTGCTATTGCCGAATATTCGAGATTTTCTGATTGGCTCTGATGCGCCAATCAGAAAATCTCGAATATTCGGCAATAGCAATATTGCGCGATATTCGAGATTTCTGATTGGCGCATCAGAGCCAATCAGAAATCTCGAATATCGCGCAATATTGCTATTGCCGAATATTCGAGATTTTCTGATTGGCTCTGATGCGCCAATCAGAAATCTCGAATATCGCGCAATATTGCTATTGCCGAATATTCGAGATTTTCTGATTGGCGCATCAGAGCCAATCAGAAAATCTCGAATATTCGGCAATAGCAATATTGCGCGATATTCGAGATTTCTGATTGGCTCTGATGCAAAAGAAGGGCCGAGTAGCTGATGCAATTATTTTATGTTGCCGAAAAAGCGCAATGCGTTTTTTCGGCCGGAAAAACGCAATGCGTTTTTTCGGCCGGAAAAACGCAATGCGATTTTAATCGCAATCAAAATATCGCAATTAGCGAAAAATCGCACTTATGATACTACGCAAAAATACCACGAATATTCGAAATTAGCGAATATTTCTCGAATATTCGGAAAAATATTCGTGATATATCGCGAAATCGAATATGGTGTATTCCGCTCAACACTACTACCCATGACTACCTTAATACAATTGTATTGCTAAACAGCACCATTCAAATGGACTTTAGGCTTGCTGGGCAGTGATGGGAGGGCCATTCATGGTTCAAATTGGGGATGATTCAAAATGTCAAAAAGCTTAAAGTGTACTTTCACTTTTTTAGCCATGTTGGGATAACACCTGCTTTATAATTGTTACAATGCTCCCATTTATGAAACATAGCACATTTTCAGATGCTCTATTCAGGGCTCTCCAGAGAAAATCCCACATAGTTTGCTTTGATTTTTAAGGGGATTGTCCACTTTTTGCCATAAATAATCCTGACTGTACTGTACTAGAGTTGGACTGAACAACCACTGGTTCAGTTCACTCCAAAAGTGAAGTCCATGGGACCCGAACTTGAAAAATCCAAAGTGCCCATTTTGAAATGCAAGTTATTTGTCATAAAAAGGGGAAGGGGGCCAGGGTACTGCCCTGGGGGACATGTATCAATGCATTTTTTTTTTTTTTAAGATTGTTTTTATAGGAGCAGTGATTTTAATGATACCTAAGGTGAAACAATAACAATTAAAAATTCCTAAATATAGGAAATATAATATTAAATATAGTGTCGGGGGGGGGGACTCCCCTTAGTCTGCCTGTAAAGTGGCACATCTGTACCGTGTATAGAACCTGCTTCAGCAAAACTGAAACTCATAAAGAAAAAAAATTACATTTAAATTGCCGGCAATACAAAACATGGAAAAAAACTGTGTGGGGGTCTCCCCAAATCCATACTAGGCCTGCTGGGGGGCAGGGGTCTTATCGGCAGTACAGACAATGCCCCATACTCATTCACATGGGGGACAGGATCTGGGGGGTCCTTGTTAAATGGGGCTTCCAGATTCCGATAAGCCCTCTGCCCATAGATCCAACAACCTCCGTTCAGGGCTGTCGGGAAGAGGCCCTTGTCCCCATCAACATGTGGACAAGGTGTTTTAGTGGGGGGAGGGGCAGAGCCTGGTATGGTACGGGGGGCACTCGCTCTTTCCTCCCTTTCCTGACTTGCCAGGCTGCATGCTCGGAAAAAGGTCTGGTATGGATTTTAAGGGGACCCCCACAATTTTTTTTAATTTTGACATGGGATTACCCTTAAAATCTATACCAGACACAAAGAGCCAGGTATGAATTGAGGAGTCCCCCACGCCGTTTTTTACTTTTTTCTATTACCGAAAATGTTTATTTTTTATTTTTATTCAGCTATCAGCAGGGAAGCCCATTAACAGCTGATGACTTATCCATTAAAAAGGGACAAAACGGTCATCTTCCAGCACAGTGCATTTAGGTGTTTGCCGAACAGACGATGTTCAGGCGGAACTTTTGCTCGACCTGTTCACCCAACTATAAAATATACTAGCAGATATTTATTATCAACTGTGACTAAAATTGAACACTGACGGTCCCAACAAAGGGTTAGATATTTAGAGGCAGGGCTTCTTGCATTGTATGTTAATGAGGACAGGCTAAGGACAGACTCATTCTGACATTGTTCAAAAAACCTTGCAGTCAGGGATTATATTTTCTCAAGGTAAACCTCTAAGGCCTCGTACACACCATCGGACATATCCGATGAAAACGGTCCGCGGACCATTTCCATAGGATATGTCCGATCGGGAGTTTGATCCGATGGCGTATACACACCATCGGATCAAATTCCCCGCCGCCGGACGGCGCGGTGACGCGGCGGTGACGCGGCGGTGACGTTGACGCCGCCACGTCACCGCACCAGGAAGTTAAACACTTCCGCGCATGCGCCGAATCCATTCGGCGGCGGCGCGGCGGCGGTGGGGGACGACATGGCTGCTGGTAAGTGTACTAACCAGCAGACATGTCGGGCGGACAGATTCCACCGGATGGATTTCAAAGCATGCTTTGAAATCTGTCGGGTGGAGAAATCTGTCCGCTAGCCCATACACACGAGCGGAGATGTCTGCTGAAACGGTCCATCGGACCGTTTTCAGCGGACATATCCCCTCATGTGTACGAGGCCTAAAAGATAGAGATGGGCCGAATAATGCCCGGTTCAGTTTTTCTCCAGAACTCTCAAACATCGCAAAAGTTGGACCCAACGATAAAACTCATGGGATCTTAAAGCATCACTGATGCAGCCCCCTAGTCCATCGCTCCTCCATTGACCAACAGTAGCCTCAAAACTAGCTTTTCCATGAGACTGTAACCTCAGAGTCTGGAAAGGCATTACATAAACTCCTCTTTAAGGTGTCCTCAAGATTTCATCCTGTGCTGTCAAGGAAGGTTGCTAACCAATAATGATCCTTATCCTTGATGCTACCATTTTTTTGGTCCTTTTGCAGGCTTTAAAGAATAATGGATCCTATGTACCACAAGTTTGCAGTGGCATGAGAATCGGTCCTCTGGGTCACTGAGTATTACATCTGGAACTGTCTCTTCCCAGTCACATACAGTACTACTCCCAAGGTTTCTGAGAACTGAAAACCATCTATTAAGGTTTAATGTATGTCTTCCTCCGCTTTTATGCCTATAAAAATGCCAGAATCCTCCTCCCTCTCCTCTTGTGTGTTCTATACTATACTCACACACTGTACTAACACTACCCTAACACTCTACTTTCAGAGTCAAATTTTATGTAGAGCTGTGTTAGAAAACTTCACTAGACTAACACTACACTGACACACTCTATTCACACTACACTAATGCTCTACACTTATGCCTTGTACACCCGATCAGAATTTCCGATGGAAAAAGTCAGATGGAATTCTTTTATCGTATATATTCCAACCGTGTGTGTGTGCCCCATCAGACATTTTAGAAAGTGAACATGTTCTCTTTTTTTCTGACAGAAAAAATTTCTATCGATGCTCAGAATCAAGTCGACGCATTCGCTCGGAAGCATTGACCTTAATCTTTCTCGGCTCTCGGTAGTGTTGTACGTCACAGCGTTCTTGACAGTCGGAATTTGGTGTGACAGTGTGTATGCAAGACAGCCTAAATGGAATTCCATTGGAAAAATCTGTCAGGGTTTATCCCAACGGAAAATCCGATTGTGTGCAAGGGGCATTAGAGTCACACAACACACTAACTCACTAGTAGCAAACTGAGCCCTGTTCTGTCTATCTCCACTCAAAGACACTATAAAAGACTTCTATGGGAAGTCACCGTTTATAGTGTGGGGTGGGACTATGAGCATTGAGCCGTGATTGGAGAAAGTCATCATCACTTTGCCCAATCAGGGCCCTGACAATGCTAATTGGCAAAGCCTTGCAACTGACCAGTGGTGGGGCTCTCGTCAGGTGAACATCAGGCGATGTTCGGGCCAAACTTTTGCTTGGCTAGAACTGTTCGCCCAACACTACTAAAAGGTAAGGTACACGGCTTCATCCAATTAGGGCCCTAGAATGCACTGTAAAGTGTGCAGTGTGATGTGGGGTGCTCAGTAGTGTTGAGCGGAATACACCATATTCGATTTCGCGATATATCACGAATATTTTTCCGAATATTCGAGAAATATTCGCTAATTTCGAATATTCGTGGTATTTTTGCGTAGTATCATAAGTGCGATTTTTCGCTAATTGCGATATTTTGATTGCGATTAAAATCGCATTGCGTTTTTCCGGCCGAAAAAACGCATTGCGTTTTTCCGGCCGAAAAAACGCATTGCGCTTTTTCGGCAACATAAAATAATTGCATCAGCTACTCGGCCCTTCTTTTGCATCAGAGCCAATCAGAAATCTCGAATATCGCGCAATATTGCTATTGCCGAATATTCGAGATTTCTGATTGGCTCTGATGCGCCAATCAGAAAATCTCGAATATTCGGCAATAGCAATATTGCGCGATATTCGAGATTTCTGATTGGCGCATCAGAGCCAATCAGAAAATCTCGAATATTCGGCAATAGCAATATTGCGCGATATTCGAGATTTCTGATTGGCTCTGATGCGCCAATCAGAAATCTCGAATATCGCGCAATATTGCTATTGCCGAATATTCGAGATTTTCTGATTGGCGCATCAGAGCCAATCAGAAAATCTCGAATATTCGGCAATAGCAATATTGCGCGATATTCGAGATTTCTGATTGGCTCTGATGCGCCAATCAGAAATCTCGAATATCGCGCAATATTGCTATTGCCGAATATTCGAGATTTTCTGATTGGCGCATCAGAGCCAATCAGAAAATCTCGAATATTCGGCAATAGCAATATTGCGCGATATTCGAGATTTCTGATTGGCGCATCAGAGCCAATCAGAAAATCTCGAATATTCGGCAATAGCAATATTGCGCGATATTCGAGATTTCTGATTGGCTCTGATGCGCCAATCAGAAATCTCGAATATCGCGCAATATTGCTATTGCCGAATATTCGAGATTTTCTGATTGGCGCATCAGAGCCAATCAGAAAATCTCGAATATTCGGCAATAGCAATATTGCGCGATATTCGAGATTTCTGATTGGCGCATCAGAGCCAATCAGAAATCTCGAATATCGCGCAATATTGCTATTGCCGAATATTCGAGATTTTCTGATTGGCTCTGATGCGCCAATCAGAAAATCTCGAATATTCGGCAATAGCAATATTGCGCGATATTCGAGATTTCTGATTGGCGCATCAGAGCCAATCAGAAAATCTCGAATATTCGGCAATAGCAATATTGCGCGATATTCGAGATTTCTGATTGGCTCTGATGCAAAAGAAGGGCCGAGTAGCTGATGCAATTATTTTATGTTGCCGAAAAAGCGCAATGCGTTTTTTCGGCCGAAAAAACGCAATGCGATTTTTCGGAAAATAAAAGAATTGCATCAGCTACTCGGCCCAGGGTCTCTCTGTAATCATACCAGCATGCTTTTAGACCTTGAAGGCGATCATTGATCACTAGGATGTGATCTGTTTTAAAAATAAATTTGAAAAAAATAACAATATTCGAAATAGCGAATATTCGCCGCTATATTCGAGTTATATCGCGAATACTCGAATATGCAATATTCGTAGCGAATATTCGCGATTCGAATATTCGCGAGCAACACTAGTGCTCAGTGGGCAAACATCCTGCCGAATGACCCGTACATTTGGGTGTTCACCAAACAGCGAATAGGCAATGTTAGGGCCGATGATGTGTAGGTACATCAGACCATCAGTCAGCTTCATCGGTTAACCGATTAAAACGGTGCCTTGGACCGTTCTCATTTGATGGACTGATCGTGTGTACGTGGCCTAATAGTTATAAAATATAGGAAAGTGTAATTTCCCTAGGAGAAACAGTAGAACAATTATGAGCAGCGAGGGACTTGAACACATCTGATTTACACACTGTTCATGAAAAAAAATGGGATGACTCCCCTTCCTTCATCACACACACCCAAAAAAACTGCCCCTATTTTTACTTTAAATACTGTAAAAAGGAAGCACTGACCGCTGTACTTCAGAAAAATGGAGGGACTTTCTCAACCAGTTTGTCTACAGCCGGGAGAAGCTCCTTCCCTTAAGCCAGCTCCAACATTATGAGTCCACTGGATTTGGACACAGAGACCAGAGCGACAATCCAAAACTTTCCATTCAGATTTACAAGCTTAAAAGTTTGTAAAGGTACAATTTTTTTCCTAAATAGCTTCCTTTACCTTAGTGCAGTCCTCCTTCACTTACCTCATCCTTCCATTTTGCTTTCAAATGTCCTTATTTCTTCTGAGAAATCGTCACTTCTTGTTCTTCTGTCTGTAACTCCACGCATTATTGCAAGGCTTTCTCCCTGGTGTGGAGTGTCGTGCTCGCCCCCTCCCTTGGACTACAGGAGAGTCAGGACGACCACTATTAAAGGGGTTGTAAAGGTAAAAGTTTTTTTACCTTAATGCATCCTATGCATTAAGCACTTAAGACCAGGACCAAAATGCAGGTAAAGGACCTTGCCCCTTTTTGCGATTCGGCACTGCGTCGATTTAACTGACAATTGCGCGGTCGTGCGACGTGGCTCCCAAACAAAATTGGCGTCCTTTTTTCCCCACAAATAGAGCTTTCTTTTGGTGGTATTTGATCACCTCTGCGGTTTTTATTTTTTGCGCTATAAACAAAAATAGAGCGGCAATTTTGAAAAAAATGCAATATTTTTTACTTTTTGCTATAATAAATATCCCCCCAAAATATATATAATTTTTTTTTCCTCAGTTTAGGCTGATACGTATTCTTCTACCTATTTTTTGTTAAAAAAAAATCGCAATAAGCGTTTATCGGTTGGTTTTCGCAAAATGTATAGCTTTTACAAAATAAGGGATAGTTTTATTGTATTTTTATTACGTTTTTTTTTTACTACTAAAAGCGGCGATCAGCGATTTTTTTCATGACTGCGACATTATGGCGGACACTTCGGACAATTTTGACACATTTTTGGGACAATTGTCATTTTCACAGCAAAAAATGCATTTAAATTGCATTGTTTACTGTGAAAATGACAGTTGCAGTTTGGGAGTTAACCACAAGGAGGCGCTGTAGGATTTGTGTGTTCCCTGTGTGTGTTTACAACTGTAGGGGGGTGTGGCTGTAGGTGTGACGTCATCGATCACGTCCCCCTATAACAGGGATGGCGCGATCGATGCTGCGGCCAGAGTGAAGCACGGGGAAGCCATGTTTACACACGGCTCTCCCCGTTCTTCAGCTCCGGGGACCGATCGCCGCGCTCCAGCAGCGATCGGGTCCGCGAGTCCCGCGGTCCCAGTCCCGGAGCTTCGGACCGGGTCACGGGAGCGTGCCCGTGACCCACGGCTGGGTACTAGAACCAACGTATGTATACGTTGATGTGCCCAGCGGTGCCATTCTGCTGACGTAAATGTACAGTAGGCGGTCCTTAAGAGGTTAAGGTAAAAAAACATCTCACAGCACCGCCCCCCCCCCCCCCGAGTCCTTGTTGTACTTACCTTACCGTTCGTAACTCCCGGGCGCGTCCACGTCATCCTCTTCGGTTCCCAGCCTGGCCGTTGATTGGCTAGGCTGGGCGGATTGATAGCAGCGCAGCCATTGGATGGCGCTGCTGTTAATCACAGCGGACGACGCGGCGCGCCGGGGGCAGGGCCGAGTGATACAGTCGGCGGCTATGGCCGCCGCTGTATCACGGGAGCACGCTCGCAAAAGCTTTCCACCGTGCGAGCGCCCTCGCATGAAGATGGAAAGCTTTTGCGAGGAGGAGCCCAGACAGTCGCCGAGGGACCCCAGAAGACAGCTTTCCGGGCCACTCTGTGCAAAACAAACTGCACAGTGGAGGTAAGTATAACATGTTTGTTATTTAAAAAAAAAAAAAAACTGACTTTAGTGTTCCTTTAACACACAGCTTCTTTCTCTATCTGCAATGTAGAGAGCTTCCTGACTCTCCTGCTCGCCCCCTCCCCCCTCAAGGGAGGGGGTGTGCATGACACTCCACGTCAGGGAGAGAGCCTTGCATTACTGTGTGGAGTTACAGACAGAAGAACAGGAAGTGAGGGTTTTTCAGAAGAAATAAGGACATTTAAAAATCGAAGGATGAGGTAAGTGAAGGAGGACTGCACTAGGGTAAAAGAAGCTATTTAGGAAAAAAAATTGTTCCTTTATAACCCCTTTAATAGACGTGCATCTATTTTTATTACTAATGTATTAGATTAGATACTCTCCTTTACTTTTCACTTATGACAATCACCTATAGAAACAATACTGACTTCACCATACTGTATGTCACTACAGTGAAGGTATTCTTGTGGCATTTATGGACACAACTTTTGAAAGCTTTTAAATGATTAATGTATATACTGTAACTTAACAATGCCACATATAAACACCTTTTGTGATTTGCTTATCTTCTTCCTTATATCTAGGACTTTTAAAAAAAAAATCGGTTTAGAAATGGACCTCAATTTAAAGAAGACGGCTGTGCTTTTATTGGTATTTGCTGTTATTGTATGCATTTCCTGGTATAATTTCTCCTGGAAATCAATATTTCATTATAAATATCATGGGAATAGCTCTTGCATTAACCTAAGTGTCATAAACAGACAATTTCCCATCAAAGTGCAATCAGATGCTGTCATGTGGACTGCACGTCTTGAAGGACGCTTTGGAAATAGAATAGGGCAGTATGCAGTACTTTATGCCCTGGCAAAGCTTAATGGACACCAAGCATACATCTTACCAGAAATGCATAATGAGCTAGGAAGGATATTTAAGATAAAATTGCCTGTTCTTCATCAGGAAGTTGCTAAACAGATTAAATGGAGGGGATATCCGCTGAATAATTGGATGTTACCAGAATATGCCAACATCCCTGGACAATACGTTAAATTGATAGGTGCTCCATGTTCATGGACCTTCTATCATCACATAAGGGAGGAGATTCTACAAGAATTCACTTTTCAAGACCGTGTTAAGGAAGAAGCAAATTCATACCTTGCAAACCTGAAAAGAAATAGAGAAAATGTGACCTTTATTGGAGTTCATGTTCGCAGGGGGGACTACGTACAAATCATGGCTTCATCATGGAAAGGTGTGGTAGCTGACAAAAACTATATGCAAAAAGCTATGGACTATTTCAGAAATAAGTATGATAACCCCCTCTTTGTGGTGACCAGTAATGGGATGGATTGGTGTAAACAGAACATTAATACCTCTCTAGGAGATGTACATTTTGCTGGAGATGGTGTGGAAGGTTCACCTGCCCGTGATTTTGCCCTCCTGGCACATTGTAACCACACCATAATGACCATAGGGACATTTGGATATTGGGCTGCATACTTGGCTGGTGGTGAAACCATCTATATTACAAACTACACTTTGCCAGACTCTTTTCTCCTTACAATTCTCAGATATGAAGCCTCATTCCTTCCAGAATGGATTGGAATTCCTGCTGACCTGTCTCCACAAAGACATCCTTAAAGGAGTTGTAAAGGATTTTTTTTTTTTGCTGAGATTACTATTTACAGGGTATAGAGACATAATAGTTAACTGATTTCTGTTAAAAACGATTAAAAATTGATAAAAATCAATCATATAATGTACCTGCAGTTTCAGTTTCGTTTTTGCATGCTGTTTCCTGCCTGTGCTGTACAGAGCCACAGAGCCAATACAGGGCAGCGATGGTTTGGAAAACGAAAGTGATTGGTGCTGAGGGGTTTTAGACACACAGTAATCACACCTCCTTGATTAGTGACCACAGAGAGAAAGCTCCCAGGACTGTGGTTATAAGGAAACAGACAATCAGGAAGTGTTGAGTTCAGAGAAGGATTACAGCAACTTGAGAGCAAAAAACGAACAATGAGGACATGAAAACAGCACTGCATTAAGGTAAAGGAAGCTATAAGATAAAAAAAAAAAAAACCTTTACAAACCCTTTAATTAATATTTTTGCAGGTGTAAAATTTGTCTTATTTGATTGTAAGTCAACTTTTAATCTCATATTGGGACAGACAAGATATAACACTATTTGTGTTAAATAGACATACTTGATCTATTTGACCTGGGGTTAATTAGCTGAAATCTTACCACTTATAAGAGCAAAATAACCGACAAGGCCAATTATATAAATTTGCGAGTGTTGCTGTCTTTGTATGTGTTAATTAGGGATGGGAGAATGGTTCAGCCCATGAATAGTTTGGGCCGAACATTTGCTGAATTTGCAGGGTGTTCACCACAACGTACACACTGCAATGCACTGAGCGCTTCATGTCATCCATTGAAGCCAAGTGCAAATCTTCCATTATTAATGGGAGTACAGTAGGTTTCCTGGAGTATGAGATTATATTGCACTGAAATTGCATTGCGCAATGGCTAGATGCCATGGATAAATCCAAAACATTTAACTCTCCCCCAAAATAATCCCACAAACATTGGTGATCAGTGGTAGTTCAATCCTCCCCCCTTCCGAAAGAACCCTCCAATCATTTCTTCTGGAATCTTCCCTAACTCTTTGAAACATGCACTTGTCAGCCCCATACTTAAAAAGCCCTCACTGGACCCATCCAATCTTGAGAACCTACGCCCCATCTCCTTGCTCCCTTTTTTATCCAAAATCCTTGAACGTCTATTCTACAGCCGACTGAGTGTCCACTTTGCTGATAATAACCTTCTTGATCTCCTTCAGTCTGGATTTCGTCCTCAACATTCCACAGAAACTGCTCTCCTAAAACTAACAAACAATATACTAATGGCGAAAACTAAGGCACACTATTCTGTGCTCCTACTCTTGGACCTCTCTGCTGCCTTTGATACAGTTGACCACCCCCTCCTCCTCAAAAAACTCCACACCTTTGGTTTCCGTGACTGTACTATTCGATGGTTCTCTACTTATATATCCAACCGCACCTTCAGCGTTACTTACAACTCTACTTCCTCCTCTCCTCTTCCATTCTCTGTTGGGGTCCCCCAAGGTTCTGTTCTTGGACCTCTCCTATTTTTAATCTACACCTCCTCCCTGGGTCAGCTGATAGCCTCCCATGGCTTCCAATATCATCTCTACGCTGACGACACTCAAATCTATTTCTCTACCCCTCAACTCACTCCTTCATTCTCCTCACGTATCACTAATTTACTATCAGATATATCACTTTGGATGTCGCACCACTTCCTCAAACTTAATCTATCCAAAACTGAACTTATCATTTTCCCTCCCCCACGTGTCTCTTCCTCTGATCTCTCTGTCAAAATTGATGGCACAACTATCAGCCCATCCCTACATGCCAAGGTCCTAGGTGTAGTCCTGGACTCTGAGCTGTCCTTTAAACCTCATGTTCAATCAGGCCGCGTACACACGATCGAACATTTCTGCTGAAACTGATCCGCAGAGCAGTTCCAGCAGACATATCCGATCGTGTGTACGGCCTAGCAGACAGGTTTCCAGCAGACAAAAGTTTTAAAGCATGCTTTAAAACTTGTCTGCTTGAAAGCAGTCTGTCGGACATGTCCGCTGGTCACTACGCCTAACCAGCGGACCGAAATCCCCCGCATGTGTCGAATGGATTCGACGCATGCGTGGAAGCATTTTACTTCCTGGTTTGGTGACGTTGCGGCGTCAACATCACCGCCACGTCACTGCGCTGTCTGTCCGCGGGGTTTTTGGTTTGATCCTGTGTACACACATCAGACCAAAATCTCCCAGGAGACATGTCCGATGAAAGCGGTCCGTCGGACCGTTTTCATCGGATATGTCTCCTTGTGTGTACGCTGCCTCACTGTCCAAATCTTTCCGCCTCAACCTTCGCAACATCTCCAAAATACACCCCTTTCTAATCAATGACACCACAAAACTATTAATTCACTCCCTGGTAATCTCTCGCCTTGATTACTGCAACTCCCTTCTCACTGGCTTACCGCTGCATACTCTATCCCCCCTTCAGTCCATCATGAACACTGCTGCCAGACTCATCCACCTTACAACCCGCTCTGTCTCTGCTGCTCCTCTCTGCCAATCCCTCCACTGGCTTCCGCTCACCCAACGAATGAAATTCAAACTACTAACAATTACCTACAAAGCCATCCACAACTCTGCCCCCAGCTACATCAATGACCTAGTCTCTAAATACCAACCTAATCGTTCTCTTTATTCTTCTCAAGACCTCCTACTCTCTAGCTCTCTCATCACCTGGTCTCATGCTCGTCTCCAGGACATTTCCAGAGCCTCTCCAAGCCTATGGAACTCCTTACCCCAATCTATCAGTCTATCTCCCTCTCTAATGGCTTTTAGAGGATCCCTTAAAACCCTCCTCTTCAGAGAAGCCTACCCTTCCCAAACCTAGCAACTGTATTTTTCATTTGAGTCCATCTGATCATCCCCCACAGCTAACTACCCTGTGTTCCACTTGACCCTCCCTTCTAGATTGTAAGCTCTTACGAGCAGGGCCCTCTCATCCCTCCTGTATTGATTTGTATTGTGAATGTACTATCTTCCTTGCTATATAAATCCTGTATAATAATAATAATTTCTGGTCAGGGGTCTTCAAGAAAGAAACACACAGTCCACAACAGGTGACCATGAGCACTTTAAACCCCTAAAAAAATCCCACAAACCTGAAAGGTGATTGGAGGTCAGTGACATTTTAAATCTCATTTAAAAGAACGTGACACTGATTTAGCTCAACAGTCATCTTTAGAGACCTATATGGGTCATTGAAGGATTAGTTTTATCACTTGTGTCTTTCTGAAGACTTTATCTATATTATACTGCTTGATTTTTATGTACCATATACTGCTTAGTTTTAACTTTTTAGTACATTCACTCACTAAGGCTGCCATATGTTTGTATAGACATTTTTATTGATTGTTGGATTTTTGATTCTTTACAGCAGTGTACAAATACTATACAAACAGTTTTCTTACCAACTGAGGACTACATTAACCATTAGAAGTTTGTTTGTTCAGATAAGAAACAAAAACATTTGTAATCCTTAGCCTTTGAATTTTCTTGCCCATATGATCAAAAACTAACATCGATTTGTCGCCCTTAAGGCCGCGTACACACGATCGAATCTATCTGCTGGAAACGGTCTGCCAGACCGTTTCAGCAGACAAATTCGATCGTGTGTACGGGTGGACAGACAGATTTTGCCAGCAAACAGATTTTAAAGCATGCTATAAAATCTGTCTGCTGGGAACCCGTCCGTCCGACATGTCTGCTGGTTAGTACGCTAACCAGAAGACATATCTGCCCGCACATGCGTCGATTGGATTCGAACCATGCGCGGAAGTATTTTACTTCCTGGTGCGGTGACGTAGCGGCGTCAACGTCACCGCCATGTCACCGCGCTGTCTGCCGGCGGGGATTTTGGTTTGATCGTGTGTACAGCGATCAAACCAAAATAGCCCAGCAGACAAATCCGAACAAATCGGTCTGTCAGACCGATTTGAATGGATTTATTTGGTCGTGTGTACGCGGCCTAACCATTAGAAGACCAAATGAACATTTTCAAATTAAGTTCTACCACTGTATGGCCAGCTTAAGGATAAAAGGAAGTCTAACCCAGTCTGGCTGGATTACCCTAAAAGGTTCACTAACGCCCTCTTAGGCCACGTACAAACGATCAGTCCATCCGATGAGAACGGTCCGAAGTACCATTTTAATCGGTTAACCGATGAAGCTGACTGATGGTCTGATATGCCTACACACCATCGGTTAAAAAACCTATCGTATCAGAATGCGGTGACGTAAAACACAACGACGTGCTGAAAAAAATGAAGTTCAAAGCTTCCAAGCATGCGTCGACTTGATTCTGAGCATGCGCGGCTTTTTAACCGATGCTTTTGCATACTAACAATTGTTTTTGACCTATCGGTTAGGCGTCCATCGGTTAAATTTTAAAGCAAGTTCTCTTTTTTTTGACTGAAGGATAACTGACCGATGGGGCCCACACACGATCGGTTTGTACCGATGAAACGGACCTTCAGTCCGTTTTCCTAAGTTTTGACCGATCGTGTGTACGCGGCCTAACATCTTTTTTTACTACCCAAATTTTCTTTTATGTACCAATATTTATTAACTGCTTGCCGACCACCTGCGGCAGGTTGGCATAACTGCGTCATTGTAAGTCGGCTGCCGGAGCTGATTCGTGTGGCCCGCAGCCATGATGTCCACAGGGGAACCGCGATGGCTCCACAGGGAGCCAGAATGGGATCTGTGTATGTAAACAAACAGATCCCCTTTCTGGGGAGTAGAGAGAGAGATTTGCTGTTCCTAGTGATCAATCTACTCCCTGTCAGTACACTCCCCTCACAGTTAGAAACCCCTCCCTAGGGAACACTTAACCCCTTGACCGCCACCTAGTGTTAACCCCTTCCCTGCCAGTGACATTTATACAGTAATCAGTGGTTATTTTTTAGCTATGATCGCTGTATAAATGTCACTGGTCCAAACAAAATGTAACAAGAGTGTCCGATCTGTCAAGTGCAATGTCACAGCCATGCTAAAAATCTCAGATCACCACCATTACCAGTAATACAAATAATTATAATAAAATGGCATTAATATATCCCCTTTTTTCAGACGCTATAACTTTTTTGCGCAAACCAATCAATCGTTTACTGCGATTTTTTGTTTTACCAAAAATATGTAGAAACATACATATTGGCCTCAACTGATGAAGACATTTTTTTCCTATTTCTTTTTTTATATTTATTATATCAAAAAGTAAAAAATATATATATATTTTTTTTTTCAAAATTGTTGGTCTTTTTTTGTTCATAGAGAAAAAAATAAAAACTGCAAAGGTGATCAAATACCACCAAAAGAAAGCTCTATTTGTGGGGGGGAAAAGGACATAAATTCTGTTTGTGTACAATGTCGCATGACCACGCAATTGTTTTGGTAAAATGACGCAGTGCCGTATCGGAAAAAAATGGCCTGGTTAGTGAGTGGTAAATGGTAAAATAAATATTTTCCCCTTTTTGTGTTAATTTTTAAAAATGTCTGTTCCTGTGGTCACCTCACCTGTTTGATGTTGAGTTTTTACTTTTCTTAATAAATTATTTTCATCGCTTCTGAGTCACGTTATTATTACTAGAAGCGTCAGTGGCGGCCCGTCCATAGGGGGCGCTCGGGTGACGCCCCCCCCCCCCCCCCAAGCTGTAAAAAAAAAAAAAAAAATTAATGTATGTCACTTTAAGAGTTTCCAGGCGCCGGACATGCGGCGGTCTATGGGAAGCTTCCCAGCCTGCAATCAGCTGACTGCAGGCAGGGAAGCTGATTTGCCCGTGTGCAGGGTGTGTGCACACACTCCCACTGTCCTTTCATTTGTTAAAATGTCCTAGTGGTCTAATGTGATTGGCCAGCAGGGACCCGAGTAGAGGTCAGTGGGAAGTGCCATTTAAATCACTTCCGGTTTCTGGAGCGCTTGTGGGAGTGTCAGAGGAGCGGCACTATTGAAGGTAAGCAGCCTCCCTCATCCCTCCATTCCCCCAGCTAAATCCATCCATGCCTGCCACCACCAGCCGAACCACCACCGGGTCCCGCAGCATCTCTCCGAGCTTGTATTGCCAGCCAGCCCCGTCACCACCAGCAGCACCCCCCCCCCCTCCCCAGTTGACAGTGAGATTCCCGCTCCCCTCTCCAGTGTCGCGCTGAGCTGCTGCTCAGCTTTCAAGTCTGTATGCTTTGAGCAGCACTGGCTGTGAAGGGAGGGGGGAGGGGGGGTCCTGCTTCACCTTTTCCCCCAGCTATTCACTGTAATCTTCTGGTGAAGACAGAGACATGTGCTGGGCAGGTGAGAAGACCTCTCCTGTCAGGCAGATTAAGAGTGAATAGCTGGGGGAAAAGGTGAAGCAGGACCCCCTCCCCCTCCCTTCACAGCCAGTGCTGCTCAGAGCATACAGACTTGAAGCTGTATGCAGCTGGACTAGAGAGGAGAGCAGAAGGGAGGGGGGATAGGGGACTGCTGATCATAGTAAATGCTTCTCCAGTTCTCCCATTCACCACTAAATATCTCTCTCTCTCTCATCTGTCTGTCTCATCTATCTCTCATTCTTCCCCTTAGATCCAATCTATCTATCTGTATGCTATGTATGTATGTATGTATGTATGTATGTATCTCTCCGAGCTATGTCCGTCCATCTATCTACCTATCTATCTATCTATCTATCTATCTATCTATCTATCTGTCTCTCCACCTATCTGTCTCTCTATCTATATCTATTTATCTATCTATCTATCTATCTATCTATCTATCTATCTATCTATCTATCTATCTATCGGCGGACCAGTTTCAGCGGACATGTTCGATCCTGTGTACGCGGCCATAGAGTATTCCGCAATGATCTTGAATGAATGAATGAATGAATGAAAACTTATATAGCGCGGCACATGCAAACTAATTTGCCTCTGGGCGCTTGTTGTTCCTGTCTCCTTTAATATCAAAAGAGATGAGTCTTGATCTTTCTCCTGAATGCTAAGTGGTTCTCCTCCAACCGAATGCTGGTTGGTAAAGCGTTCCATAGTCTGGGACCTTGGATCGCGAATCTTCTTTCTGCTTTGGACTTGTAGTTGGCTTTCGGAATCTGGAGCAGGTTTTGATTGGTGGATCGCAAAACGTGATTGGGATTGTGGGCTTTTATTTTTTCGCATAAATAATGGGGGGCGTTCCTATGGACACATCTATGCGTAAGACAGAGAGCTTTAAAAGTAATTCCGTCTTTAACTGGCAGCCAATGAAGGGCTCTCAGTGAAGGTGAGATGGATTCCCACGTTTTTTTCCCAGTCACAAGTCTGGCGGCCGTATTCTGAACGACTTGCAGGTGAGCGATTTGGTACTTGGGAAGCCCGAGGTAGAGGACATTTGCATAGTCCAGTCTGGAGTTAACAATTGCTCCCACCATGACCGCTAAATCTTCTTTGGGGATTAAAGGAGTAAGTCTTCGTAGTAGGCGCAGCAGATGGTGGGATCCGCTGACTACTGCCCCTATTTGTGCGTCTATTGTCATATAGGAGTCAAAAATGACCCCTAGACTTTTGACTTTGGCGCTAGGGGAGATGATTTGGCCCAGAATGGGCGGAGGTGTCCATGCTGTTGCGGGTTGATTCCTATGCTTGGCGTGAAACAGGAGAAGTTCTGTTTTCGCTCAGTTGAGTTTAAGATAACTCTTTGTCATCCAGTCGTCTATCAAAGAGAGGCATGTCTCTAGATTGAGGTGGTGATCCTTTTTGTTGCCAATGCGGAAATACAGTTGCGTGTCGTCTGCATATGAGTGGTAAACCAGTTTTTGGCTGCTAATAATCTCAAAAAGAGGGCGAAGATAGATGTTAAACAGCACCGGTGACAGAGACGATCCTTGAGGGACTCCGCATGATACTGTGCGTTTCTCAGATGTGAAAGGTCCTAACTTCACTTTTTGCGATCGGTTTTCCAGAAAAGAGGAGAACCAAGATAAATCGCCTTCTGTGACTCTGGCTACTTCAGCTAGCCGTGTCAATAAAAGTTTGTGGTCTACAGTGTCGAAAGCTGCACTTAGGTCCAACAGAACTAGAAGACAAGATTCTCCTTCGTCTGCGGCCTCGAGAGCGCCGTCCCATATTTTCAGCAGCGCGGTTTCAGTCTCGTGTCCAGGACGGAAACCCGATTGAAATGGGTCAAGTAGCTTGTGGGTATCCAGATGCTGTTGCAGCTGTTGTACCACTACTTTTTCCATTACCTTTGAGAGGACATTGAGGCCTGTTATGGGACGGCGGTGGAGTGGGTCCTTGAGGTCAAGGGAGGGTTTCTTCAGGATGGGTTGGATTATACCTTTTTTCAACTGTGAGGGCACTATGCCCTCCTTGAAAGACTGATTGATAATCTGCGTGGTGGGAGGAGCCAGGATGTCGGCGCATTCCTTCAGCAGTTTTGTGGGGATAATATCATTTGGCGCTGTGCCATTACGCAAAGTACCAATGATATTTTTAGTGGCATCGATGGAAATGGGTTCCAGGGTGAACTTACCTGATAGAGGTGAATTACTATGGGTGTTGTGTGAGAAACTGCGGGGGGGCTGAGGGGGGATTGTTTTGCTGAATGCTTCCACGGATTGCCTCGATTTTATTAATGAAGTAATCTGATAATTCATTGCAAAATTCTTGTGTGTCTGAATTGGGGGCTTCAAGACATCCTGGTTGCATGGTCTGAGTGACCATCTTGAAGAGTTCGTGTGGGCGGTTTAGGGCGCTATTGATGGCCTCAGAAAAATAATTTTTCTTGGCTTGGAAAATTTCTTTGTGATATTTTTTTGTTGTTGCCTTGTAGATGGAGAGGTTTACCTCTGAAGAACTTATTTTCCAGGCGGCTTCTGCCCTTCTGCGTTCTTGCTTCAGTAACGACAGCTGGTTGTTAAACCAGCTGCGGTTGTTTTTCCGGGTTCAGGTTTTACGTTTTGGCGCTACTAAGTCGGCTGACTGTAGTAGGGCTGAATTTATGGCATCCAGTGTTTCTACAGCCGTTTGATGCGGCTGAGTTATCTCTATTTTTTTCCTTAATGTGGTTTTGAAGAGTTCCAAGTGGAGCTTCTTCTGACATCTAGTCCAGTGTGTTGTCACTGGTCTAGATGTTTTTGTTGCGGGGGGGATAATGGAAATAATGAATTTAATTGCATGGTGGTCTGTCCATGGCAACGGTTCATTTTCCAGAATTTTTATTTCCAGATCTTGTCTGAAAATAAGATCAAGTGTGTGACCTGAAGCATGTGTGGGCCCACATACTAGTTTCTGTAACCCTAAACCTTCCAGGTGATCAATACAGGCATCGGCAATGGGGTCTTGTGCGGAGTTGGCCCAGAGGTTGAAATCCCCGAGCAGCAAAAGATGTTTGCTGTTGAGGGTGTAAGTGGAGAAGAAGTCCGTCAATGATGGTAGCAGCTGCGATTTTGGGCCGGGAGGCCTATAGCAGAGCAGAATGTGGACGGTCTCCTTTGAATTTGTTTGCAATTGCAGAGTAAGGGTTTCTATAAATGGAAGAGGGTTTTGAAGGACTGGTTTTGTGATCGCAAGGTGCATCTTGTGGATCACCGCCAGCCCTCCTCCTCTTTGCCCTATTCTTTTTTTTTTTCACAAAGAATCTGCCCTATTCTGTTTTCCGTTATAATACGATAGTTTTCTGGCACCAATTCTCCTAGAATGGTCTTACAGTCAGCTGTAAGCCAGCTCTCTGTAATAAAGAGGCAGTCTAGATCGCTTTGTAGAATAAAGTCACGGATTTCCAGTCGGTGTTTTACTGCCGATCTTGTGTTGATCAAAGCACATGATATGTGCTTTGGCTGGGGTAAATGGCTGAAATATCTGACAGTCGATCGGTGATCGATTCTAAAAAGTCGCTCAATTCTTAAGGCTTTTTTGGTGATGGCTGGCAGTATTGCGGCGAATTGCCTTAAACTCCAAATGGTTTTGTCAGAATATTGCCGGTATGCCATAATCGCCAATCACCGGGGGGGGGGGGGAGTTTTCAGGGGCGATGGGGAGAGGAATTGGCTAATTCCTCTCTCCTGGCTTGGTCCAGAGGAAGGCAAAAAAAAACCTGGCCGTGCTGGGCCAATATGCTCCGGTAGGGGCAAAAAATTCCTTCCTGACCCCGTGAGAGGCGATCGGGTGACCCCTGGATCAAGCTTCTGTTTGTTGTTAAGACGAGGGGGGGCTGGGGATGAGACGTGAGTGGGTTGCTGGTGTAGCAGGATGGCTGCCTGATCAGGCAGTGGGATGTAGCCTAGGGCTGACAGATAAGGTGGATCAGGTATGGCCGGGGGGTGCTAAGAAGGTGAAATTACTGAAGATTGGCTGTCCTTCTGGGGATGGTGGAATTGCCGCGGGAAGGTGGCAGGAGGGTGCCTCTGATGGTGATGGAAGTATGGGAGCGCAGGGGACAGAGGAAAGGAGCAGTGGAGGCCTCAAATTCCAGCTGGTAGTTGGGGGGCCCGGAGGTGGAGGATGAGGAGATTAGGCCGCCGCCGCGGCTTCTCCTAAAATGGACAGCCACCTACGGGTCCTGGGGAGGGGTAGATCGCCCTGAGTAGCAGGGGCTTACCTGGTGAGAACTGCGGCGGGTGAGAGGCGGAGTGGGGAAGCTGATGGATGAGCCTGCTGCGGTGAGGAGGTGGAAACCCTGCCTGTCTGGAGCCCAGGAGCCACAACGTCCTACTGGTAGGTACATGCGCCGATTACTACTGGGACAGTTCTCGCCCTGGGGAGGGTCACTCTTTCAGACCCAACAGGAAGAGCTCCTGGAACGTTAGCAGCATCTTGTGCACAGCTAAAGTTTGGGTAGCCAGCTTGGTGCCGGTGGACATTGTAATGTGTGTGCAAAAATGTGTACACTTATGGGCATGTGTGTAAGCTGAGCCCAGTTCATCACCAACTGCTTTGCGTGCTGGCTTAGAGGTATTCAGGTGCTGCTTCAAGACATGCAAGGGAGTTTGAGTTTACTGACCTTCCTGTCTTCAGGAGGACTCCGCCAACTTTTATCCACAGGCCTGAAGCCAGAGCCTCATACCCTGAGGGAATTCATGAGCCAAACTAGCCCTGATAAGGGGTATCATTAATTGCAGAGCACTACCACCTCTTGAGAGACCCTCTGGATTCTTCTTCCCATCCACCCCTACTATGACCTATCCTATGTCTTCTATACCAACTGCTCAGAGTAAGTTCCAACACCCAAATAGAGAACAAGACAGGCTAACCCTAAAAGGTCCAAACTCCTGCTTACACTTCCCCCCTGCTTAACTATGGCATGTCCCTATGCCATAATAACGGCCCTCCCCTAGAATGCTGCACACCCAACTCTAAATACACAACAACATGTAAATAGACATTATCACAAAAAAAGCCGAACGGTATATACGACAACAGGTTTATTTTACAGGTATAGCTTAACAAGTTACAAATCTTAAAAAAACATTTGTCATAAAATTAAAACAAATAAAGATAATGAACAGTAATTGGCACTTCAAACAAATTAATCTGGATCAGGCAAATCCATGAATTTGCCCTTATCATGGTTATTCTGATACACATAAAAATTCAACCACCATTGTGCACCAACACCAGCTTGTTCATGTAGGCGATGTGAGCACTTCATAGGTCCTCCTAAAATTTCTGGTGGTAAAAGTGTCCCCTTGAAGGGAAAGAAAGGGCTTTGATACTTTCAAGCTTTAACAAACAGTTTCATAAATATACTGCCTATCCACCTCAATTAACCAGGATAATCCTTCAGGCAATTAATCGAATTCCATCACATAGTCCTCCAGAATCTTCAGCACCATGTACATTTCTAATTTGGGACAACAAGGAAAGCTCCTGTTAGGCCTCGTACACACGATAGGTTAAACAGAGGACAAAGGTCTGATGGAAAGTTTTCATTGGTCAAAACCAATCGTGTGTGGGCCCCATAGGTTATTTAACCATCGGTTAAAGAAAAGCCAACTTGCTTTAAATTAAACCGATGGATTCCTAACCGATAGGTCAAAACCGATCGTTAGTAGGCACTAACAATAAAAATCCACGCATGCTTAGAATCAAGTCGATGCATGCTTGGAAGCATTGAACTTCATTTTTTTTTTAGCACGTTGTTGTGTTTTACGTCACCGCGTTCTAACACTATCGTTTTTTAACCAATGGTGTGTAGGCGCAATGAACAATCAGTCAGCTTCATCGGTTAAGCGATGACAACGGTCCATCAGACCGTTCTCATCAGATGGACTGATCGTGTGTACAAGGCTTTATAGTGGCCACATTTTTCAGATTACTGGAGCTTCAACAGAGATTGTTGCCATGTTCAGATTTCTATGGAAAAGGCCATCTGTAGAAGGTGTTAAATCCCAAATGGCAGAGCCTTATGCCGCGTACACACGGTCGTTTTTTGCGATGAAAAAAAACGACGTTTTTTAAAACGTCATTTAAATTGATCGTGTGTGGGCAAAACGTCGTTTTTTGTCTTCAAAAAAACGACCAAAAAAAAATTCCAACATGCTTGAATTTTTTGTGTCGTTTTTCAAAACGTCGTTTTTTGTTTCACAAAAAGTCACCGTGTGTAGCAAAAACGTCGTTCAAAACGACGTTTTTCAACCCGCGCATGCCCAGAAGCTAGTTATGAAGCGAGCTTCAATGGAAAAGAGTGGTGAACATAACCTCGCTTTTTGTGAAAAAACGATGGTGTGTATGCAAAATTGTCTTTGAAAAGTGACGTTTCAAAAACGTAGTTTTTTACTTCACAGAAAACGTTGTTTTTTTTCATCGCAAAAAACGACCGTGCGTACGCAGCATTATACCTGCCACAATGTTTTTGACACACACTGGGGCTGATCTACCATTGTCACTGCGCTGCGGCAGTTCATGCCTTAATTAGTGCGCTGGATGAAGCCTTAATTAGGCGCATGAACCGGGCGCAGCAGCAGCGCAATGCAATTGATAAGAAAAGCCGCCGCCGAACTCCCTGTTAAAGTCTATGGGCCAGATTCAGAAAGACTTACGCTGGAGTATATCGCTATGCGTCGCGTAAGTGTAAAGATGCACCATAGTATCTATGTGCCGTACCCACCAAACTAGATGCGCCAGAAAACGTGCTTTCTCCGACCGGCTTAACTTTCCTACGCCAGAGTATCGTATGCGCATATTTTCGCTTGGCGCATCCGTCGCGACTATTGATTTCCCATTCAAATATGCAAATGAGGGAGATATGCCGATTCACTAATGGATTAGCACCAGACGCTGGCTACGCGTGCCGCGCGTACGTCGTACGTCTGGCGCAAAGTTATTCCTACAAATAGCTGCTTTATCTTTACTCCTGACGGCCACAGGTCAGCAGGAGAGCAGCTTCATCAGCAGCGTTACCGACAAAAATAGCAAGCTGACCAACCACACTTGCAGGACAACACCTCTGTGTGCCAACATGCCAGGGGCAGCCGTGGTCCTAGCACTACTGATGGGTCCCCCGGTACGGAGGAGGCGGGCACGTGAGAGGATATACCGCAGGCGCATGAGCCTCTTTGGCATGGGTGATGAGGAGCTGTATCGCCTCTTCAGATTCAGCCCAGATGCAATCCTTGAACTAACCACAACCCTGCAGGATGACATCACCAGCAAGACACACCGCTCACAAGCAGTGCAGCCACTGGTGAAGGTACTGGCAACACTTAATTTCCTTGCCAGTGGATCATTCCAGCGTACAAGTGACGTGGTGGCTGGGATGTCACAGTCCACCATGAGCAGATGTGTGCACCAGGTTGTCCCTGCAATCCTCAGACGCATGTCCCACCACATCATCAGACCCACCACTGAGGACCTGCGGCAGAAAGCAATGACAGATTTCTACAGCATTGCAGGATTCCCACGCACCGTGGGGGCCATTGATTGCACACATGTGGCCCTACAGCCCCCCAGTGCCACAGAGCACATATACCGCAATCGGAAGCATTGGCATTTCATCAGCGTACAGGTGATAGCCGATGCCCAATGCCTCATATGGCACGTCCGTGCCAAACACCCTGGATCCAGCCATGACAGCTTCATATACCGTCAAAGCCCCATCCCAACGGAATTCGAACAGAACGTGTACAAGGACAGCTGGTTGGTTGGTGAGTGACATGGGAGTCAGGCATGACTGTCCGACCCCATGATGCTGACATCACGAGGGTCACATGCATGACTAACATCCTCCTGTCTTTCCCTGCCAGGTGACTCTGCATATGCACTGGGACCCCATCTCATGACTCCTTTCCGGAACCCCCAAACCAGAGGAGAGAGAAGATACAATGCGGCACATATCCAAACTCGTGCAGTGGTGGAGCAAACATTTGGGCTCCTGAAGTCCCGTTTCCGATGCCTGGATAAGTCTGGGGGCACCCTCTTGTATTCCCCTACCTTCGTGTGTCAGATCATCGGTGCATGTTGCATTCTGCCCAACTTTGCCATGAGAAAGGGCCTGCAGATTGACATACGTGATGACCTATAAGGGAGAAAGTGGGGATGGGATAAAATGAAGAGGAAGTATGGCAAAAAACTAGATATGTGGAAAAAAGAAAAAAGGTAGGAATAACCTAACTATTATACATAGTAATGTCAGAAAATGACAGTGGTGTATATAAGAAATATATATTGAACGTGCTAAATGTAGCCTAAGCCGGCTACCAAACCAATGACAGTGCAAAATAACATAAAAAGTGTAACTTCCTTATAACAATCTGGTGCACAAAGTGCCAGAAATAGCACACAACAGTGTTATTCAGGGTGAATGTCCATACAACAGGTAACACTGGGTCAATGCAATGTATAAATGCAATATGGAAATAAAGTTCAAAAAAGATTGCTGATGTAAAAGCCAAAATGCCATGATGACCAGTTGCAGATGCTATTTCCAAAATAAGTAAAGATGTCCCCTTACCTTACTGCTGTAAGGTAACAGCAGAAAACAAAGCCCAGGAGCACTTTTCAGGTTGAGTCCACTTGTGGTGTCATCCAAATAGGTAAATGTGGTGAGAATGGGTCCTTCCTGGTAATCACCTCCAAACGATAATAGTCGCTCACATCCAGGAAAACAAAAAAATGCCCATAGTGTAGTACCATTAAAACAGGGGGGGTTTATTAAAACAAAAACTGGGTACTCACAAGGTTGAAATAAAAAACAGGCATAAAAACACAGGGCGTCCACCAACGTCACCTCTGGTACCTCATACGCGTATTCGTCACTCCACGTGACTTCCTCAGGAGTCACGTAGAGGGGCTTCCCATGATGGGGGAGGGGATTTGAGAGGGCCCTGCTGAAGGAGAGGACTCCTCCAAAAATAAAACAAACTCCTGATCTGTGACGACAGGCTCCTCCTGGGCACTCCCCTCCACCTCTGTGTCTTCAGTGCCCAGGGGGTCGGGCTCAGGATGCAGTTGGGGGGATGGGGTGGAATGGCCGCCGGCAGATGATGGCCCTGCTCCGTCATCTGTGGATGACACAAAGCAGACACATGTTGGTGGTCCCACACACTTGGCACATGTACCCCCCCCCACATGCAACACACCAAATAGGGGAGAAAAAACACTTACCTGTCCTGGAGCCTTCCTCCACAGAATCATAGCCCAGTACCCCCTCCAACTGCTCCCTCTCCAGGCAGCGGGCGACCACCTCCTTCTCCGTGGTCAGGCTGACCGCACATGGGGGTCCACCCCCCATGCCCCTCTCATGCCTCCTGATGGTGACCACCTTGCCCTGGACTTTGCGCCTCACATCATTGATTTTTTTTGCAATGTCCGCAGCAGTTCGTGTGGAATAGCCAAAACTGTTCACCCTGGCAGCAATGGACTCCAGGATGGCCTTCTTCCTGTCCCAGATTATCTGGCGAATTTTACTGCCATGGAGGAACACATTGTAAGTCTCCATAGCCGAGATGACGGCAGACAGCTTCTGGGCATTGAAATGGAGCTTTCTCCTCTCTCTGCGGGGAACGGGAGCAGCCATCTCACAGCAAAAGTTACTTCCCTGGGGGGGGTGGGGCCGGATATACTTTTGCGCCGGAAAGGCGCATCTGCGGCCGCTTTTATACGCGAAACGTAACACATTGCGCCGCCGTTTCCCATGAAGTGGTGCCGACGGAAGTTGTGAGCATGCGCACAGGGGAGCAAGTTGAGCCTTCCTTCACTGTGCATGCTCCGTGGATGATGCGCTGAACGTAAGTCTATGCGCTGGGCTCCGCCCATCATTTACATATGGTCACACCCACTTCCACTTACGTCGGGTTGCGCCATCGCATTTTCGTTACTCTGCCGCAAAGTAACGAACAAGTGCTTGGTGAATACTGTACTTCACTCACTAGTTCGCGTCAGCGTAACGTATATGCGCTGCGCTACGCCAGATAAAATATGCGCGCATCTACATGAATCTGACCCTATGGGGGAAATCTTAAGTGTTCATTTTAAAGGCTAATATGCAAGTTTTGTCCTAAAAAGTGTTTGGAGACCTCAGTCCTGCCCCAGGGGATATCAATGCTTTTTTTTATTTTTAAAAACTGACGTTTTTCCAGGAGCAGTGATTTTAATAATGCTTAAAGTGCAACAATAAAAGTGAAATATTCCTTTAAATTTCGTACCATGGGGGGGTGTAATGTCAGCATATGAAAAAGCGCACTTTTCCGTGGTTAGAACTGTGCCTGCACAAAGTGACATTCTGAAGAAAAAAAGCCATTTAAAACTGATGCCGCGTACACACGATCACTTTTTGTGATGATAAAAAAACGCCGTTTTATGTGACGAAACAAAACAAAGTTTATCAAACTTCATTTTCCAAAACGACGTTGCATACACACCATCGTTTTTCCAAAATGCTCTAGCAAAGCGTGGTGACGTACACCACGTTCGACGGCACTCTGTTCCATTGAAGCTCCGTCTCATAACTTGCTTCTAAGCATGCGTGGGTTTAAAAACGTCGTTTTAAACATCGTTTTGCACACACACGATCACTTTTTATGACACAAAAAATGACATTTTGAAAAACGACACAAAAAATTCAAGCTTGTTCGAATTTTTTTTTTGATCGTTTTTTTGAAGACATAAAACGACGTTTTGCCCACACACGATCATTTTTTTTTTTTTCCAAATAACAGTTTTTTATTGATTTTTTCCATAAAAGATCAGTACAAAATATAGCAGCATTTCAGGTGTAAGAGAGAAGAGGAGGTGCAGAAATCCATCTTAATGAGCTTACATAGTGGCTCCATAATTATTTGTACGATCAGTAACTTGTAAAACAGCTATAAATCAGAGGAAAGAGAAAGAGGAAAGGGGGGACGGAGTGAGGGGAAGGGGTTGGGGGAGAGAGAGAGATGAGAGGAAAGAGAAGGGAGGGGGTGGGGGCAGGCTAGCGGGGTGGGGGTAGTATCGTACCTCGGTGATCTGACGTCGGCTCATGGCGGGTCCTCTCCAACACGCCACCTCTCCCAGACAAGATCATGATCCTCCAACCTGTCCCTAATCCTAGCTGTCATCTTTTCCATGAGTTCTACATCCTTAACCCTAGCATAGAGGGCCTCTTGGGATGGGGGCGTCGGTTTCTTCCAGTGTAGTGCTATCAAGCACCTCGCAGCTGTGGTAATGTGTCTTAATATTTTTTTGTGGGGTTTGGCTATGTGAGGCTGGGAAAGGCCCAGTAGGAATAGCTTCGGGGAGAGGGGTATGGGCGCCTCCAGGAGGCGAGACAGGAGCTCTCGTGTTTGGGTCCAGAACGGGGCAATCATGGGGCAAGTCCAATATATATGGAACAGTGTGCCCTTCGCTTGATTGCAGCGCCAGCATCGATCAGAGGTGGAGGGGTAAACCCTATGGAGAACGTCCGGGGTCAGGTACCAAAAGAACAGCACTTTGTACGTATTTTCCTTATAAAGGGTGCAGATAGAGCTTTTGGCCGCCTGTCTCCAAACCGCCTCCCACTCCTCCTCCGAGAGCACTTCCCCCAGCTCCCTCTCCCATCGGAGCATATAGGCATGTTTACCTTTGTTTTGAAAGGGGTATTTGTTTAGGATTTGGTATATATCTGATATAAGGCCCCTTCGGGCCGTGCCCTCGAGCACAAGACGCTCAAACGGGGTCGGTTTCGAGAAAAGGAGCCGGGGGGCAATTGTGTGGGCGTAATGGCGGACCTGTAAATAGCTGAAGAAAGCTTGTCGTGGGATGTCATGTTTGGCTTGGAGATCAGTGAAGGAGTGCAGAATGCGAGACCTGGGGTCTACTAAATGACCAAAGTGGAAGAGATTCCGCGAAGCCCAGGGCCATGACATCTGGTGGGTTAGACTCGTCGGTAATTTGGGGTTATAGAGAAAGGAGGTCAGCAGGGAACTCTCGGACTTAAGTCCGTGGTCCTGAGCCAGCCTCCTCCACATGCGCAGAAGCTGCTGCATGGAGCCCAGCAAACGTCCGGGCTCCACTGCCGCATTCGCGTTCCAAAGGAGGTTGTTTGGGTGTATTGGTGCCAACCAGATCTTTTCCACCTCCGTCCACCTATTGTAGGACTTCTGGGGAAACCACGATGTCACCGCTCGGAGTTGTGAGGCCTGGTAGTATTTAACCAGGTCTGGGAAGGCCAGGCCTCCCTCGGTTCGCGCGGCCGTCATGACCGAGCGTGGGATCCTGTGGCGCCTGTAGTTTCACACATAGCAGAGGAGATCTGCTTGTAGGGCTCGCAGGTGGGCACACGGGACCGGGACCGGGAGGGTCTGGAAAAGGTACAGCAGTTTTGGGAGGATCACCATCTTAATGGCCGCTATCCGGCCCATAAGGGATATCTGATGCGACTTCCATTTATGGATCAGCGCTCTGATCGAGCTGTAGAGGGGAGGGAAATTGGCCTGGTATAGGGACGTAAAGTTCGGGGTCAAATGGACCCCTAGGTATTTTAGGGAGGCTCGCTCCCAGTGATAAGGGAAGACGGACTGTAGGTGAAAAGTCTCCGGTTCGGACATGTTGATCGGCATGGCCATGGACTTGGAGGTGTTAGTTTTATATCCCGAGAGGGCCCCGTAGCGTTCCAGTTCCTCGTGTAGGTTGGGCAGGGAGATGCGGGGACGCGTCAATGTCAGAATAATATCGTCAGCAAAGAGGGAAATCTTAAATTCTCTCCCCCTAACTGGGATTCCCCGAATATCCGGGTTGCCGCGGATCGTCGCTGCTAGGGGTTCGACGCAGAGAGCGAAGAGGAGGGGGGAGAGGGGGCACCCCTGGCAGGTTCCATTGGTGACGGGGAAGGTGGCTGAAGTGGCAAAGGGGGTTTTAACCTGTGAGAGCGGGTTAGTATAGAGGTGTCGGACCGCCTGAAGAAAAGGTCCCCCAAACCCCATATGTCTTAACGTGGCAAACATGAAGGGCCAGCCAAGGCGGTCAAACGCCTTTTCTGCGTCCAAACTCAGGAGCAAGGACTCTGAGCCCTCCCTACCTGCCACGTCAATCAGGTCGATCACCTTTCTTGTGTTGTCCCCTGCTTGGCGAAGGGGGACGAAGCCCACCTGGTCTTTATGGATCAAGGAGGGCAGGACTACGTTCAGGCGGAGGGAGAGGACCTTCGTAAATATTTTGAGGTCTGAGTTTAATAGTGCTATCGGCCTGTAGCTAGCGCATGATGAAGGGTCCTTGTCTGGTTTAGGAATGAGGGTGATGAAAGATCGCTGCATATCTTGTGGGATGGGGGTCTCTCGTAGGAAGGCGTTAAAGAGCTTGGTCATGTGGGGGAGAAGCGTGGGGAGGAAGGTCTTGTAATATTCGTATGGGAACCCATCTGGGCCTGGGGATTTATGAGCAGGTAGGGCCTTAATGGCTAGGGTCAGCTTCTCGTCCGTAATGGGGGCATTGAGAGAGGTCAGGTCGTCCGGTCGTAGCCGAGGAATACCAGCCCGTGTCAGATATTGTGTCATCCTATCTAAGAGGTCGGGGGGGGCGGGTTATGAGGGATTTCCGGTTTGTTGTACAGGTCTGTGTAAAATGCCGCGAATGCATCCGCAATACCTTGAGGGTGAGATAATATATTGCCCGATCTATCCTGAACCTGGTGCGGGGTGGAGGCGAGTGAGCGGTCGGCTAGTTTTCTCGCTAATAGGGCTTGTGCCTTGTTGCCCTTGTCATAATATACCTGTCGTAGGCGAACCAGGGCCTTCTCGACTCGACCCAGCGCGAGGTCCCGGAGTGTCGACCGCACTTGTGCAATGCGTTTTAGAAGCGTCAGGGAAGGTGAAGCTTGCAGACGGGTTTCTAGGGCTTGAAGCTGTGCTTCCGCCTGTTTTCTAGCCGACTCGGTGTTCCTCTTAAGGGCCGAGGAGATGGCCATGCAGCGTCCCCTGATTACCGCTTTGTGGGCGGCCCACAGTGTGGTGGTGGAGACGTCCTGCGTGTTATTTTCGCTAAAGTAAAGTTGCAGGGCAGATTCTATTTCCATTTTAGAGGGGGCGTGTTTCAAGAGGAAATCATTCAGGCGCCAATTATAGGGCCTGCGGGTGGGGGCGTTCAGGTCTAGGGTCAGGGTGATAGGGGCATGGTCAGACCAGGAGATGGGCAGGATCCGTGTGGATTCGGTGATGCGTAGTGTGGTATTGTTGACTAGAAAGTAATCTATGCGTGAGTGTGTGTGATGAGGGGATGAGTAAAAGGTAAACTGGCGATCTCCTGGGTGAAGCGCCCGCCATGCATCAAATAGGGCATGTTTCCTCGTTAGTTGGCGGAAGAGCTTAGAGTCCCGCAGGGCCCTAGTTTGGGAGGCCCGGGGGTTCACAACCAGGCGATCCCAGGTCGCCGAGTGGGGCAGGTTAAAGTCGCCCCCCACCACCAATAGATCGTGGTGAAAACGGGCTAGGCGCGCGAGAACCCGGCCCAGAAATCTGTGCTGATGGGCGTTGGGGGCGTATAGGGTGCATAGGGTTATATCCCGCGAATGCCATGTACCTCTCAGGATAATAAAGTGGCCTAGGGGGTCAGTGTAACAATCTGTGCAGGTGAAGGGGACGCCCTGTTTGACCAGGATTGCGACCCCTGCTCGTTTACGCGAACTAAAAGCCTGGTATGTTAAGGGGAAGTGTCTGGATGCAAACGTAAAGGAGTCGCCCTTGGAAAAGTGCGACTCCTGTACCATTATGATCTCTGCCCCCGACTGCCTGAACTCTGTGAGTGCTAGACGTCGCTTCCTATTGGAGTTAAGCCCGTGGACATTCAAGGATAACAACTTAGCCATACTGTGGGTGTAGTGAGCGCGGATTATACTTAGCTGGAGTCAGGCGCGCTGCATCCGGTTCTGGGAGGGTGGGCGGGGGGGGTCGCCGGGCCGGCGGCCACCGAGGTGTATCTTTGGGTCCTGCCTGCATGGAAGGGGAGAGAGAGGTATCGGAAAAGAAAGAGAAAGATGAGAACAAAAAAACATAAGGAGAACACAACATCATTCAACAATGGGGGCCCGAGTGGCCCGAGGGCCCGAGGGTCCCAACAGTTCCTTAAGGGCCCCCCGACCAGACAGTCCAGAAGTGTGGGTCGGGGGGTCAGGGGGGTGGTGTGGAGGAGCTCCACCGTGGGGGTTGGGAAAGGAGGAACTCTCAGGCTATAAGCCATGGGGGGGTCCGTAATCAGAAGGGCAGCCTCTTCGGGGTCTCGTCCGAGACAGGCCCGATATGTGGTGTACAGGTAAGGCTGGGGCAACCGGGGGGAGTGTAAAATAAAATAAGAAAAAATAAAAATAAAATGAATAACAAAAACAAAGAAAAAAAAAAAGGGAGGACAGGAGGGCTTCACGTGGCGTTCAATGCGGCTCTTGTGGCCAGGAGGAGCGTCTTATATGGGCCTGTGCCTAGGGGAGTTGCGGACAGGGTCCCGGCCTCTAGGGCGCTTGGGCGGGGGGACTCTCTGCCAGACCACCGGTGGAGGGGGTGGTGTGGCCACCAGGTCCCAGTCCGGCAGCTGGGGAACGGGGATGTCTAGTGTTTTGCAGAAGAGATCCAGGTCTTCGGGGTAGCGTAGGGTAGCGGATGTCCCCTGGTGGCTAGCTGAGAGGCTGAAGGGGAAGCCCCATCGGTACACTATGTCCTTGTCCTGTAGGGTGCGGAGCAGGGGTTGTAGTAGGCGTCGTTTCTGCAGGGTGATCCAGGAGAGGTCCGGGTAGAGCTGTAGAGGGTGGTTGTTGAAGACTAGATTACGGATGGGGCGAGCTTTACGCATTATGGCTTCCTTCAGTGGGTAGGAATTTACCCGGCATATGACATCTCGCGGTTTGGAGGCAGGGCCCTTTGGCTTGAGGGCTCGGTGAGCTCTGTCCATCTCAATGGGCTTGTCTGTTGGTTCGCCCAGTATGTTATTGAATAATTTCTGGAGGGTATGCTGTAGGTCCTCTGCCCCGTCCGCCTCGGGGAGACCGCGTATGCGGACGTTGTTGCGGCGCCCCCTGTTGTCCAAGTCTTCAATGTGCCGCTGCATGTCTCTAAGCATAAGGTGATGGTCTGATGCCTGAATTTGGGTGCGATGCACCGCCAGTTTAGTCTCTTGGATCTCCTCCTCCGCCATCTCCACTCTGTCAGCTAAGTGTTTGAGGCCTGTATGGATAGCCTGAATTTCAGCGCGGCAGGTTGCTTTAACATCCTCAATTAATTGTTTGAAGTCATCTTTCGTAGGGAAAGCCTGCATATAGGACTGCCATGGCTGGGGGGGATACTGGGAAGGATACTGAGGGGGCCCCCTGTTGTCATGGGGGGTGTGAGGTGGGCCGGTGGGGGATGACTGGTAACTGGGAGCCAGTTCCCCATGCCCTCTGGTCTCAAGGGGAGGGTGTTGGGGGGGACCCCCTGATGCGAACCGGGCCTCGGCCTGTTCTCCCAGCATGGCTGTGGCCCCCCCGTGCCAAGGGGCGCTGGTGCTTGCCATGGAGGCATATGAGGGGGGGGAGATCCCTCTCCGGTCCCCGTTCCCTGAGTGTGTGGCCGGATGAAATTGTCCACGGGCCGCGGGGGGGGCGGGTTGCGGCCTAGCACTGGTAGTGGAGCTGCCATGCTCCAAGAGTCCCATGGAGGCCTGGGAGTCGGTGGGGGTTAGCAGGGCCGGGAAGTCTTCCCGTGAAAACGTGGGAGAGGGGGAGAGCTGGGTCCCGCTCTGCAGTCCCGGGTCCGAGGCGGTGCGGGGGAGGCGGGGGGGGACCCCAGTGCAGTGGATGTCCCGGGAGCTAAGGAAAGCTGCGGCCTGTGCCTCGTGGTCTGCGGTGATAGGGCGGGGGTGCGGGGAACCACTCACCCGTTGCTGGGAGCCGTCTGGGCTCGAGGAGGTTGCTGAGGTTTGCGATCGGGTTGGGGATGGATCTGGATGCAGAGGTAGGCGAGGGGGAGAGGCCCCTGTGTTGGATGTGGCTGCGTCCGGCGCCATCTTGTCCTCTCCACCCGGCGGCATGTCGGGTGGTTTAAAGTAGCGTTCGAGGGTCGTGGAGGAGCTCGGCGGTGGTTGTGATGATCCCCGTGCCTTGCTGGACCTGGTGGTCCGCGATCCTCCCATGGACGGCTGCGGTTTCCCCGGTTTTTTTGCCGTTAAGCTGCGAGCAGGAGAGGAGCTCTCAAGGGATGCTTCCTTCCAGGCTGGCTTCCGGTCACGCCCCCCCACACACGATCATTTTAAATGACGTTTTTTAAAACGTTGTTTTTTTTCATCACAAAAAGTGATCGTGTGTACGCGGCATTACTCGCGGCTACCTACCGGAGCATGATGGGACTGCGACGTCACAAGACAGGCCTATATAACTCGCTGCGAGCCGCGCGCCCGGCATAACAGCGGAAGGAAGCATCGCATCAACATCTGGAGAACAGAAGAGGAAGAAGAAGAAGACGACATCACAGAGGAGGGGGCTCGCCGCCGCTAGTAATTGAGCTAACACACAAAGTTAGCGGCGGCGAGTCCTGAAGAAGAAGAAGACCCCCGGAGAGCGGAGAAGACCCCCGGAGAGCGGAGAAGACCCCCGGAGAGTGGGAGAAGACCCCCCAGCCGCCGAAGACGTCGAAAGAAGCCCGCCGGGTGGTGGGCGCTTTTATCAAAGCGCCCCCCCGGCGGTGGAAGAGAACCAGACGGCGGCACCCACCCCCCACAGAAGCCCGCCGGAGGGGGGCGCTTTTATAAAAGCGATCATACACACCCCCCCCCCGGCGGCCAACTAATAAAATATTTCAATACCCTGTGTGGTTTATTTGTGTTTACACTTTTTATTTGCAGGTGAATGGGTAGGGGTACAATGTACCCCATACTCATTCACTTAGGGTGGGGGGCCGGTATCTGGGGGCCCCCTTATTAAAGGGGGCTTCCAGATTCCGATAAGCCTCCCGCCCGCATACCCCGACAACCAACGGCCAGGGTTGTCGGGAAGGGGCCCTGTCCTCATCAACATGGGGACAGGGTGCTCTGGGGTGGGGGGCCGCAGTGCGCCCCCTGCCCCAGAGCACCTAACCCCCCCATGTTGAGGGCATGCTGCCAGGTACGGTTCAGGAGGGGGGGGCGCTCGCTCGCCCCCACTCCCTTCCTGACCGGCCGACCGGCGTGCTTTGGATACGGGTCTGTTATGGATTGTGGGGGGACCCCCATGCCGTTTTTTCGGCGTAGGGGGTCTCCTTACAACCCATAACAGACCTAAGGGCCCGTTATGCTCCTGAGGGGGGAACCCATGCCGGATTTTTTTTTTAAATCCGGCTGGGATTTCTCCTTCAGGATTCATAACAAACTCCGCCCACGTGTAGAATTGGCGGGAATCCGTGTCGGATCCCCGTCGCTTCTATGACGGCTTTGTCTCCATCGCGGCAAGCCAGCTCAGCGATGGCTCTCGCGATGGCGCTCGCAAGTGCTCAATCTCGCCGAGAAAGGGAGCGAGATTGACACAATATCCCAGTCACCTACTGTATATACACGCGTACACACATACACGTATACATACCTACATACACGCCCCCACACATACATTTATACATACATATTAGTTTTAGGCCCATTTCAGGTTTATTTATTTGTGCTGTCTATGTGTCTGTGTTTATTTTGTGTGTATAAATATTACCCTGTGTCTCTAGTGTTTGTGAGGTTCTTTGCTTCAACCTTCTTTATATTCCCTTTGTGAGTTATTTACATATGCGTTAAAAACCTGTTCCCTTCCCCTTTACTAATCATTCCCCCCCCTTTCCTGTGGAGAGAAAGGAGAGGGTGAGGGGGAGAGGAGTAAAACAACAAACAAAACAAAAAAAATTAAAAATTTAACAGCATTCATCTAAAATTGTAGTTTGTCTTTCTTACTAAGCATCCAGTATATATATATATATATTTTTTTTTGAGAGAGGAGTGAGTATATGTGGTTCAAGGAAAAGCGAGAGGAAAAAAAAAAAGGGACCGAAAAAGAAGAAGAAAGATAAACTCCCTCCTTTACTCCTATTATATCTGTGGGGCGTAATGTTCCCAGTCTGCCCAAATGTTGTTAAATCTATCCTGTTTGTCTCTAATCTTATGCACCCATCTCTCTGCCTCCATTATTAGGTTCACTTCTTTTTTCCATTCCATAAGGGAGGGGCGTGTTTTTTGTTTCCAATGCCTGGGTATTAGCATTTTAGCCACGTTTAATAGGTGTGGTATCACACTTTTCTTATGGCTGTTTATTGATCCCGGTATCCCATGAAATAAAAAATATATAGGTGATAATTCTATAGGTTGTTTGGTCATCTTCTTAACCCACGGTACTATTTCTTCCCAAAATGGTCTGATCTTTTTACAAGACCACCAAATATGGAGAAATGTTCCCTTTTCTTTACATCCCCTCCAGCAGCTTCCATCTGCTGTGGGGTATATTTGGGCCAATCGGGCTGGAGTCTGATACCATTTCACCATGAATTTATATGACATTTCTTGGATTTTAGAACTTATAGAGGTTGTATATGTTGATTCTATGAATGTTTTAATTTGAACTGGTGTAAATGTGTAATTTAACTCTTTTTCCCATTCTCTAATAAAATAAGGAATTGTATTTCCCTGTTCACTAAGAACCAACTTATACATTTGTGATAGCAGATGGTTAGGCTTCGACATTTTCACACACATATTCTCAAATATTGTGAGCGATCCTACTGTCCTTACTTTTGGTTTTAACTTACTGAAAAAGTCCGCCATTTGGTAGTATCTCCATTTAGCCATTTTCATATTCCCTTGAGATGATATTAATTCTGATAATGGTATTAGAGTCCCTTGGGGTGCATATCTTGAGCACATAGTATTCCTATTAGATCCCCATAAGCCCATTGCCCCATTTTCCTCTCCTGGAGGGAACCATGGATATCCTCCTAATGGAGCCATTGGGGATGTAGGTGGAGCATATTTCCCATCTTTGTTTAATATATCCCATATTGCTAGGGTACTCCTAGTCAATGGGGATGTCCATTTAGAAAGCCCCCTCATTTTAGTCGGTATCCATGGTGCTCCCATTAAATCTCTTCCTGCCATAATTTTTTCAACTTAAACCCATATTTTAGTTGGAGAGTCGTGGCACCAATTTAAGATACGTACCAGAGACATTGCTCTGTAGTACATAGATATATCTGGTAGTCCGATTCCCCCTACCTGTTTGTTTCTACGTAACGTATCGTAGGCTATTCTAGATTTTCCATCCTTCCATATGAAAGATATAAATGCTTTACGTATTTGTTTAAAGAAAACTTGTGGGATCGATATTGGTACAGTATATAGAAGATAAATTATTCTCGGTATAATGTTCATTTTGATTACGTTGACCCTCCCAAACCAGGTCAAGGAATGGCCTTTCCATCTCTGTAGGTCCTTCATTATCTCTATTATTAATGATCCATAATTCCGCTCATACAGAAGTTTTGTATTCGCTGTAATATGTACTCCTAGATAATATATTGATTCTTCTTCCCAGATAAACGGAAGGCTATTCCTCAGAGATGTGGCCATTACACCTGGTACATGGCTTGGTAGTACTACGGATTTATCAAAATTTATTTTAAAGTTAGACAATTCTCCATATTTCTGTACTTCCAACATCAATGCAGGTATAGACTTCTGAGGATTGGAAAGATAAAACAACAAGTCATCTGCATATGCAGAGACCTTATGTACTTCTGAACCTATATCAACCCCAACTATTCCCTTATTTTCCCTTACTTTACAAAGAAAGGGTTCTAAAACTATTGAAAATAATAATGGGGAAAGGGGGCATCCCTGCCTAGTGCCGTTCCGTATGTCAAAATTATTTGAAAGGGTCCCGTTTACCTTGACCCTACCTCTAGGATTGGCATATAATGCCAATATCCATCCCATCATCCGCTTCCCAAGACCTATTCCTTTTAATACCTCTGTCATGAACCTCCAGTTTACTCTATCAAATGCCTTTTCGGCATCCATTGATAGTACTACTTTTGGTTTCTTGTCTGGTCCATTCTGCATCCAATGAAGGATATGAAGGGCGCGAATGGTATTATCTTTAGTTTCCCTGCCTTTCATGAAGCCAGTCTGGTCGATATGGACTAATTGGGTTATATGATCTTGTAGTCTTATAGCTAGTATCTTTGCTAGGAGTTTGGTATCTGAATTCAAAAGGGAGATAGGTCTATAGTTTGCGCAAAATTGTGGGTCTTTCCCTGGTTTTGGTATTACCGTCACATGTGCCCCTAGGGCTTCCGGGGTCAAAGGGTTATTTTCTGTTATTTTGTTAAGATAATTACATAAAGGCATTACCAAGATTTTACTATACTTCTTATAATATGCGTTAGTTAGGCCGTCTGGTCCTGGACTTTTCCAATTTGGCAGATTTTCTATTACCTTACTTATTTCCTCCGTAGTTATTGGCCCTTCTAACTTTTTTATAATCCTTGGGGAGAGGGTTGGTAATTTAGAGTCTTTGATATATTTCTCTATCTCTTCCATCTCCCTCCTGCCTTCCCCCCTCAGTGGGGTTGTTTGTATATTATATAATTTGGTGTAAAACCGGTGGAATTCTGCTGCTATTGCTTTAGTGTCCTCTATTATTTTACCGTTTGCTGTTATTTTATGAACATGAGTGGTTTCTTGTTGTTTTTTTATTTGGTTTGCTAATAATCTACTACATTTATTTCCTTGTTCATAAAATTGATGGGCCAGGAATCGATATTTTTCTTTATTTCTTCTATCCAAGCATTTAGAAAGTTCTATCCTCAGTATATCTAGTTGGCTAGCTTCTTCTGGGTCTAAGTTGATTTTATGCTTGGTCTCTCGATCATGTATTTCCCTCAGCAACCTCTCTATTTCCTTCCTCTTTTCCTTTTTAACTCGAATACCATGTGCTATTATTTCTCCTCTAATAACGGCCTTGTGTGCTTCCCAGACTATTTGGTCAGATATTCCCCCATCTATATTATTCTTAAAGTACTCTACCAATTTGTATTGTATATCCTCCGCTATCTTTCTATCATCTAGTAGTGATTCATTTAGGCGCCATGTCCTCTCCTGGCAGCCCCCTGGCACCAAATGAAACACTATAACCACTGGGGCGTGGTCCGAAATTGTTATCAATTCTATAGTTGCAGATTCCACGCAGTCTAAATAATATTGATCTACCAAAATCAGATCTAACCGAGAGTATACTTTATGAGTCTTTGAGTAATAGCTAAAATCCCTCTTCTCTTTATTTAGCACTCTCCAGCTATCTATTAGGTGTAGAGACTGAAGGAGTTTTTTAATATGTTTAAGAGCTCTAAAAGATAGTGGGGTTTTACCTGTGGTAGTGTCTATTTGGGGATTAAGAGTGATATTAAAATCTCCTCCTAAAATTACAACCCCTTCCCTGAATTTTTCCAATAATCTTAAGGTTTTAATTAAGAAGCGAGCTGTACCAGAATTAGGTGCATAAATAGAAGCAAATGTATAACATTGTCCCTTCAGCATTCCCTTAATGAAAATAAATCGTCCCTCTGGGTCTGTCTGCACCGACATGGGCACTAGTGGGCAAGTTCTTCCAAAGGCTATTGTTACCCCCTTTGCCCTTGCAATCAGTGATACTGAATGAAACCATTGATTATATGGGAATAGGGGTAACTTAGGTATTGATCCTGCCATAAAATGTGTCTCCTGCAGAAAGGCGACATCCACTGCTTGGAGACTCAATTCCAGCCATAGACGACCCCTTTTTTGGGGGGAACACAAGCCCCTCACATTATAAGTCACAATTTTTATTGAAGTAGACATTACTATCTAAAAAAAAAAAAAATCTCTTGTATTTCTCGCCACATATCTCCTTTTCTCCTCTCTCTCTCTCAAAAGACCTGAGATGTATCTCACTACAATATAGCCAAACATTCTACTATATAACATAACATATAACATATAACCACTAAAGGAGGGATAGGTCCGTGTGGGCAATCTTTATCCCCACTCCTCCCCGAACCACCCCGCCTATCTGCTTCCGTGCAGATTAACCAGTCCCTTTCCAGGACCTACCTAATGGGGAAAGATAAACAAAATCCCCTCAAAACACGCAAAAAAAAAAATATATCAAATGAACAATGATAAATAATAATTTACCATCTTCTGTTCCCCGGGCTTCATGTGTATCATATTCAAAGCTTGTATATAAATCACTTATATCAGAAAAAAAAGAAAAAATTGTTTGAGACTCCTTAATCAGTTACCTAGATAATGTTTGAGCACTCTCCCTTCACTTCTCCCCTTTCTCTCCCCCCTCTCTCCCCTCGAAACAGAGGAGAGAAGAAAAAGAGAGGGAAAAAAAAAAAGGGGAAAAAAAAGGAGCAAAAAAAAAAAGAGGACAGGACAAGAGCAAAACTCCCCCTGCGAATGTCTCCCTCCCCCTGTGGGGAGAGGAGACGTCCACCAATAAAAGAAAAAGAAAAAAGGGGGGGTGGAAAAGAGGAGGAGCCATATTTACAGACCATTTATATAACAAATACAGTTAGGTCCCCTCAAATCCCCTCAGTCAATTACCTAGAAAGACAAATTGTTTCCATACTCTCCCCTTCCCTTCCCCCTCTCCCTCCTCTTTCCCTCCTCTTTTAGTGGAGTGGGGGGGGGAGACATCATCCTCCCTTCTACTTTAGCCCTCTCTTTCTTTGTGAGAATAGAGAAAAAGGATGAGCAGGAAAAAAAAAAAAAGAAAAAAAGGGGGGGGGGAATTCCTTATTGCTTGATTGTCCCATTTTACTATTGAACACTTTATGTCTCTATATTTTTTCTCTTTTTTTTCTTTTTTTTTTCCCCTCCTTATGGGTCTTTTCTTAGGACCTTATGCCAAGGCTCTGGGTGCTGCAAGGGTTTTTTAGTATTAAATCCTCTCCAATCCTGAAAGTCAGTTGGGGGAAGATCTAAAGTCTCTAGAAACATTTTCAGATCATCCTTGGTTCGAAGTGATGCCGTTTTCCCGTTCCGAGAAGCTGTTAAACGAAAGGGAAACCCCCAACGGTATCTAACGTCTACCTCACGTAGTGCCTCCAACACTGGTCTTACTGCCCTCCTTTGCATTAATGTACGGCGTGATATGTCCGGAAATATGGAGATTTGGGCTCCCTCAAATTCTATCATAGGTGTGTCCCATACAGCTCTCATTATCGCCTCTTTCACCGAATATTTGTGCATTTTACAGATCACATCTCTTGGCCTCTCTTTATTCTGATAGGCGGTGGCTGTCACACGGTGAACTCTATCTATTTCCATAGCTTCTGATGTCGATTCACCCTTGATTTGAAGAAATAGTCTCTGCACTATTCCTAGGATGTCCGCATTATGATGTTTCTCAGGTAGACCTCGTATCCGTATATTCTGACGGCGTTCCCTGTTCTCAAGATTGTCCAGACGATCTTTGTATATATTCAGGGCTTCTTCATGTGATCTAATAATGTCTTTGATGTCTTCTATAGCTTGTGTGATCTCCTCCTGACCATTTTCAATGACCTCCACTCTATTTCCCACCTCCCCCAACTCTTCTTTAAGCTCATCCACCACCTGTTTACATGAACGTTCTACTGTTGCTATTAACTGCTGTATATCTGCTTTTGTGGGGAGAGCCTTTATTTGCTCCAAAATAACCCCAATTTCTGTTCCGCCTGTCCCAAATGTGCCATATATATTGGGGTTTCCAAGTATGTCCATTGTATTCGTTGTATCTATTACCCCTTGCTCTTTAGGGGGTGTTCTATCAGATGTTCTATCAGGCAGTGTATTATGTGAAGCAGACATGGCATATGCTGATACAATGCTAGAATTTATACATTCAGCTTCTAGTGACGATTTTGTTTCTTGGGAGCTTTCTCTATTCCTCTCGTGGGGGTTGCTTTTATGTTCCCCCCTATCTTCTCTAGCCATTGCTATTGTCAGGGGGTCCTGGTTTATCTCTAAAGGGGTTTCTAGAGGGATATCTCTCACTTCCAGCCAACAGTCCTCTCTCTCCTTAGAGCTGCCATCCTCCCCCATACAGTCCATACTGTTCATACCTCTGGCAGTCTGTCCACCGCCCCTTTGCTCCATACTAGTGCTTCCGGGAGGTCCTCTCAGCGTTCCACCACCGCCCGCAGTCAGGGTGCCATGTCCATGTGCTGGAGAGCCACAGTTTGATGCAGGTACCGCTGTACCCCGTTTGGGAGTTAATGCTCCCCGTCCTTTCTTCAGGTCCGGGCTGTTAGCCTTTACCTCCTCCTCCCATCTCCTAGTTACAGCTCCAGATGTCTGACCTCCTCTCTGCGGCGTCATGTATGCTCTAAGCCCACCAACCGGGCTTCTGTTTCCTCCAGCAGCAGGTTGGAATGCTGCTCGTCTGCGGGTTGTCATCCTTGCTGCCGCTACTCCGCTACTCCGACTGACAATGTCTGAGTCCCTGTCTCCACTACCTTGTGTACTGCTATATTCACACTACACTTGCCGTTTTCACACTGCTTATGCTGCTTATGTCCAGGACACCTGTATAGTATCGGTGTCCGGATCAGCTGAGATCAGCGGCCAGTATAGGGATCCAGCAGGGATTGAGACGATTAGAGCAGCTAGGACGGGGGTCAAGCAAGGATCAGCTGGTATGGAGACAGGTAAGAAGATCCAGCGGGGATTGAAGTTCAGCTGAGGTGGCTAGTATAGAACGGAGACCAGGCAGAGGGGTCGGCATCGGCTAAGGCTAAGACTATAGCCATCCATCCATCAGCTACACTTCAGGTATCAGGTATCATGTTACTTCTGCGCCGTGCTGTGCTGTGCTTTGCTTTGCTGGGGGGAGTGCTTCTCAGACTCATCAATTAGTTAGATCTCCATGATCTCGTACAGCTGCATGTGTCCCGGGAAAAAGCAGGAGCTCTCACATTACACGTCCGTCCACACGTCCACTGACATCTCAACTATTTCCTATATTTCTTAATCGCTCCTCCCCCTCCGTGGAAAAGAACCGTCCAAGGCTCTATTTTTATTTTTTCCTTTGTAATCTCTTCTATTATCCTCAAGATCTTTTCCCAATAAGTTTTAACCTTTGGACATTCCCACCAAAGGTGGGCCATGGTGCCGGGTGATTTACAGCCCCTCCAACAATCTGCTGACTGGCCGGTCTTAAATTTACTGAGTTTTTCTGGTGTTATGTACCAGCCTGATAAGCATTTAAAATTCATTTCGGCGGATCGAATGTCGGAAGCCGAGGTATGGGTCAGTTTTAAAATTTTATCTATTGTGGTCCTATCACACCGTGTTCCTAATTCCTTCTCCCATTTTTTAATGAAGGGGTGTACCTCTAATTCCTCCCACTGTATTAAGATCTTATAAATCTTAGATATAGTTCCCTTCCTACTTTCCAAAGAACATAGTTTTTCTATGTCAGAAAGTTGGTCCTCCGTTCTTATAGGTTGGGGAAGTTTTTGAATAAAGTGGTTTAACTGTTGGTACCTCCATTTATTAAGTGTCATAAAGTTTTCTTTTTGCTCTATTTGCCTATAAGCTAATACGTGTCCTTGATGTGTAATATCTCTTACTTGTGCCTTATCATTTTTGATCCAGTTTCCCCCCACCTCTATTTTCCCCGGGGGGAAGTAGTCATTATCTTTTAGGAAGATGAGGGGAGAGTTGAAATTTTTATCTATTTTTTTTTGTGTATCATGGTCATTGGTCTATTTTTTATTCTAGTTATTTCATTTTTATTTTTTCTATCAAGGGGATGTAGTTGATTTCATAGATTCTTTTTTCCGTAGTCGCCAAATAGATGCCAAGATATTTGAGCTTTTTTACCCATGGGAATTTGTGTTCTAATCTGAGGGTTTGCATTTCTTTCCTAGGTGTGCTGGCGTTTAATATTTCCGTTTTATTAATATTTAATTTAAAGTTTGAAATTTCCCCATATTGACTACATACATTTAATAGTTCTGGGATAGAAGTTTTAGGATTGGTCAGGTAAAAGAGCACGTCGTCTGCAAATGCCGCCAACTTATGCTCTTCTTTTCCCACCTTAATTCCATTTATTTCAGGGCATTTACGTATTCTAGATAGAAAAGGTTCGAGGGACAGCACGAATAGTAATGGTGAAAGGGGGCACCCTTGTCTCGTACCATTTTCCATTAAGAAATATTGGGAGAGGCCTCCATTTATTTTAATCCTAGCCGTTGGGGCTTTATATACGGTTCTAATCCACCCCATCATCCTACTTCCGAATCCCATAGTTTTCAAGGTTTGTAACATGAATCCCCAGTCTACCCTATCGAACGCTTTCTCGGCGTCGATCGACAGGAGTAGACTGGGGATTTCGCTTCTCCTCATTTCCTGAATCAGGAGGAGGGTCCTTACCCCGTTGTCTCTTCCCTCTCGGCCCTGAATAAAACCTGTCTGGTCGGGGTGTATCAGCCCCGCCATCTCACGCTTTATTCTCTAGGCCAGTATCTTTGCGAACAGTTTTAAATCTGTATTTAACAGAGATATTGGCCGATAGCTCGAACAAATCCTGGTGTCCTTGCCTTCCTTAGGAATGACTGTTATTGTTGCCTCGGCGGCTTCTCTACTCAGGGTATAGTCCTTTCTGAGACCATTAAAATATTGACATAATCGAGGTATAAGAATATCCTTGCATTTTTTATAATAGAGTGCGGTGAAGCCATCAGGCCCAGGGCTTTTCCCTGATGCTGTACCTGATAACGCTAATTGTATTTCGTTTTCCGTGATCGGCCTGTCCATAGTTAATGCATCTATAGGTTTTACTGATGGTAGTCCCGCCCCCTGCAGAAAGTCTGAGGTTTTGGTTCTTTTCTCCTCGTTTTCCCAATTTTTCTGTTTAACTGCATATAAATTTTCGTAATAAACTCGGAAGGTTTCAGCTATATCTTTTGTTTTATACACCTCCTCCCCTTGTTCGTTTTTGATTTTTCCTATATAGTTTCTTCCTTTCTTTTTCTGAACCAACTTTGACAGGTGTTTACTGGATTAATTGCCTCCCATGTATCTTTCTTTTGCAATTATTTGTAAATCTCTTTTAGTTTCCTGAAATAAAAGATTTTTAAGTTGGTTGCGTTTATTAACCAATTCTTGATATAGATCTTGTTGCTGAGCCCCTCTTTTGTGTTTTTGTTCTAGCTTGTCTATCTCCTTGATTATTTTCTCCTTTTGAAGCCGGTTCTCTTTTTTCTTTCTTGCTCCTTCTGATATTAACGTGCCTCTAAGTAAGGCCTTGTGGGCATCCCATAATGTGGCTTTAGATATGTCACTTGTATCATTTATTTTGAAATATTCTTCTAACTCCTTTTGAACCCTGGTTAGACTATTTGCATCTTTTAATAGTTCCTCGTTGAGCCTCCAAATTTGGGGTGGCCTTGGGTTACCTGAAATGTTAAAGGACACACTTATTGGGGCATGATATGATATAGTCATGGGCTCTATTGTCGCATTCACCACCTCCTCCAATAGGTAGTGGTCAAAGAGGATATGATCGATACGGGAATAGCATCCGTGTACAGGAGAGTAGAAGGTATAATCTCGTGTCGCCGGGTTTAGCACGCGCCAAGCGTCTACTAGTTGACTACTATGCAGGTTGTTTTTTAGTTTTCTTAGTTGTTTTATGTTAGTCCCTGCTATCTGGGTTGTCTTGTCCACCTTTGGGTCCATGCAAAAGTTGAAATCACCTCCCAGTATAACCCTACCTTTTTTAAAGTCCCTTATCTTTCCTAAAATGTCGATTAAAATTTTTATCTGTTGGTTATTAGGTGAGTAAATATTTACTAGGGTGCATTCTGTCTCTTCTAATTTCCTTTTTAGTATGAGGAATCTCCCCTCAGGGTCTGTCAGTCTATCGATTAACAGGAATCTCACTCCTTTGGCGAACCCAATAGCTACTCCCCTCGCGCGTTTGGAGACAGTGTCCCCATAATACCATATAGGGAAGTCCATTGAGTTTAATTTCACGTTTGAGTCTAAGGTAAGATGGGTCTCCTGTAGATAAGCTACATCGGTTTTGATTCTCTTCAATTCCTTTAAAACTTTGTGTCTCTTTGTGGGGCTATTTAGACCTTTTACGTTATATGATACGCATTTTATTGTCGGCATTATCTGGTATTGGGGATCCTCCTCTTTGTTTCAAGTTTTAACCTCGACCTAGATTCATATACTTTCTCTATCAGTCTTTTTGGTGTGGTGTATCTCCCTCCCCTCCATCCCCATCCCTTCCCTCTTCCCATCCCGCCTCCCCCCTCCCTCTTCCCATCCCACCTCCCCCCCTCCCTCTTCCCACCCCCCTCCCCCCACCTCCCTAACCCTTCCCCCCTCCCTCCCCCCTCCCTCTTCCCCCCCCCCTCCCCCCACCTCCCTAACCCTTCCCCCCTGGCCAGAAATAGGCCTCTAAACCAATTTTATCCCTTGGTTTAGTTTCCCTCTGGGGTGGGGCCTATTTTCACAATCCCCTTCTAGCTTAGAAGGGGAAAAAAAGGAAAAAGAAAAGGGTGGCGGACGCTGAGTTTCTCTGGAGTAATGGGACCATCATGTTGTTTTAACCCACCCCCCTCCCCCCAAAAAAAGGGAAAAAAAAGATATGCAACAACGGAGAAATTTTAATTCCCGTCTGCCGTCTCCCCCTATTGACTCCATCCAGGTAGGTCTGGTATCTGTAGGTCTAATCTTTTACAGAATTCACTCAGATCTTCAGGGAAACGCAATAGTGCTGATTTCCCTTCTTTGAAACCTACCAAGCACGCTGGGAATCTCCAGTTATATTTAATTTTCTTAGTCACTAGTTGTTCTAGAAGAGGTTTTAATAGTCGTCTTCTAGCCAACGTCTCAGAGGCCAGGTCTACATAAATCTGAAGGGAAGACCCTTCATATATGAGGGGGGGGAGTCCCCTCAGTTTCTTCCATATTTGATCTTTCTCTTCCAACGAGTGAAATCTAACAACAACATCTCGGGGCCGTTCTGTATCACTTCTATTTGGTCTTCCCACACGGTGGACTCTCTCAATTCCAATCGGGTCTTCAGCGGTTTTGCCTAATATTGGATTTAGAATTGTCCCGATTATTTTCCTCAAATCTTCCCCTTTTCCTTCTGGGACTGCTCTAACTCTCAAATTCTGTCTTCTGGATCTATTTTCCTGATCTTCCAGTTTGTAGAGTATGTTTCGCTGTTGGAGGTGAAGCTGGGAAATTTGCTCCTTTAACTCGATTGACTCTTGTTTTTGTTTCTCTAGCTGTTCCTCCAACGTCTCTACCCTTGAAAGGAGATGGCCAAAATCCGTCTTTAAGCTATGTATCTCTCCTTTAATAGCGTTTTCAAGTCGCATCAGCATCTTTTCCATATCACCCTTGGTTGGAATTTGATCTTCAGGTCTCTCTTCTCTTCTCTTCTTCCCTTCTGCTCATCTCTCCATCCCCCACTCTGGTCTCTTCCTCTCTTGAGTCCTCTCTTAAGTCCCCCGATGTATCCCCTTGGGTTGGTTTCTGAGGTTTTCTTTCGTCCATTTTTTCTCCGTTTTCCCTTGTGAGGATTTTGGAGATCCTATATTTCTGGAGCTTGTTGCTTTAGACATGTATTGTTGGATTGTACTTGGTGTTGCCGCAGTTCCAGGTGTCTTTGGGGTTCATCAATGAGTACCTGTGCCAATATGGCAGCAGAACTGGGTCAGGGGAGCTAGGTTTTTTTTCCCCACGCCAGTGGGCCTTGATCAGGGATGCATGCACTGTCCTGTCACCATTTGAGGAGGCCACGAGGATGGTGAGCAGTGACAGTGCATGCATCAGTGAGACTGTCCCTCTTATTCACATGTTGGAGCACACGCTACGTGGAATAATGGACAGGGCCCTTGAGGCAGAACAGAGGGAGGAAGAGGAGGACTTCCTTACCTCTCAAGGCCCCCTTTACCCAGACAGTGGTCCTGCTTGCCCACCTAGCACACAGGAAGAGGATGAGGAGGAGGAGAAGGAGGATTGTATCAGCAGCATGGAGGTGGAGCCTAGCACTCAGCAGCAGCAGCAGTCATCAAGGGATCATTTACAGTCCCAAGGAGCACGTGGAGTTTTACGTGGCTGGGATGAGGTGCCTATGGATCCTGTTGTCCTCAGTGACCCAGAGGACTGTGGCCTGAATGCCTCAGCAAACCTACGCTGCATGGCCTCCCTGATTCTGCAAAGCCTGCGTAAGGATCCTCGTGTACGTGCTATTAAGGAGAGGGATCGATACTGGCTGGCGACTCTCCTTGATCCACGTTACAAGAGTAAGGTTGCGGACCTTATGTTGCCATCGCAGAGGGAGCAGAAGGGTCTGTGCAATGCGTTCCCAGAACCGGGGGGATTACCAAAACCTGGCTCTGGACAACGTCTTGCTGAGTCTTCGGTGAGTCACAGAAGGGGCGGTGGAGAAGGTGGTCATCTGACCGATGCATTCAGGCAGTTTTTTAGTCCGCAGCCCCAAGGTCTGACCGGTTCCAGCAACCATTGCCAGCGTCTGGTTTACATGGTCCGGGAATACCTAGGGGCAAGATCCGACTTGGACACCTTCCCCACTGAAAATCCTCTGGCTTACTGGGTCTTGAGGATGGATCACTGGCCAGAGCTTGCCCAGTACGCAATTGAGCTACTGGCTTGCCCTGCATCCAGTGTTCTTTCAGAACGGACATTCAGTGCTGCTGGAGGCTTTGTCACTGATCACAGGCTGCGTCTCTCCACCGGCTCTCTTGATCGACTGACCTTCATCAAAATGAATCAGGCTTGGATCAACACCAGCTACCAAGCACCTGATGCTGATATTAATGAATAATATCTTTTTGTTGAAAAGTCGGATCCCTTTTAGACTGCTGATGCTGAGTGACTGTCCTCTTATGCTGCTGATGGAATATCCTTCTCCTCCTCACTTTTCTTGCTGATAGCTAGTAAGAAATGTTGTGTTTCTGGGCTCCGCCACCAGTGCCTAAGGCACAATTTTTCAGCCCCTGTTTAACAGGGGCGCCTAATAATTTTTAATGCAATACTTTGCACGTGGCTCCCTGTTGCGCTCCAATTTGAGTTATTGTGAGGGGTTGCAGTGTTGTGTTGTGCCCAAGGCCCAATTTTTCTGCCCCTGTTTAACAGGGGCGCCTAATAAAAAATTTTTATGCAATTCTTTGCACGTGGCTCCTTGTTGCGCTCCAATTGGAGTTATTGGGAGGGGTTGCAAGTGTTGTGTTGTGCCCAAGGCCCAATTTTTCAGCCCCTGTTTAACAGGGGCGCCTAATAACAATTTTTGATGCAATACTTTGCACGTGGCTCCTTGTTGCGCTCCAATTGGAGTTATTGGAAGGGGTTGCAGTGTTGAGTTGTGCCCAAGGCACAATTTTTCAGCCCCTGTTTAACAGGGGCGCCTAATAAAAAATTTTGATGCAATAATTTGCACGTGGCTCCTTGCTGCGCTCCAATTGGAGTTATTGGGAGGGGTTGCAGTGTTGTGTTGTGCCCAAGGCACAATTTTTCAGGCCTGTTTAACAGGGGCGCCTAATAACAATTTTTGATGCAATAATTTGCACGTGGCTCCTTGTTGCGCTCCAATTGGAGTTATTGGGAGGGGTTGCAAGTGTTGTGTTGTGCCCAAGGCACAATTTTTCAGCCCCTGTTTAACAGGGGCGCCTAATAACAATTGTTGATGCAATAATTTGCACGTGGCTCCTTGTTGCGCTCCAATTGGAGTTATTGGGAGGGGTTGCAAGTGTTGTGTTGTGCCCAAGGCACAATTTTTCAGCCCCTGTTTAACAGGGGCGCCTAATAACAATTTTTGATGCAATACTTTGCAAGTGGCTCCTTGTTGCGCACCAATTACAGTATGTTTGAGGGGTGCCCTTTTTTCTAAAATGTTTCTTTCACAAAATAATAATGGCCCCCCACCACCGCTAAAATATTCGACATATTGTTGCCACACATTACTTTTTTTTATAGTCCTCTCATGTTGTGCAGGGACATTTCTAAACATGTGCCACTACTAAAGACACCCAGCAGGTGTGATATTTAAAGGAATTTTTTTATTTATTTTTTCACTTTAAGCATCATTAAAATGGCTGCTCCGCAAAAAGGGTCTGTGCAATGCGTTCCCAGAACCGGGGGGATTACCAAAACCTGGCTCTGGACAACGTCTTGCTGAGGCTTCGGTGAGTCACAGAAGGGGCGGTGGAGAAGGTGGTCATCTGACCGATGCATTCAGGCAGTTTTTTAGTCCGCAGCCCCAAGGTCTGACCGGTTCCAGCAACCATCGCCAGCGTCTGGTTTACATGGTCCGGGAATACCTAGGGGCAAGATCCGACTTGGACACCTTCCCCAAGTGGCTCCTTGTTGCGCACCAATTACAGTATGTTTGAGGGGTGCCCTTTTTTCTAAAATGTTTCTTTCACAAAATAATAATGGCCCCCCACCACCGCTAAAATATTCGACATATTGTTGCCACACATTACTTTTTTTTATAGTCCTCTCATGTTGTGCAGGGACATTTCTAAACATGTGCCACTACTATAGACACCCAGCAGGTGTGATATTTAAAGGAATTTTTTTATTTATTTTTTCACTTTAAGCATCATTAAAATGGCTGCTCCGCAAAAAACGGACGTTTAAAAAAAAAAAAATTCCCATTAATACATGTTCCCTGGGGCAAGACCCGGCTTCTGAACGACGTTTTCCAACATTTAATTGAATTTTGGTCTTTAAAACGACCGTTTTTGAATTAGAACGTTCGGGTCCCATAGACTTCAATGGGGTTCGAAATGTTCGCGCGAACCCGCGGTCTGTTCGAACGTTCTGGTGCGAACCGAACCCGGGAGTGTTCGGATCATCCCTACTCCCCAACAACCTCAGAAAGATGCAGATTTTGCTGGTCCTGCTGTCAGGCCAGCTGTTCAGGCATAATTTGGGAACACCCCTCGTCTTCCTAGTCGCCTTCCTGGGAGTGGCAGGGGACCTGGCATAAGGGGAGGATGTTGAGGGGCCGGAGATGAGGGGGGTGGAAACAGAGGGACTGGAGAGGTTGGGGGTGGACACTGAGGGGCTGGAAAAAGATGGGGGGATGGCTTGGGCTGGTCCGGGCAACCCATGGTCCTCCTCCAAAACCAGGTAGAGCTCCTGGTCCTGGACAACAACCTCCTCCTCAACCGTCTCCTCCGTAGAGGTGTGTCCAGATTCCTCCAACAAGTCCTCTTCCAGGGGGGCAGCCAGAGGGACTGGATGCTCGGGGGATGTCTCTGGATGGGCCCTGGCAGCAACAGATGGCCCTGCTCCCTCCTGCACATCTGTGGATGACACAAAAGATGCACATGTTGGTGGACCCACACACTTGGCACATGTTCCCTTCCACCCCCACACATGCTACACAACAGATAGTATATAAAACACACTTACCTGTCCTCAGGGCTGGCACAACAGACTCACAGCCCCCAACTCCCTCAACCTGCGTCCTCTGCAGGCAGCGGGCGACCACCTTCTCCTCCTCAGTCAGGCGGACGTTGCAGGGTGGGCCCCCTCCAGTGCCCCTGGCATGCAGAGCTCTCGCAGTGCATCAGATGCGCTACGCCTGCATAATTATGCGCGCATCTACAAGAATCTGGCCCTTTTACTCCTGCTTGTGCACCATGAGTCATGGCGCACAGGCTTGGTAAATGACCCCCATAGTGTAGCCAATTGAAATCAGCAGGCTGCCCTATGCATGTCACAGGAAAAAACAAGCCACAAAACTTTCTCTCCCACTATGCTAGATGTGAATGGGGCCTGATAGTAAAATGTGTGTGATAACACAAGAATAATGAGGCTCCATTCACTTCTGTGCATTTCCTTGCATTTCAGAAATACGCTGCAAAATCACAGTAAAAAAACTCACCAAGCTCCAGTCTAAAAAAAATCTGAAGCTGTGCGATGAGTTAAAATGTTAAAAGAGTTTCCACTATGCAGAGATGTAAAAGGGGCGTAACAGCTGTTTCTGTCCACTTCCTCATTAAAAAATGTGCAGCTGGGAATGGGAGGGTGGATGATGCAGGGTGTATGCTAATGAGGTCAGCTGGTCAACTACTTCTTGTGTTATGACCTACAGTCTGTAAGGACATAAGACAGAAGTAATAAATATGTTTGGAATCATGGATGGAGGACGGTTAGGTACATGTCTGTAGATTTTATGGAAAGCTTTGATATTTTTGCAAAAAAAGTACATGAATGCTATATTGGTGCATAGGGGAGCTGGAATTCAGAAAAAAGCTAAGGTGAACTTATCTTATAAGAACGTGAAGCATTAATATATTTGTAGACGAGAAAACAAGTCTAGTCTCATAGGGTGTGGCAAACCGTGAGAGCCTGGGGCAATCAGACTAATTAATGAATTAAATTACTGATCTGAATTACGGGTTGAATAAGTAGTGTAACTGAGTGTAACGAAATTATGTGAAACATATGACTGCCAACTATGTGTGTGCAACAACATTAAAAAATAAATAAAGAAAACACACCTGATAACAGGTAATGCAGACACGTAACACTGAAGACAAAACTAGAATAGTCAGATATATAGTCAGGTAGTATACCACCTCTGAAATATGACAGTTTCAGTAAAAGGAAATTCCCATATATCTGTCATTGTGCCCCAATAGAGATAGAAAATACAGAAGGCACCATGAAGACAACTACCTCTTTTGAAACCCCCCCCCTTTTTTTTTTCTTCATAGCACTAAATGGAAATTACGAAAAGACCACAAAGACGGATTCAAAGGCGACCCTTTAATCCTGTTGTGGTTAAAGTGGAGTTCCACCCAAAAATTGAACTTCCACTTTAAGTGAAGGTAACCCTTGACATGCCACATCTGCCATGTCATTTTTTTGGGGGAGGCTGATACCCTCTTTTTAGAGGCATGCAGCTCCCACTTCCTCCCCAGACAAGAAGGAAGATTACCTCTCCCCTCCCTCCCTTCAATCTTCTGAGACATGCCACAGGTCCCAGAAAATTGCCCGGCCATTCACAGGGCACAGCGCGGCTCGCGCGTGCACAGTGTGTAACCAGCTGTGAAGCCACACAGTAAGAATGACGAAGCCACAGAGAGCGGGGGTTTGTTTACCCGCATTGCTGGCCCGCGGGACAGGTGAGTGTAAGATTATTAAAAGTCAGCAGCTACACTTTTTGTAGCTGCTGACTTTTAATTAAAACATTTTTTGGGCAGACCTCCGCTTTAAAATGAAACAAGTGCAATCTAGCAAAGAAAGGCCCTCAGATCAGCTGCAGTCTTGCTCTAACGTACCCCCCCCCCCTAAATCAGTACCACTGGACCAAGCTCTACCTGATTTGAGGAGCAGTACAACTTTTTTTAAGAATAAACATAGAAACGGACTTACAAAACGAATACAAAAAATCTAACATGATATAGGGGCAAATACTATATATATATATATATATATATATATATACAGTACAGACCAAAAGTTTGGACACACCTTCTCATTCAAAGAGTTTTCTTTATTTTCATGACTATAAAAATTGTAGATTCACACTGAAGGCATCAAAACTATGAATTAACACATGTGGAATTATATACATAACAAAAAAGTGTGAAATAACTGAAAACATGTCATATTCTAGGTTCTTCAAAGTAGCCACCTTTTGCTTTGATTACTGCTTTGCACACTCTTTGCATTCTCTTTATGAGCTTCAAGAGGTAGTCACTTGAAATGGTCTTCCAACAGTCTTCACAGAGTTCCCAGAGATGCTTAGCACTTGTTGGCCCTTTTGCCTTAACTCTGCGGTCCAGCTCACCCCAAACAATCTCGATTGGGTTCAGGTCCGGTGACTGTGGAGGGCAGGTCATCTGGTGCAGCACCCCATCACTCTCCTTCTTGGTCACATAGCCCTTACACAGCCTGGAGGTGTGTTTGGGGTCATTGTCCTGTTGAAAAATAAATGATGGTCCAACTAAACGCAAACCGGATGTAATAGCATGCCGCTGCAAGATGCTGTGGTAGCCATGCTGGTTCAGTATGCCTTCAATTTTGAATAAATCCCCAACATTGTCACCAGCAAAGCACCCTCACACCTCCTCCTCCATGCTTCACAGTGGGAACCAGGCATGTAGAGTCCATCCGTTCACCTTTTCTGTGTCGCACAAAGACACGGTGGTTGGGACCAAAGATCTCAAATTTGGACTCATCAGACCAAAGCACAGATTTCCACTGGTCTATTGTATATTCCTTGTGTTCTTTAGCCCAAACAAGTCTCTTCTGCTTGTTGCCTTACTTTCAGTGGTTTCCTAGCAGATATTCTACCATGAAGGCCTGATTCACACAGTCTCCTCTTAACAGTTGTTCTAGAGATGTGTCTGCTGCAAAAGGTGGCTACTTTGAAGAACCTAAAATTTGAAATATATTTTCAGTTGTTTCACACTTTTTTGTTATGTATATAATTCCACATGTGTTAATTCATAGTTTTGATGCCTCCAGTGTGACTCTACAATTTTCATAGTCATGAAAATAAAGAAAACTCTTTGAATGAGAAGGTGTGTCCAAACTTTTGGTCTGTACTGTATATATATATATATATATATATATATATATATATATATATATATATATATAATCCAATAAATAGATGTGATATCTGTAGTATGCAAAAATCTAATTTACTATGTATTCAAACATGTAGAGCTGGGATCCTCAAACTACGGCCCTCCAGTTGTTGGGGAACTACACATCCCATGAGGCATTGCAAAACTCTGACATTCACAGACATGACGAGGCATGATGGGAATTGTAGTTCCTGAACATCTGGAGGGCCGTAGTTTGAAGACCCCTGATGTAAAGGATGGCGCAAAGTGTCGAGAGGAGAGGAGGAGTTGCAGCCAGGTGGAGGGAAAAGAGTATAAATATGTTATTTATTTTGTAATAATTATATCATCATTATCATTCTTTGCATGTAGTTAACTACCTGACCTTGGCTTGGTATGAAAAGTTCCCCAAATTTTCCACTTCTTATGAAAATGGTTGTAAACCCATTACAACAACTTTATGCTACATATAAGCCTATATTAAGGCGTACCTGTAGCTACCCAGAATATCTCCTAAACCTGCACGGTTTAGGAAATATTTCCTGTCCCCTGCATGTGCCCATGTGATCGGCATGCGTGGGAGTGACGTCATCGCGGCTCCAGCCAATCACAGCTCCGGAGCCATGATACCCGGAAGTAAGCACCGGGAGAAATGTTGGCCGCCAAGGGGGAGACGTGGACCGCTGCGGGGGCTTCAATATAAGGTAAGTAATACATAATGAGCTTGTATGCTATGCATACTAGCTCAATATGCCTTTGTCTTGTAGGTTTTTTTTTTTTTTTTTTCAAAATAACTTTATTGAAGAGCAGTACAGTACAATTTAATGCCACCAGAACATCCTGGGGCGGAGCGAAATACACACAATACATATTAAAGTAATCAACTTAGTATAACAACCGTCACTCGGTATTAATTAGGTTACCCCCCTTCACTTTGTACTAACTATCATGTGAAAGTACGTCTAACCAGTAAGTGCACTTAGTTCCAATGTCCGTGCCGACATCCCTTATGGGTAGTAGGGTTTTGTTTTTATTTTTTTAGGGTTTACTTCCTTTTTAAGTGATTGAACATATTGAACTATTGAAATTCCGACAGCAAAAGTCCGATGGACCATACACACTGTCGGAATTTCTGACGATAAGCTCACATTGGACTTTTGCTGGAGGAAATTTTGACCGTGTGTACGGGGCATAAGTCTTTGAGTTTTTTGTTTCAAAGAAAAACAAACGTGTTATAATTACCCCCGCCGGTGCTCCTAGCTCTTTTTCCCCCTGCTGAGTGCCCCCAAAGCAAGCTGCTTGCTCTGGGAGCACCAGTGCACGCTTGCTCCCAAGCTGCCTCTGTGTGTCTAAAAGACAGAAAGTGCGCAGATCGGCCCTACCCCCCCCCCAATCCCTCCTCATCAGCTGTGATTGACATCAGCCAATGGCTCCCGCAGCTATGTCTCAGCCAATGAAGAGAGGGAGATCTAGGAGAGCCAAGGTTCTCATGCACAGCACTGTATCAGGGTGGATAAGTATTAGGGGGGCTGTGAGGGGGAGCAGCACACTAAAGGTTTTTTACCTTCATGCATAGAATTTGTGAAGGTAAAAAACTTTTACAGCCACTTTAACCAACACTTCAGGAATAAGTGTGTCATTCTCTTTGTGTAATGCACAAAAACAGGCTTGTGAATGATTGCACGACTGCCTCAAAACAAGGGCCCAGATTCACAGAGCGATTACGCCTGTGCAAAAGGAGATGCGCGTGCGTAAGTCTAAATGTTTGCGTGCGTTTCGATGCACGGCATCCCCAAAGCGAGATACGCAAGAAATCTACTTTTTTTGGTCCGGTGTAATTTCTTTAGACAGGCGCATCCGTCCGCGCAAAATTGCGCTAGACAGACCATTGATTTGCTAGTCAAATATGCTAATGAGGGACTTACGGGGATCCACAAAAGAACGTTGGGGCAGCGCAGGCGACGCAGTGTGCGCAACAGCAAAATGTCCTGTCTAAAATTAGAGCATATAAAAGCTGGTCTAAAAAGAGAAAAAAAGTCTACTTGTTAGATAAAGCAACACTGTTAGTGAGGAGCTCAGCAGTCACACGTGTTGCACAACAATCTGTATGCCAACATGCCAGGGGCATCGTCGCGCATAGCTATACTACTGACTTTAGATGAACAAAGAAGGATGAGGGCACGGAGGATGGCACGGAGGATGGCACGGGAGAGGATATACCGCACCCGCATAGACCTGTTTGGCATGAGTGATTCTGAGGTGTATCGCATTTTCAGATTCACCCCTCATTTCATCCTGGAATTAACCACAACCCTGCAGGAGGACATCATCAGCCCAACACAACGCTCACATGCAGTGCAGCCACTGGTCAAGGTCATGGCAACACTCCATTTCCTTGCCAGTGGCTCTTTTCAGCGTACAAGTGGAGTGGTGGCTGGGATGTCACAATCCTCCATGAGCAGATGTGTGCACCAGGTTGTCCCTGCAATCCTCAGACGCATGGCCAACCAAATCATCAAACCCACCACTGAGGAGCTGCGGCTGAAGGCAATGACAGATTTCTACAGAATTGCCAGATTCCCACGCACTGTGGGGGCCATTGATTGCACACATGTGGCACTCCAGCCCCCCCAGGAGACAGAGCACATGTACCACAATCGGAAGCATTGGCATTCCATCAACGTACAGGTGATAGTCGATGCCCTTTTTTTCACATTATGGACATTTTAGTTGTTAAAAGAGCTACATAATTAGTAGCCCTTGTTTGGTTTTAGCGCTACACTTTTTCTTTGTTTTTCATGTTTCCAAAATTGATCTATTTTGTAGTGTTGGCTGCTTACATTTGTGTCTTTTGAACAGTGCGGTGTTATATATAATATTTACTATTGTATATACCTTTTTTCCGATGCCCAAGGCCTCATATGGCACGTCCGTGCCAAACACCCAGGGTCCAGCCATGACAGCTACATATACAATCAATGCCACATCCAAATGGAATTCGATCAGAACGTGTATGGGGACACCTGGCTGGTTGGTGAGTGACATGGGTGGCAGGCATGACTATCCCCTCCCATGATGCACACATCACAAGGGGCACATGCATGACTAACATCCTCTTGTCTTTTCCCTTACAGGTGACTCTGCATATCCACTGGGACCCCATCTCATGACTCCTATCCGGAACCCCCAAACCCCAGGAGAGGAAAGATACAATCAAGCACATGCCCAAACACGAGCAGTGGTGGAGCGCACCTTTGGCCTCCTGAAGTCACGTTTCCGATGCCTGGATAAGTCTGGGGGTACCCTCTTGTATTCCCCAAACTTTGTGTGCCAGATCATCGTTGCATGTTGCATGCTGCACAACTTCGCAGTAAGAACGGGCCTGCAGATTGACGTACGTGATGACCTGACCCCTGAACCAGACAATCCCCCCTAACCGAGGCTACCCCATCTTCTGAGGGAAGAGCAGCCAGGAGACAACTCACATTGGGCATCTTTGCATGTTAAACACACACATTAATCATGGCACAATGAGAATTCATGCATGCACACCACCCTAGCACACACACCCCACATCCACATCAAATTGGATTGGCACCAGTCCACCATGCAGGACTTGTGAGCAGCAACGCCACGCCAAGGCTCCAATTATGTCACTGTACATTCATACACCATTCACACGGACCTGGGGATCACTTCTCCCTGGTCCTGGGGAACCCTTCTCCACCAAAATTGAGGGTGACACCCCTTTTCCGGCAGGAATGTCACCCCCACATTCAAACAGCATTCACAACCCAACAATCAAAAAAGGGGAAAAATGATTGCCCTTTACGTGAGCCACGCCTGGGGCACCCCCGGCCACGGCCCGGCTCCTCAGGGGAGACTCATGGGGGAGTGGGAAAACTGGGGAAGGAGAAGCAGCCCCTGATCTCTGCCCACCTGGCGGCCTGCCCTCCAAGGCCACGGCTATTCTGTCCAGGGCAGCACCAAGTGTTGCCGTGTTGGCCTGGATAGCCTGGGTAAGGGCCCTCACATCCTGCCCAACGCCTGCTGATGTAGTCTGCAGGTCGTTTAGGCAGGTTGTGAAAGCCCGGGAGTGGGAGTCCAGGTTCCCCAGCGTATCCTTGATGGAGGAAGGCTCTCCTCCATCCGCACCAATGTCTGGCTGACCTGTCCCAGATGGCGGGTCTGAAGGGCCTGGTCCCTTCTCAGAGTGGCGGGCAGGAGATCGGCCACCCCCCTGGTGTTCTGGGACGACTTCCTGCCTCCAGCTGATGCTTGTGGCCGGGGAGAAGGGGAGGCCCTTGGGAGGGGAGCCATGTTGGGGGAGGAGGGGGGGGGCTCCCCCTTAGGGAGGGCTGCCTGCTACCAGCCAGAGGGGAAGAGTCCTCAAAAACCAAAAGTCCAGTGCCTGACATGGACTCCTCCTCCTCATGATTCTCCTCCTCCTCTTGAACCTCCTCTGCCGACTCCGGCCTTGTTGGGAGGGCCTCATTAGGCTTCTGTCCTGGGGATGGTGCGGTCAGGCCAGATGGCCCTGCACCCTCCTGCACATCTGTGGATGACACAAAACATTCACAGGTTGGAGGATCCACATACTTGCCACGTATTCCCTTTCACCCCCTCCCCCACACATGCTACACACCTGATATTAAAAAAAATACTTACCTGGCACCACGGGCTCCGGACTTGAGTCAAAGCCGGGCAGGCCCTCCACTTCATGCCGATGAAAGGTCAGGGCCACCGCACGCTCCTCCGCTGTCAGCCTAATACGGCATGGTGGGCCCCCTCCTGTGCCCCTGGCATGGGCATGCATTTTGGACAGCTTCTGTTTGACCAGACGCCGGAGGTCATTAATTTTTTGGTCAATCCCAGACCGGGTCCGTGTCTCCCCCTACCCCGCTGAATTGACCTGCTCAGTGATGAGGTCCAAAATCTCCCTCCTCCTGGCCGGGGTGGTGTTGGCACTGTCCGGGCCGTGGAGGAAACGCCCATAATCGCTAATGGCCCGGGCAAGAATTCTTTTTTCCCCCACAGTAAAATTGAGTTTTCGCTTTCTCTCTGTCATACTTCCAAAAAAACTCACTCCCAGTCAACAAAAATCAGTCACAAAAACAAGCACAACCAATCAAGCAAGAACACACACAAAGAGAAAACTAACACCCAAAAAATCACACAAGCGCTCAGCAAAAAACAGTCACAAAAACAAACAGCAAAAAATCAGCAAGAAAACAAACGAACAGAAATATATCAAACAAACAGTCTCTCAAACACTTATCAAAAAACACTTTCAAAGATCTACTAACAAACACTTGATCACACAGAACACTAATCTGACAACTACAAAACACAACGCAACGAACAAAAGGACAAAAGCACTTGGTTAAATGGGAAGGGACAAAGGGATGTACTTTTGCAATGCGTTTGTGTCTGTCTATTTATGCTGTTTGCGTAGTTCACTAAGTTGCCCTAGTCCATTTCCAATTTCACTGATTGCGCCGCTCCCGAGTTGTGAGCATGTGCACAGCGGAGCTGACCATGGTCTCCTTCAAGCGCGCATGCGCGAGCCGGCCAGCCCTTCATTTGCATGGGGTCACGGCTCATTTCAATGTAACCCGCCCATGTCCTTCCCAATTTGTATTACTCCGCCTTACGCCTCTGAAATAACGTTACGCATGAGCAATTTTCTGCGCAAAAGCTACGAGAATAGGGTGGTTACGCGGCAAAATTGCGCAAGTCTAACGTAAAGGCGGTCCAATAATGCGCAGATGTACGTGAATCTGGGCCAAGGTGTGCAATTGCAAATGTGCATTATAAGTGCAGAATGTAATTACATATACATGAAATTATAAACTTGCCAGAGAAAACCAACATCCCCCAAAAAGTTAGAGGAACAGAAGGACAACCCCTGAAAATGGAACACTATACATACTAAATCTGCCTCACCAGGCAAGGAAGCCAGTGTCCTTTTCAGTGTCAAACAGGGGATGGAATTTAATCTGTGGGTGACCTTGTGGCAACAACATCCTTCAACTGGAAAATCAAAAGAGTTATGCAGAAAATTATTGTCCAAACTCTAGCTGCATTCAGTCGGATGTAAGCTCTGTTCTGATAGTTTGGCAGCAGGTGGCACCACCTGTCAGAAAACAATAGCTGTAGTTGAAGATTTATTTATCTACGCAGTAGCATGCGTCAACGAGTCTATTGTGTCTATGTTTTCAATTAATTCAAGGGTTGAGCAAAAAATAAAGCAAAAATCTGTGTGTATGAGTATCCAATAAGCATAAAAATTGTGCACAAAGGATATAACTGAATAGTATCTTCCTAGGCTACATGCACATGGACACATTTCCCAATGCATCATAAAGATAATGCTTGTAGTGGAACCTCGGATTGCGAGTTATGCGGTTAACAAGCGTTTCGCAATACGAGCACTATATTTATCAAAATCCTAACTCGGTTTGCGAGTGTTGTCTCGCAAAACTAGTAGAATTCAAGCCAAAGCGGTGTGCAGTACCACATTTGGCCTGAGGTAAGGGGGGGCAGGAGATGAGTGGAGCCAAACGGTGCCGAACGGCGCCGTTCGGAGCAGTTCGGAAATGATCAGAATGACTCAGAAATATTCCATTCCCGAGCCTTTCCGAGGTTTGCCAAGGTCAGGATCATAATGCATCTTGCCATGGGGCAGCCATGAAAACTTTCCTTCAAGAAAGACATATGGGCCCAGATTCACATACATCAGCGCATATTAATGCCGCCGTAGCGTATCTTCTTTACGCTACTCTGGCGCAACGCAGAGAGAGGCAAGCATGAAATTCACAAAGTAAATGCTCCCAATGTAGCGTATAGTCATAGGTGTAGTCAGCGTAAGTCAAAGTAGGTGGAAGTGGGCTGGAAGAGGGCGTGATATATTTAAATGAAGCGTGACCCCATGCAAATGATGGGCTGAGCTTCAAAAAAACAAACTGGGCATGTGTCGGCTCTTGGACACATGCGAAGAATCACGTCGGGACAAACGCCTAAGGTACGTTGAATCGCTGAACGTAACCTACGCACAGCCCTATTCACGTAGCACTACGTAAACGATGTACAATACGACGGCTGTTCCCTCGTCCATACCTTTGCATGACTTACCCTTGCTTTATGAGGGGTAACTTTACGCCGGACGTAAGCCTTTTCCGCCTGGCGCATCTACGTTCGTAAATCGGCGTATCTTACTCATTTGCATATTTAACATGGGTACGCCGATTGCGTCCAGTGTAAATATGTGCCCAAGATACGATGGCGTAGGACACTTCGGTCGTATGAAGCCAAATTTCAGGCGTATCTTGCTAACAGAATCAGGCGCATTGAAACAACGGCGCATCCGTGCCCTTACGCGGCGTATCTGTAGATATGTCGGCGTAAGTGCTTTCTGAATCCGGCTAATGATGTCAATGGCATTGCCTGCAATTAGCCTGGACCTCAAACCAATTGAAAATCTATGGTGGAAATTAAGGAAAATGGTCTATGACAAGACTCCAACCTGCAAAGCTGACCCCCCCCCCCCCCCTTCTGCTTGATCTGAAAAAAAACAGCTGCAATTGACTACAGTTTTCTTTCTTTTTTTTGTTATAAGTGTTTCTTAAAACAAGAAGGTTGGAATGTTAAATGAAAATGGTTTTGAGGCATGTCTGTGATTAGTTTTTTGTCTACGCAATTAAACAATTGAATAAACCATTTTCCCAGAGTGGCGATACTTTTTGCAAGGGGGTGTATGAAAAAATATATTTTTTAAACAATTCAGGTCAAGGTGATAATATAAATGAAATAATTGTGATTAAATTATACAAAAATAGCAGTCTATCGAATAAATCAAATTTGAAAGTGTATTTTCAATTTTGTAGTCAAATTTGAGAAAACAAATTTGAGAAAACACTGCATACCTATAAAAAGTTAAAACAATAATACTTTTCATTGCTTCTGAGGAGAAGTTGTCAATGCTGACTGCAAGCATCATCTAGGTCAGGGGTATGGAAATAAAATCCACAGGGGTTTGGTCACTAAATTTTTACTTCCAGCGGTGGTCTAAGTGTCATATTGGTGCTATGACTGGGATTCTTCACATCACAGGTTCCTGTGCATGTCACAGTCCCCCTTATGATAACATGCAGGGTTAGTGTGAGGTGAAGGAACTGGTGTGGCAGTGCCCATTTATGTGGGCACTCAAGCAACTATTTGCCAAAGCTGTGGTCTGGATAGAACTGTGAATGGGTCAGGATCCAGGCCTCGGTCCGCCATTTAGCGACGCCTGATCTAGGTCAACGTGATCTGTTCCAATGGCTGGACTACAGACAGGCCCTAAAATACAATAGAGAAGTCCAAATCCAAACCTTTAACCTTCAAATAAGACAGGCCAATCCCTTTCGGTTTAATCCTTCATTATATAAGAGCTGTTACATGATTTAATTTATCTACATATACTAGGGTTGATTTACTAAAACTGGAGAAAGCTAAATCTGGTGCAGCTTTGCATAGAAACCAATCAGCTTCCATTTTTTTGTCAAAGCCTAACTGAACAAGCTGAAGTTAGAAGCTGATTGGCTACCTACCATGCACAGCACCAGATTCTGTGTGCTCCAGTTTTAGTAAATCAACCCCATTAAGTTGCGATGATATCTACAGTTTTACTAAGGCTTGGCTCACAGTGCTGCGACACCAAAGTTGGGTGACTTTCAGTTCGACTTTGCATTGCAACTTGTTTGCGACTTGCTATTAACTTCAATGCGATTTTTATCAATACAGAGTGTTACGCATATTACTGAGCTCACAAAACCCTCTGAAGACACAATAAAAGTCGCAAGGATAAGACAAGGAAATTACTTTCTTGCAACTGTTGTGATTTTAAAGTGGTTTTAAAGGTTCGTTTTTTTTTTTTGTTTTTTTTTAATAACAAACATGTCACTGTGCAGTTCATTTTGCATAGAGTGGCCCTGATCCTCCTGTTCTGGGGTTTCCCCCGGCGGCTGTCGTGGCTCTTCCCCGCATCAGATAACCCCCTAGGAGAAGCGCTCTCCCAGGGGTTACCTTGTAGGTGCGCTCCCAAGTCCATCATTCTGCGTCTATAGACACGAATGCCGGACTCGGTCCCACCCCCCGTCGCACGCGTCATTGGATTTGATTGACAGCTATCCAATCAAGAGTCTGGACCCCCCCGTGGAAAAGGGCACAGCGTGTTTTTGCCAACAGAAATTCGGGGCTCAGGTAATTAGGATGCATTAAGGTGAAAAAACCTGAGGGTTTACAACCCCTTTAACATTGCAGTCTATGGCATTTATGCTGCAAGGAAGATGCAGAAAAGTAGTCCGGGAACATTTTTTTTGTTGTTGCTGCAATGTTGCATGTCACGGCAATGTGTACCAGGGCTCAAAAGTGAAAAAGCTGCAAAACTGGTATCAGGCATTAAAGAAACAGTCTGGGATTTGAAAACAAACAAACATACATGCTCACCTCCATGCTGCAGCATTGCAGCATTGATGTGATGCTGCAACTATCCCATGTTGGCTCTAACACTAAGAAATGAGAGATCAAATGACCACTGATCGCTCAGTGCAAAGCAGTGACTGCAGCACCCACTGGAGCACTGGACTAGAGAAGGGTTTGGAGCAGCTGGTATCAGCTCTCAGCATTGTGCCGAGAGGCTGAGCCAGCTGCCGATCAGGCATCTGGGTGGATCCTGGAACGACTGATCCTAGGATCAAAGACTGCCCTACCTGCCCTATCTTCTGAATGTGCAGAGCCCTCCATGGATTGCTCTTCCTGCCCTTTCTGCTGTGTGTCCAGAATTTTCCATGGTTTGACCTGCCTGTCCTCTCTGCTGTGTGTCCTGAGCCCTCCACAGTTTGCCCTGTTTGTCCTCTCTGTTGTGTGCTTAGAGTCTTCCGATGTTTACCCTGCCTGCCCTTTCTGCTGTGTGCCCAGAGTTCTACAAGGATTGCCCTATCTGTCTTCTCTACTGTGTGCCCAGAGCCCTCCATGGATCACCCTGACTGGACCTCCAAATGCCAAGACCACCATATCCATTACTCAGGGTCAGGCCTCTTAATAGACAGATGAAGGACAGGTATACATCCTGGACCCATTGCTGAACTCCATTCTGATCATACACAGATTGGTCCCAGGGAGACCGGACTTCCCTATGCTATATGAGACTGATAAAAAGCAGTCTTACTTTCTGGTAAGCAGGCAGTCCTACTACACGAGTGCACTGTGGAGATCCCTTTTTCATCTGATAGCACATTGGATTTCAATTGATCATCTTTCTTGTCAGCTTTTTCATCACAAGATTTAATGCTGGACTTTTCACTGGATCTTATCTCCAAACAGTTTTGGAGACTCTTCTTTCTCACACTGTATTTTCTTGCTCTGTTCAACTATTTATGAGCTTGTATTTATATATGTATTTATGAATTTTATTATTTATCAATTTTTCAGCGCTTCACTTCCGTTTTGCTTTTTACATTACTCAGGATAGTAAGATCCTGGAATTACTCTGTGACATCAGCTGATAGACAGCAATTAACTGACTATGGGTCACAGGCAGGGCTGGACTGGGACAAAAATTTGGCCCTGGACTTTATCCAGACTGGCCCACTTTGACAGATCTCTCCTCTAGCGGCCGGACAACTTCCGCACCCCCCCCGGCCACCTAAGCCCCCGCTCCACCTTCACTAGCCACTAGCCATTCTACTTTATTAAAGTAGAATGGCTGGTACTGGTACTTTTATAGGCAGTATCAGTGGGGAAGCCAGACATTATTTCACCCGGGGGCAAAGAATCAGTTTGGTGCCCCCCCTTGTAAGACAAGATTAGGCTGAAGTGAGAAACTCCCAGGCCATAGCTGTTGAGTCAGATGTCTGTCCCCTTCCCCCTGCTCCTCTGTCATCCCCCACTGCTCCTCTGGTCCTCCCCTGCGTCTCTGTTCCCCCAAAGTGAGCACTGCAGGGAGGGAGAGACAGAGGAGCGGAGGGGGCGGTAGTCTGCTGTCACTGAAGCCGGCCCACTGAGCCATCGGCCCACCGGGAAACTCCCTGTAGTCCCAATGGCCAGTCCATCCCTGGTCACAGGAGAGCAAAAGTGAGTGCACTCCTGTGACCCACAAGATTTGTCTTATCCTCCACCATGAAGGGGGTTAAAGATCAATGTATACACCAACTTACCAAATTATGTGAGGAAGTTAAAAACATTCTTTTTTTTTAATTCAGGTCAAGGTGATAATATAAATAAGAAGGCCAGTATGGTGGCCTGAGTTTATGGGAGGAGCCCGGAGGGTATTTAAGCAGCCCACTCACACATGCTCTTTGTCGGTTCAGTGTGCAGTACTACACGTCACTGGGCCGACTCTTCCCAGCTCACCTCATGTCCGTGAGTCTGCGCATTCGACATCACAAGTGCATTGCGGCTTCTCCGTTCATGGTCTTCGACGGTGGTTCTCGCTTACTGTCGCAGGTTGTATTCAAACCTTTTGTATCATGTGCAATCTTGCAATTCGTTATGCTTCATATCCTGCATTTCTTTTGTAAAAATATGCCTCTGGATTATTGTTGCTCATGTTCTAACATCTTAGTTACAAGCTTGGTACATTTGTAACTTCCTCCTGCCAAACAAACTATTTATTTGTATATTCAGTGTCCATGCTTGCTATCTCATTCATTTGGAGATTAGTATATATTCTTTGTATGGGTTCTTTGGCAGATTGAGGTGGTAATTGAACTCACCTGCTGCCTTGTCTGCACTTGATAAGCCTGGGGGGATGGGTGGCTGGTAGCACACACTCTACAACCAATTCACAGCAGATTTGTTCAACACTCCTTACTTCCGATTCGTATCGGATTTGTTTAATGCATTTTACAACCGTTTTTGTATCAGTCATTTCTCTTTATAACCGTTTAGTATCAGATACCTTTCCTACATGTTTCACTCCAGCCACAGTCCGCCGCAAACTCACTCGCATGGCCCACTGTCGCAAGTCAAATTTGTTTTTTAATTCTTTATGTCCTATCAATTTGCTACTATTCGTTGTCTCCCATATCGTTCGTTAGTGGCCCCTACGGAACCTACGATTCATACAGGCATTGTCCTTCTACCCTATACTGCTTGCTTAAGGTACAAACAAATCAGGTGTTTCTATCCTTTCTCAGTAACCCAATTCTTATTGATTGAGACCTTGCAACCATGCAAATCATCTCAGCAGCCTGACACCCTTGTTAAGACCCTTGCAACACATGACCTTTACAAAACGCAAAATAAAATATATATAAAAACGCAAAAAAAAAAACAACACACACAAAAAAAAAAAACGCAAAAAAAAACTGCAAAAAAAAAAACATTTCCACCACGCAATCTCAGCCCCTCGGCAACCTGACACCTGTTGAGACCATTGCAACCATGCAAAATCGTCTCAGCAGCCTGACACCCTTGTTGAGACCCTTGCAAACGCGATATCGTCTCAGCAGCCCTATACTCATTGAGATCCTTGCAACCATGCAAAATCATCCTAGCAGCCTGGCACCCTTGTTAAGACCCTTGCAACACATGACCTTAACAAAACGCAAAATAAAATAAAAAATATATATAAAAACACAAAAAAAAAACCGCAAAATATATATATAAAAAAAAAAAACTTTGCCACCACGCAGTCTCAGCCCCTCGGCAACCTGACACCTGTTGAGACCATTGCAAACATGCAAAATTGTCTCAGCAGCCTGACACCCTTGTTGAGACCCTTGCAAACGCAATATCGTCTCAGCAGCCCTATACTCATTGAGATCCTTGCAACCATGCAAAATCATCCCAGCAGCCTGGCACCCTTGTTAAGACCCTTGCAACACATGACCTTTACAAAACGCAAAATAAAATAAAAAATATATATAAAAACGCAAAAAAAAAATGCTAAATATATATATAAAAAAAAATAAAAAAACGTTGCCACCACGCAATCTCAGCCCCTCGGCAACCTGACACCTGTTGAGACCATTGCAAACATGCAAAATTGTCTCAGCAGCCTGACACCCTTGTTGAGACCCTTGCAAACGCAATATCGTCTCAGCAGCCCCACACTCATTGAGATCCTTGCAACCACGCAAAATCATCCGAGCAGCCTGACACCCTTGTTTTAAGACCCTTGGAACACATGACCTTTACAAAACACGAAATAAAAAATATATATAAAAACGCAAAAAAAAAAAAAAACGTTGCCACCACGCAATCTCAGCCCCCCGGCAACCTGACACCTGTTGAGACTGCTGCAACTACGCAAAATCGTCTCGGCAGCCTGACACCCTTGTTGAGACCCTTGCAAACGCAATACCGTCTCAGCAGCTCCACACTCATCGAGACCCTTGAAACCACACCAAATCATCTCAGCAGCCTAACACCCTTGTTAAGACCCTTGCAATACAAGGCCCTTACAAAAACGCAAAAAAAAAAAATATTTATATATATAAAAAAAAACACAATACAAAAAAAAACCTTGCCACCATGCAATCTCGGCCCAGCAACCTGACACATGTTGAGACCATTGCAACCACGCAAAATCGTTTTAGCAGCCCTACATTCATCAAGGCCCTTGCAACCACGCAAAACCGTCTCAGCAGCTTGACACCCTTGTTGAGACCCTTGCAAACACAATACCATCTCAGCAGCCCCACATTCATCAAGGCCCTTGCAACCACGCAATACTGTCTCGGCAGCCTCACACCATTGTTGAGACCCTTGCAAACGCAATACCGTCTCAGCAGCCCCACATTCATCAAGGCCCTTGCAACCACGCAATACCGTCTCGGAAGCCTCACACAATTGTTGAGACCCTTGCAAATGCAATACCGTCTCAGCAGCCCCACATTCATCAAGGCCCTTGCAACCACGCAATACCAACTCGACAGCCTCACACCATTGTTGAGACCCTTGCAAACGCAATATCGTCTCAGCAGCCCCATACTCATCGAGAGCCTTGCAACCACGCAATACCGTCTCGAGCAACCTCCCACTCATCAAAGACCTTTGTGACCACGCAGTTTCGCCCCAGCAACATGGCATTCATTGAGACCCTTGCAGCCAGAAAAATTGGTGTTTTTCAGCTGCCCCTGATCTCTCCTCTATGTTTCTTATCAGTACGTCTACACAGGATCCCCAATCACTCCTCTATGTTATCTTATCAGTACATGTACACAGGATCATTTATAGTCATTTCTAGGCAGTTGAGTTCAGAAACCTTCTCGAAAAAAAAATGGGTTCAGACGGATGTTCAAAGGCATTCGAAACGCCAATGCCTGTAACAGCTTGTAAACACAGCCAGATGTGGTAACTCATGTTTACCAGCCTTTCATTCACAGTCGTTTTCATTAAAAAAAAAAAGGGGGGGGGATATTGTCTCAGCAACTTGACACTCATTTGAGACCCTTGCAAAATGTCATCTCAGCTACCTCAAACTCGTCTATACCTTTGCAACCACACAATATCGTCTCAGCAACCTAACGCCCGTTCAGACCTTTGCAGCTATACAAAGTCGTCTTAGCAAACTGACACTAATTTGACACCATTGCAAACGCAATATCATCTCAGCAACCTGACACCCGTTCAGACCTTTGCAGCCATACATAGTCATCTCAGCAGCCCGCCCCTCACTTGAGACCATTGCAAACGCAACATTGTCTCAGCAACCCCTCACTTGTTGAGACCCGTGCAAACACACAAGGCCATCTCAAAACAAACCTCATAATCATCGAGACCTTTGCAACCACGCAATATCGTCTCAGCAAACCAGACTGAGACCCTTGCAACCACACAATATTGTCTGCAGCAGTATAAAACACTTTGCAGCACGCACCTACGTGCAAACCCGAATACAAACTAAACTTGCAAAGACACCTCAGTGACAATCAGCCAAACAAACACACAGTGGCACCCAGTTGGCCATTCATCGTTAGTGGCACGCGGGTCACTCATCTTTTCCCTGTCTTTTTCCCTGCAGTTAGTTCAGGTTTCCAACCAGCACCAGCGAGTGCACGTTGGTCTGCGAGTGCACGTTGGTCAGCGAGTGCACGTTGGTCAGCGAGTGCACGTCGGTCAGCGAGGGCACGTCGGTCAGCGAGTGCATGTTGGTCTGCGAGTGCACGTTGGTCAGCGAGTGCATGTTGGTCAGCGAGTGCACGTTGGTCAGCGAGTGCACGTTGGTCTGCGAGTGCACGTCGGTCTGCGAGTGCACGTCGGTCTGCGAGTGCACGTTGGTCGGCGAGTGCACGTTGGTCAGCGAGTGCACGTTGGTCAGCGAGTGCACGTATATCGTCTTGTTGAGCACCTGTGTATTGTCTTGATTTTCTCACACCAATGCAAGATCCAGTCCAAGTTCTCAAACTAGACCAAGCATCAGTAGCAGACTTAGCTATGTGGGACAACTTCCCCACCTGATAGAACAGCATTTCAATCTTCATCCCGGCAGTGTCAGCCGAGCCACCACAGGCTTTTGCCTGCATTTTTTGTCCGCCGCTGGTTCTCCAAACCTTGGCCCCCAGAAATTCTCTTAAATTTCTGCTTCACCCAGTCTTCATCATGCCTCGTGCTGTACCCCATTGTGGCAGCTGCCCAGGTCTGGGGCCACACTTGAACTGGACAGACAGTGTTATTCACCACAGACAATCAAGCCACAGCCGACTTCATCAATTAAGGTAGAAGATTGAAAGGTTCCCCCAAGGAAGGGGGTTTTTAGGCAACCATAGTAAGCGTAAATATGCAGACAAAAAATTATATATAATAATAAATATTTAATCGTATAGAAAAAGATCATACAATATAACACTTAACAAATCATAAAGTTGCAAAAAATTGAGACTGATCAAGTTTGACATGATTGTTAAAGCTATTTTGATGTTATGGTTATGTAAACCTGATGTAATATAATTTGTTCCCACACAGACTCCGGCCCCCGAAGAAGGGAAACTCCCGAAACGCGTAGGGCCTTGTAGAGTTTATTTATGTGGATCAGTCTCAATTTTTTGCAACTTTATGATTTGTTAAGTGTTATATTGTATGATCTTTTTCTATATGATTAAATATTTATTATTATATATAATTTTTGTCTGCATATTTACGCTTACTATGGTTGCCTAAAAAGCCCCTCCACCTTTCAATCTTCTAATCGATTCGGGGTGTCGGCAACATATACACTATGTGATGTTACAAAATTTCTTTCATCAATTAAGGTAGATCAAGCCTCTCCCCATCACGTCCTTCCTGCGCAGGCTCGCGCAGCTGTCACTTCATCACCAGTTTAATATCTTCTGTAGACATGTTCCAGGCAAATGCAAAATCGCAGCTGATGCTCTGTCCTATTCCAACCTTACTGTTTTTCCAGCAAGAGCCTGGAGCTGACCCAATAACCATCCCTGTCCCACCCTGGTCATTGCTGACGATGGATTGAAGTAGCATCTCACCAACTCAACCCAGCTTATTAACCACTCCTTGGCACGCAACACACTGAAGGCCTATCGCACTGCTTGGAACACTAACTGCTAATTTTTGGCCACTTGCCTCGGAGCAGCAATAGGCAACGTTAGACACGTCCTAGCCTTCATATCGTATTGCCACACGCAGCTGACCCTTTCTCACAATACTATCACGCCATATCTAGATGGCGTCCAGCATTTCCTGTCCCTGCAGGACCCCAGTAAACTGTCAGTATTCTCGAGCCCATGCAGTTAAGTCCCTTCTACAGAGCATACAGAAGCACCAACCTGTAGTCAGTGGTGAGCGCCTACCTTTCAAGAGTGCCCTCTTTAGGGACATGTCTGAAATCCTTACTCGTTCCCCATTTAGGGCCTTGCCCAGCATAGTCATCCAAGCAGCCATCTACCAGGCCTTCTACGGTTCCCTACAACCTAGTGAATTTACAGTCAGTGGCTCCGGCAGTCAGACACTGCTCCGACGCCACCCGATTCGCTTTCGAACCCCTACACTCTCAGTCTGCAAACGCAACAAACCAGCCCCGGGGTTTGACATCAACCTGTTTCAGACTAACAATGCCTGACGCCCAGTGACGGTGCTCGACCGACTACTGCTCCATCTACCCAACCAATCTGATGGTAGCTTGTTGCTACCCTTTCTAAACCAGCTCCCTGAGTGGCAGACAGTTGTCAAGCATGTCAGAATCCTAAGCAACTTGGGCTTCAAATCCCAGTCGGTTCTCTGGACATTCTTTCCGAATTAGAGCAGCCTCAACTGCCTCCCAACAGGGAGTACCAGACCACGTAATCGAGATACCAGGCTGCTGGGAAGTCTCCTTGTTTTGCCACATACATCACAAATCCTCAGGAAGGAATGACACAAGCCTTTACCAAGCTGGCTCAATAAATACAAGAAATCAATATAAGCTATTTCCCAATCTGAGTCTTTTGCCCCCTTTTCTTGGCATACTGACCAGACCACCAAGGCACACTTCAGGTCTATTTATGTTGTAAGTCTTGTCGCGTGTTTATGTGATCCACATCACTCTCGGTCAGAGGGCCACGACCATAAATAAGAAGGCCAGTATGGTGGCCTGAGTTTATGGGAGGAGCCCGGAGGGTATTTAAGCAGCCCACTCACACATGCTCTTTGTCGGTTCAGTGTGCAGTACTACACGTCACTGGGCCGACTCTTCCCAGCTCACCTCATGTCCGTGAGTCTGCGCATTCAATCGCATTCGACACCCTCCCGCTCTTCCCTTTTTCAGGGCACTTCTCAGCATATCCTTCTTCAACAACTACCCATTACTTACTTTGGGTATGCCCCCTTTTCTTGGCATACTGACCAGACCACCAAGGCACACTTCAGGTCTATTTATGTTGTAAGTCTTGTCGCGTGATTATGTGATCCACATCACTCTCGGTCAGAGGGCCACGACCATAAATGAATAAACTGTAAATAAATGATCGAAAAATATTGGTCTATCAAAAAAAAAAAAAAAAGTTTAACCAGTGTAGCGATACTCCCTCAGGAGCCGCTGGTTAGATGTGGGATTGGCATAAGTTAAGTTACCTTTGACGAGTCTAGGGAAATTGATTGCATCAACTGTGAGAGCAGTAATAGAATGTCCAAGCCAAAGGTTGACATTTTCTAAATGCTTTATTCCTCGGTCAAACACGACCAACACCAACAGGAGGTAGACAGGACAGGTTGATGAAGTAAAGGAACCTTGCAGTATCAGGCTTGGATAAACATGAAAGCAAGCCTGCTTTCAGTAGAAATAGTCACTGTTCGTCGCCACTCTAGCCAGAGTGGGTGAAGTGCCCCCGGACAGACTTCTGCCACAAGCCTGGCAGCCGAAGTGTCACTTTAGATTGCTGGGAGGTAACAGGCCCCTGCCACTGACCTGGCTCTGAGGATGCCTCTGCCACAGGCCTAGTACTTTGTAGTTTCTGATTAGGTGAGCAGATCCTCCCAGTAAATTAAGCTAAGGTTGAAATATACCTGTCAATGCTCGGTCACCAGATCCTCGGTGGTTCACTCAAATCTCTCAGACAACCTGCCTCCGGGTTCTCCTCAAGCCGATTTCCCATCGTACAGCCCTCAGCTTAGGATCTCTTTAGTATAGCTGGGGATCCAGTAAGTCACTGGGGCCCCTTTCAGCATCCGCTTGGAACTCCACGTAGCATGTGGCACCGGCCTGGAAGGCCATATCGCCGGGGCCCGTTGGATGCGCACACCCCAAAGGTGGATGCCGCACCTGAAACCTGGAACCTGCGAAGAACCAAAATCAATGGCGTCTGCCACAGATATACCCTCCCCCAGCATGCCATGCAAGGGAAAAACTCTTCCAATTGGCTGCTGGGGAAAAGTGGCTCTGTTAGAACCCCTCTGGCGCCATCTGTCGTCCGTGGGTGAGACTGACACCCCCGGAGCGCAGACTGACCCACAGGACAGTTCTAAACTGACAGCAGCCCAAACCTAACAAAATTAAGAGTGAGAGCAACATAACTCTCTCACTCCCCTACTAACTTTAGTGTAGTTCCCATACTGAAAGTAAGGGGGCACTACACCATTTACACGAATGCTCACGAATGTATACATTGGCAGAATGGCAAGGCTGGGCAAAGTGACGTATAGTGAGTTCCTCCTGCAAGCTCTGTGACTGTGCCCACGGGGACCGACGGATTCAATGTCCACCGGTGTCCTGTGATTGGGTCACAGAGCTGCAGAACGGGGAGAGGCCAGTGTAAACAAGGCCTCTTCCAGTTCTGCCTAATGACATTTCACTGATCGTCTGCTCCCTCTCATCGAGAGCAGCGATCAGTGATGTGTTACTCGTAGCCACGCTCCCTAACCATTAGAATCACACCCTAGGACACACTTAACGCCATCCTAGCCCAGTAGTGGTTAACCCCTTCACTGCCAGTCACATTTATACAGTTATCAGTGCATTTTTATAGCACTGATTGCTGTATAAATGTGAATGGTCCCAAAATAGCTTCAAAAGCATTTGAAATGTCTGCCATAATGTCGCAGGCAGGATAAAAATCACTGATCAGTGATCGCCGCCATTACTAGTAAAAAAAGAAAATATTAATAAAAATGCCATAAAACTATCCCCTATTTTGTACTTGCTATAACTTTTGCGCAAACCAATCAATAAATGCTTATTGCGTTTTTTTTTCTTCAAAAAAATCCAAATCCTCCGGCACTGAAGTGGTTAAAGTGTATTTTCACGTTTGTAGTCAAATTTGAGAAAACTTCACTGTATGTGTGTTCCCATTCACACTGCATGCCTATAAAAAGTAAAAAAAAATAAAATGAAGTAATACTTACTTTTTCATTGCTTCTGAGGAGACGTTGTCAGTGCTGACTGCCAGCATGCATCAACTAGGTCAACGTGATCTGTCCCAATGGCTGGACTACAGACTGGCTCCAGTTCTCATTAACATACAATGGAAAAGCCCAACTCCAAACTTAATCTAATACAATTCATGACATATCTGCCGCCAGACAGAGTTCATTGTGGTAAACTCACAGATCTGTTAAAAGGATAACCTGCTAGAAATTCCAGAAAATAGCATCTAAATAGAAAAGGTAAGCTGCATTTATTTCAGTTTTTCTATGTAAATGGGGACATGTAACAAATACAAAGTAGGAACTACCCCAGTTTGACAGCAAAAGTGGAAATACTGTACCCTTTAATCCTCAAAATACTGGAAATAAACACATTAATTTTTTTTTTTTAATATTTGGTTGAAATAGAAATAGAGAAGAGACCTAGAGATGAAGAAAATCCAAAGAATGCACAATACGCACACTATGCATTGAGCAGAAATAGGAACTCTTTCTTCTTTTGAATAGAAAAAAAGAAACATTGGCACTCATTACACAAAGGGGGTTATTTAAGGCAAGTAAAAACTACAAGTGCAAAGTGTACTTGAAATGGCCTGACTGGTGAAGTGACTAGCAGGTACCGTCCTAGGGAGGGGTTTATGCCCATTGGGACCTTGCAGCCCTAAACTGTCTGGTCTGGTTTATGTTATTATATTTTAGTTATTGGTAATTTATATTTTGTTTAACAAAAGGCTTCTATGGCCAATTACTCCCATTTAGTGTGGTGTGGTTACTATGTGGGGGAGGGGGGGTTGGTATAGCAACACAAACACAGGGCCAGCATGACAGGGGTTAAAGGGGCTTGTCTCAGAGCACCAGCAGTAGGTTGATCCAGGGGCGGTGTTAGGCTGTGCGGGGTGGAGCAGAAGGGAGGGAATCGTTCAAATGAACGCCGTCACCCCTGAAGTATCTCCAGGGTTCCAACTCCAGCTCCCGATGCCTCACCGACAAACCCCAATTCCGCATCAGTGGACCACCTCACAATTGGCCTTTACACTAGCCCTGTTGAGACCAGAAACTGACTTAGCCACCCACCAATGTGTACGAGCCACCATATCGGACCAAATAATCAACATGTCTGCATAATCTGTGCGCAGCCGTAGGAAATCATATTTCACAATTCACATCCCGTATCAGCTCCCTCCCACACCTGATACCCAAATTGTTACCCCCAGCATGTATCATAAGCACGTCTAGGGCTCCATGAAGCCGAGTATAATGCTCAACATCGGGAACCACTTTGCTCCATAAGAGGCCTGGCACCCAATCCACCGAATAACAGCCTTATCCCTAGGAATGCCTAATTAACATCCGTCAGGGTGAATTTCAGTTCTCCTCGCACCCCAGTGGACAAAGGAGTGGCCCAATATCCAGATCAAACATGGGCCCCTGCCTGTAAAGAAAAAAATGACAGACACACACCAAGAAGCCATAACCACCATGTCATAACAATACATTAACAGACATCACACCCCCACATGCAACCAATAATGACAGCTTATAACAATTGAGGACTAACGTACAGACGATAATGCTGAGATTCCCACCTGCCGATGTGCCGCAAGTCCCCCTCAACCTGCAGCCTCTGTGGCAGCCCCTCTGTGGGAAGAATGCGAAGTCAGACGGACAGAAAAAATGAAAACGCCAAGCACCTGCGAAACACAGCCGTAAACTGGTACAGAGACAACGCCGAGCCATCCAAATGCAACAGAAATGGACCAATGCGCCCCGGGTGCAACTAAAAAAAATGAAAAACCTCCCGCACCGGGCAAGTTGGCGAACCCGGAACCCCAAACAGCTCTACCCGCACACACCCGGCCAGCCTGATCAGTCTTGGATCTCCATATCAAAAAAAACACCGAACCAACCCTGCATTGCACATCAGCTGACTGCAGCCCACCAAGCCCCCATCCAGAAGAACTTACCAATTCCCCAATATGCATGACACAAATAACGCAAATGAAAAATCCGCCGGGAACAATCAGGGCCTCAGAAGGCGATGTACACACCCCCAATGGCCCAACTAAACAGACATATACATTGCACTTGGCGGAATCCGCCAAGAGCACATGGTCCACCTCTTTGTTTTTCTCCTTACCTTGTCCACCGTTTACTACACTACCAACCCCAGCTGCCGAAACCGGGCCGACAATCTGTCCAGCGGATGGAGTCACTTCGGCAACCACCGGGGGGATGTGCAATAATGCCACAGACCCTACGCCTACCGTCGCAGTGTCTCTATCCCGCTGGGTGCCTGTGACGTCATCTGCAGCCTGCACACCAGAGGGCCCAGGCCACTCACTGTCCCTGACCAGCCAAGCTCTCCCAATTCAAGGCACGTCCGACTTGGCAGTCCGCTTCCTGCCATCTGCTGCGCCTACTACGTAGGCTCATCCCTTTTATCCCCAAAGAAGACATAGCGGTCATGGTGGGAGCAATTGTAAACTCAAGATTGGACTATGCAAATGCCCTTTACCTCGGACTCCCAAAGTACCAAATCGCTCGTCTACAAGTCGTTCAAAATACGGCCGCTAGACTTGAGACTGGAAAAAAACCTTGGGAATCAATCTCACCCTCACTGAGATCCCTTCACTGGTTACCAGTAAAAGACAGAATTACTTTTAAAGCACTCTGTCTAACGCATAGATGTATCCATGGGAATGCCTCCCATTATTTATGCGAAAAAATAAAAGCCCATAACCCCAATCGCATCTTGTGATCCACTAATCAAAATCTCCTGCAGATACCGAAAGCCGGATACAAATCCAAAGGAGATAGAAGATTCGCGGTCCAAGGTCCCAGACTATGGAACGCTTTGCCAACCAGTATTCGGTTGGAGGAGAACTACTTAGCATTCAGGAGAAAGATCAAGACTCATCTCTTTTGATATCAAAGGAGACAGGAACAACAAGCGCCCAGAGGCGATTCAGTTCGCATGTGCTGCGCTATAAAAGTTTTCATTCATTCATGCTAGCTGCCGCTCTGCTCCCGAATACACGCCGCTCCTCCTCTACGATTAGGGGGAACACTGGCCGGAACACTGACCAGCAGACAAATTTTAAAGCATGCTTTAAAATTTGTCCGCCGGAGACATGTCCGTCGGATATGTCCGCTGGTTAGTACGTTAACCAGCGGACATATCTGCCCGCACAAGCGTCGAATGGATGCGACGCATGCGTGGATGTTTTTTACTTCCTGGTGCGGTGACGTGGCGGCGTCAACGTCACCGCCACGTCACCGCGCTGTCTGCCGGCGGGGATTTTGGTCCGATGGTGTGTACACGCCGTCGGATGAAAATCCGGAGGAGACATGTCCGCTGGAAACGGTCCGTCGGACAGTTTCAGCGGACATGTCCCTCCGTGTGTACGCGGCCTAATACATTTTTTAACATCTTCTTGCCTGTATTTCTGTCCTTATGAAAACAAAAACAAAACTCTACATATAGTATGTTGAAATCAAATTGTTCAATAGGTTAATATAAATGCTTTTTGTAGAACTATGCCTATTTTATTGTAATTCTTGACTCCTAATTAAAGTACATTTTCTGCCTACAATGGCTTTCTGGATGGAAAAAAAGGTGGTAATTATAATTTAGGTGCTACCTGGATGAAATCATCTATTTTTGCTCCTCCCCGTGGTAGCCAAACATTTCACTTTTAATGATGGACACTTAGTAAAGCATACAGTACAGCAATCATCTTTTTTAATTCCTACCCACAATGGCCAAACCATTGCCTTGAGGAGTACATTTTTAATTGTGAACACTAAAGTAATTGTAAAGCTTTTACTTTTTTTGTAATACAATAACAAACATGTTATACAAACCTGCTCTGTAATGCTTTTGCACAGAGAAGCCCCGATCTTTTTCTTTTGGGATCCCCTGTTGGTGCTTTTGGCTCGCCCTCTTCAGCATGAGCCCCTCCATAGAAAGTCGCTTTCAATGGGGTCACTAATGCAGGCTTACACCTGAGCTGCCCTTTCTGCACCTATTGCCACGGCCCCTCCCCCTCTCCCATAACACAGAATTTACAGCAGCAGGAGCCAATGTTTCAGCTGCTATGAACCTGCCCTGTGAGGAGGGAGAGAGCGGAGAGAGAGCCGCTGCTTTCATGCACAGCACTGGATTGAGATTGGGCTCAGGTAAGTATAAGGAGGGGGTGGGGGGTATGCTGTCACACAGAAGTTTTTTTATCATAATGCATAGCATGACTGAAGTTCTGCTTTGACAGATCCCCAGCGGGATAGTTTATTTATATTTGTACTCATATCCAACCAAGCCTGGGCTTATCCCTATTGGTTAATTTGGCTCTCATGTCTGAGTAGTGTATTTTTAACCATGTAGCACCTAGATCATAATTAATCACATTTCATAAAATACAGAAAACCCTTGTCTTGCTATGGGGGGCTAGCCATTCATTTAAAATGGGCATGGTTTTACAAGAGGCAAATCGTTAAGGTATTGTACAATTTTATTTAAAAATACTATATATACACACACAGGACAACTTATCATAATAAGGACAGAAACACAGCCAAGAAGCTATTATAAAATTAGGATATCACTGCTTGCTGTTTTACTTTGTTTGTTACGGTTACTTTGCGGTAAACCAAGGAAGCATTAAAACCTTTGCAACGTATTTGCTTCAACTAGAGCTTTTTTGCTCTAGTTGCTCATACAAAGTACTTACAATTTTAGGAAAATAATTTACGAAGTATTTACGACATGAAGAAATACAAAATATGCATACAACATGCACAAGTTGTCTATTAGTGATAGGCGAGAAAAGGTTTGACCCAAACTTTGGCCGTTTGCCCATTTCGCGAACATCCAAATTGGCAGGGAATTTGAACATTTATTTGGCCTGCTGAACGCTCCACAATGTGCTGTGTGCTGCACAGTGCATTCTAAGACCTGATTGGCTGAAGCAATGGAGGCTTTGTCCAATCAGGGCACAGAGCCCCCCCAGTGGATCCATGGATTAGCTACAGGAACTTTCGACCAGGGGCACGTTCCTAGGAGTAGGACGTGTGTACCCATAGCTCCAGGAAGGCAGGCAGGCTAGGTTCGCCAGCACCCAGGATCCAGGACAACAAATCTGCCTCTCCTTCTCCCTCCTCACAGGCGCCCTGCTACAGGTAATGCCTGCCGCCAGCCTCCTGCCTGGGGACGGCTTGCGGCCGTCCTTCTCAGGATAAGCCGCGGCGTCTGCCCCGGGTTAACGGCTGGCCATCCCCCCCCCTTACACCCCCATCGGGGGCATAGGACTCCCCACGCACTGCCCCGCAACCTCCCTGGACTATCACCATGCAATTAAATTCATAATTTCCAAAATTCCCCCTTAATAAAAAGACCTAAGCCAGTGACAACACACTGGACTAGATCTCAGAAGAAGCTCCACTCGGAACTCTTCAAATCTACCTAAGGGAATAAAATAAAAACAATCCAACTACTTCAAACAGCCTCAGAAACACTGGATGCCATAAATACAGCCCTATTACAGTCAGCTGACTTAGTAGCACCGAAACACAAAGCCTGCATCTGGAAAAACAACTCCGGCTGGTTCAACAACCAGCTGTCGTTGTGAAGCAAGAGCGCAGAATGGCAGAAGCCGCCTGGAAAAGAAGCGCTTCAGAGGAGAACCTCATCATCTACAAGGCAATAACAAGAAAATACCATAAAGAAATCTTCAAAGCCAAGAAATATCACTTCACCAACGCCATCACCAACGCCATAAACCGCCCCTGTGAACTCTTCAAGTTGGTCACTCAGAACATGAATCCAGGCTGTCTTGAAGCCCCCAAGAATTTTGTAATGAATTATCGGATTTCTTCATCAATAAAATTGAGAGAATCCGGGAAAGCATTCAGCAAAACAATACCCCCCTCAACCCCCCCCCCCCTCAATCATTCACACAACACTCATAGACATTTTCTACAATCAACAAAGTTCACTCTGGAACCTATCTCCATCGATGCCACTAAAAATATCATCGGTACTTTGCGAAACAGCACAGCGCCTAATGATATCATCCCCACTAAACTGCTGAAGGAATGTGCCGATATCCTGGCACCGCCTATCACGCAGCCTATAAACCAGTCATTCAAGGAAGGCATAGTGCACTCCCAGCTGAAAGAGGGCACAATCCAACCCATCTTGAAGAAACCCACCCTAGACCCCAAGGACCCAACTCACCGCCGTCCCATATCAGGCCTAAACTTTCTCTCCAAGGTAATGGAGAAAGTAGTGGTACAACAGCTGCAACAGCATCTGGATACCCATAATCTACTTGATCCATTTCAATCGGGCTTCCGTCCCGGAAACAGGACAGAAACAGCATTGCTCAAAATATGGGATGACGCCCTCGAGGCCGCAGACGAAGGGGAATCTTGTCTCCTTGTTCTGTTGGACCTAAGCGCAGCCTTTGACACGGTAGACCACAAACTGTTACTGACTCGGCTGGCTGAGGTAGGCAGAGTCGCAGAAGGTGATTTATCGTGGTTCTCCTCCTTTCTGGAAAACCAATCACAAACAGTTAAATTGGGACCTTTCACTTCTGAAAAACGCACGGTATCGACGGCGGCCATCTTGGTACACCCCAGAGGCTTCTTTACCTCTATGCACCCTCACTTATACCTAACAACACCCTGGCTCATTGACCTGTGACCCTGGTCTAGCCCACTAAGCAGTCACCCACCCGCTACAGCCTGCAACCCTAGATCTAGAAGCTTCGTCCCCAGGCAAACTCCATGCTGCCTACACCTGAGGATTCTTGACCTAACAGCTTGCAATCCCCTACAGGGTCTCTTATAAACTCTTACTCCCCTTATCTACACAAATCTAGCCAGGGCATCGGTGCTGTGACTCATAGAAGCTAACCATCTTTTCTCTCATATGCTCCTTTTACTCCGCACAGACTACCCGCAGACCCCCCCTGTACTCTCCAGTTACGATACCTTATAGAGGGAAGCACGCATAGTATGTAAGATGGCAGCCGCTTAAGATGTAAGGCCCGACTTTTTTGCCCGTATGTCCATTGCTCCCGCTCTGCATTATTAGCCTTTAATAGATACGGGAGCCGTCTCATCAGCTTTGGGAACTTTGCAGCCACTTTCCGACTGTTCTATGGGTAAGATTGGAAACCAACGGCATATCTACCAGAAACACATTCCACTAACTGCGCCTCAGCTTTCCCAGCCTATGGACCGCTTCCTTAGGAAATCATCATCCCCGATCTCAGAAATCCCAGCGACTGTCGTGGACTCGGCAGACGCCTTCCCGCTGGTTGACCCCTCTCTATTTGTGGAAAATCCCCCGCATAAGCCACGACCACCCGAACTCTCCACAATGTCATCACCGATTACTGTGGAGGTGCTGGACGCCAAACTGCAGTCCTTGCTTCATAGCCTTACTCAAAACATCACTAAAGAAGTTGGCAAACTGGCACATGAACTTAGGGGTGAGATTGACCAGTTGGGGGAACGAACGGACACTTTGGAATCTAAATTTGACAACATGGTACAGTATGTTCATGTCATAGAGGAGGAAAATGCTAATTTAAAAAACTTAGTCTCACAATTACAGATGCAACAAGAAGATCTTGAAAACAGGGAGCGCCGCCAGAACCTACGCATCCGTGGGGTCCCTGAGTCTATCCCAGATAAGGAAATTCGACCTTACCTTCTCGCCCTTTTTGTCACTCTGGCACCCCACATCCCTGACATAGACTGGCGCCTTGATAGAGCACACAGATCGTTGGCTCCTAAGCCTCCCCCGGGTACCAACCCCAGGGACATTATTGTACGCTTCCATTTTTACGAAAGCAAAGAAGCTCTTACCATTGCTACCCGCAACAAGTCACGAATTGATTTCAAGGGGGCAAAAATTCAAATCTTCAACGACCTATCACCCATTACATTGGCTAAACGCCGTGCCCTGCGCCCAGTCACCTCCCACTTGCAGCAGAACCAAGTTACATACCGTTGGGGCTTCCCGTTCCGCTTATCCGCTACCAAAGATGGATCGCAACATTCCATGAGAGATCTACAGGAATGCGAGGCTTTTATCCGGAACCTTGGTCTCCCCCCCATACCTGAGGAGGACCTACAGATGCAGATCCCTGCTCCACGACCATTCTCAACGCCTGGGAGGATCTGGACCCCAGTACGTCAGAGGTCACGAAAGGCTCCAATCACTCCCCAAAGAGTTGAACAGTCCAAAGGCTCCACTTGAGACTATATCTCTGCTTCCCTCCATCCTTCATCTTTACGAGTAGGTCATCCTACAGGCCTACTCCCTCCGGGACTCCGGGCTCGGAGTCTGATCATGGGCCTCCAATGTGCCCCATGTAAGCGTTCTTTTTGTTTCGTTTTTGCTTACATACCCATTGATAAATAATATGTTGACAGTTCCTTTTTTTTCTTTTTTTTTCCATGAGTCTATGATGTTTGGACCGGGCTGGACCTCAGTGACTATCCTTACAGGCTACCGTGCCCCACCCTCAACATGGTCTTGAATTATGACCATGACCTCCTGAGGGGCCCTCCCCCCTCAGGCCTGCCATCTATTTGGCACATACTTTTTGTTATTGTTTTAATTTATTTATTTTTTTTTTTTTCTCTTTGGATCCTTTTTGATCCTATTCAGGGTTTACTTAATGCTGCTTTACTTTTATTTTCTTTTACCTCAATTGTTACTATTATTTCTTGCTGGTCTTCTGTTTTTTATTTTTTTGTTTTTTTGGCTCTAGGGTCCCTTTTTGACCCGTGTTTGTTACTCAGATGTCTATTCCAGTTATCACCTCATTGTCATTTGATTATTCATAATATTTTAGTTCTTAAGAATTATGCATCATGGTGTATATCTTTTTTCTGTTTCATGACTGTAATGTATGCTCTGCTTACACAGTTTGAATATGGCTGTCAGTATATTTTCATGTAATGTTAAAGGTCTGGGCTCCATCCGTAAACGCTGGCTGGCGTTGAGAGAGTTCAGGTCCTCTGGGGCAGAGGTGATCATGGTTCAGGAGACACATTTCAAGGAAGAGGGTTCATTTAAGTTTGCTTCTAAACACTTCCCCACTGCTTTTGTAGCCTCCGACCCCTCTGGTAAGGCGGGGGTGGCCATCCTGCTGAGACGCTCCTCTGCCATTTGTGTCAAATCTTCTTACTTAGATCCCCGGGGTAGGTATATTATCCTGAGCTGTAGTCACCAAAATACCTCATTCACCCTTGCTAATGTATATGTGCCCAACTCAGGTCAGATTGGGTTTTTAGAGGACTTTTTTGAGAAACTTCAACCTTTTTCCCAACCCTTTATGGTAATTGGAGGCGATTTTAACCTATGCATGTCCCCAATCAAAGATAGATTTGCCCTCTTTGCAAAAGCCCCACCCCCCCAGGCTCATAAGAATTCCTCTTCATTCCGAAAATTGATACGAGCCCATAACCTTTATGACACCTGGAGAGTGAAACACCCTACTGCTAAACAATTCACATTTTACTCCCCCCCTCACAAGCTATATACAAGACTGGACCATTTTTTGGTCTCAGCGCCCTTATTGACTTATGTGGTCCACTCAGAGATTAACCCAATCACTTGGTCCGACCAAGCACCCATAATATTAGATCTTCTGTTGGCCACACCTGCGCCCAGGAAATGTCATTGGCGTCTTAATGAATCCCTTTTTTCCGCATCTGATGTTCACCTCCATCTGCAGCAGAAACTGTCTGAATTCTTTGAACTCAATGACGGCTCGGTCTCTGAGGTGTCCACCTTGTGGGAGGCCCATAAGGCTTTCTTCAGGGGGGAGTGCATTTCCTCTGGTTCCCGTCTTAAACGTGATCGAGAACATCAGAGGAAGTCCCTTCTAGCTGACCTATCCAAAGCAGAAAAACTTTTACTTACTCTCCCCACAGTGACGCGTCTTAGGGCGGTAATTTCGTTACGTAATCGCATTAAGTCTCTAGACTCGAATAAACATGCTAAATCTTTGCTTTGGTCCAAGCAAAAGTTCTATGATTATGCTAACAAGCCCCATAGGATGCTGGTTCATAAATTGAAGCCGAGACCCACAGCTTCTATCCCTGACTTCCTGTTGCAGCCTGATGGGGTCCCCACATACTGTCCCCAAAATATGTCGCGGGTCTTCGGTGACTTTTACAAAAAACTGTATAATTGCTTTTCCGTGGACCCTAATTCTCAATTCAATCAAGAAAAATTTAATACCTTCATAGAATCCCTGAAACTCCCTTCAATTTCACCTGAAGATCGCACGGGTCTAAATGCCCCTATCACCGTTGAAGAACTCACTGCAGTCGTAAACCAGCTCCCATCCCACAAATCCCCCGGCCCTGATGGGTTACCCTATTCCTACTATAAAAGTTTCCTTCCGATCCTGACACCCCATATGGTTAAACTGTTCGCTTCTCTGATGTCTGGAACGATCCCTCATTCTCAATTCTTACACGCCTTTATAACGGTCATCCCGAAACCGGACAAGGATCCGTCACTACCGGATAACTACCGCCCCATCGCCCTCCTAAATTCTGACTATAAAATATTTACAAAAATTCTGGCTAACAGACTATCTCTACTCCTCCCCTCACTCATACATAGAGACCAGGTGGGGTTTGTCCCCACTAGACATGCAGGAGACAACACTAGGCGTACTATTGACCTTATTGACTTACTGACTAAGACGAAGAAGCCTGCCGTGATACTCAGTTTAGATGCGCAGAAGGCTTTTGACCGCCTGAATTGGTCATTTATGTTCGCTATTCTTTCCAGGTACGGCTTCAGTGGTCCCTTTATGCAAGCCTTAAAAGCTTAAAAGCTCTCAGGTCCAGTTGGCCTCTTATGTCTCCTCGCCATTTCCCCTGAGCAACGGTACTCGACAGGGGTGTCCCTTGTCCCCCCTACTTTTTGTCCTCAGTCTGGAGCCCTTGGCTGAGGCCATTCGCCCTCACCCAGATATAAGGGGGGTGACGTTGAGACATAGGGAATACAAATTGTCCCTGTTTGCCGATGATATCTTATTGACACTGACCCATCCCCTTATTTCGCTCCCCTTGCTCCATACCACTCTAAATCAATTTGGCAGTATCTCAGGTTTCAAAATTAACCCGACCAAGACTGAGGCCCTCCCTGTGAATATATCGGCTGAAACGCTCTTGGTCCTAAAGGGAAACTTTAAATACAGATGGTGTTCTCAATCGCTTAAGTACCTCGGAGTCTTATCTTTCACTTTTTCAGGCTAATTTCCCTCCTATGTTTACGGAAATCAATAGGTTACTTAAGACCTGGACGAAGCTCCCCCTGTCCCTGCTTGGGAGGATAAATGTCCTCAAAATGTCGGTAGTCCCTAAGCTCCTCTACCTTTTTGAGACCCTACCAGTGATGGTCCCAATGTCCCAACTGAAATTACTCCAACAAAACTTTTTAAACTTCATATGGAATAACGCATCCCATAGGATAGCTAGCACAGTTCTTTTTGCAACCCGCGATGGGGGAGGATTGGGGGCGCCCGACATAATCAAATATTATTTTGCCACACACTTGAGAGCTATAATTTCATGGACGTCCAGATGTGCACCTAATAGGTGGTCAGAAATAGAGATGAGCATTACGGTCCCTGCCCACCCCTGCTGCTTGTTATGGCCATCCTCTGACAAGTACATCTCCCAGCTGTGTAAAATCTGTTTAAGCCCTATGCTGTTTACACTTTCAATCTGGAAGAGATGCTCTGGGAAATACTCTCTTTCATCCCCATGCTCTCCTTTAGTGAACGTTATCTTTAACCCAGAAATCCCTGACAGCTTATCATATGAAGCCATGTTACCCTGGACAAAAGCTGGGGTATTCCAGCTACGCCATCTAGTGCACCCAGTGACACGTACATTTCTTACTTTTCCTGAGCTGCAATCGAAATACAAAATCCCGAAAACTCTCTTCTACTCCTTTCTACAAATCAGGCATTTCATTTCCACTAGAATCCCACATTTTACTTTAGTTATGCCCACGGAATTTGAACTGTTATGTTTCAAAGGCCCTTATGAACCCCGCCTAATATCCACCATTTATAAGATTTTACAGGATACGCCTCAGGTCACAGAGCAAACTCACTCCTACATGTGGAAATGGTCCCATATTTTGAATAAACCCATTTCTTTATCCGAATGGAAGAGTATTTGGGAGGCTACTTCCAAGGTATCTAGATGCGTAGCTCAGAAGGAAACTGCCTATAAAATATTAATGTTTTGGTATAGAACCCGGAATTTTTATTGGCAAGAAAGCTAACAGCTTCTGGACAATGTTGGAGATGTGGTTCTTATTTAGGCACCCACTATCACATATTCTGGGAGTGCCCTATGATAACACCCTATTGGTCCAAAGTTCATGCCCTTTTGGGAAAAGTTCTAGATATTCCTATCCCCTTACATCCCTTATATCTCCTCCTGGGATTACCCCTCCCAAAGACGCCTAAACCCCTTAGAAAAATGATGGCCTTTATTCTATTAGCGGCTAAAAGGGCTATCCCACAGTGTTGGCTAACCAATGTTCCCCCATCCTTTACACAATTTCTAGCAGCTATCATAGATATACGTAGAATGGAACGCCTCACAGCTGTAATTGAAGACTCTTTAATTAGCTTTGACGCCATTTGGGAAAAATGGGATTCCTCTGAATATAACTCTGAGATGGCACAAGTAACTTTAAACTCGTAAGTTTGTGAATGGAGTGTCTCGATGAGGCGTGTGAACATATGACGCTTAGCCTATTATGCACTTTGTCTTATTGAGTACGTGTTCTTATATCATTATTTTTCTTTTCCATACCACGTTGCATTCCACTTGTTTGATAATCATCTGACATTTTTTTTTGCATTCTATATTTCTTTATTTAAATATGCTATGTTATGATTATTTCTATCACATTGGGAATATATCCCTTTTTGTTGACAGTTCTTTCTGATTCTGTACAATGTTTCTTTTTTCTTGAAATATTCGATAAATAAACAATTTAAAAAAAAAAAAAAAAACGCACGGTATCATGCAGAGTCCCTCAGGGATCCCCTCTGTCACCGGTGATGTTCAACATCTATCTTCGCCCTCTCTTTGAAATCATCAGTAGCCGAAAACTCCTTTATCACTCATATGCAGATGACACGCAACTGTATTTTCACATCTGCAAAAAAAAGGTTCATCATCTCAGTCTAGAGACATGCCTCTCTTTGATAGAAAACTGGATGACAAAGAGTTATCTTAAACTCAACAGTTCCAAAACAGAACTTCTTCTGTTTCACGCCAGTCGTAAGAATCAACTGGCAACAACATGGACACCCCCGCCCATTCTGGGCAAAATCATCACCCCTAGATCCAAAGTCAAATCGGGGTCATTTTCGACACCTACATGACAATGGACGCACAAATAGGGTCAGTAGTCAGTGGATCTCACTATCTTCTGCACCTACTACGCAGACTTATTCCTTTTACTCCTAAAGAAGACATAGCAGTCGTGGTGGGAACAATTGTGAACTCCAGACTGGATTATGCAAACGCCCTCTACCTCGGACTCCCAAAGTACCAAATCTCTCATCTGCAAGTCGTTCAGAACTTGTGACTGGGAAAAAAACATGGGAATCAATCTCACCTTCGTTGAGATCCCTTCACTGGTTGCCAGTAAAAGACAGAATTGCTTTTAAAGCACTCTGTCTGACGCATAAGTGCATCCATGGGAAGGCTCCGCAATATCAATGCGAAAAGATAAAAGCTCACAACTCCAATCACGTTCTGCGATCCACCAACCAAAATCTGCTCCAGATACCCAAAGCCAAATTCAAGTCCAAAGGAGAAAGAAGATTTGCGCTCCAAGGTCCCAGACTATGGAACGCTTTACCAACCAGCATTCGGTTGGAGGAGAACCACCTGGCCTTCAGAAGAAAGATCAAAACTCATCTCTTTTGATATCAAAGGAGAAAGGAACAACAAGCGCCCAGAGGCGATTTAGTTTGCATGTGCCGCGTTATATAAGTTTCTCATTCATTCATTCATTCATTCAGAGCACTGTCAGAGCCATGATAGTGTGCTATAATGTGCTATTGTGGTTCTATTGTGAGTGTAGAATGTCAGTGTAGTGTAAATACAGTGATAGTGCAGCATCAGTGTAGTGGGCATAGGTGTGCACAGAAAAGCTCAAACACATATGCATGTGCGTATATATATATATATATATATATATATATATATATATATATCTGCTGACACTGTCAGTAGGGCAGTGGACGTTGTCAGTCGTTTTACATTTTTATTATGTATTACAATTTATTTTTTTATTAATTTTTTTTTTTGCAATTTGTAGTGTGTCAGGGAAGTTTTACTGTTGTATATTGAAGTGCATCAGTGCAGTTTTACTGCAGTATATTGAAGTGCATCAGTGCAGTTTTACTGTAGAGTCAGTGTAGTGTGTCTGTTAAGTTTTACTGTAGTGTCAGTGTAGCTCATCTATGCTGTTTTACTGCAGTATAATGAAGTGCGTTAGTGCAGTTTTTATGGCAGTATATCTGTCAGTAGTTTTACCACAGTATATTACAGTGCATCAGTGTAGTTTTACTGCAGAATATTGTAGTGCATCAGTGCAGTTTTACTGCAGAATATTATAATGCATCAGTGCAATTTTACTGCAGTATATTGTAGTGTGTCTGTGTAGTGCAGTGTTTTACACCACATGACATAACATTTAGTGCTGTATACCCCCCCTTTTTTTGGTTGTTATTTTTTTCTTTTCTTTTTTGTCCTGTGCCTGCCTCTTTTTTTTTATATTGCGAGTCACCTTTTTTTTCTGACTGCAGCACTGTTGTCCCCCCTTTTTTGTTTTATAAGATTGACATTTCTGTCAGCGGCAGTCCTCAAGTTAAAGTGCACCAAACACCACTTTCCATTGCATACAATAACATGTTTCCCCATCTCTATTACATTTCGGTAATAAGCCCCCAACCTTGTTTGGGAGGCCAACAAGAGAGGCAGATGTTCCCATGCCACTGTGAGCAGTGCATGTGTCCACCGGCAAAGGTGAACATTAGGGATGAGCCGAAATCCACCCCCCCCCGTTCGGTTCGCACCAGAACCTTCGAACGCTCCAACAGTTAGAACCCCATTGACGTGTATGGGACTCGAACGTTCAAATTCAAAAGTGCTCATTTTAAAGCCTAATATGCAAGTTATTGTCGTAAAACGTCTTTGAGAACCCGGGTCTTGCCCCAGGGAACATGCTTGTATGCAGAAGCAATTACTCTAAGCATTATTAAAATCACCCCAAAAAACTTTTTAAAACTTTTTTTGCATTGATACATGTCCCCTGGGGCCAGTGTTGTCAGTAACGGTGTTAAAATAAACACTGTTGCGTAACATAGCCAATTTTGAGGGTAACAAGTAATCTAATTGAATACTCTGCAACTCGTGGTAACGCTGTTCCCATTACTGTTGCGGCGTTACCACAATTACATCTACCGCCACTAGATGGCAGCAGAGTAATTGCTTCTGCATACAAGCACGCGCACAAACGTCCCTGAGCCTTCAGCTGTGAGGTGAGGCGGGAACGCAAACGCACAGTCTTCTCCACAGCCATGAGCGCAAACATGGGAATGGGGAGAGAGGAGGCGGCGCCGGTATCCAGGAGAAGGTGACGTGACTTGAAGTGTGAGGGAGGGCGCGCATCTCGTTTAGTCCAGTCACCGGAGGTGCAGTGCAGTTCCTGGACGGGAGGACTCGGAATAAACGGCAACATGGGATACGGGGTGAGACACCAGGGAACCGTGTGATATGGGGGGTGAGGTGAAATGGCAGATGGGGTGTTATTGTGAGGGGGTAATTATGCAGGTGTCGTTGTATGGAGAGGGGTGTCATGAGAAGAGAGAGGATAATGGGGCTGAGGTGATATGGGGTATTATCATGAAGGGGGGGGTAATAATAATGTAGGTGAGGTGGAAGGGGTGTCATTTTGGGGGGTGGGGGGTAAAAGTGTAATAATGGTGTCAGGTGGTATTAGTAGGGGAAGGGGATGGTACTAGTAAGGAAAGGTGCAATATGAGGGGTGGTATTAGTAGGAGAAGGTGCAATAAAGGGTGTGGTATTAGTAAGGGAAGGTAGAATGGAAGGGGGTTGTTATTAGTAGGGAAAGGTGCAATATGGGAGGTGGGAATATTAAAAAAAAGTCACAGTTACTTTGCTGAGTAACTAATTACTTTTTCAATGTAGTAACTGAGTCACTAACGCAATTACTTTTTCGGAGAAGTAATTTGTAACTGTAACTAATTACTTTTTTAAAGTAAGATAAGCAACACTGCCTGGGGCAGAACTCAGGCCCCCAAACACAACAAGCTCACATCGAACATTTGTTGTTGGAAATTCCAACCGTGTGTATGTGGCATTACACTGTTCATGTAAAAGAAAGAAAAAAAAACAGACTCCTGCTCTTTCATGCGAAACAAGCTTATTAAAGTATAACTACAAGTATTTTTTTTTTTTTTTTTGTAGTTATAGTGTAGTGCAGTTTTACTGCAGAATATTATAATGCATCAGTGCAATTTTACTGCAGTATATTGTAGTGTGTCTGTGTAGTGCAGTGTTTTACACCACATGACATAACATTTAGTGCTGTATACCCCCCCTTTTTTTGGTTGTTATTTTTTTCTTTTCTTTTTTGTCCTGTGCCTGCCTCTTTTTTTTTATATTGCGAGTCACCTTTTTTTTCTGACTGCAGCACTGTTGTCCCCCCTTTTTTGTTTTATAAGATTGACATTTCTGTCAGCGGCAGTCCTCAAGTTAAAGTGCACCAAACACCACTTTCCATTGCATACAATAACATGTTTCCCCATCTCTATTACATTTCGGTAATAAGCCCCCAACCTTGTTTGGGAGGCCAACAAGAGAGGCAGATGTTCCCATGCCACTGTGAGCAGTGCATGTGTCCACCGGCAAAGGTGAACATTAGGGATGAGCCGAAATCCACCCCCCCCCGTTCGGTTCGCACCAGAACCTTCGAACGCTCCAACAGTTAGAACCCCATTGACGTGTATGGGACTCGAACGTTCAAATTCAAAAGTGCTCATTTTAAAGCCTAATATGCAAGTTATTGTCGTAAAACGTCTTTGAGAACCCGGGTCTTGCCCCAGGGAACATGTATCAATGGAAAAAAAGTTTTAAAAATGGTTGTTTTTTTCAGGACTCCTGAACTTTTTTTCCAGTGATACATGTTCCCTCGGGCAAGACCCTGGTTCTCAAAGACGTTTTCACAGGCATACTATAGACACCCAGCAAGTACAATACTTAAAGTAATTTTTCCTTTTTTTTATTTATTTTTTATGTAAGCATCATTAAAATCACTGCTTCTGAATCAGGAGAAGTGATTTTAATGATGCTTAAATAAAAAAATAAACAATGAAAAATTCCTTTAAATATTGTACCTGCTGGGTGACTATAGTATGCCTGTGAAAATGTCTTTAAATAGCACAATCACCTGCCTGCCAGTAAATTAGGAAGAACTGATCTAGCTAAACTATACAGTGTATAAATATATGTACAACACCTGGGATGTATATATATCCTCTACACACTGTAACATTAACTGACTAGCCTGCCTGCCTGATTGCTCTATCTACCTGATGACACTCTCTCTGTTCTCTCTAACCACCACCACAACACACTAAATAAGGCCAACCTGCACGCGGCCTTTTATAGTGTGGGGCATGTTCTAAACCCCCTGAGCCATAATTGGCCAAAGCCACCCTGGCTTTGGCCAATTACGGCTCTCTGTACTGACGGCGCTGTGATTGGCCAAGCATGCGGGTCATAGTGCATGCTTGGCCAATCATAAGCCAGCAATGCCGCAGTGAATTATGGGCCATGACGCGTCACTCAAATTCGAAGAACGATCGAACACGATGCAAAGCTCATCCCTAGTGAACATGGTCTGGATGATGGGAATCACCTAAAGGTAATCTCATGGAATGTCAAGGGGCTACGCTCACCTCATAAGCGTATGCAGATTTTGAGACACCTTAAGCTCCTGATAGCAGATGTTGCTCTTTCACAGGAGACCCATCTGGCCGCAGATGACCTTTCTCACCTGTGAAAATTATAGGTAGGTGAGGTTTATGGCTCACTAGCTGGAGACGTAAAGCTGGGGTAGCAATTTTACTCCACAAAAATCTCTAATATTCCATTCACTCCACTGAGACAGAATCAGAAGGTCGCAGAATCACTCTCCATCTAACAGTTGCCTCGAATGACATCACTATAGCTAACGTCTATGCCCCTAACGCCCCTGGACAGCCCTTCTTTTGAGATCTTACCTCCTGGGTCTTGCAAATTCCTGAACACTTTCATCTTATTGGGGAGACTTCAATACTGTCATGCATATGGCTGAAGACTGCAACTTAGGCCCTGCAAGCCGAGTTCACATGGGTGACACTCCCACCATTTTAACTCAGTCGACATTTGGCGTGTCTCCCACCCCACTGATCATGAATTTACCTTCCCCCCTCTCCCTATAATTAATTTCCCTACATGCCCTTGGTGCACTACTCCCAGACCATCCCTTTTCCAAAGATTATGGACCTGTCAAGCAATCTCCATCTTTTGGGACCAGGTGTTGAAATACATTGAAAAGTCTCAGCAATTACTTCTACCTAAGGACCCTTTGTTATGAGGGAGTCTAAGAATGCAAGCTGGCCAGAATTTGGTGCGTACACGGTTGCAAAAGTGAACTTACGGCCCATGATGGTCCCCTTAATGAAGATAAATCTGCCATTTGGGTCAGTTAACTGGTCAGACACGACAAAGGGGCAGTTTTTATGCATGGCTATAGCAACCCCACTTGACTTAGATCGAGGTGAGTTGCTACAGAACCATTGAGAGTACAGGTGTACCGGGGAACCGAGTCAGTGCGAAAGTGCGTCTCCTGCAAAAAAAGGACATGTGCCCCCAGGCATTTCGTTTCGAGCCACAACTTACTGCGCTTGTTAGGCGATCCCAGTCATCGGACGTTATACAATATCACCTTCAGGGAAGCCATGGGGTAGGGTGAGCATGGAGAAATCCCCAGCCAGGAGGGAGGAGAGACCTGCAGGAGTTCTGTGAATCAATGAGCACTGAAAAAACAGTAACAAGAAAAAAAAGAGCAAAGAAAACAAAAACATAATAAAACATATAGCATGGCCCATAAGGGAGTCGCCTAAAGACTCTCCCAAGGCATCCATAACATGGGGTCCCAAACTCGGGACATAACTGCGGAGAGTCGACCTATGTGGGGGAACAAGCGCAGCACAAAGTGCAAGCTCGCAAAAAAATGACCCACCCCATAGTATCAGAGGGGCACAGCAACTGCAGAGATGCATCAGCCCTTCTCCACCCTACCAACAAACAGTTCCAGGTATGCTTTTGTGGGAAGAGCAAGGATGTGGGCTCTAAGGTCTGCATCGCCCACCATCTCACCCAGTGGCACTGCAGGAGGCATTGAGCTGACCGAGCTGGCAGGGGAGGTGGCGGAGGAAGCGAGGGAGAAGGTGGCTGCGTTGAAGGAATAGGGGAAGACCCGTGTGCGGCCTTGTACTTGCCAGCCGGCTCCATCTTGGGAGTTCAGATAGCGGCGTGGCCCTGCTCCGTGAAATAAAGGTCCAACGAACCGGATCGGTGCCGGGAAGCCCGCTGGGGCTGCGGTGATAACTTCCGCTGCTTGGAGGGCATTTCTGGAGCTGAAAAACTGCTGCTCAAAGGACATGCATCACAGAATACAGGCATACTAAGGCGACTCCCCCAGGCATGATATTTAAAGTAAATATTTAATTTGTATTGTTTCACTTTAAGCATTATTAAAATCACCCCAAAAAACTTTTTAAAACTTTTTTTGCATTGATACATGTCCCCTGGGGCCAGTGTTGTCAGTAACGGTGTTAAAATAAACACTGTTGCGTAACATAGCCAATTTTGAGGGTAACAAGTAATCTAATTGAATACTCTGCAACTCGTGGTAACGCTGTTCCCATTACTGTTGCGGCGTTACCACAATTACATCTACCGCCACTAGATGGCAGCAGAGTAATTGCTTCTGCATACAAGCACGCGCACAAACGTCCCTGAGCCTTCAGCTGTGAGGTGAGGCGGGAACGCAAACGCACAGTCTTCTCCACAGCCATGAGCGCAAACATGGGAATGGGGAGAGAGGAGGCGGCGCCGGTATCCAGGAGAAGGTGACGTGACTTGAAGTGTGAGGGAGGGCGCGCATCTCGTTTAGTCCAGTCACCGGAGGTGCAGTGCAGTTCCTGGACGGGAGGACTCGGAATAAACGGCAACATGGGATACGGGGTGAGACACCAGGGAACCGTGTGATATGGGGGGTGAGGTGAAATGGCAGATGGGGTGTTATTGTGAGGGGGTAATTATGCAGGTGTCGTTGTATGGAGAGGGGTGTCATGAGAAGAGAGAGGATAATGGGGCTGAGGTGATATGGGGTATTATCATGAAGGGGGGGGTAATAATAATGTAGGTGAGGTGGAAGGGGTGTCATTTTGGGGGGTGGGGGGTAAAAGTGTAATAATGGTGTCAGGTGGTATTAGTAGGGGAAGGGGATGGTACTAGTAAGGAAAGGTGCAATATGAGGGGTGGTATTAGTAGGAGAAGGTGCAATAAAGGGTGTGGTATTAGTAAGGGAAGGTAGAATGGAAGGGGGTTGTTATTAGTAGGGAAAGGTGCAATATGGGAGGTGGGAATATTAAAAAAAAAGTCACAGTTACTTTGCTGAGTAACTAATTACTTTTTCAATGTAGTAACTGAGTCACTAACGCAATTACTTTTTCGGAGAAGTAATTTGTAACTGTAACTAATTACTTTTTTAAAGTAAGATAAGCAACACTGCCTGGGGCAGAACTCAGGCCCCCAAACACAACAAGCTCACATCGAACATTTGTTGTTGGAAATTCCAACCGTGTGTATGTGGCATTACACTGTTCATGTAAAAGAAAGAAAAAAAAACAGACTCCTGCTCTTTCATGCGAAACAAGCTTATTAAAGTATAACTACAAGTATTTTTTTTTTTTTTGGAGAGTGGAGAGATATTAGAACATCTTTCAGTTTTTATTACTGTCTGTGCCCCCTTTAGGAAGATTCACCCTCTCTATTTGTGCTGTTTACCAATAGGGACTTTATTTCCCTTAATTTTCAGGGATTTCCTCTCATTTCCTATTTTGGATGAAGCCGAGTAAACTGAGCATGTGTACGGGGCTTTCAGGTTTCTCGTCTGAAAATCTGTCCAGAATCTCAACGAGAAAAATAGAGATCCTGCTCTCTATTTTCTCGTTGAGATTCTTGTCGGCCTGTTTCCCGACAATAAACTCAAGAGTGTGTATACTTACCTGTCGCCGTGGAAACCCGCGCATGCTCGAAATGACTTTGACGCATGGGCGGTAGCTTTCACGGCATAGGTAGGGTGAAGCAAGATGGCGGCGACGGCATCGAATGTGACGAGCGCATGCTTGTCGTACGCAATGACGTTAAATCGTTCTTGCCTTTCAAGAGAACCGTGGTTCTTTTAAAAGATCTGTGTGTACACTCGGGCGGCAAGAGATTCTTGCCAAGAATCTCGTCGGAAAAAATGTTTTTTTCCTGATGAGATTCTTGCCCATGTGTACGAGGCCTTAGACAGGAAGCATTGGTAAATTTCTGCATTAGGACAAAAGGGGAAAAAATTAACTATTGTAAGGGGTTAGCTAGGTAGCGGGTGTCTGTGACCCCCTGGGTGGGTTCACTACACACTGAACTATACAGAGAGGCAGCCGAGGATGGTTGAAAACAAAGATTTTGGTTTATTCTTCCATATTGCTGGAAACAAGTGCAAGCATCAAAACAGCATAAGCAAAAAAAAACATAAAATAAACCCTGGCCACTTGGGGCGTCTACCTTCACCACACAGGAACCTATCTATGGAGTATGGCACAGCCTACTGCTGGGCAGACACTGCTGGTCATACAGCAGAAAAACAATAGTCTTTTTTATTTTTATCACACAGAAAAATCAGAAAGCTGATGTGAGTTCTGACAAACGCTCTCCCCGCATCTTGTTTCTCCCCAGTTCCATCAGTCTTAAATAGGCTTTATTGGTAAGCTTCAATCTTTGACTCTCTTGATTTTCTGACAATATGGGGTTTGGTTGCACCTTCATTTCCTTCCCTCCCTCTTTCCCTTCTCTTAGTCTTCATATTTCATTTGTCCCCCCCCTCCCCCCCACCTCCCCCTCTTCCTCACATTATTCCATCATATTTCCTCTTCCCTCCTTCCCCATTCACAATCCCCACCTATCCCTTCTCCTGTTCCTTCTTCCCTCCTTTCCCCTCCCTCTTTTATTCCTCACCTCCTCACAACCCACCCTTTTTTTCCTAACCTTTCTTCCAATTGTTCCTCTTTCCTACCCTCCTTTCTTTGTTCCCCCCCTTGCCTTTCTCCCCTTCCCCGCCTCTTCCTCTCCCCCCTTCCCTCTCTTCCCTTGTTTTTTGTCCTTCCTTTTTCTTCCTTCCTCCCCTCCCTCCACTTTCCTTATTTTTTTCCTAGTCTTCCCTTATCACACTTTCATCACTTATCATTCCCCTCACCAAGCACTCCACTCCTTCACATTGTGGTCCTCCCCCTTGTCACTCACTAAATATTAATATCACCATTAAAAATCTTTTACTTATTTTCATTAGAACCTGTCACACTATTCCCCCTCGTGCGCTGTGGGGGGTATTTGAGCCTATGCCTGACCATGAACCAATTAGGTGAACAAACCCAATTTTTCTTGACAATAGACTGCTTTTGTATTGATACAAATACTGTTATTTCATCTTTACTGTGATGTAATCAACATTGCTTGTTTCTGTTGTATATTTTGTATGTACTTTATAGACCCTCCTGAAGAAGCGGTATAACCGCAAAACCGGTCGAGGTCGCTGGCTGGCTCCACCCATTCGATTCTTGAAGGTTTTGTTTCATTACATTGCTGTTCTGATCCGTGGGGCTTGTCCCAAATGCTTTTAAAGTTGTATATTGTTTTATGTTATTAAATATATGTTTTACATTATTTTATGGTTATGTTATCAGTGCCTTGAAAATCCTAGCCAACACCTTCCTGACTTGTGACTATTGATGGGCTAATAGGTCCCAAGAAGCCTTTACCCCTTACAATACTCACTTGGTCCCATTTTTATAATCATATATTCTGGATGATGGCACATTGATATATAATCTACCAGTCTTAATTGAGGCTATACTCTCCTTTTTTTTGTATACTGTATGTCAACACAGTAAAAGAATTATTGTGGCATTTATGAACTAATACCACTTTTGAAAGCTTTTAAAAGGATTAATGTATATACTGTAACTTAACAATGTCACAAATAAACACCTTTTGTGATTTGCTTATCTTCTTATTTATATCTAGAAATGGGCCTCAATTTAAAGAAGATGGGCGTGCTTATTATGATATTTGCTGTTAATGTATTCATTTTCTGGTATTATTTCACCGGGAAATCAACAACATTCCATTATACAAACCATGGGAACAGCTCTTGCAATAACCTATATGCCGTAAACAGATCACTTCCTATCAAAGTGCAATCAGATGCTGCCATGTGGACTGCAGAACCTATAGGACGCCTTGGAAACAAAATGGGGCAGTATGCAGCACTTTATGCTCTGGCAAAGCTTAATGGACACCAAGCATACGTCTTACCAAAAATGCATAATGAGCTAGGAAGGATATTTAAGATAAAATTGCCTGTTCTTCATCAGGAAATTGCTGACCGGATTAAATGGAGGCTATATCATCTGAAAGATTGGATGTTACCAGAATATTCCAAAATCTCTGGACAATACGTTAAATTCTATAGTACTCCATGCTCATGGACATTCTATCATCACATAAGGGAGGAGATTCTACAAGAATTCACTTTTCAAGACTATATTAAGGAAGAGGCAAATTCATACCTTGCAAACCTGAAAGGTAATAGAACAAATGTGACCTATATTGGAGTTCATGTTCGCAGGGGGGACTATATATGGGTCATGCCTCAGCAATGGAAAGGTGTGGTAGCTGACAAAAACTATATGCAAAAAGCTATGGACTATTTCAGAAATAAATATGATAACCTCCTCTTTGTGGTGACCAGTAATGGGATGGATTGGTGTAAAGAGAACATTAATACTTCTCTAGGAGATGTACATTTTTCTGGAGATGGTAAGGAAGGTTCTCCTGCCCGTGATTTTGCCCTCCTGGTGCATTGTAACCACACCATAATGACCATAGGGACATTTGGCTATTGGGCTTCATACTTGGTTGGTGGTGAAACCATCTATCTTACAAACTACACTTTGCCAAACTCTACTTTCCTTCACATTTTTAAATATGAAGCCGCATTCCTTCCAGAGTGGATTGGAATTCCCGCCGACCTGTCTCCACTGTTGAAAAAAAGAGATCCTTAATTTAGTTTTTTTGCAGATGTCAAATTTGTCTTATTTCATTATGAATCAAATTTTAAGCTCATTGTGGCAAACAAAAAACGATTCTCCTGGTCTCCGGTGTTTTTTCCCCCCTCGAAGAGTACTATGGGTTTGTATAGTTCAATTAGAAAATAACTTCCAGAGTCTTGCAGCCCTCCTCAGAATCTTGGGAATTCATAAAACTAAGAAAAAAAGAAAAGAACGGAGGGCGCACCGACCTAGTGTGATACCGCTAAATGAATTTTATTAAAATATTAAAATCAATCATTGTACTCACAAATTGGAGTTAAAATCAGGCTTTCAAAGGTAATATTTTAACTCCAATTTGTGAGTACAATGATTGATTTTAATATTTTAATAAAATTCATTTAGCGGTATCACACTAGGTCGGTAAGCTCATTGTGGGACAGACTTAACAATATTTGTGTTAAATAGAATTACTTTCTCCACAGAATCGGTCCTTCTCCACAATCTTCCTCAGGGTCCGGTCACCTCTTCTCGTTGTGCAGCATTTTCTGCCACACTTTTTCCTTCCCATAGACTTCCCACTGAGGTGCCTTGATACAGCACTCTGGGAACAGCCTATTCGTTCAGAAATTTCTTTCTGTGTCTTACCCTCTTGCTTGAGGGTGTCAATAATGGCCTTCTGGACAGCAGTCAGGTCGGCAGTCTTACCCATGATTGCGGTTTGGAGTAATGAACCAGGCTGGAAGTTTTTAAAAGCCTCAGGAATCTTTTGCAGGTGTTTAGAGTTAATTAGTTGATTCAGATGATTAGGTTAAGAGCTCGTTTAGAGAACCTTTTCATGATATGCTAATTTTTTGAGATAGGAATTTTGGGTTTTCATGAGCTATATGCCAAAATCATCAATATTAAAACAATAAAAGGTTTGAACTACTTCAGTTGTGTGTAATGAATCTAAAACATATGAAAGTCTAATGTTTATCAGTACATTACAGAAAATAATGAACTTTATCACAATATGCAATTTTTTTTAGAACAACCTGTATATATCTATAGTATAGTCACACTCTCTCTCTCTCTCTCTCTCTCTCTCTCTCTCTCTCTCTCTCTCTCGCTCGCTCTCGCTCTCATAACTAATGAATTTTGTTCCCTTAAGTTTGTTATATAGTGAAAAAATAAAAATGCCAGAACATTAAAAACACCCCAAAAGTAACCTTTTTTGGTAAGGAGACATTTCAAGGTGATGTTTTCTTTTGCAACAATTTTTAAAAACAAAGAAACATACTAGCATTGAGGTGCTTAGCCTTTAAAATGTATCCATTTGTACAAATCCCCCATTATGGAAGTACAGTAGGTTTCCTGGAGTATGAAATTATATTTCACTGAAATCACATTGCACAATAGCTAAATGCCATGGATAAATTCAAAACATTTAACTCTCCCCCAAAACAATCACATTGGTGGTCAGGGGCATTTTAATCCTCCCTCCCAAAGAACCCTCCAATCATTTCTGGTTAGCGGCATTCAAAAAGAAACACACAGTCCACCACAGGGGCACTTGGCTAAAACAATCCAATAATAAAGTGCACCAGGAGAACTTTACACAGCTAAAACAATCCCATAATAAAGTTTACCAGGAGAACTTTACACCGCTAAAACAATCCCATAATAAAGTGCACCAGAAGCACTTTACACCGCTAAAACAATCTCATAATAAATTGCACCAGGAGCACTTTACACCGCTAAAACAATCCCATAATAAAGTGCACCAGGAGCACTTTACGCCGCTAAAACAATCCCATAATAAAGTGCACCAGGAGCAATTTACACTGCTAAAACAATCCCATATTAAAGTGCACCAGGAGAACTTTACACCGCTAAAACAATCCCATAATAAAGTGCACCAGGAGAACTTTACACCGCTAAAACAATCCCATAATAAATTGCACCAGGAGCACTTTACACTGCTAAAACAATCCCATAATAAAGTGCACCAGGAGCACTTTACACTTCTAAAACAATCCCATAACCTTGGGGAGTGAGTGGAGGTCGGTGACATTTTAAATCCCACCTAAAAGAATCCCACAATATTAACAGTCAGCAGCACTTCAACCTCCCCCACCTTGAACAAAGCCTCCCTCTGTAGCAATAGTACTGTTTACATTTGTGATCACTGTGATTGGCCATCACAGTAATCACAAGGCAACTTTGACTGGCTCTGAGTCTTTAGCCTATAATCTCTGCTGTCTAATGGTAGCAAGATTCTATTCTAGCACGTGTACTGAGTGTGAAGACAGAGAGAGGAGAGAGAGCGGCTGCTCTAGGCCTTAGCGGTGGATTGAAAAGGGGCTCAAGTAAGTATAAGGGGGGCTGCCTTTTAACTTTTTAACCACTTTAAATATTTGGCAATTATTTACTGAAAATCGGTACAGCCAATACATAAATGTGCCTGTCAGACTAATTGCCAGACAATTTGGTTACTTATGCCGCGTACACACGATTACTTTTCGGCATGAAAAAAAATGTTGTTTTTCAGCATGTAGAAAAAATGAATTTTTTTCAACTTCATCATTAAAAACAATGTTGCCCACACACCATTGTTTAAAAAATAATAATGAGCAAAACGCGGTGACGTACAACACGTACGACGGCACTCTAAAGGGGAACTTCCATTCAAGCTCCCATCTCATAACTTGCTTCTGAGCATGCGTGGGTTTAAAACGTCGTTTTTAACGTTGTTTTAGCCCACACACGATCATTTTTTACAACCCAAAAAACAACATTTTTGAAAACGACATTAAAAAATGCAGCATGCTTGAATTTTTTTTTGTCATTTTTCAGTAGATGAAAAACGATGTGAAGCCCACACTATCATTTAAAATGACGTTTTTAAAAACAATGTTTTTTTTTTCATGCCGAAAATCTATCATGTGTATGCGGCATGAGAATTGTAACTTTGACGGTGAATTAACAAAAAATCTTCTCTTATCTTTGACTTTGTTTCATTAACGTAATTGTAAAGGTATTTTTTTTAAATAACAAACATCTCTATACTTACCTGCTCTGTGCAATAGACTTGCACAGTATTTCCACAAACATCCTCTGTGGCACGCAGCCAGGTGACAGTACTGCTTCCCTTCCCAGTGTTTTAAAATGTACAGCACCCCTGGCTTCCCTTTAGACGTGCACTTCTCCCTTCCTGCCACTGGGTGCTGCTTGTATATAAAAGTGAATTAGAATGTGATTTTATAACATCCCCAGTTTGCTCTTCCCGAGGCTGACTTCTTCATGTCCTGCTCCTCAAGGTATGTCACTGTTTGCTATATTGTAAATACAAGTTTTCTGTAGAGTGTGCCCAAAGTCTTTATAATATTTGATGATTCACTGCAGGTCTGGTCAGTGTTTTAAAAAGTTCCTGTATTTTACACATGGCATGGCATGGGGTCGCAGCACCGTCTGTCCATTCTGCTTTAGCACCATGGGATCCCATGCCATGCCATGTGTAAAACAAAGGAACTATTTAAGTCACAGAGCAGCCCTGCAGTCCAGGCTGAGTGAGGCCTCAGAGCACATGGCATTACTGTCTGTATTTAACTGCTTGATGGGCTTATTTTGGGCCTGACTGGTTCACATGTATGTGTTTTGGCGGCCCACATTTGAATGGGCCGCCATGCCTGCATTTCCTGCAAAGAAAAGCGCATGCCTCATGTAATAGGCTGCACACACGGCACACCTATGCCCATCAAGCACTGAAATACAGCACTGTCTGTCCATTCTGCTGTCTGCTGTGACTTATCTGCAGTTCCCGCACTGTCAAACTTGCTGCATTTTAGACGTTTAGGTCACGCTTTTAAAAACACAGTGCGTTTGTGTGTGCAAGAACTGCAGGTAAGTAGCATGGTGCAAAAGTAGAATGGATTTCAAGGTAGCTGATTTTTAAAATGCTGAATGAACCTTTTTTCTGCAGGAAACAAAGGCATGGCAGCCCATTCAAATCAATGGGCTGCTGTGCCTGCACAAATGAGGGCCGCCAAAACACATACATGTGAACCAGCCAGGCCCAAAATAAGCTGGTGGGGGGGCCCAAAAAAAATGTTTGCCCAGGGCCCAAACCATATTAAAGACGGCCCTGCTGGTGGTACACCAAGTCACAAGTCAGGACAAGTAACAACTGAGCAGGAAGGCATCAAAACATTAGCAAGATAAGAGTCAGGGATAAGCAGAGGTCGGCAACATGCAGGCAGCCAGGTACAAATTTAATGGGTAGAATTTTAGTCTGAAGTTGAGGCCAAGATTAGTAATGAAGACAGTAACATTGGCATACACGGGTTATCCTAATGTGGGACAGGTGGAACCTGGGCTAATTACATAGTCTGTATAAGTTTCAATATTGGGAACACAGGAGCAAAGACTGATAGAGTATTCAGCAATGATCTTGTGCACATCTAAAGTTTAAGTAGCCAGCTTGGTGGCAGTAGACATGCCCAGACATGTGCATGCTTATGGGCATGTGTGTAAACTGGGCCCAGTTCATCACCAACTACTTTGCATTCTGGCTTAGAGGCATTCACCTACTGCTTAACCACTTAACCCCTGGACCATATTGCTTCCCAAAAACCAGAGCACTTTTTGCGATTCGGCACTGCGTCGCTTTAACTGACAATTGCACGGTCGTGCGAAGTGGTTCCCAAACAAAATTGGCTCCCTTTTTTCTTTTGGTGGTACTTGATCACCTCTGCGGTACCGCACTGCTGCCGATTATAGTGTAGACTGCTGCACTTTTATCACTCCTTGGATACAAGGAGATAATGAAAAAATGTGAAAATGTAAGAGCTTGAGCTGTCTCGTAAACAAAGAAATAACTCTTATGAATAAATATAGCAAACACAATGTATCAACTAGTGATAAATAAAGAGTTCAATTAACCAGTGTCCATGTGTATCAAAAATGATTCTATTAGTATTCCACCAACTGGATGTGCTATCCACTGTTCTTAGTGATAATTAGTAGTGTTGCTCACGAATATTCGCATTGCGAATATTCGCTACGAATATTGCATATTCGAGTATTCGCGAATAACTCGAATATTGCGGCGAATATTCGCTATGGCAAATATTCATATTTTTTCAAATTTATTTTGAAAACAGATCACATCCTAGTGATCTCCATCGACGTCTAAAAGCATTGCTGGTATGATTAGAGAGAGACCCTGGGCCGAGTAGCTGATGCGATTCTTTTATGTTGCCAAAAATTTGCATTGCGAATTTTCGGCAACATAAAAGAATCGCATCAGCTACTCGGCCCTTCTTTTGCATCAGAGCCAATCAGAATAACTTGAATATTCGGCAAAAGGAATATTGCGCGATATTCCTTTTGCTGAATATTCGAGTTATTCTGATTGGCTCTGATGCAAAAGAAGGGCGGAGAAGATAATCGCGCAATTTTCCTTTTGCCGAATATCCGAGTTATTCTGATTGGCTCTGATGCTCCCTTCTTTTGCATCAGAGCCAATCAGAATAACTCGAATATTCGGCAAACGGAATATTGCGCGATTATCTTCTCCGCCCTTCTTTTGCATCAGAGCCAATCAGAATATCTCGAATATTCGGCAAAAGGAATATTGCGCGATATTCCTTTTGCCGAATATTCGAGTTATTCTGATTGGCTCTGATGCAAAAGAAGGGCGGAGAAGATCTTCTCCGCCCTTCTTTTGCCCCCTTATTCTCCTTTCTTTTAAGTAGAGTTAGTGTAGAGTTAGTGTTTAGTGCATATTAGTTTAGTAATACAGGAAATGATCTCCGTTTATGAGATATTTTTTTTATAAAATATCACGAATATTCGCGAATATTCCTCTATATATTCGCGCAATATTGTGAAATCGAATATGGCGTATTCCGCTCAACACTAATAATTAGGGATGAGCTTCGTATTCGAGTCAAACTCATGTTCAACTCGAACATTGTATGTTCGATCGTTCGTCGAAATACGAACAAAACGGGTTGTTCGCATGCTTGGCCAATCACAGCTTGCAAAAAACGGAGAGCCATAATTGGCCAAAGCCAATTATGGCTCAGGGGGTTTAGTACATGCCCCACACTATAAAAGGCAGCCTGTAGGTCGGTGTTGTGTAGTGTGTTGCGGTGGTGGTTAGAGAGAACAGAGAGAGACAGAGAGAGTGTCATTTTTTGCAGGTTGATAGAGCAGGCAGGCAGGCAGGAAGGCTAGTCAGTTAATGTAACAGTGTGTAGAGGATATATATACATCCCAGGTGTTGTTCATATATTTATACACTGTATAGTTTAGCTAGATCAGTTCTTCCTAATTTACTGGCAGGCAGGTGATTGTGCTATTTAAAGCGGTATTTCACCCTAAACATAATATCTTCCATGCGATCCAGCATACTGGCGTCAGCGCCAGTATGCTGTTTTTTTTTTTTTTTAATAGCACACTTACTGTATTATTGTAGAATTCGTTTTCTGTCCCCCGTGGTGGACGGCGCCAGTATAGCGCGTCACATCTTCCTAAAATACCCGATATGGACTCGGGTAATCTCGGCGAAAATGCGGCGCCTGCGCACAGACCTAGGAGCTGACTGCGCAGGCGCCGTATTTCTCCGAGTCCTACGGCTATGGCGCGTCACGCCCTCCGAAATAGGACTCGGAGAAATACGGCACCTGCGCAGTCAGCTCCTAGGTCTGTGCGCAGGCGCCGCATTTTCGCCGAGATTACCCGAGTCCATATCGGGTATTTTAGGAAGATGTGACGCGCTATACTACAGCCGTCCACCGCGGGGGACAGAAAAGGAATTCTACAATAATACAGTAAGTGTGCTATTAAAAAAAAAAAACCCAGCATACTGGCGCTGACGCCAGTATGCTGGATCGCATGGGAGATATTATATTTAGGGTGAACCTCCGCTTTAAAGACATTTTCACCGGCATACTAAAGACACCCAGCAGGTACAATATTTAAAGGAATTTTTCTTTTTTTTAATTTATTTAAGCATCATTACGATCACTGCACCTGAGAGCAGTGATTTTAATGATGCTTAAATAAAAATAAAAAAGGAAAAATGACTTTAAATATTGTACCTGATGGGTGTCTATAATATGCCTGTGAAAATGTTTTTGAGAACCCGGGTCTTGCCCGAGGGAACATGTATTAATGGAAAAAAGTTTTAAAAACTTTTTTTCCATTGATACATTTTCCCCCGGGGCTAGACCCGGGTTCTCAAAGACGTTTTATGACATCAACTTGCATATTAGGCTTTAAAATGAGCACTTTTGAATTCGAACGTTCGAATCCCATAGACGTCAATGGGGTTCTAAATGTTCGCGCAAACGTTCGGTCCGTTTGAAGGTTCTGGTGCGAACCGAATGGGGGGATGTTCAGCTCATCCCTAGTGATAATAAAGTATAACAATCCAAATTAAAATTAAATTGGCACCTTATCCACTTTCGATGATCTCTAATTTATAAGAGATCATAACAAGAAAAAAATATATATGAGTCCCAAACATGTCCCCCCAAGTATTTTTTCTAAAAATATGTTTTTCTTGTTATGTACCACATTAAGGATGGAGGTGCTATACTTATAGACCTCATTTAAAGTCCCAATTTCCTTTTCCCTTTAACTATTATAAGAGATCATCTAACTCATCAGCTAAGAAAAGGCCTGATGCCTGGCCACATCCTCTGTGTGTCTCCCGACCTTCAAGATGGATAGATGGAGAGATCCGACAGTTCCAGGCTCAGCATCTCAACACCTCTCACTCTGGTCTGTGGCTCCACACTGAAAGTATATTCCACAGCAGCCCAGCACAGTTTGCCTCACTCAGGATCATAGGTGTGCACAGCCTATTGCATTAGGGTGTGCACCCCAAAGATTAAACATATTTGCATATGTATATATACTGATGGTGTCAGAAGAGCAATGGGCAGTGTCAGTAGGGCAAATATTGGTGTCAGTATTAACAGTAGTTTTTATTTTTATTATTTTTTCTCATTTTTTTTAGGATCCTTGTTGGGGGGCTTTTGTGAAATATTAGGGGTTTAAACAAGGGAAATCTGCACCACACATGGTGATTAGGGTGTGCCCAGGCACACTTTGTGTGCACACCTATGCTCAGGATGATCACTGTGCTTCACTCAGGTGTATGTGCAGGATAAGGGAACACAGAAAGAGAGCTCATAGCACAGTATGTACAAACAGGGGGCCAGATTCATAGAGCAATTACGCCTGTCTAACTGGTGTTAGACAGGAGTAATTTCAAATTTCGCGCGCCGTATCACTAGTTTGAATCCTCAAACCATGATACGGCGGCTTCGGGCTTCGATCTGAGAGGCTTACGTCTTCGTAAGCCTTCGGATCTACGCTGCCATCTATTTGCGGCCGCTGGGAGGAGTTCACGTCGTTTTGATGCGTCGGGATATGCAAATGTTTTTTTACGGCGATTCCCGAAGATACGAGTGGTCGTCGCAATCACTTTCGTCTATTTTTGTGTACGTAATGTTAGAGCAGCTTTTTGCTGCTCTAACGTTACGTAGCCCATGTTAAGTATGGCCGTCGTTCCCGCTTCGAATTTATTTAATTATTTTTTTTGTTTACGTAACTCGTTCGGGACTAGGATCGCCCGTAACCGACGCTACCTAAACAACGAATGACGTCACAACGTGATTTCGCACAATGCACGGCGGGAAATTTGCGAACGGAGCATGCGCAGATCGATCGCCGCGGGAACGCGCCTAATTTAAATGATTCACGCCCCCTACTCGTCTATATGGATTGCGACGGGAGAAATACACTACGCCGCCGTCGTTTACTGGACAAAATCTACCTGAATTCCACGTAGAGCCAGGTAAAAAACGGCGGCGTAGTGTATTTCTGATACGCTACGATAATCCATTTCTATGTGAATCTGCCCCAAGGTGTTTATTTAGGCTAAAATATGCACTTACAACACAGATAGTAACATTAGGCAGTAGAGAGAGGATGATCCAGCAGGGCGATCACCAACAAATCTGGATGCCCATCATGTCACAGCTCCCGTCGCCTTTGCCTGGGAATGAAGTTTCTTCACAATAAAATGAAACACCAAAAAAAAAATCACCAGCGCTAAACAGTAACATAAGCTAGTCCAGATAGTGATAGGGGGGCACACCAATTCATGAAGAGTATTTCACTGGACCCAGTGCTGCACAGATACCATGGCTGGAACACAGTGATATACAAAAGACTAAAAAAAACAGCGCTCAATGTGCAGGAAAGGCAGTCTGTTTTGATAGCTGATAAACCCTGTATTGATATTTCCACAAGTTCAGAACACAGTTAGTAAAAATAATATAAAATTAACACCCACAAAGCTAGGCAGCCTAGACAGTCTTGCAGAGATTCCACATCCAAAAACACTAAATCCAGGAATTATTCATTTTGATGTCAGCCAGTCAATGGAGTCTGTGGACATACACGCTCTTTTATCTGTCACAAAACCTTAGGCAGCACTGAATGTCCAAAGCATTGAGCAAAGCATGCTCGATGCAGGACGGGAAGATTTTTGAGACTTTACTAATTTCCAACCAATAGTGATCCTTCTCTTTGATGCCACAAATTCTCAGGTCCTTTTGTAGGCTTTTGAAGAATGAGAGAGCCCATGCACCGCAAGTTTGCAGAGGCATGAGAAGCAGAATCCTTGGGATCACTGAGGATTACAGTATCTGGAGATGCCTCCTCCCAGCCACATACTAATCCCAAGGGTTCTATGGATAAAAAAACATTTCTTAAAGTGGTACTAAAGGTTCAGTTTTAAAAAAAAATAACAAACATGTTATACTTACCTCCCCTGTGCAGTTAGTTTTGCACAGAGTGCCCCCAATTGCCCTCTTCTGGGCCCCATGGCGGCTCTTGCAGCTCCTCCCCGCAATAGCTTACCCCCCTGGGAAGCTCTCTCCCGAGGGGGTTACTTTGCAGGCACGCTCCTGTGTGATACTTGTGTATGACTCGGCCCCCTGGGATTGGGCCAGAATATAACAGCTCCACAATGTGATGGAATAGGGTGGCTGCTCTCTACTCCTACATGATGGCTGCCTTGTTGAGGTTGCGCCTCACCCTCACTTTCCTTCTCTGCTCTATACAGCACCCAAATGGCATCAGTGACCTGTCATGATGGGAACATCTGCCTCTCCTTGTTGGCCTCCCAGACATTACCAAAATGTAATAGAGAAGGGCAAATGTGTACTTGGATGCACTTTAATTAATAGAAAGTGGTGTTTGGTGCACTTTAACTTGAGTACTCACTACACAGACACACTCCACTGACACACTTTAATATACTGCAGTTAAACTGCACTGACGCAGTTCAATATACTACAGTAAAAGTGCACTAACAATTTAATAATGCACTAACACACTTCAAAATACTACCTAAGGCACTTCAATATACTACCGTAAAAAAAGACAAAGGCACTTCAATATACTGCAGTTATTGTGCACTAACGCACGTCAATATACTGCACTTAACGTACACTAACGCACCTCAATGTACTGCAGTAAACCTGTCCTGAAACACTAAACTGACCCTCAAGTAAAAATTAATGGTTGCACTACACTCCCACTGCATGATCCCACTACACTAATGCCGTGTACACGCGACCGTTTTTCATGTCATGGAAAAAAACAAAGTTGTTGTCAACGTGATTCTTGTCAAGCCTGTCTTGCATACACACACGATCGTGAAAAAAAGGCTCCAGCAATGCGCGGTGATATACAACACGTATGACAGCACTATAAAGGGGAAGTTCCAATCGAATGGGTCACCCTTTGGGCTGATTAAGCAAATTTCCCTTCTCATAACTTGCTTCTGAGCATGCACGTTTTTTTCCCCCATTGTTAAAGCCTACATATGAATGGATTTGCGCCCGGCACATATTTTAACCACTTTCTAACCGCGCTATAGCAGAAATACTGCTACAGCGCAAACCTGTTATTTCGGGACGACGTCCCTGGGGGACGTCGTCCCGATTTGCGGTGATTGCGCGCCCCCTTCGACGTGCACGCGAAAGTTTTTGTGTTCGCCGGGTCGGCGGGACCCGACGCAACACCGAATCACGGTGAAGATCCAATGACAGCGGCTCTTCACCACCTGATCGTTCCCTCCAATGAGGGAGCAGACAAATGTAAACAAAAAAAGGGTCAATCTGAGGTTATCTCTTCTCTCCTCACACCGATACAGCGTGTGAGGAGAGAAGTGCTTTTTATCAGTGAGTGAATCTATATATTTTGCCCAGCAGTGCCTAGCAGTGCCACACATTGCCACACAGTGCCACTACACTAGCCATCAGTGCCCCTACAGTCCCCATCTGTGCCACCAGTGCCACTAAAGTCCCTACCAGTGCCACTAAAGTCCCTACCAGTGCCACTAAAGTCCCCATCAGTGCCACTAAAGTCCCCACCAGTGCCACCTCTGCCACTTCAGTGCCCATTGGTGCTGCTAGTGTCTGTCAGTGCTGCATCAATGCCACTACAGTGCTCATCAGTGCCGCCAGTGCTCCATCAGTGCCACTACTCTGCCCAGTGCCACTACAGTGCTCATCGGTTCTGCCAGTGTCCATCAGTGCTTATCAGTGCCACTACAGCACCCATCAGTGCCCATCGGTGCCACCAGTGCCACTATGTTATGATATAAATGAAGAAAAATTCATTTTTTTACAAAATTTGCAAAGGTATGGACCAGGGAACGAATGCCGTCAAATTTTACGTAGTTTACATAGTATGTGAATAGGGCTGGGCGTAGGTTACGTTTACGTCGTAGGCAGTGATTCAACGTATCTTAGCCAGTTGTTTTGATGTGAATGTACGACGCATGCACAGTTAATTTTAAGTACCATCATTTTCATGGGGTCACGCTTCATTTAAATGTATCACGCCCACTTCCAGTTACACTGCCTTACGCCTACGACTATACGCTACGTCGGCGCAGTAGCATAAAGAAGATAGGCTACGGCGGCATAAAGATGCGCCGATGTATGTGAATCTACCCCATAATGTCAATGGCATGGCAATTAGCCTGGACCTCAAACCAATTGAAAATATATGATGGAAATGAAGGAAAATGGTCCGTTACAAGGCTCCAACATGCAAAGCTGATCTGGCAACTGCAAAAAGAGAAAGTTGGAGCCGGATTGATGAAGAATACTGTTTGTCGATAGAAAAATCCATGCCTCAGAGAATTCAAGCTGTTATAAAAGCCAGAGGTGGTGCAGTACTTGTGGTATACTGTAGAGTTTTTTTTCCTAATTCCATAATATTTTCTTCAGAATTTAGTGATTCAATTTCCTCTGCTAGATCTGAAAAAAACAGCTGCAATTGACTACAGTTTTCTTCTTTTTTTTTTGTTGGTGTAAGTGTTTCTTAAAGCCAGAAGGTTGGAATGTTAAATGAAAATAGTTTAGGCATGTCTGTGATTCTTTTTTTTTCTATACAATTAAATTATTTTTTAAAACAATTCAGGTCAAGGTGATAATATAAATAAAATAATTGTAAATATATTATACAAAAATAGTGGCCTATCCAATAAATCTTAATTTGTATTTTTTTTTTTTTAATTCAGGTCAAGGTGATAATATAAATGAATAAACTGTGAATAAATAATACAAAGATAGTGGTATATCAAAAAGATCTCATTTAAAAGTGTTTTTTCACTTTTGTAGTAAAATTTGAGAAAACTCCACTGTATGTGTTTTCCTATTCATTCTGCATACTTGTAAAAAAAATAAAAAATAAGACGTACTTTTCCTTGCTTCTGAGGATACATTGTCAGTGCTGACTGCAAGCATCATCTAGGTCAATGTGATCTGTTCCAATGGCTGGACTACAGACAGGCTCCAGTTCTCATTAAAATACAATGGAGAAGCCCAACTCCAAACCTTAAACCATCAAATAAAACAGACCGACCCCTTTTTGGTTTGAGCCTTCCCTATATGAGAGCTGTTCCATGGTTTAATTTATCTAGATATACTAGGGTTGATTTACTAAAACTGGATAGAGCAAAATCTGGTGCAGCGTTGCATAGAAACCAATCAGCTTCAATTTTTTTTGTCAAAGCCTAACTGAACAAGCTGAAGTTAGAAGCTGATTGGCTACCTACCATGCACAGCACCAGATTCTGTGTGCTCCAGTTTTAGTAAATCAACCCCATTAAGTTGCGATGATATCTACAGTTTTACTAAAGCTTGGCTCACAGTGCTGTGACACCAAAGTCGGGTGACTTTCAGTTCGACTTTGCATTGCAACTTGTTTGCGACTTGCTATCAACTTCAATGTGACTTTAATGCGACGTAGGCCAATACAGAGTGTGACACATATTACCGAACTCACAAAACCCTCTGAAGTCACAGTAAAAGTCACAAGAATAAGAAAAGAAAATGACTTTCTTGTAACTGTTTGATTTTAACATTGCAGTCTATGGCATTTATGTTGCAAGGAAGATGCAGAAAAGTAGTGCAGGAACAATTGCATTTTGTTGCATTGGCGTGATGCTGCAACTGTCCCATGTTGGCTCTAACACAGAGAATTGAGAGATCAAATGACCACTGATCGCTCAGTTCTCATAGTGAAAAGCAGCAACGCCAGCACCCACTGGAGCAATGGACTAGAGAAGGGTTTGGAGCAGCTGGTATCAGCTCACAGCATCACGCTGAGAGGCTGAGCCATCTGCTGATCAGGCATCTGGGTGGCAACAGCTGATCCTGGAACAGAATCCTGGAACGGCCTCCAAGGATTGCCCTGCCTTCCCTATCTTCTGAATGTCAGAGCCCTCCATGGATTTCTATGCTTGCCCCTTCTGCTGTGTGTCCAGAATTTTCTACGGATTGACCTGCCTGCCCTCTCTGCTGTGCGCCCTGAGCCCTCTACAGATTTTGCTGCTTTCCATCTCTATTGTGTGCATAGAGTCTTCCAATGATTACCCTGCCTGCCCTCTATGCTGTGTGCCAAGATTTCTAAAATGATTACCCTTCCTGTCCTCTCTACTGGGTGCCCAGAGCCCTCCATGGATGCCCCTGACTGGACTTCCAAAGTTCAATGCAGGGGCATTGCTAGGTGGGGGGGCAGTTTGTATGTGACGCATATTTTTTTTGTCTAGCACGTGACCTACTTGACCTACATACACTGAAGGTAGTAACCTACATACACTGACCTACCTACACTGACCTACCTGACATACACAGACCTACCTGCACTAATGGTGGTTACCTACATACACTGACCCACCTACACTGACCTAACTACATACACTGACCTACCTACACTGACCTACCTCACATACACTGACCTACTTACACTGACCTACCTGACATACACTGACCTACCTACACTGATCTACCTGACATACACTGACATTTACATACACATTATTACACTGTCTGACGGTTCTGACCTACCTCAGCTCAGCGGTGTCACAGCAGCAGGCAGTCATTCCATCAGAGAGCTGAGGAGCCTGGCTGGAGGAGAGGAGAGCCGAGGAGCCTTGAGGAGAGGAGAGCCCAGGAGAAGAGGAGAGCCGTCTGCGGCCCGCCCGAGCACCGAGCAGGGATGTGGCACAGGCCGTATTGTAATTCCCACCTTCAGGAGCCAGTGCAGCGCCTATGATGGACATCACACGTGCCACGGTCGCGGCATTGGACCAGTGGGACGTCCATCATAGGTGTTGCGCAGGCTCCAGAAGGCGGGACCTGCTATGGGACTCGGCCACACTTCATTCGGCGGTGCTCGGAATCAGATCGATTCCGGCGTTCACCACTCGTTCAGCGTCTCAAGGCTAATAATGCAGTTCTGCCACCTTTGAGACTCGGGGCTTCTGTCATGGCTAGCCACCCCCTCCTGACGCCTCTGGTTCAATGTATACACTGACTTACCAAAATATGTGAGGAAGTATGAATTTTTTTCTTTTTCTTTTTAAATTCAGGTCAAGGTGATAATATAAATGAATAAACTGTGAATAAATGATGCAAACATAGTGGTATATCAAATAAATCTCATTTAAAAGTGTATTTTCACTTTTGTAGTAAAATGTAAGAAAACTCCACTGTATGTGTATTCCCATTCACACTGCATACCTATCAAAAGTTAAAAAAAAAAAATGATAATACTTTCATTGCTTCTGAGGAGATGTTGTCAATGTTGACTGTCAGCATGTGTCATCTAGGTCAACGTGATATGTACCAATGGCTGGACTACAGACTGGCTCCAGTTCTCATTAACATATAATGGAGAAGCCCAACTCCAAACTTAATCTAATACAATTTATGACATATCTGCCACTAGACAGAGTTCATTGTGGTAAACTCAGCTTCCCAGACCTGTTAAAACAAGAAGAACTTACTGGAAATTCCAGAAAAGAGCATCTAAAAAAAAAAAGGTAAGATGCATTTTATTTTAGTTTTTCTATGTAAATGGGGACATGTAACAAATACAAAGTAGGAATGATCCCAGTTTGATAGCAAAAGTGGAAATATTGTAACCTTTAATCCTTAAAATACTGGAAATCAACACGTTGAAGTTTTTTTTAAATATTTGGTTGAAATAGAAATAGAGAGAGACCTAGAGATGAAGACAATCAAAAGGATGCACAATACGCACACTATGCATGGAGCAGAATTAGGAACTATTTCTTCTTTTGAATAGAAAAAAACATACATTGGCGCTGATAACGCAAAGTTTCATGCAACGTAAAAACTGATGTTCTATAATTGCAGAATAATGCAAATCTTGGAATTTATCAAAGCCAACTACTCTGTAGTTACCCCACATTTAAGATCCAGGTCTGTAGTTGCACACAAACATATGCAACCTGGGCAGTTCTAATGCCCTGTACACACGATCGGTCAAACCGATGAGAACGGTCTGATGGATTTTTCCATCAGTTAACCGATGAAGCTGACTGATGGTCAGTCGTGCCTACATATCATCGGTTAAAAAAACAATCGTGTCCGAACGCGGTGATGTAAAACACAACGACGTGCTGAAAAAAAAGTTCAATGCTTCCAAGCATGCGTCGACTTGATTCTGAGAATGCGTGGATTTTTAACCGATGGACGTGCCTACAGACGATTGTTTTTTTTTCTTTTCTATCTGTTAGGTATCCATTGGTTAAAGTAGGCTTTTTTTAACCGATGGATAAATAACCAATGGCGCCCACACACGATCGGTTTGGTCCGATGAACCGTTCTCATCGGTTTAACTGATCGTGTGTACGCGGCCTTGGTGTTCTTAAATGTATATAAAATGAGTTTGAGGGACAGTTGTAGTATGTTTTCACTGCAATATCCATAGCACACTCAAGAGCAGATAGCATGCATTTATATAATATATACCCATGTAGCACATCCCCTAAGGAGCCACATGTTTACTGGAATCCCCCACCCTACACAGCCATGTTTCCACAGGCACTCAGAGTCAAAGAACAGTCCGTGACTTAGTTTTTTTGTCTTATTGAGGGATAATAACTTGGATAAGGATTGGAGCTTATGGGATGCCCACTTGACCTAAGAACAACTTCAGGGACAACTCTTCCTATATGGAATCCCATATACAGTCTCTATATACACTCAACTTCTTCCTCCAGAACTCACTTGTTTGCAGAACTTCATAGGGGCACTAGTGACGATATAACAAAAGCACTCAGCCAGATTTAAAAGCAATAGCTCTTTGTAGGCTGCAACCCGAGGCCCCTTAGATGTGTAGCAAAAAGCCCAGCATTAATTACTCCTGTGGCTACTGATCCCAGCACCACCTTTTCAGACACTGCCAACCCTCCTGGCTGCAGCTGCCCCTTTCACTAGCCCTCCAGGCTAACTTCTCCCCACAGTCCCCCAGACTGACACTCTCTCCACAGTCCTCCAGACTGACACTCACAAACCCACCCGGCTGACTCTCAGGAGATCTCCCAGATGTGCTGACCTGCCCCCGCTGTTTTCTCTCCTTGCTCCCGTGCCTTCAAGAAGGGTTTCCCACATGTGTTTTAGGGGAAATCTTTCAGCACTAGAGCCCCAGACCCAAGGTCACCCCCAAGAGGGGCACAAGAAAGCAGAGATTAATCATATAGATACCCTGACTGCTTTAAGCACTGTTAGAGGTTGTTGAGTTCACAAAAATTAACAAAATAAATCAATTATATATATATTATTTCTTACCTCCTCTACACCCCCCCTAACCACAGATCTTCTGTGGATGTCGGCTGCCTCAAATCCTTTTGTCTCTTCATGTCATTTTAGACCTACTCAAAGATATTGAGATCAGGGCTCTGTAGGGACCAAACATCACTTCCAGAACTCTTTTGCCGCGTACACACGATCACTTTATGTGATGAAAAAAAATGAAGTTTTTAAACACGTCAATTTCATTGACCGTGTGTAGGGGAAAACGTTGTTTTATGTCTTGTAAAAAACGACAAAAAAAATTGAAGCATGCTTCAATTTTATGTGTCGTTTTTCAAAACGTTGTTTTTTGTTTCACAAAAAGTCACCGTGTGTAGCAAAAAACTTTGTTTAAAACAAAGTTTTTCAACCTGCACATGCCCAGAAGCTAGTTATGAAGCGAGCTTCGATGGAAAAGAGTGGTGAACGTAACCTCGCTTTTTGTGAAAAAACGATGGTGTGTAGGCAACATCGTCTTTGAAAATTGAAGTTTCAAAAACGTAGGCCCAGATTCACAGAGCAATTACGCCTGTCTAACTGGTGTTAGACAGGAGTAATTTCAAATTTTGCGCGCCGTATCACTAGTTTGAATCCTCAAACCATGATACGGCGGCTTCGGGCTTCGATCCGAGAGGCTTACGTCCTCGTAAGCCTTCGGATCTACACTGCGTTATTTTTGCGGCCGCTGGGAGGAGTTTGCGTCGTTTTCATGCGTCGGGATATGCAAATGAGTTTTTACGGCGATCCACGAAGGTACGAGTGTCCCTCGCAATCGCCTACGTCATTTTTTGGCTACGTAATGTTAGAGGAGCTTTTTGCTGGTCTAACAGTGCGTAACCCATTTTTTTTTAACGTAACTTGTTCGGGAATAGGAATGTACGTAAACGACGCTACTACGACGTGACGACGTGTTTTCGCGCAATGCACGGCGGGAAATTTGCGAACGGAGCATGCGCAGTTCGATCGCCGCGGGAACGCGCCTATTTTAAATGCTTCACGCCCCCTACTCGCACAGATGGATTGCGACGGGAGAAATACACTACGCCGCCGTCGTTTACTGGACAAAATCTACCTGGATTCCACGTAGAGCCAGGTAAAAAACGGCGGCGTAGTGTATTTCTGATACTCTACGAGAATCTAATTCTCTGTGAATCTGCCCCGTAGTTTTTTACTTCACAGAAAACGTCATTTTTTTTCATCACATAAAGTGATCGTGTGTACGCGGCATTTGTTCTTCTTTACACCAGCGTCTGCAGACACTCATTATTGGATCACTCTAAAGCCCTTTGGTAAACAAACTGCCCCCTGCTACAGCCAAATTTTTCCATGAAGACCACCTCTGCCCAGACTTCTCTAGACAGTAGATATATGTACCTGGGTCCCACTGGTTTTTGTCAATTCTGTGCTTATTACACTGCTGGACTTCTTCTGATGTCAAAGGAAAGTAGGCACAGCATCTGCCCAGGAGAGCCTAAGGCACTGCAGGTTCAGCTCAGCCCACTCCTGGATGTCTATCTATGGAACTGTCAGGAAAGGTTCCACTCGCTGGTGATACCATGTGATATTTGGCGTGCAGTACTGATGTCCACCAGCAGGTATCTCCTGGCAGTTTGGAACTGTCAGGAGAGCCTTTCCCTGCTGGTGTTATGTGATCTTTTGGCCTATTTGTACCTGTTCCCATCAGTCCTGTATCCCTGGATCCCTGCCCTGCTATCTGACCCCTTCCACCCTCTCCCTGTCCATTGCTCCTTGTCCCCTATTTGCTGATCTCCCGTTATGACCATGGCTTAGCTAAACTACGATTCCGGTATTCCATTATGGCTATATTTATTCGTCTGATTATTGCTACGTTGGGGTGTTGTCTAATATTGGTTTGTTGTGCACTGTGTATTATTGGAGGTGGTTGTGTTACATATTATTCACATTTCATTAATAAATTATCACTTTCTTCACCTATATACGTCTGGTTCACTTGTGCAGTCCACACAGTTCTAATCGCATCTGAATCATGACAGGAACAGGACGAGGTAGAAGGGCCACACCATCACCACATATTGGGTAGGTCAGCACTTTGAGCACCTTAATCCACTTTTACATCATTCCACTACCCTAGTATGCACTATACGCTACTATATAGTATACGCTATTATATAGTATACGCTATTATATATTACACTGTGTAACTCTAGATGCAAACATACATGAAGGGCTTTTTCCAGTATCAACCATCCAACGTTTGAAATCTAAAGTACTAATTTTAAAGGCTAATATGCTAATATAAGTTATTGTCCTAAAAGTGTTTGGGGACAGGCGCATGCGCGGCAGCTCCCAAGATGGCCACCGGCTGCTAGAGCTCCGCTCCACCACGGCCCAACGTTAACCCCCGGAGCTTACCGAGCGCTCCACCGGACCGTCCACCGAGAGATTCGAGTAAGGCATACCCTCAGGAACAGGCGGATGTCAGCCCCGCTGGTCAGGAGGGACCTATCGAGCCAGATGGCGGACGCTCCCGGCTCCCTCAGCTATGCTAAGATGGTGGCGGCTACACGAGGCTCACCTGCTTTGAATCCAGCGGACGATTCCATAGCCGACCAGGACCTGGCTCCACTACACTCTCCAGGTACCGAATACCCCCTGCTGCTACCGGCCAGCTCCCCGACCTCCACAGAATCCTTACTAGGTAGGATGGGGGCGGGCTGTCCCTCTACCCCCATGATGGATCCTCACACAGGCCTGTTGCTATCAGTGAGTGAGGCGCAGGAGGAAGCACCTACACCCACAGACTTTCCCTCTATGATGTCTGCTTTTTCACAGATGCTCTCTAAAAGTCTGGCTCTGAATGCAGCACAGAATACCTCCTCTATACATGCGGACCTACAACAGATTGGACTGAGGATGGACAGTATTGAGCAGAAGGCAGACCAGGCAGTCCTTAGAATTAATCAGAACACAGACAGACTACAAGATGTGCAGGACCAGCTAGAAACTGCCTTTGCAAAGATCGACGACCTCGAGAACAGAACGAGAAGATACAATTTTAGGGTGAGGGGGCTCCCTGAATCCGAAAAGGAGGTGCAGACTGCGGTAAAAGCCCTTATTAGACAGCTGATCCCTGACATTCCTGACGACCGCCTTGAGCTGGACAGGGCTCATAGAGCGCTCCAGGCCCCTCGCTCAGACGGACTGCCTAGAGACATTATAGTTAAACCACATTTCTATTCGGTGAAGGAGGATGTAATGAGAAAATCTAGATCGGTTGATAGTATCACCCTCCATGGGCACAACATCCAAATTTTTGCAGACCTATCCCCATATACAATTCAGAGGAGGCGTGCACTTAAACCGTTGCTCCAGGTCCTGATGGACAGAGGAATTACCTACAGATGGTCCTTCCCTCTTTCCGCCTGAACTTCTCCTACAAAACCAAGAGCCTCGGCTTCTCCTCGTTCGCGGAGGGAGAACGTCTCCTGGCCCAACTTGGGCTGATCCACCTGGGCCCACCCCCGGCATTGGCTAATAGAGGTACCCCCACATCATCAAAGAGGCCACCACCAGCAAGTCCACTGCAGCAGACCTGGCTGAAACACGGCTCCAAACGTCCTAAGGAGAACCTGACGACGTGAACATTCTATCCACCTCTTTGATTGGTTGAGACCTATTTTGGTTTGTGGCTTCGGGACTTGGACTGGGACTGGTCCACCTTGGACCATTTTTGGGACTTACCCTTGCTCTCCGGGCAAGGATGGCTCCTACTAGTTCGGGATCGGGCTGAATTATTTTTTCTTTTCTCTTGTTCTGTTTTTTTTTTTTTTTTTGCCTAGCTTATCATACAGGTTCTGGTCAGAGGTTCGGTTAGATTTTACTGACAATTTATTACTTGTTTGGAGCCGCTAGGCGGTCTCCTCTTCCTGGGGGTTGAGGGTTGATTTTTGCCCTAGGTGGAACAGTGTTCTGACTGGAATCTACTGTTTTCTCCCTCGGCTCTGTTTGCTATATAACTCTCAATAATATTGTGGGATAGTGTAACTCATTGCTAAAAGGCGCTCGGTAACTACGGGATCATGGGTCTCTTTGAGACCTTCAGTTTTTGCTTTCAACAGGGGGGCGGGGTCGTGGTGGAATTAATGCCCCTCCTTTGGATCAGAGGCACTTTCAGTGCCTTTTGTTCCGTTTCTGGGTTCCCTGACAACAGGGACTCTCGGATCCTTTAGGTTGTGGGGCTGGGGATGGCTAGTCCACTCCTCCCCAGGAGGGGGTCGGGGGACCCCCGGGTATTGTTATGTATTGTTATCTTATTCCAATTGTCTCCTCAGGTATATAATGATGTCTTCTTCTTTTCTTTCTTTCTTTTCTCCTCCCCTCTTGGTTCTTCTCCTCTCGCTCATACAGCTCCAGGTATCCACAGGCCCCTCGGCTGTCTCTGGTCTCCACTCCCGGGTCCCGGGCCACGGTTTGTCCGCCTCTTCAGAATGCTCCGGTTATGCTCCCCTCTCGATCCAGGTAAGTCTCAGAACCACTGCGCAGTACACTACATCCTGACTCATGACTAATACACATTGCCCCTCACCAACTCTTAAGATTATCTCACACAACACCCAAGGTCTCAATTCCCCGGTTAAACGCAGGAAGCTCCTGCAACTGTATACCACCATGCACGCAGACGTTCTCTTATTACAGGAGACCAACTTCCCGTCCACCTTTACTCCCAAGTTCCTACATCAACGCTTCCCTCAATTTTTTCTGGCATCTGCGGAAAACAAAACCAAAGGTGTTGCGGTGTGTTTTGCTAGAAATATCAACCTATCGCAACCTGAGACTATTTTAGATCCTCAGGGTCGCTACATTCTGGTCTCTGGGAATATCGATGGTGGACTTTACACCTTTGTATCCTATTATGCGCCCAACAGGGGACAAAAGATATTTTTCGAATCGTTGCTAGATAAGCTACAAAACCACCTTAAAGGTACCGTGGTCATTGGCGGGGACTCGAACATTGCCTTCGATTTCGCCCTGGACAAATTAGCAAACGGTTCCTCAAAACCTAAGCGCCCAACTAAACAGAGTGTCAGCATAGCTAAATCTCTTAACTCGGTAGGACTAGTGGACATTTGGAGGGAATGCAATCCACGCACCAAAGATTATACGCACTTTTCGGCACCCCACAACTCCTTTGCTAGGATTGACCACATTTTTGTTCGCGCAGCACTGATCCCTCTCATTAAAAGCTCCAAGATTGTGGAGTCCTCCCTCTCTGACCATTCCATGGTCACCTTGACAACAAATAGGCCCTCGGCGTCGGGTAGCCCTCCTCGTTGGCGCTTACGGGAGTCTCTATTAAGCGACCCAGCGCAATGCTCCTTACTGGAGGAGTCCATTAATGAATATTTCCTGTATAATGCTACGAGTGAGGTTTCCCCTATTTCAGTCTGGGCGGCGCACAAGCCGGTCATCAGGGGGAAACTAATCCAGATGGCTTCTAGGCTTAAAGCTGAACACAATGCGACAACGCGTAAACTTACAGAGGACTTTCGGAAACTAGCCAGGGCTCACAGGTCCCACCCCACCCCCGAATCGCTAGAGGATTTAGACAAGGCCTGGGCTCTTCTGAATCTTTCCCTGACCACAGCAGCGGAGCAACACCTTAGGTGGACGGGGGCTAGATTTTATGCACAAACGGACAGAATGGGAGCCAGGCTAGCCACGAAACTGAACCCCAAACAGCGCACTCATGCATTTCCTAAACTTCGGGTAGCCTCGGGGGAGCTGACTCAGAACCCTTCCAAGATAATGGACGCCTTCCTACATTTTTATTCTGACTTATATAATTCTAACTGCACTCCCCCTCACTCGGTGCGGAATACATTTTTAGATGATCTCCATTTACCCATGCTGACCAAAGACCACCGTGATCTCCTGGAGAGTCCGTTCACGCAGGAGGAAGTTCTAAATGCCATCCAGACCCTTAAACTAGGTTCCTCCCCGGGACCCGACGGTTTCTCTACTGGTTATTACAAGAAATTTAGCACCAGCCTGGCCCCCCATCTGACAAGACTGTTTAACTGTCTCCGGGACGGAGCCCCCCTGAATGCAGATTTAAACTCTGCTTACATCTCAGTGATCCCGAAACCGGATAAGGACCCTAGCGAGGTGGGCAATTATCGCCCTATATCACTAATTAACAATGATGTTAAGATTATGACCAAAATAATGGCGAACAGATTATCGGGTTTCATTGCCGAGTATGTCCATAAGGACCAGGTGGGCTTCATCCCCGGAAGACAGGGCCCGGACCAGATCCGGCGCGCTATTGACATTGTTTCCCTGCTCAAGTCAGGATGGGACGGGGGGTCCCCACAAAAGGGTTTCTTACTTTCCATAGACTTACATAAAGCTTTCGACTCTATAGACTGGGCATACCTGTCTGATGTCCTGGGAAGATGGGGCTTCGGCCCTCACTTTCTTAATCTCATCAATTCCCTCTACTCATGCCCCACTGCGCAGATTCGCCTGCTGGGCAGATTTTCAGACTCCTTTTCTATAGGCCGGGGAACCAGACAGGGATGCCCACTATCCCCCCTCCTGTTTGCGGTAGCTATAGAGACACTGGCAGTGGCGCTACGGTCGAACCCCAATATTAAAGGAGTAACTTGCGGGTCACAGGAACATACATGCGCCCTGTATGCGGACGACCTCCTCCTTTTTGTAACCTCCCCCTTGACTTCCACGCCCGTAATCCTCAAGACGCTGCGGGTCTTCAGTGAAACATCTGGTCTACAGGTTAACATGGACAAATCGATCGCGTTGAATATATCGGTTCCTCCGGACCTTCTTGCCCCGCTTACCAATAACTTTGCATTTTCGTGGGCTCCCTCACACATCCCTTATTTGGGTATCAAACTGACACCTGATATCTACAACCTCTTCAAAACTAATTATCCCCCTATGATCCTTAAGTGCCAGGGTGACATGGAAAGGTGGTCCAGGGCAGGATTATCCTGGTTGGGCAGGATACACGCGGTCAAAATGACCATCCTTCCACGCCTTTTATACTTATTTCGTTCTCTCCCAATACCGGTCCCGAAAAAAGTCCTCTGTAGGTTACAGTCAGGGATAGTTCGCTTTGTTTGGGGTAAGAAGGGGTACAGGTGTCCCTTAGGTGTACTGGTTCGACTAAGATCGCAGGGTGGTTTAGGCCTCCCGAGCCTGTGGAACTACTATCAGGCTGCTCAATTAGCTCAAATATCGATAGCCTTTTCCAGGGGCCCTAAACCGGATTGGTTACTTATGGAAAGACAGGCAGTCCCGTTACACACCGTTGATTACCTTTTGGGTTGCGATCCTAAATGCAGACTGGCCATAATGGCCCCAACTCTCTCGCATTCTGTGACTCTTTGTTCCAAGCTATATGACAGACAAACCCTGATATCGCCATGGAGGTCTTTGAGGCATTTGTTTCATAATAAGGAGTTTCCCCCGGGATTGGATATTGTTGCTTTTAAATGGTGGACAGATAAGGGTCTTTATCGGATCGGGCACTTTCTCAATCGAGTAGGTCCTCTCTCCCTCTCACACTGCAGGAAGACACTAGACATGCCTGACACAGAGCTTTTTAGGTTCTCTCAAATCTCACACTTTCTGCACTCCATCTGGACCAACAAACCTCTGCCCCCCTCCATTACCCCCTATGAACAGTGGTGTGCGGACGCGGTGGATCAGAGGGGAGGAATCTCGTTGATCTATACTGCATTGATGACAAAGACGGACAAGCCGACCTATGCTCGAGCCTGGGAGGAAGAAGTGGGCGGCTCGTGGGATCCTGAAGTGTGGTTCGGTGCTTCTAATAGAGCATATAAAGGTATACTCAATGTCTCCCTCATCGAGGCTAGCCTTAAAGTACTGTTGAGATGGTACTATGTTCCTTCCAGGCTGGCAAAAATGTACCCGGGAACCTCGCCAGTCTGCTTTAGAGGCTGTGAACTTGAAGGCACCATGCTGCACCTTTGGTGGACCTGTCCTCGCATAAGACCGTTTTGGCAGAAGGTGTTCCGTACTACGGGTTCGGTGCTAGGGATATCGATAGGCCCTCATCCTAATGTAGCACTACTTAACCATCGTATCCCGAACCTATCCAAACACTCACAGGCACTGGCGTTCTTCTTACTGCTAGGTGCTAAATTGACCATTGCTAAAGCCTGGAAGAAACCTACCACATCCTTTCAAGGGTTCAGGAGGAAAGTCTCCTGGATCATGGTACAGGAACAACTAGTAGCTAAACTCAATGATAGAACGGAGAAATTCAACAACATTTGGGAACCATGGGCCTCTTACAGTAATATCTCTCTCATACCTGGGATACAATTGGGAGATGTGTCTGTCGATTCCCCACATGGATAGCTGGTGTCAGAATTTCTCTTCTAATCTCACATATCTTCCCCTTTACTTTCTCTCCTTTCCCTCGCCTATCTTGGCATACCTGAGGTGACCCTCTGTCACGGAGGATTTTCGTTGCATTTCCTTACACTTGTTTGCTAGGAAGGATCAACAGGAAGGGGAGGTGGTCCCCTTCTGTGTGGGCTCGGGTGGGGAGCTGGCGGCCACGTGGGAGGGGGGGGGGGTTCGGGTGGCCCCGTCTCCTGGGATGCAGCTTGTTCCCATTGGGGCTCCCGGGGGATTGGGGGTATGTGGGCCTCTCCCATTGTGGTAAGATATACTTTCGCATGGCTTGGTTGCTGGGTCCGTACCTGGGTCCGGGTATGGGGGACACAACTTCTTAGACTTACTGCTCTATGTTATAGATCGCTGTTGTGTAAGGTTTACATGAGCTGGGCTTCGGTGCCAGGCTGTAATGTTTGTTTTATTCTATCTTCAAGCACCTTGTCTTTTGACTATTTCATTGCTGTTTTCATTTTAAACTTTAATAAAAATGTTGAACTTAAAAGTGTTTGGGGACCCGGGTCCTGCCCCTGGGGACATGTATCAATGCAAAAAAAAAAGTTTTAAAAATGGCAGGTTTTTCAGGAGCAGTGATTTTAAATGACTTTTTATCCTTCAGAAATGACACTTTGTGCAGGGACAGTTCTAAGCACGGGAAACAATCGCTGATTTACAGGCATACTTTACCCCCCCCCCCCATCCCAGGTACGAAATTTAAAGGAATATTTCACCTTTATTTTTTTTCACTTTAACCACTTCAATACCGGGCTTTTATACCACCTCCATACCGGGCCTATTCTGGCACTTCTCTCCTACATGTAATAATCATCATTCTTTTGCTAGAAAATTACACAGTACCCCCAAACATTATATATGTTTTTTTAGCAGACACCCTAGGGAATAAAATGGCGGTCATTGCAACGTTTTATCTCGCACGGTATTTACGCAATCATTTTTCAAACGCCTTTTTTTTGTAAAAAAAATTGTTTCATGAATTAAAAAAATAACAAAACAGTAAAGTTAGCCCAATTTTTTTGTATTATGTGAAAGATTATGTTACACCGAGTAAATAGATACTCAACATGTCACGCTTTAATTATGCGCACACTCATGGAATGGCGCCAAAGTTCGGTACTTAAAAATCTCCATAGGCAATGCTTTATTTATTTTTTACAGGTTACCAGTTTCGATTTACAGAGGAGATCTAGTGCTAGATTTGTTGCTGGCACTCTAACGCACGTGGCGATACCTCACTTATGTGGTTTAAACGGCGTTTACATATGTCGGCGGGACTTACGTGTGCGTTCGCTTCTGCACGCGAGCTATCGAGGACAGGGGCGTTTTAATTTTTTTTTTTTATCTTTTATTTATTTTTTGACTTATTTATTGTTTATTTTTTCACTTTTTTTCATTTTTTTCCACTTTTATTCCTATTACAAGGAATGTAAACATCCCTTGTAATAGGAAATGTGTGTGACAGGTCCTCTTTAAGGAGAGATGTGTGGTCAATAAGACCTCACATCTCTCCTTCAGGCTGGAAACCATGAGATCGGTGAAAATTCACCGATCTCATGAATGGTGGCTTACAGCCACAATCTCGCGGCTTTGTTTACTTACGGGGACACGGGCGTGACGTCATCACATCGTGCCCGGGTCCTCCGACGGTCATAGAGATGACTGGTGACCATCTGGTCACCAGTCATCTCTATGCTTCCTGCCGACACCGACGATTCGTTCTCCGGGCCCCCGAAGGCACGGGAGAGCCCAGGAGAAGCACTGGATGGCGGCGGGAGGGGGGATGTCCCCTCCCGCGGCCTATAAGAACGATCAAGCAGTGGAACCACCGCTATGATCATTCTTACATCGTACAGAATCGCCGGCTGAAGAAGAGGATATCTGAATGATGCCTCTGGCTGCAGGCATCATTCAGATATCCACCCGCAAAGCCCAGGCCGTCAATTGACGGACACTTAGGATGGTAGATCCCATCTCAGGCCGTCAATTGTCTATGGCTGGGTATTGAAGTGGCTAAGCATTATTAAAATCACTGCTCCCGAAAAAAATGCCTTTTTTAAAAAACTTTTTTTGCATTGATACATGTCCCCTGGAGCAGGACCCATGTCCCCAAACCCTTTTATGACAACAACTTGCATATAAGTCTTTAAGATTAGCACTTTAGATTTCTCCTATAGATTTTTCCAGGGTATTCTGCAGCTTTTCGAATTTGCCGCGAACACCCCAAATTGTTCGCTGTTCGGCGAACAGGCAATGTTCGAGTCGAACATGAGTTCGAGTCGAACATGAGTTCAACTCGAACTCGAAACTCATCCCTAGTCCTGGCTCTCCTGTAGTTCAAGGGAAGAGTCAGGACACCCACTAACACACAGCTCATTTCTCTATCTGCAACGTAGAGAGCGTCCTCACTCTCCTGCAGTCCAAGGGAGGGGGCGAGCATGACACCAGGGATACAGGAGTTACAGGATTTCAATTTTGTGGGAATTTCAGAGACTTGGTTCAACAGCATTGATGATTGGGTGGCAACATTCAAGGGTATTCCCTAAAAAAAAGTGGTATAATATAAAGTCTGCACAGGCCATTTTTCAGTATTCAGTGCTGTGATAGTTTGACTGACAACCACTCTCTAAGATGTATTTATTTAGACAAAAGGAGCTTTCTTTTGGCAGTATTTAATAATGTTTTATTTTTTTTACTATATAAAGTAAAAAGAATTACACATTTAAAAAAATAACGTTTCCGCTATTTTTCTGTTCTAAAAAAATATAAAATAAAAATGCCACAACTTCACAGACATTTTTTGCACCAATTTTTAAAGATGAAGAAACATGCTAGCATTAAAGTGCTTAGCCTTTAAAAGTCACAAATTGAAGCCAAGTGCAAGTCTTCTGCACGTAGGAGCCACTGGTTAAAAGGGATCCCCCACCCTGAAAAGCCAGGCACAGCAAATTTTGCACTGGCTCACTTGAGTCAGGAAAACAGTCCAGCAGCTTTGTTTTTTTATTTGATTATTTAGGGGTTAATAAACTTGGATGGGGATAGGGGTATTATGGGATGCCCGCTTGACTGGAACAAAGTCTTTTCAGGGACACTTTAACTCAATTATTAGAAAGACAGAGAGGGCAAAATGTCATAAAGACCTGAAGCGCCAAACTGTATGTTGTTTACCGGGCGCTTGGGTTTGGCACATACTGGATCTGGTGGACAGATTATTGGGAGGGGCTGGGGAAGACCCAGCTGTCTTGGTGCACATTGGCACCAACGACAGAGTCAGAGGAAAATGGAGTGCCCTAAAAAAGTTTTTAAGGACTTAGGAGCTAAATTGAGGAAAAGGACCTCCAGGGTAGTATTCTCAGAAATACTACTGGTACTGGTGGCTGAGGAGCTGGTGTAGAAATGAGGGGTTCTGGGTTCCTGGAGAACTGGACCGACTTCCCAGTCGGTTACCAGCTCTTTAGCAGGGATGGACTGCACCTAAATGAGGAGGGTGCAGCTTGGCTGGGAATAAATATGGGCAAAAAATTAGAGGGGCTTTTAAACTAGGTGACGGGGGAAGGGGTAGATGTAGCGATAGCCAGCGTGGGAGAAATTTCAGAGGGTAGTATTAGGGGCATTAGTGGTAGGGTGACTAGAGTACCTAAACCTGAGGTAATTGCAGCCTCAGAACAACCAACAAGGAGATAGTATGTGACTGCACAAAACTATGAGGCTTGTTCACTAATGCCAGGAGTCTGGCTGACAAGATGGGAGAACTAGAGCTGCTGTTGTACGACAAGGATTTCAATTTTGTGGGAATTTCAGAGAATTCGGTTCAACAGCACTCATGATTGGGTGGCAACCATTCAAGGGTATTCCCTATATCACAGAGATAAGGAGGGTAAAAAAGGGGGAGGGGTATTCCAGTATATCAAGAATGAAAATGTGAAACAATAAAAAAGAATTGCGCTACTAGAACAATAAATTATGAGAGTAAAAGCGGCCTACATCAACGATAGAACAAATCGAAATAGACATATAAAAAATAAAAAATGTGGCGCTAAAAAGAAACACTCAAACGACACAAAGGAGGGAGTGTATCTCTACCCCAAAAAATAAATGGTGATATATGCTATATAGTAAAACATAAACATATTGTGATAAATGCACATCAGAAAGCAATCCAAGCAGGAACCGTGTAAGGGGAAAAATAAGGCCCCTCGAGGGCTAAAAAAAGTTCCAGGTAAGTCCAGGTAGTATTGACACTACAGTACTAAGAAAAGGTCCGGTGCGGGTAGTCCCGATGGAAGCTGACAATCCAATGGAGGGAAACAGAGGATCAAACATACATTCCAAAGTTGTCAGAAGAATTAAACACTCTTACCAGATTCGGTGGACATACAGACCATTGGTAGTATGTCAAATGGGCAAAGAATGGATCCTCAGTCAGGTGTAATTCATGTAAGGCACATCAGATGATATCTCCAGGAATCTCCAAATTTCTTAAGTCTCACCCTTCCAGGATAACAGGGAAGTTCCCAATGGAGTATGGAATCATATGGAAGCACATGAAAAAAATAGAAGGAGGCTCCACATAGTGCGGTTAAAACCCAATTGATAGGGTATAGCAGCTTTAATCATAAAAACAGGTATATAACAATACCATACAAAATAAAAGTAATAAATTAAAAAGTACAAGCCAGGTGAAAGAGCTATAGGGCTCTTCAACTGCCCCAGTTGAAGAGCCCTATAGCTCGAAACATGTAGGGTACATGGCCTGCAGCCACTTATCCATTTACCACGCTTCATTTTTTTGTGATCACCTGTACCTGCTCTTTCACCTGGCTTGTACTTTTTAATTTATTACTTTTATTTTGTATGGTATTGTTATATACCTGTTTTTATGATTAAAACTGCTATACCCTATCAATTGGGTTTTAACCGCACTATGTGGAGCCTCCTTCTATTTTTTTCATGTGCTTCCATATGATTCCATACTCCATTGGGAACTTCCCTGTTATCCTGGAAGGGTGAGACTTAAGAAATTTGGAGATTTCTGGAGATATCATCAGCTTCCATCGGGACTACCCGCACCGGACTTTTTCTTAGTACTGTAGTGTCAATACTACCTGGACTTACCTGGAACTTTTTTTAGCCCTCAAGGGGCCTTATTTTTCCCCTTACACGGTTCCTGCTTGGATTGCTTTCTGATGTGCATTTATCACAATATGTTTATGTTTTACTATATAGCATATATCACCATTTATTTTTTGGGGTAGAGATACACTCCCTCCTTTGTGTCGTTTGAGTGTTTCTTTTTAGCGCCATATCAAGAATGATGTACAAGTAAATGTAAAGGGACAACAACACTAATGGAGCAAGGGTGGAGGTGGAATCTTATGGGTAGAGCTTCAAAGGGAGGAAACCAAGGGGAAAGTAATACTGTGAGTATGCTACAGGCCCCCTAACAAGGGGGAGAAAGGGAAAGCGGACCTCCTATCACAGTTTGGAATGGCGGCAAGGATGAGAAGTGTCATTATATTGGGGGCTTTTAATTATCCAGACTTGGCAGAAGTACAGTAACCACGTATCCGTCTATGGCTTGTCATTTCCTAAATGTCTTGCAGGACAATTTCATGAGTCAGGTGGTAAATGCACCAACAAGAAACAAAGCGTTACTACAAACAATACAGACCTGATCGCGGATGTGGAAATTCAGGGCAATTTAGGAAACAGTGACCATGGGTGAATGTGTTTCATCATAAATCACACACACATATAGGAAACACAAGGGTAATAGAGGTATTTCCATGGGGTCTTCCTCTAACTGCTCCTTCTCCTCCCTCTTACTCCATCTTTTGTTTTGTTTTTCCTTTTTCTTTCTTTCTTTTCTGTCTATTCTCATATACTTCTGTATTTGTTTTTATTATTTGGTCTTTCATTGTCGTAAACAGTTTCCAGTCAGCCAATGCACATGTTTCCCCCTGAATCTACCCACCTGAATATACACTCCCCTTCTAGTTTCTAGGGGCCTGTTGGCCACAACTACTAGGGGAGAAAACATCTCCCACATAACAGGCTGACCGATTTTGATAAGTAAGCTCAAGTAGGGAGAGTTGGACTGAGGCCATCCCTACTAGGGAGAGTTGGACTGAGGCCATCCCTACCAGTACTGATACTGGCTATATACTTAGATTATACTTGTAAAATTGTAGTAATATGTTAATTTTCTGTGACTGAGTCAAACTAGCTTAGGTTTCGGACCAAGACTGGTCAAATTATTTTGAAACACAGAGGACCTTAAAACAATGGAATTAATTACAGTCAGGCCTAAATAAATTTGAAAATATATATTTTTTTAATTACATTTTTTTAGTGGTCTGTTTCATTAACCACTTGCCTACTGGGCACATATACCCCCTTCCTGCCCAGACAAAATTTTAGCTTCCGGCACTGCGTCGCTTTAACTGACAATTGCGCGGTCGTGCGACGTGGCTCCCAAATAAAATTGACGTGCGGTTTTTATTTTTTGCGCTATAAACAAAAAAAGAGCGGCAATTTTGAAAAAAGACACAATATTTTTTGCTTTTTGCTATAATAAATATCCCATTTAAAAAAAAAATCATTTTTTATCTCAGTTTAGGCCTATAGGTACTCTTCTACATATTTTTGGTAAAAAAAAATTAAAAAATAAACTCGCAATAACCGTATAGTGACTGGTTTGCGCAAAAAGTTATATTGCCTACAAAATACGGGACATAATTATAATTTTTTTAAAACATTTTTTTACTAGGAATGGCGGCGATCTGGGATTTTTTTTTCGGGACTGGGACATTATAGCGGACACATCAGACACTTTTGACACATTTTTGGGACCATTTACATTTATACAGTGAACAATGCTATAAATATGCATTGATAACTGTATAAATGTAACTGGCAGGGAAGGGGTTAACCACTAGGGGGCGGGGAAGGGCTTAAATGTTTCTTCTAGTTTGTGTTCTAACTGTGGGGGGAGGGGGGGTGACTGGGGAGGTGACCGATTGTGTCCCTATGTACAAGGGACACAATCGGTCTCCTCTCTCCCTGACAGGGACGTGGAGCTCTGTGTTTACACACAGAGCTCCACGTCCCAGCTCAGTTACTCGGCAATCGTGGCCGCCGGCCACATGCACAGGGTTCTCAGTGATGCGACGGGTGCGCGCGTGCACCGCCAAGTGCGCGCCCCTAGCAGCGTTCTATGACTGCACGTCATATGACGTGCAGTCAGGACAATAGAGTTACCCACCCGCCGTCATTTGACGGTGGGCGGGTATCAAGTAGTTAAACATAGTCTGGTCTCTCTCTCTCTGATACAACCTCATGTGGCCTGTTGGACTTGCAAATTGATTTTCACTGAGAATCAGTTAATATGTTAATCACTACTGAGAGAGGACATTGCCTTTTGTATAAAAGCAATGCTTAAAGGCAGTTTAAAATTTTTTTTTTGTTGTTTAACAAAAAACAGATTCAATACTCTTTAACAAATTCAAAGGTTGGGGCAGTATTGAATATTTTTTTTTAACTTTTTTTGGTGTACTTTTTCTCTCCTTTTTCTTCTAAGGAAAACTATTTTTATTTCTTTCCTATATCACTATGACAATAGTAACAGTAACACCTGGGGTTTATCAACAGTCAGGTGACTAGTTTCCTTGTATAGGTGACATAGTGTCCTCTCTACAGTTCTAATATTGGGCAGTCATCATATGTGGTCACGGGTAATATTTATTTTTTATGTTGGTTAGTTGTCTTTTTGTGCCTAAGTAAGTTCAAAAAGCAAGGCTTAAAGACCATGTAGATATACTGGGACTGGTTAGACTCATAGTGATTGGCAAATAACAAACTATAGTGCAATTGTACTTGTACTAGAGGTAATTTAGTCTAATCATTCCTGAAGCCACAAGTAACTGGTGACATCACACTTGATCAAGTTATTTTTGTCTGCTTAGATGACACTGCCTAAATCTGACCTCTTAAAGTGATGACCTCTTCCCTAGCCTGCTAAAGGCAGGACTCATACAGCAGCCACACACGGTAGCCAAGGACGGAGCTATATGCACAAAAGTTGGGCACCAGCCCAGGATTCATCCCATCAGAGTTGGTATAACTGAACACAGCATCAGTAAAAGGAGTTTGTGGTGAGTTGTGATGGCAACAAGATCCCCCTGGAAACTTGAAGGGTCACACACTCACACAGGGGTATTCAGCAGAAGGTGGGGCAGAGTTACTTGCAGGCATATGACAATGGAGGAAGAAAGATGGGGGATGGCAATCAGACAACCTAACTGAAGGGCGCAATCATTTAAATTGTTACACATGTCAATGGGAAAGGGCCTCATATTAGGTCACAGTATATCTATACCAATTTTAATCAAACGTCCTTAATACTCAGAATGACAAGATAAGCATTCTTTTGAAGGCATATGTCATAAAAGTACTCGTGTTTTTCCTTCTCTAACTTTGCCCACACTATTAAAGTACAAGCCAGGAAAGTTGGTCCAAAGGCCATTACTGTATGATGTATCCAATTGGAATCACCATGGAAGGCTGTCCCAGAAGCAAGGGAAACATGACCTGATTGACATTACGGACTTTCGCACTATTATTATTGGACGGTTGAGAACAAGGATCCTCCAGTTTTCTGTGTGTTTGGTATCTTATGGTTTTTTATTATGGACTTATTACATCCAGAACAAGGACCCAGAAATTTGAACTGAGATGGAAAGTTTAAATTTTGTTTCTTCTCAAAGAGTTTTATATCATTTCAGAGGGCAAAACCAAAAGTTTCAAATAAAAGATTACAGATAAAACCATTATTTTAGGTGTGGCTGAGTCTCATATTCTCAACTGGCCACAAGGGGCCATCTGTTGCCGTATCCGTATGTTTTTTTGGGTAATCTAAATTAGATAGCTGTATATGTGTGTATATATATATATATATATATATATATATATATACAGTATATATATATATATATATATATATTGTAATTATGAATATATTTAATTTAGTAGGGTCTGAAGATATTTCATTCAGCGTACAGATTATATTGTTCATTTAGCTTGCTAATAAATGTCATTTAGCACAGAGGAAAGCCCTTTGTTCCCACTAGACAATTCGGAGCCATTGAGTTAAAACCACTTTCTGTGATTGACCCCATGCTGGAATGTGCAATGAAGATAGCCCCACCCTTTAACCCTGGGAAAATTCACTTTAAACTGCTGCCCGGATATAGTCACCAGGATTTGCATGAAAGTGGGGTTAACGTATGTAGTGAGGCCTCCAATCCTGATCCTAGCTAGGCCAACCAATGGGACACCAGCATAGAGAGATATACTCCACAGCACAGGAGAAGGCAGCTCACTTTAGGGAAGCATGGCCTGAAGGATGGGTCTAATAACAGTAACTATGGTATAGGTCTGTTTTACATGTAACAATTGCACACGCTTGTACTTGTAAAATTTTAGAGGAATATTCCTCCAGGTAAAGGTTTGTATTTTAACCTACGATTTCCTGCTTGTTTGGGACTATAGATAGGTTGCGTGTGTTAGATTAGACTTTGTATAAGCTCTAATAAAAGGTTTATTATATTGAAGCTTTCACCTCTGGTCAAAAGAACTCTTATTTAACTCTTATCATATATTTATGATATTAAATCTTAAAATATACAATTATTAGTTAACAACATCATACAAGTAAGAAGTACACAGTAGAAATGTACGAAAAACAAAATAAAACACTGTCTATGTTACAGGAAAACGATGGAGAACTATCAGAATTAACAATCAATAAAGCTCTGTACACACAATTGTAAAACACCACGACGTGCTGAGAAAAATGAATTTCAATGCTTCCGAGCATGCGTCGACTTGATTCTGAGCATGCATGGATTTTTCACCGATGGAAAAAAGATGGGGCCCATACATGATCGGTCTGTTTTCTTTTTTTTCAAATAACAGTTTTTTTTTATTTCGAAAAGGTTCAATACAAAACATAGTAGCAATGCACATGTATATATAAAGGTACAAAAACAACAAGAGTGCTCGTGCAAGAGTGCCCGTGTCTGTCCAGGGCTGGTCCGGCGGTGGAAAGGGGAGTGACCAGCATTCTCTCCCTCTCCTCGCCTGCCCCTCCACTAGTAGCAGACATACAAGAGAACAATATGGCACAGCACCACGTCATGGTAGCATTACATTTAATTGTGCTCTCTATGATATCCATTGTAGTTGAGGATCAAATAAAAGAAAGCCAGAGACAGGAAGAAAGAGAAAGAAAAGAAAAACAAAAAAAGGGGGGGACTGGAGAAGAAGGCAGACTGGATGAGTGAAAGTAAGCTGGTACCTCGATATCCAGGCCGCCGGCTCATGGCGGATCCTCCCGGGAATGCCACCTCTCCCAGACAAGGTCATGGTCATCTAGCCTGTCCCGGATCCTAGCAGTCATCTTTTCCATAAGTTCCACGTCCTTGACCCTAGCATAGAGGGCCTCCTGGGATGGGGGCTGTGGCTTTTTCCAGTGAAGGGCTACCAGGCATCTTGCTGCAGTGAGGATATGCCGAAGTAGCTTCTTGTAGGGTTTGGCCATTTGCGCCTGGGATAGGCCCAGGAGAAACAGCTTTGGGGAGAGGGGTACGGGTACCCCACATAAGCGGGATAGGAGGTTCTGCGTTAAAGTCCAGTATGGGACAATTAGGGGACACGACCAGTATATGTGAAATAAGGAGCCTCTGGACTGGTGACAACGCCAGCAGCGGTCAGATGTGGAGGGGTAAACCCTATGAAGTACGTCTGGAGTCAGGTACCAAAAGAAGAGTACTTTGTATGTATTTTCCCTATAAAGGGTGCAAATGGAGCTTTTAGCTGCCTGCCTCCAGACCGCCCTTCATGCCTCCTCCGGTATCTCCTCCCTTAGCTCCCTCTCCCATCGGAGCATGTAAGCGTGTTTACCTCGGTCTTGTATGGAGTATTCGTTCAGGATTCTGTATATGTCCGATATTAGTCCCCTACGGGCTGTACCACCTAGTATAATGCGCTCTAATGGGGATGGTTTGGAGAATTGAAAACGAGAGGCTATCGTGTGAGCGTAATGGCGGATCTGTAGATAGCTAAAGAATGCCTGTCGTGGGAGGTCATGTTTGGCTTGGAGGTCAGCGAACGAATGCAGGGTCCACCAGGTGTCCGAAATGAAAAAGATTTCGCGAGGCCCAGGGCCATGACATCTGGTGGCTGAGGCTCGTGGGAACCTTGGGGTTGTAGAGGAAGGAGGTCAACAGTGAGCTCTCAGATTTGAGTTTGAGATCTCGAGCCAGCTTTCGCCACATGCGTCGGAGCTGCTGCATAGAGCCCAGCAACCGTCCAGGCTCGACCTCCACATCTGCACTCCAGAGTAGGCTGTTGGGGTGGACTGGTGCTAGCCAGAGTTTTTCTTCCTCTGTCCACTTATTGTAGGACCTCTAGGGGAACCATGAAACTATCGCCCGCAGTTGGGATGCTTGGTAATATTTGACCAGGTCAGGGAACGCCAGAGGCCGCCCTCATTCCTCGCCGCCGTCATGACCGATCGTGGGATCCGGTGGCGCTTGTGGTTCCACAGAAAGCGGAGGAGATCTGCTTGCAGCACGCGCAAATGAGCATACAGGATCGAAAGGGTTTGGAAGAGATACAACAATTTAGGGAAAATTACCATTTTAACGGCCGCTATCCGGCCTAAGAGGGATATTTGGTGGGATTTCCATTTTTGGATCAGCTCCCTGATCGATTTATACAGGGGAGGGAGGTTGGCCTGGTACAAGGAGGCAAATGTCGGGGTCAGCTGGACTCCTAGATATTTTAAGGAGGTTCGCTCCCAGTTATACGGGAACACTGACTGCAGGTGAAGGATCTCCGGTTCGGGCAGGTTAAGTAGCAGAACCATAGATTTGGAGGCATTTGTTTTATAACCCGAAAGGGCCCTGTAGCGGTCAAGTTCGGCAATGAGGTTGGGCAGGGAGATGCGAGGATGGGTCAGGGTGAGAATAATGTCATCAGCGAAGAGGGAGATTTTAAACTCCCTGCCTCTTACTGGGATTCCCCGAATACTCAGATTGCCGCGGATCGTCGCCGCTAAGGGGTCGACGCAGAGGGCAAAAATAAGGGGGGAGAGCGGGCACCCCTGGCGGGTCCCGTTAGTAACAGGAAAAGCGGGTGAGGTGGCGAAGGGGGTCTTCACCTGCGAGACTGGGTTGGTATAAAGGTGATGAACCGCCCGGAGAAAGGGACCCCTGAACCCCATGTGTCTCAAAGTGGCAAGCATGAAGGGCCATCCCAGGCGGTCAAACGCCTTTTCTGCCTCCAGACTTAGGAGCAGAGATTCCGTGCCCTCCCTGCTCGTCACAACGATAAGATCTATCACCCTTCTTGTGTTGTCTCCTGCTTGGCGAAGGGGTACAAAGCCCACCTGGTCTTTATGGACCAAGGAAGGCAACACGACGTTGAGACGGAGCGAAAGGACCTTTGTGAATATCTTGAGATCCGAATTCAGCAGGGCTATCGGCCTATAGCTGGCGCACAACGAAGGGTCCTTGTGGGGCTTAGGGATCAGGGTAATAAAGGAACGCTGCATGTCCGTTGGGATTGGGGTCTGGTGTAGAAATAGCTTAGTCATGCATGGGATAAGGATGGGAAGAAAGGTCGTATTCGTTTGGCAGTCCGTCCGGTCCCAGGGATTTGTGGGCAGGTAGGGCTTTAATGGCCAGAGTCAATTCCTCATCAGTGATAGGGGCGTTGAGAGCGACAAGATCAGCCGGCTGTAGCTGGGGGATGCCCGTCTGAGTAAGGTATTGCGTCATCCTGTCAAGCAAGTCTGGGGAGGGGGGTTATGGGGTATCTCCGGCCTATTATATAGGTCTACATAGAATTCAGAGAATGCGCCTGCTACACTTTGGGGGTGGGATAGGATGTTACCCGATCTGTCCTGTATCTGATGCGGGGTGGAGGCGAGTGAGCGGTCCGCCAGTTTCCTTGCTAGTAGTGCTTGTGCTTTATTGCCCTTATCGTAATACAACTGCCGCAGGTGTACTAGAGCTTTCTCAACGCGGCCTAACGCCAGGTCCCAAAGTGTCGACCATGCGAGGACAATGCGCTTGAGGAGTGTCAGGGAAGGGGAGGATTGCAAACGGGACTCTAAGGTCCGGAGCTGTGCCTCTGCCTGCTTTTTGGCCGACTCTGCGTCCCTCTTGAGAGCCGAAGAGAGAGCCAGGCAGCGCCCTCTAATCACCGTTTTGTGGGCAGCCCACAGGGTGCCGGTAGAGACATCAGGCGTGTCATTTTCATTAAAGTAAAGCTGTAGGGTGGTCTCTAGTTCCGTCCTCGAGGGGGCATGCTTCAGGAGAAAGTCGTTCAACCGCCAGTTGTAGGGCCTGCGAGCAGGGGTGTCTAGGTCAAGGGACAAAATAACGGGAGCGTGATCTGACCAGGAGATGGGTAGATTCTGTGCGGAGTCGGTGGAGCGTAGTGTGGTGTTGTTGACCAAAAAATAATCAATGCGCGAGTGCATGCGATAAGGGGCTGAATAAAAGGTGTACTGGCGATCGCCCGGATGGAGGGCCCGCCACGCATCAAACAGAACATGCTTTCGCGTGAGTTGGCGGAAGAGCCTAGAGTCCCTCAGGGCTCTGGTCTGGGAAGTCCCCCCCAACCACCAATAAGTCGTGAGGAGAGCGAGCCAGACGGCTGAGGACCCGACCTAGGAATCTGTGTTGATGGGTGTTAGGGGCGTACAGGGTGCATAAGGTTACATCTCGCGAGTGCCACCGCCCCCGTAGAACTATAAAGTGGCCCTGGGGATCAATATAAGAATCTGTGCAAGTGAAAGGGGTACCTCGCTTAAATAGCATTGCAACTCCTGCTCGTTTACGCGAGCAGAAAGCCTGGTAGATTAGAGGGTAGTGTCTGGAAGCAAATGTGAAGGAGTCCCCTTTAGGGAAGTGGGTTTCCTGCACCATGATGACCTCTGCCCCCGACTGCTTAAATTCCCTTAATGCTAGGTGCCTTTTCTTGTCAGAGTTAAGGCCATGGACATTCAACGACAGTAACTTAGCCATCATAAGGGATGAGGGGAGCGTCGGTCATACTTATCTGAGTTCAGAAGTGTTGTGTCTGGTTCTGGGAGGGCCATAGAGGCGGCGGCCTTCGAAGTCTGCACACAGGTTCAGTCTGCAAGGGAATGGAGAGTGTGGGATCTGGAAGAAGAGAGAAAGATGAGAACAAGAGAACATGCAGAGATTACAGCAACAATCAACATTGGGGACACATGTGGCCCGAGGGCCATAGAGTCCCAACAGTTCCTTAGAGACCAGCCGACCAGGAAGTTCAAAAAAAAGGTCAGGGGCAGGGGGGTGGTGTGGGGAAGTTCCTCAAGGGGGGTTAGGGTAAAAGGAACTCTCAGGCGATCAGTCTGTAATCGGAAAGTCGACCTCTAAACAAAAAGTCTCATCCGAGACTTGCCCGATGTGTAGCTCAACAGTGAGGCAGGGGCAACCAGGGAAAGCAAAAAGCAAAAATAAGTGCAGTGACCAAAACTCAGGCAGCTCTTAGGGCTTGGGCGCCGCCCTCAGACAGGCCTGTGACTGTTGGCATTGCGGGAGGGATCCTGGCCTTTGGGTCGTTTGGGTGGGGGGACTTTCTGCCAGACCAGGGGTGGGGGGGGGGCGGGGACTCCACTAGGTCCCATTCTGGCAGCTGAGGGACAGGGATGTCCAGCGTATTGCAGAAGGTATCCAAATCTTCAGGGTAGCGTAGGGTGGCAGATGTCCCCTGGTTTTTAGCGGACAGGCTAAAGGGGAACCCCCACCTGTATATAATGTCCTTCTCTTGTAGAGTACGGATCAGGGGTTGTAGCAAGCGACGTTTCTGCAGGGTGATCCAGGAGAGATCCGGGTAAATCTGTATTGGGTTATTGTCAAAGGCCAGCCTGCGGATGGGTCACGCCCTGCGCATAATAGTTTCCTTCAGAGAATAGGAAGTCACTTGGTAAATGACGTCTTGGGGTCTAGAAGCTGAGACTTTCGGCTTAAGGGCCCGGTGGGCTCTGTCCATTTCAATTAACTTATCTGCTGGTTCGGCCAGAATATTGTTGAACAGGGTCTGGAGGGTGAGCTGCAAATCTTCGGCTCATTCCGTTTCGGGGAGACCGCGTATGCGGATGTTGTTGCAGCGCCCCCTAATGTCCAGGTCCTTGATATGGTGCTGCATGTCTCTCAACATAATGCAGTGTTCTGAGGCCTGGATTTGGGTGCGATGTACCGCTAGTTTAGTCTCTTAGATTTCCTCCTCCGCAATCTCTACTCTGTCAGCTAGGTGTTTGAGGCCTGTCTGGAGGACCTGGATTTCAGCACGGCAAGTTGCTTTAACATCCTCTACTAGCTGTTTGAAGTCATCCTTCGTGGGGATGGCCTGCAAGTAGGACTGCCATAGAGGGGGGATAGTGGGGGGCCCCCTCGTTTCGTTGGGAAGGTGGGAAGGGTGGGTGAGTGGTGGCTGGTGGTCAGAGTTCAGCTCTTGGGGCATCTGGCCTCTATGGGGTGACTGCTGGAGTGGATCCCACAAATCAGACCAGGCCTCAGCCCATGAGGCCTGTGTAGCAGGGGTCCTGCTGCCTCAGGAAGCACTGGTGCTGGCCATTTGGGCATACAAGGAGGGATGGATGGCTGGATGGTCTGTCCAGAAACAGTACAGAGGGACAGTTGTGGCCCAGTGGAAGTGTAGGTGCCACCACCCTCCGTTGTGCTCGAGTAGGCCTGGGAGCGAGAGGGGGCTTGTAGGACTGGGAAGTCCTCCTCGGATGTGGGGGAGGGGGGAACAGAGTGCTGTCCTGCAGGCCGGGGTCCGATGCAGCACGGAGTAGGCTCGGGAAGGCCCCAGTGCACTGGGTGTCCTGGGCTGGAGCGTGGGAGAAGCCTGCGGCCTGCTCCTCGTGTGGCGCGGCAGGGGGGTGAGAGCGTGGGGAGTCACTCACCAGGTGCTGGGGATCCTCCAGATCGAGAAATGGGGACAGCGTTCGCTGGGGGGACGCCGATGATTCTGGGTGGCGAGGTGAGGGTGGAGAGGATGGGGCCTCAGCTCCGGAGGTAGCCGCGTCCGGCGCCATCTTGTCCTTGCCGTGCGTCGGCATTCCGGGAGGTTTAAAATACTCCCGAAAGGACGTGGAGGGGCCTGGCGGGGTTGGGATGATCCCCGTGCTGAGGTGGATCTAGTGGTCCGCGAGCCGCCCATGGAAGGCCAGTTGTTTAGCCCTTTTGGTTGCTAATTGCTGCGGGCAGGAGAGGAGCTCTCAGGGAGTGTGTCCTTCCAGGTCGGCTTCCGGTCACGCCCCTAGTGCTTGATCGGTCTGTTTTCATCGCACAAACCGATCGGCTTTAATGTTAGATGGACATCAAAGTAAACTAATACATAGTGAAAGATTAAAAAAAAATGTGTTTGCTATAAAAGCATCACTCGACCCGATATTAAGTCAAATATGTACATAATAAGTACAACAGTGATCAATCAACTGTAACTATTTACTTCTGGGCCAGACTCGTAGTCATCCCACAACTGCCAAATCTTGAAGAAATTTGAGGGGAATTATCAACTAATGTGTTTGAATGTTCCATTCTGCGGACTTCCGCCATGATAGAGAGGAACAATGTGAATGTGGGGGGGGGGGTGAAAAGCCATAGCCTGGGAATAGTTTGCTTAGCCGACAATAGTATAAATATCATTAGTCTCTGTTTATTTTTGGATAAGCCAGTGGAGGGGAGTCCAAAGAAATAATGCATGGGATTTAGGGGGACCGAGACCCCAAACAATTCTTCCAGGAGTGTCTGAATCTGGGACCAGAACTGGCCGATCAGGGAGCATTCCCAGAATATGTGGAAAAGAGAGCAAACCGCTTTCTTACATCTCCAACATTGGTCAGGGACCAACATTTTTTTGTGCATGTAAAAATTCTGGGGTTCTATACCAGAGTAATACAACTTTATATGCCCGTGACACCCAGAGACGTTGGAAGGATGAGAGATACTCTTGTGCCAGCAGCAACAATAACTCTTGGGTCGAAATCCACCCTGTGCCCTTTTGGGTGTAGGGTGGCTAATAGTGAATTATAATTCCTTTACTAACAGATGGGACATTATTAATACTTCATATTTCAGGACTGAGATATCACAAGGAGTTCATGATGACATGACCAGGTCAGCCAGACAGTGAGTCATACCTTTGTATAATAGGCTATTGAAAGATCTTAAGGTGTTGGCTATTCACTGTAAAGACATTCCGTTGAAGGTGTTGATTGCACCCACTCTCACAAGACTCTGCCATTGTGTGATAAAGCTGTCTAGATAACTTATTCAACTAGATGTCTGTGTATTATTCAAGGTTAATTGAACACTATTGAATGTGCGGTGCCGCCAAGTCTACATGGTTAGCTTACCTGAATGCCTTTTAGAGTGTGATTGAAGCCCCCCATGGTGTGAAGGGGGGTGGAGACTACATTGTCCTGTGACTAACTGCATTATGCTTGAGACTGTATAAGAAGCTGAGAAAATACCAATAAATTGTCATATCTTTGGAAGCAAGTACGGAGCTCTGTCTCGTCTTATTCTGGGAAAGGATATGGATCGTGTATGCAGGAGTGTCAGATAAGCTTGTCGTGGTTGGATGGAAGATCGTAAGCGGTGGTGACCGTTACATTTGGTGGCAGCAGTGGGATGATTCCATCTTCAGAAGGACGGCTACAAGGACACATGACAATGGAGACGGTGTATGAACGGATGAAGCTCTCTTCCCTCATGGACTTACTGGAGAGCCGGGGCAGACCGGCCAGCAACTGTAAGAAAAGGGACATTATCGCAGAACTGGTCGAAATGGATAGAGCTAAAAGGCCCGCCGTAACGGACAGGACACCCGAGGAAGAAAGTTTTGATCGGGCTGTTAAACTAAGACTGGCACATTATGGTCCTAACCCTCCACCGGAGATCAGGGACCGAGTTATTGCGGCTCTGAATGCCACCTTGCTACAGAGAAGAAGTGCTGCAGCAGCTGAAGTCACAGCAGCACAAACTAAAGAGAGAGGAGAGGTGCAGATACCAGTCTCCATGGAAGAGGAATTCCAAAGAAGGTTACTAGAGATGCGGATACAGCATAGAGGACCAGTATCAGAGGAGGTCCTGTTGGGATGGTCGGATGTGATTCAGTGCCAACTCTGGAAGGAAGCACTAGCTCTGGATCAGCAACACCAAGGAAAGGTCCTGCCGCCCATCTATGCAAGGTACTGGCCGCAGTATGACGTACGAATGCTGTTGTTGGGGAAACAACCGAAGCAGGAGTGAACAGCCGAGTTGAGCAGGCTGATCCGGGCAGAGATGCAGCTGGATGAAAGCTACAGAGCCCTCCAGTGGTATGTAGCCCAAGAGTGCCCGTGGCCAGCAGATGACAGCCCCACAGAAGGCCATGACTATGATGGCCTGGGATTATTGTATTGGAGGATGTCCAGTAATCCAGACTTCAGGGATGATCGAGAGTGGCGCTTGGAGGACATAATGGAGCACAGAGAGGAGAAATTGAATATCTCGGGAGGCCAGTGGTCACAGGAAGATTTGGAATTTCTGACCATTCGGGAATGGGAGCTGGAGGTCGCCTACAGACAGCTGCTAGACTCCGCTCGCTCAGCAGCAGGGTGGGGCTCCCATTGCCTGGGACTATGAGGAAAGTTCATATGACAACTGTGAACTCCTGGCTGATGAATCGGCAGTGGAAAAAATGGATATTGCCATCCCTAAAGCCGAAGCGGATGGTGTGGAGTTCCAGAGAGCCGGGGCGGTTGGCCCCTCCCTCCAGCAACAAGCTGAGGTGGTAAAGCTTTTACCCCCAGCTGAATCACTGGCAACAGAGCAGGGTGCCCCAGGCCTCTGCTCCCAACTAGCAGAAGAGGGGGACCCTGTGGTAGTGGATGGGACTGTGGTCTCCACTCACAGCAACCCAGCAGAAGAGCTGGCAACAGAGCAGAGTGTCATAGGCCTCTGCTCCTCACTAACAGAAGAGGGGGACCCTGTGGTAGTGGATGGGACTGTGGTCTCCACTCACAGCAACCCAGCGGAAGAGCTGGCAACAGAGCAGAGTGTCATAGGCCTCTGCTCCTCACTAACAGAAGAGGGGGTTCCTGGGGTAGTGGATGGGACTTCAGTCTCCACTGGCACAACCCCAGAAAATGGTACAGGACTGGGACAGGAGGATGTCGGCTTTGCTTTGCAAGCACCGGGGGGTTTTCACCAAGCACCAGTGGATGGGACTTCAGTCTCCACTGGTATACCCCAGGAAGGGGGGGCAGTTGGCCCAGACCCCCAACAGCATGATGGACTGAGCCCAGCCACCCTGCCTTCTCCCCAGCGGCAGGAGTGTTCTCTGAGAGAGGCAGAGGTTGGCAGGGTGAGTAATGCTCAGTTTGGAGCCATTTATTTGGGGTACAGTATGGATACCAGCATTGGAGGACTGGAACTACTGACGGACTTTGGAGTCAACCCATTTGGGGTTCCCACCTATGTCCGCCTCCCACCGAAAGGGGAGAGATGTAACAGAATGGCCCGTGACACCCAGAGACGTTGGAAGGATGAGAGATACTCTTGTGCCAGCAGCAACAATAACTCTTGGGTTGAAATCCACCCTGTGCCCTTTTGGGTGTAGGGTGGCTAATAGTGAATTATAATTCCTTTACTAACAGATGGAACATTATTAATACTTCATATTTCAGGACTGAGATATCACAAGGAGTTCACGATGACATGACCAGGTCAGCCAGACAGTGAGTCATACCTTTGTATAATAGGCTATTGAAAGATCTTAAGGTGTTGACTATTCACTGTAAAGACATTCTGTTGAAGGTGTTGATTGCACCCACTCTCACAAGACTCTGCCATTGTGTGATAAAGCTGTCTAGATAACTTATTCAACTAGATGTCTGTGTATTATTCAAGGTTAATTGAACACTATTGAAGGTGTGGTGCCGACAAGTCTACATGGTTAGCTTACCTGAATGCCTTTTAGAGTGTGATTGAAGCCCCCCATGGTGTGAAGGGGGGTGGAGACTACATTGTCCTGTGACTAACTGCATTATGCTTGAGACTGTATAAGAAGCTGAGAAAATACCAATAAATTGTCATATCTTTGGAAGCAAGTACGGAGCTCTGTCTCGTCTTATTCTGGGAAAGGATATGGATCGTGTATGCAGGATTGTCGGAGTGTGTCAGATAAGCTTGTCATGGTTGGATGGAAGATCGTAAGCGGTGGTGACCGTTACAATGACTGCTCACAATCAAGGGGGTGGCATCATGTAATACTTTATAAATACTAGATATTAATTTGGGCTCATAAGGACATTTGGCACAGATCATTTTGAATTCCGATGGTCTCTCTAGGGATAAGGAGGGGGATTTTGAAGAGAAAAAGTGCCTAAATTGAAAAAAGGAATAAAAAAGTGTCTTGGGTATTTGATGATGATGTTGTAATTCAGTGAATGATAAAAGGTATCTAGTAACTGGATTTACAAGTAACTGAAAACTACCTGCTTGAGTCCAAGGGAGCATACGATCATAGGAAAGGCTGTCTGGTATATCTGGATTAAAGAGAACATTAAGAAGTGGCGGGCATGGGGACGATAAGGAAATTTTTTCAGAGCATTTCTTCCAGATGGACAAAGAGAAAAACATCAGAGCTAAACATATGGGCCCGGATTCACGTACCCGGGCGTATCTTTAGAGCAGCGTAGCGTATCTTCTTTACGCTACGCCGCCGCAACTTAGAGAGGCAAGTGCTGTATTCACAAAGCACTTGCTCCCCAAATGACGGCGGCGTAGCTTAAAAGTGCCGGCGTAAGTCCGCATAATTCAAACTAGCTAGGCAGTGGGCGTGTTTTATTAAAATTAACTGTGACCCCATGCAAATTATGTGCCGAACGGCGTATGCACCGCCCGTGGACGTATCCCAGTGCGCATGTTCAGAAGCACGTCGGATAGAATGCCTAAGTGGCGTAGGCGCACAATGCCTATGATGAGTGAACGTAACCTACGCCCAGCCCTATTCACGTACTGCGTAAACGGCGTAAAATTTGACGGCGTCGTTGCCTGGCCCATACGTTTGCATTAGCTGCGCCTCATATAGCAGGGGTAACTTTACGCCGGACGTAAGCCTTACGCAAAGCGCGTATATGAAGCGGCCGGGCGCATCTACCTTGAATTGTGAATTGGCGTATCTTGCTCATTTGCATATTTAACATGGGAACGCGGAATGCGTCCAGCATAACTATGCGCCCACGATACACCACCGTAGGCAAGTTACGCCGGACGACTGAAGCAATGTTTTTCGTCGTATCTCGCTTTGTGAATCGGCGCAAAGATCCGACGGCGCACATTTAAAATTACGGTGGCATATTTGGAGATACGCCGACGTAACTTCTTTGTGAATCCGGGCCATGGTTTTCAATTGAGAAAAGTATTTGTCGCTGGAAGGCCAGAGCATGTAACATGTATGCACTGGCGCTGTAATGCTCATCTCAATTTCGGCCTACCTGTTCAGTTCTTTCCGAGCAGTCCACAATGTAATTACTCTCAAATGTGAAGCATAGTAGTACTTAATAAAGTCCAGAGCGCCCAGCCCTCCTCTAGTTTTTCCGAGCCATGACCACCGCCCCGCTATCCTATGGGAGGTATTATTCCAGATAAAGCAAAGGCTTCTTCTCTGCAGAGCTTTTAATTGTGACAATGGGATCGCAATCGATGATCGGTGTCATGACTTGGGTCACCTGCTGGTGGCACTGTTCCCTCTGGTAACAGGGGTGCAGTTCTGGTGTCCACCAGCGGGTGTCTCCCATGGGATGGACTCCTCTCTAATTAGACTGAACTGCTACAGGTATATAAGCCCGCCCTGCACTACAATCCAGTGCTTCAGTATTTTGCCTGTCAGCCCTGTTCCTGTTTGCTCAGATACCTGTTGCCAGTTCTGTTCCTGATTCGCTCCCATTGACCCGGGCTTGAACCTTGGACCTTGCTGCCTTCTCCTATCCCTGACCCCGGCTTGAAACTTGGACCTACTTATCTCTTTTCTCTGCATACCTGCTATTCACGCTTGTCCTCGGTATATATTTCTTCACCAGTTTTGGTGGCTTGACGATTGCTGTGTTTGTAGTTTGCTGTCTGTCTTGTGGGTTTTTCTGTTTTGCACGTGTGCCTTAATCTAAATAAATACTTATTGTTTTACTTACCTCTGTGCCTATCTTCCTTAGTACAGCCCACTGACCTGTCAGTTAATATTGGATGCCTGTATAGACATCCCCTGACAGCATCATAAATAAATACAGCAGCTTAGGGAGAATGGACATTTTAAGGACATTAATACGCCCCAAAAGGAAAAGGGGAGGGCGGTCCATTGGATCAATAGGCGATTGATTTCTGAAAAGAGGGGGGAAAAATGGGCTTGATATAAAGTAGAATATGAGGATGTGAGTTGAATTCCCAGATATTTCAGGGAATAAGAACACCAATGATAGTTGTAATCTTGCAATACTATCAATTTTTATTTTTGAGTTTAGACACAATTTAAATCATTTGGTGGTTCATAGGCAGCTAAAACTCATAAGCCGGCTATGAGAAAATCAATTAATACCCCTATTCATGCTTACAGTATGGATAGAGGAATCTCTTCTTCTAGTTACCCTTGATTAGAGGATGCCGGAGTAGAGTCTCTACAGGGTGGTAAAAGTAGAGGCTCATCTAGTAATGTATTGAAGGGGCACCTTCATATAATATATGGAAGAATACTGTGTGGAATATATTTAGGATTGTATTGGCACCCCAAAGAACACACCATGCATATTAAAACCAAAACTATTTTTATTAACCAAAAATCTAAGTCATAAAATGGTTTAAAATCAGTTAGTTTTAAAGTAAAAATAGTCTTGCCTTAAATAGATCAACCTGTGATTGCCAAAATGCAATAACTACTGTATTGTTGTGCTGAGTGGTGATTGAAGGACCATCCATGGCTTGAGTTTTCAGAATGTTAAAAGCTTAAGTCATATCATTATGAAAATATAGGAAAGTGTAGGTGTCCTAGAAGGAACTTGATGAGCAGTGAAGGACACATCAGTATTGCTCATCAGTGCCCACCAGTGCCACCTATCAGTGCCCACCAGTGCCACCTACCAGTGCCCACCAGTGCTGATCAGTTTACGCATATCAGTGCCACCTATCAGTGCCCATTAGTGCAGCATATTAGTGCCTCCTCATCAGTGCCCATAAGTACCTCATGAGTGCCGCCTATCAGTGTGCATCAGTGCTGCCTCATCAGCGCACATCAGTGAAGGAGACAAATTACTTACTTACAAATTTATTGACAAAAACTTTGAAAAAAATTGTTCTCTTTTCTTTTTTTGTTTTGTGAAAAATAAAAATCCCAGCAGTGATTAAATATCACCAAAATAAAGCTCTATTTGTGTGAGGAAAAAGATAAAAAATGAATTTGGGTACAGAGTTGCATGACCGCGCAATTGTCATTCAAGATGTGACAGCGCTGAAAGATGAAAAATGGCCTGGGTAGGAAGGGGATGAGAGTAGCATGTATTGAGGTGGTTAAAGGTAAAGTGCACCTGGGAATGGGTGGGTATAGGGTTTATGCGAATGAGGTCACCTGGTCATCTCCTTCCTGTGTCATGACCTAAAGTCTGTACAGGAGGTAAGACATTACTAATGGATACATTTGGAAACATGGATGAGGACAAGTGAAGTAAGTGGGCCAGATTCAGATACAATTATGTATCTATCCGGCGGCGTAGCGTATGCTCTTTACGCTACGCCTCTGTAAGTTTTATGGGCAAGTGCCTTATTCAGAAAGCACTTGCTCTGTAATCTGCAGCGGCGTAGCGTAAAGTGTCCGGTGTAAGGGCGCCTAATTCAAATTAGTAATGTGGGGGCGTGATTCATGTAAATGAATCATGACCCCACGCAATCTACGTATTTTCTGAATGGTGCATGCGCCGTCCGTGGACGTATCACGTCGCAACTAGTCAATGTAAATTACATCCAGCCCCATTCCTGAACGATTTACGCAAATGACGTAAATGACGTACAATTCGACGCTGTCCCAACGTCCATACTTAACATTGGCTGCGCCTCATATAGCAGGGGTAACTTTACGCCGAACTTACGCTTACGCAAACGACGTAAACTACGACGCCCGGCCGCAAGTACATTTGTGAATCGCCGTATCTAGCTCATTTTCATATTTTACGCGTAAAACGACGGAAGCGCTACCTAGCAGCCAGCAACAATATGCAACTAATATACGACGGTGTAACAGACTTACGGCGCTCGTATCTTAGCAGAATTCCGGCGTATCTTGTTTTCTGAATACAGAAAAAAAATACGCCGGCTCAGAATAGACTTTACGTGGCGTATCTATAGATACGCCGATGTAAAGGCTATCTGAATCTGGCCCAGTGTCTGTAGATTTATTGGAAAGCTCTGATATTCTTTTCAAAATAAGTACATTAATGCTATATTGGTACATAGTGGGGCGGAAATTTTGAAAAAAAAAGTGCACAAAGGTGAACTATCCTTGGGCTTTTTAGTGCCACACCCCATATTTAACATATTTAAATTTTAAAAGGGTCTAGACCCATAGAAATTGCAAGGTTTTTACAGTATAACCAATAAATATATACAGCTTTTTTCAAAATTTATTTTAAATTAACAGACATTAAAATTTACATTCATCAATACATAAACTACTCCCAAAAGATTTTTGTTCAGTGCCCAAGCTTGGGTAAAGGCACTACTGTTCCAATGTTTGCCTAATCAATATAAGTTAAAATATAAGAAGGCCTGCAAGCCAGGCCTTCTTATCCAACATCAGTGCCTGCTTCTTGGAAAAAATGGTCAAATATTCCCATAGACTCATTCTAAACCTTGTGAAAAGCCTTCCCAGAAGAGTTGAATCTATGAGGCCGTGTACACACGATCAAATTTATCTGCTGAAAACGGTCCGACGGACCGTTTCAGCAGACAAATTTGATCGTGTGTACGGGTGAGCAGACAGATTTTTCTAGCAGACAAATTTTAAAGCATGCTTTAAAATCTGTCTGCTGGGAACCCGTCCGTCCGACATGTCTGCTGGTTAGTACACTAACCAGTGGACATATCTGTCGGCACATGCGTCGAATGGATTCGACGCATGCGTGGAAGTATTTTACTTCCTGGTTCGGTGACGTGGCGGCGTCAACGTCACCGCCACGTCACCGCGCTGTCTGCCGGTGGGGATTTTGGTTTGATCGTGTGTACACGATCAAACCAATATATCCCAGCAGACAAATCCGATCAAAACGGTCTGTCAGACCGATTTGATCGGATTTATTTAGTGGTGTGTACGCGGCCTTATAGCTGCAAATTGTGGGCCAACTCAATATTGAACCCTATGGACTAAGACTGGGATGCCATTAAAGTTTATACTGTATGGGCCGGATTCAGAAAGCCTGATGTAACTATGTGCGGGCGTATCGTATCTTCTTTACGCTACGCCGCTGCAACTTAGAGAGGCAAGTGCTGTATTCACAAAGCACTTGCGTCCTAAGTTACGGCGGCGTAGCGTAAATGTGCCGGCGTAAGTGTGTGTAATTCAAAGTAGTTAGGTAGGGGGCGTGGTGTATTAAAATTAACCGTGACTCCATGTAAATTATGTGGCTAACGAATGGAGCATGCGCCGCCCGTGGACGTATCCCAGTGCGCATGCTCAAAATCACGGCGCAAATAGTCAATGCTTTCAAAGTGAACGTAACCTGTGCCCAGGCCCATTCTGAATCGGCGTACACAAACGACATAAACCACGTGAAATTTGACGGCTGTTCCGACGTCCATACTTAACATTGGCTGCGCCATCTTTTTGGTGGTTTATCTTTATGCTGGACGTAACCCTTATGCAAACCGCATAAATGGGCTGGATTCAGAGAGGCTTACGCCGGTGTATCTCTAGATACGCCAACGTAAGTACAAATATACGCCGTCGCATCTTTGCGCCGATTCTCAAAGCAAGATACGCCGAAAAACATGCCTTCAGTCGTCCGACATAACTTGCCTACGCTGGCGTATTGTGGGCGCATAGTTATGCTGGACGCATTTGGCGTACCCATTAAAAATATGCAAATGGGTAAGATACGCCGATTCACAAACGTAGATGTGCCAGTTACGCGGTTTGCGTAAGGGTTACGTCCGGTGTAAAGATAAACCACCAAAAAAATGGCGCAGCCAATGTTAAGTATGGAAATCGGAACAGCCATCAAATTTTATGTCGTTTACGTTGTTTGCGTACACCGATTCAGAATGGGGCTGGGCGCAGGTTACGTTCACGTCAAAAGCATTGACTATTTGCGACGTGATTTTGAGCATGCGCACTGGGATACGTCCACGGGTGCGCATGCGCCGTTCGTTCGCCACATAATTTACATGGGGTCCCGGTTAATTTTAATACAACACGCCCCCTACCTGCCTACTTTGAATTAAGAGCACTTACGCCGGCACATTTATGCTACGCCGCCGTAACTTAGGACGCAAGTGCTTTGTGAATACAGCACTTGCCTCTCTAAGTTGCGGCGGCGTAGCGTAAAGAAGATATGCTACGCCCGCACAAAGTTACGCCGGGCTTTCTGAATCTGGCCCATAGTGTGTAAAGGCAGGTGTCCCAATACTTTTGGTTATATAGGGTATATGCATCCTAACAATGTCATGTCTAAATGCATTTTCTTTTTGTCTTATTTATATCTAGGACTTTTGAAGTACCTGTTTAGAAATGGACCAACATTTAAAGAAGAAGAGTGTGCTTGTTATGATGCTTGCTTTGAATGTTTTAATCGTCTGGTATTATGTCTTCTACAAATCAATTCTTGGAACAACATTTTACTATACAATCCATGGGAGTAGCTCCCTCATGAATCTAGCTGACAAAAAAAAATCACTTTCCATTAATATGCAATCAGATGCTGTCATGTGGACTACAAATCCATCTGCACGCCTGGGAAACAAAGTAGGGGAGTATGCAGCACTTTATGCTCTGGCAAAGCTTAATGGACACCAAGCATACATTTTACCAGAGATGCACAATGAGCTAGGAAGGATATTTAAGATAAAATTGCCTGTTCTTCATCAGGACATTGCTGACAGAATTAAATGGAGGAAATATAGACTGAAAGACTGGATGTCACCAGAATATTCCAACATCTCTGGACAATATGTTAAATTGTTTGGTAGTCCGTGTTCATGGACATTCTATCATCACATAAGGGAGGAGATTCTACAAGAATTCACTTTTCATGACTATATTAAGGAAGAGGCAAACTCATACCTTGCAAACCTGAAAGGTAATAGAACAAATGTGACCTATATTGGAGTTCATGTTCGCAGGGGGGACTATATATGGGTCATGGCTCATGAACGGAAAGGTGTGGTAGGTGACAAAAACTATGTTCAAAAAGCTATGGACTATTTCAGAAATAAATATGATAACCCCCTCTTTGTGGTGACTAGTGATGGGATGGATTGGTGTAAAGAGAACATTAATACCTCTCTAGGAGATGTACATTTTGCAGGAGATGGTAAGATAGGTTCTCCTGCCCGTGATTTTGCCCTCCTGGTACATTGTAACCACACCATAATGACCATAGGGACATTTGGCTATTGGGCTGCATACTTGGTTGGTGGTGAAACCATCTATCTTACAAACTTCACTTTGCCAGATTCTCCTTATCTTAACATTTTCAAATATGAAGTCTCATTCCTTCCAGAATGGATTGGAATTCCTGCAGACCTGTCTCCACTTTTGAAAAAATGAAATCCTTCATTTATTTTTCTGCAGATGTCTTTGCTATCTTATTTGACTGTAAATTAAATTTCAATCTCCTTGTGGGGCACACAAAACATAAGGGAAGTACTGCTATAATATATTTGTGTTAAATATAATTTCCTTTACAAAAGGTAGGTATTATGCTGTAACGACTCTGCTACGTGAATATGTTTAGTTGAATAAGATCTCAGCTGCAGAGGCTTCTCAGGCGTAACCACCAGTTCACTCTCTAATCAATAAGAAAGTTTGGGGTTTAAACTCATCACAGCCTCTAAATGGTAGACAACATAAAGTATAGCGAAGCCTAATCCAACTTAAGCTACTGCTACTGATGAAGATAAAGTAAAGTCTCTACTGTACACGGTAATACGGATAAGTGCAATGTGATACAGAAGTACTATAGTATTTCTGGGTTGAACACAATTAGAGAGTACTTGTTATGTACTAATTCCAAGACACCTATAGATGCATAGCTTAGTCCATATGAGAATAGATCTCCTTACAGTGACACAGACCTGGTATTTCCCCTATAGGGTGCAGGAGGGTATGGATAACAATGACAACAGTATGTCTCCTATAATACTTGCGGTTCTGCTGGGACTGGTAGTACTTTGGATGAGATACAAGCAGGGATGGTGTGCGGAGAACCCAGGGTGCTGGAAGGAGGAGATGCAGAGAATCGCAGGGTGGTCCGTTTGGTGAAGGCAATGCAGTGCAGTGGCGTTCCCAGGTGATGGCAGGCGTTCAACAGAATAACGGAACACCCTGCCGTCATCTGCATGGTGTTTAAATAGCCGCGGATTCGCGGGGAATCAGAGGAGAACGCTGGGACGCACTTCCGCGTTCCAGCGTGGAGCGCAGAGATCCACGCACCGGAAGTGACGCGGACCACTTGCAGAACGGAGCGCAGCTGCTAGAATTGGGTACAGCTGCGCTCGTTCTGCACAGTGTAACAGCAGGGATGTTACATACTCCCCCCTCAAGGGAGCATCTCTGGTGCTCCCAGTAGGAGAGGGGCGATTAGGGTACCTCCGATGAAATTGTCTGATCAGACGGGGGGCATGTATGTCTGAGGAATTTTCCCAAGAGTCATCGAGATGATCATAACCCTGCCAGCGTATTAAGTATTGGAGGGAAGAACCACGCTTCCTGGAATCTAATATCTTTTCGACCTCGTATTCAGTTTCACCAAGCACTTCCACTGGAGGAGGGGGGCATGGTTTCCTGTTAGGGAATGAATTAGAAACAAAAGGTTTAATGAGTGAGACATGAAATGAGGGATGGACTTTCCAATCTGGGGGCAGGAGCAATTTAACAGTGTTAGGATTAATGACATGTGAAATTGGAAATGGACCAGTGAATTGACTGCCAAGTTTTTTCGATGGTATTTTAAGATGAAGATTCCGGGTGGAAAGCCAAACTAAATCCCCGACTTTATATTCAGGAGGGCATCATAGAATTGTTTTTGTCTTCGCTGAGCAAGTTCAAGGTTGGATCGTAAAATTCCCAGTGTTTCCTTTAGATTAGAGAGATAATGATCAACTGCTGGAACAGTACCTGGAAGGGAAGTGGATGGTAGACTGTTGGGGTGGAAGCCATAATTGGCATAGAATGGTGTGAACCGAGATGAAGAACTGGTGGAGTTATTATAGGCAAATTCAGCCAGGGGAAGTAATTCGAACCAATCATCTTGAAGGTGTGTGCAGTAGCATCGTAGGTACTGTTCGAGGATTTGGTTAACACGTTCTGTCTGTCCATTTGTTTGAGGGTGGTAGGCAGTGGACATTCGGTGGTCAATGTGTAGGGCGCTACATAGGGCTTTCCAAAACCTAGAGATGAATTGAAATCCGCGATCCGAAATGATTTGGGAGGGAATTCCATGAAGTTTGAGAACGTTGTTAATAAAAGCCTTCGCTGTCTCGAGGGAAGTAGGCAACTTCTTTAAGGGAACGAAGTGTGCCATCTTTGTTAAAAGATCCACTGTTACCATGATGGTGTTTGCACCGTTTGAGCGAGGGAGGTCAACTATAAAATCCAATGAAACAACTTCCCAGGGTCTAGTAGGTACTGGGATGGAAGCTAGTAGACCGAAAGGGGGTTGCCTTGAATGCTTGTTACGAGCGCAAATGTCACAAGAGCTGACATACTGATGAATCGTCTTAGACAAATGGGGCCACCAATAGTCTCTTTTAACCAGATGAGTGGTTTTGCTGATACCAGGGTGTCCGGCTAAGGGAGAATCATGGAGATGTCTGAGAAGTAAAAGTTGTAAATTGGGTGGAACATAAATTTTGTTGTGGAATGTATAAACACCATCAGGTTGCCTAATAAGATCTTTTGGTAAGCTAGGGAGATCTTCGCAAAGAGTCTGAGAAAGTAACTGTCTGAAGGAGGTGGTAACTCCAATGAAACGGTTTGGAGGAATGATAGAGATCGGAGGAATCTCAGTGGATTGATCTTCATTCATACGGGATAGGGAGTCGGCTTTGATGTTTTGTGAACCAGGCCTATAGGATATGTAAAAATCAAACCTGTCAAAGAATAGACTCCATCTAACCTGACGGGCGGAGAGTGTCTTACAGGCCTTCAGATGTTGTAAGTTACGGTGGTCCGTAAGGATGGTTATTGGGTGTGTGGAACCCTCCAATAGATGCCTCCAGTTCTCAAATGCATCTTTAATTGCAAGGAGTTCCTTCTCCCCAATAGGGTAGTTCTTTTCCGCTTGTGATAGTGTCCTGGAGAAAAAGGCTACTGGGTGTAAAGGATCAGATAGGGTTGGACGTTGGGAAAGTATAGCACCTAAGGCATAGTGGGAGGCATCAACTTCTAGTGTAAAGTGATACGAAGGATTAGGCAGTTGAAGGATGGGAGACGAAGTGTAACAGAGCTTGAGAGAGTCAAAAGACTTCTGGGCTTCCTTTGACCAGATGAAGGGTGTATTTGTGCTGGTTAAAGCAGTCAATGGTTTAACAATAGCTGAAAAGTTTTTTATAAACTTGCGGTAGTAGTTTGAAAAACCGAGAAAACGTTGAAGAGCTTTTCTAGAGTGAGGAACTGGCCAGGAGATAATACAGTCCACCTTGGATTGATCCATCTGGATGCCTTGAGGTGTCATTTGGTAACCAAGGAAGGAAATACTAGAGTGGCTGAATACGCATTTCTCAAGTTTGGCGTACAAGGAATGTGTTCTGAGTCTGGCCAGAACCCAACGAACATGTTTAGTGTGTTCCTCAAGAGTGTCAGAGTAAATCAGAATGTCATCCAAGTATATTACTACACAGATATCGAGCAGATCCCGGAATATGTCATTTATGAACCACTGGAATGTAGCAGGTGCATTGCAGAGTCCGAATGGCATTACAGTGTATTCAAAAAGACCGTATCGAGTTTTGAAAGCAGTCTTCCACTCGTCTCCAGAACGAATCCTGATTAAATTGTAGGCACCCCTGAGGTCTAATTTTGTGAAAACTTTTGAGGTTTGAAGACGTTCGATGAGTTCTGGAATGAGGGGCAAAGGGTAGCGTTTTTTTACAGTGATACTGTTGAGGGATCGGTAATCTATTATGGGCCGGAGAGAGCCATCCTTATTTTTAACAAAGAACATGGCAGCACTTGCGGGTGAAGTGGAAGGTCTAATAAAACCTTTTTTTAAGTTATCATCAAGATAAACTTTAAGGTGCACCAATTCTGGTTGTGAAAGGGGATAGATGCGAGCAGTTGGGATTGGTCTGTCAGGAATGAGATCAATCGGACAGTCATATATACGATGGGGAGGGAGTTTCTCTGCCTTAGTTTTACAGAAAACATCTGAGAAATCATGTAGATAAGTAGGAAGAACTTCAGAGTGAACTTCTGTGGAAAGAATCGTATATATGGGGTAACACGTCTGCTTGCAATATGTGGAGTTTAGACTTAGTGAGTGATTAGACCAAATGAAAGTCGGTTGATGGAGTATTAACCAAGGGAGACCGAGAACTATTGGAAATAATGGAGATGGAATAACGTCAAAGACAAGGGTCTCAGTATGATTATTCCCACAAGTTACCAGTAGGGGAGATGTTTGGGAAGATATTGGTCCAGAATTGGACCTAGAGCCATCAATAAAGGTGACAGTGAGAGGTTTTTGCTTAAGCACACAAGGAATTGTATTGGATTTTACAATTTCTAAATCAATAAAGTTGCCACAGGCACCGGTGTCGACCATTGCGTCAATGCTGGCTCTATGATGATCCCACTGTAAGGTAAGAGTAATAAAGATGAATTGATTAGTGGTAGATTCAGGTGGTTTGGTTTTGCAAATGTTAGATATGATACCTTCGGACTTCCTCTTGAGGAGTGGGCAACTGGATACCATGTGGTCTGGAGCGGAACAATATAGACAGAGGTTATGAGCTCTGCGACGTTCTTTCTCGGCTAGAGATAAAGGACCTCTGACAACTCCGAGTTCCATGGGAACATCCTTGGGTGGTGATTTGGACCTCCTGAGAGGTGGAGGAATATAAGTATTCTCACGTTCAGCCTTCCTTTCTCTGAGGCGACGGTCAATGGTGAGAGATAGGTGCATGAGATCCTCTAAAGATGAAGGGAGTTCAATGCGAGCAATCTCGTCCTTCATAGGTTCAGACAGGCCTAGTCTAAATTGATTACGGAGTGCAATATCCGTCCACTGGGTCTCCCTGCTCCAACACTTAAACTCTGAGATATAGTCCTCTACGGGTCTTTTCGCTTGTTTGAGGTTCCTAATAGTGTTCTCTGCTGTAAGCTGTTTATTGGGATCCTCATATAGAAGTGACATCTCATCCAGGAAAGTATTGAATGCCCCCAATAGGTCACCATGTTCTTCCACATAAGCATCCGCCCAGGCTCTAGGCTCCCCCTTCAGGTAGGATACCAGGGTGAGAATCTTAACCCTGTCAGAGTAGTAGGTGCGAAGACGCAATTCAAACATGAGACGACAAGAGCTAATGAACTGGCGGAATAATTTTCGGTCCCCTGAAAAGGGTTCTGGGGGGCAAACCTTAGGTTCAGGTCTGTCCCTGGGTTGTGCAAAGTTTTGATTACGTAGGGCCTCATTTTCTAAACGAAGATCATTCATTGAAGCAGTGAGGGTGTCAACTCTTTGTGAGAGTCCAACTAGGTGGTTAGCAAGCTCTGCTGGATCCATCAATTCAGTTAAAGGGGGGTTCCGTTATTATGTAACGACTCTGCTACGTGAATATGTTTAGTTGAATAAGATCTCAGCTGCAGAGGCTTCTCAGGCGTAACCACCAGTTCACTCTCTAATCAATAAGAAAGTTTGGGGTTTAAACTCATCACAGCCTCTAAATGGTAGACAACATAAAGTATAGCGAAGCCTAATCCAACTTAAGCTACTGCTACTGATGAAGATAAAGTAAAGTCTCTACTGTACACGGTAATACGGATAAGTGCAATGTGATACAGAAGTACTATAGTATTTCTGGGTTGAACACAATTAGAGAGTACTTGTTATGTACTAATTCCAAGACACCTATAGATGCATAGCTTAGTCCATATGAGAATAGATCTCCTTACAGTGACACAGACCTGGTATTTCCCCTATAGGGTGCAGGAGGGTATGGATAACAATGACAACAGTATGTCTCCTATAATACTTGCGGTTCTGCTGGGACTGGTAGTACTTTGGATGAGATACAAGCAGGGATGGTGTGCGGAGAACCCAGGGTGCTGGAAGGAGGAGATGCAGAGAATCGCAGGGTGGTCCGTTTGGTGAAGGCAATGCAGTGCAGTGGCGTTCCCAGGTGACGGCAGGCGTTCAACAGAATAACGGAACACCCTGCCGTCATCTGCATGGTGTTTAAATAGCCGCGGATTCGCGGGGAATCAGAGGAGAACGCTGGGACGCACTTCCGCGTTCCAGCGTGGAGCGCAGAGATCCGCGCACCGGAAGTGACGCGGACCACTTGCAGAACGGAGCGCAGCTGCTAGAATAGGGTACAGCTGCGCTCGTTCTGCACAGTGTAACAGCAGGGATGTTACATATGCCCCATACACACAATCGGTTTTCCTGTTGGAATAAGTCTGACCAGAGCCTTTGGTCGGGAATCTCTACTATGTGTATGCTCCATCAGACTTTTTCCAACAGGAAAACTGCTGGAAAAAGATAGGCCCCCGTATTCTGTCGAGAAAACCGGTCGTGTGTACACTTTTCGCCGAGCATCCCGTCGGGAAGCTCGTCAAGCCAAAAAGAGAGCATGCTCTCTATTTCCTCGTTGTTCTATGGGGAAATTTGACTCGATGAGCTTTTTGACAGCTGAACGGGAACCTCGACGGGCGGAACGATGAGTTTAACCCGACGAGTTTCTCAGTCGTGTGTACGCGGCCATAGAGTAGCTGTCTCTTTTCCCATCAGGAAAAAACTGTTCGGAATTTCTGATCATGTGTACAAATACCGATGCGCAAAATTCCTACACATGCTTGGAAACAATTTGACGCATGCTCAGAAGCATTGAATTTAATTTTCTTGGCTCGTCGTGGCCTTTTCTGTCACTGTGTTCTTGGCAGTCAAATGTTCACAAACTTTTTTGTGACATTGTGTGCAAGGTAGGCTTGAGAGGAATTCCGTCGGGAAAACAATTGTGTACGGGGCATAAGTTGTCTACCGTCAGCAAGAAAGTATTGGAGAGGTGATTTCTTTTGGATTTTCACCAGTTCTATACTGTCTTGCTGTTCTTGCTTATTTTTCTGAACATTGTCCTTTTTGAATTCTGACCACTATATCAACTTTTATTGTTTTTTTTTTTTCAATATTATCTGCAATCATTCTTCTCTTTGTACATATACTACTATTAGGATGTCTATGCTTTCTATTTCACAATCCAACATCTGTCACTCATACTGTATATGTTTATAGTCATTTTAAAGCCTCGTACATGCGATCGGATTTTCCTATGGGAATTGTGTGTTGACAGACTGTTGGTGGAAAATCCGACCGTTTGTATGCTCCGTCTAACAATTGTTTTCGGATTTTCTGCGGACAAATGTTGGATAGCATGCTTTCACATTTTCCGCCAACAATTGTGTGTTGTAGGATTTTCCACAACAATACAGTTGTTGCCCAAAGGGCAAGGGTTAGTTGGCTGAGAATTGTGTGCCATTTGTATGCAAGACAAGTTCATGGCCAACGTCCTTCGGACAAAAGTCCTACGCTTTGTCCGCAGAAAATCAGATCGTGTGTACCAGGCTTTAGAGTGTTTGGACCATGTCTACTTCCTACCTGCTATACTTGCTTTATTTCAATGTTTATACCTGTATACCTTTGGAAATAATAAAAAATATATTCAACCTTAAATATAATTACTTGTCCTATTCACAATTAATGACTTGAGGTGAATGAGCTGACACATACTACTGATCCATAGAAGTGAAATGACTGTCAATGAAAATTATATAGACTTTTTTAGGTGTCTCTGCCTTTGTGTATGTGACCTCATACGCTAGTGATTGAAAGGATGTTATGGACACAAAGTACCCCAGGTTTAAAATGGATCATAAGTAGTACAGGTAACCCTATGGTTATCTTTTTATGAAACAACTTTCCCTTTCTCAGGCCTCATAATTTTCAAATAACTCTGCAATTTTCTTCAGTGAGACAAAGAAGCATGCAGTCAAAAACAGGCAATACGGACATGTTTTGGAAAAATATTTGTGTGTTACCTGCGCCAAGATGATACCAATATTCTTATTAAGTCTTGCTGCAATACAAAGTTCAACCTTAAAGGTTGGGTTTAGATTTGTGTATTTGTGAAGTGAATTGCGCTAACTTATATTTATTAGTGTTGCTCACGAATATTCGCATTGCGAATATTCGCTACGAATATTGCATATTCGAGTATTCGCGAATAACTCGAATATCGCGGCGAATATTCGCTATTTCGAATATTCGCTATTTCGAATATTCGTATTTTTCAAATTTCACAATAAATTTCGCAATAAATTTCGCATTCGCGAAATTCGCAATAGCAAAAATTCGCAATAGCGAAATTTCGCATTTTTTTTTATTTTTTTATAAAATATAGCGAATATTCGTAAATATCGAATATTCGTGATATTTTATCCAAAAAAAAAAATAGCGAAATTTCGCAATCATTTTCGCTTTCGCATATGCAAAATTTCGCTATTTTTTTTTTATAAAATATAGCGAATATTCGTAAATATCGAATATTCGTGATATTTTATAAAAAAAAAAAAAACCGCGAAATTCGCATTGGCAAAAATTCGCATTGGCGAAAATTCGCAATTTTTTTTTTTTTTTTTATAAAATATCACGAATATTCGATATTAACGAATATTCGCGAATATTCTTCGAAATATTCGCGAAATATCGCGAAATCGAATATGGCGTATTCCGCTCATCACTAATATTTATATAAACATTTTACCACGACTGATTCTGGGAACTTGTTACTCAAAAAACAAAAAGTATGTACTTGTGTCCATGGTTGTTAATTAATGTGCAAACAAACAATCAACAAATAATGTGCAATAAATACTGTAACGGTCACCACCAACCAGGCAGACATGATCCATTCCATTTCCCAGAATAAACGAGACTGCGCTCCGTTCTCTAGTTTCCAAAATGTATGAATGACTTTATTGGTTTTCTTAGCTTGCTTATATATCCAGTACAGCATAATACAGTTCATCACAGGACAATGCAGTCCCCACCCCCCTATTCACTCACTGAGTATAATTCTTTATTTGGTAGCTAGACATGACGGCACCGCATCATCAATAGAGTTCAATTAACCTTGAATAATAACACAGACATCTAGTTGAATAAGTTATCTAGACAGCTTTATCACACAATGGCAGAGTCTTGTGAGAGTGGGTGCAATCAACACCTTTTCAACGGAATGTCTTTACAGTGAATAGCCAACACCTTAAGATATTTCAATAGCCTATTATACAAAGGTATGAGTCACTGTCTGGTTGACCTGGTCATGTCATCATGAACTCCTTGTGATATCTCAGTCCTGAAATATGAAGTATTAATAATGTCCCATCTGTTAGTAAAGGAATTATAATTCACTATTAGCCACCCTACACCCAAAAGGGCACAGGGTGGATTTTGACCCAAGAGTTATTGTTGCTGCTGGCACAGGAGTATCTCTCATCCTTCCAACGTCTCTGAGTGTCACGGGCCATTCTGTTACATCTCTCCCCTTTCGGTGGGAGACGGACACAGGTGGGAACCCCAAACGGGTTGACTCCGAAGTCCGTCAGTAGTTCCAGTCCTCCAATGCTGGTATCCATACTGTACCCCAAATAAATGGCTCCAAACTGAGCATTACTCACCCCGCCAACCTCTGCCTCTCTGAGAACATGCCTGCCACTGGAGAGAAGGCAGGGTGGCTGGGCTCATTCCATCATGCTGTTGGGGGTCTGGGCCAACTGCCCCCCCTTCCTGGAGTATACCAGTGGAGACTGCAGTCCCATCCACAGGTGCCAGGTGAAAACCCCCCGGTGCTTGCAAAGCAAAGCAAAGCCAACATCCTCCTGTTTCAGGGCTGCACCATTTTCTGGGGTTGTGTCAGTGGAGACTGAAGTCCCATCCACTACCCCAGGAACCCCCTCTTCTGTTAGTGAGGAGCAGAGGCCTATGACACTCTGCTCTGTTGCCAGCTCTTCCGCTGGGTTGCTGTGAGTGGAGACCACAGTCCCATTCACTACCACGGGGACCCCCTCTTCTATTATTGAGGAGCAGAGGCCTGGGGCACTCTGCTCTGTTGCCAGCTCTTCCGCTGGGTTGCTGTGAGTGGAGACCACAGTCCCATCCACTACCACAGGGTCCCCCTCTTCCGTTAGTGGAGAGCAGAAGTCCGTGGCTGTCTGTTCTGTTGCCAGCTCTTCCGCTGGGTTGCTGTGAGTGGAGACCACAGTCCCATCCACTACCACAGGGTCCCCCTCTTCCGTTAGTGAAGAGCAGAGGTCCGTGACCCTCTGTTCTGTTGCCAGCTCTTCCGCTGGGTTGCTGTGAGTGGAGACCACAGTCCCATCCATTACCACAGGGTCCCCCTCTTCCGTTAGTGAAGAGCAGAGGTCCGTGACGCTCTGTTCTGTTGCCAGCTCTTCCGCTGGGTTGCTGTGAGTGGAGACCACAGTCCCATCCACTACCACAGGGACCCCCTCTTCTGTTAGTGAGGAGCAGAGGCCTGGGGCACTTTGCTCTGTTGCCAGCTCTTCCGCTGGGTTGCTGTGAGTGGAGACCACAGTCCCATCCACTACCACAGGGTCCCCCTCTTCTGCTAGTTGGGAGCAGAGGCCTGGGGCACCCTGCTCTGTTGCCAGTGATTCAGCTGGGGGTAAAAGCTTTACCACCTCAGCTTGTTGCTGGAGGGAGGGGCCAACCGCCCCGGCTCTCTGGAACTCCACACCATCCGCTTCGGCTTTAGGGATGAAAATCTCCATATTTTCCACTGCCGATTCATCAGCCATGATTTTACAGTTATCTGACCTTTCCTCATAGTCCCAGGCAATGGGAGCCCCACCCTGCTGCTGAGCCGAGTCTAGCAGCTGTCTGTAGGCGACCTCCAGCTCCCATTCTTGAATGGCCAGAAATTCTAAATCTTCCTGTGACCAGTGGCCTCCCGAGATATTCAATTTTTCCTCTCTGTGCTCCATTATGTCCTCCAAGCTCCACTCCCGATCATCCCCGAAGTCGGGATCACTGGACATCCTCCAATACAACAATCCCAGGCCATCATAGTCATAGCCTTCTGTGGGGCTGTCATCCGCTGACCACGGGCACTCTTGGGCTACATACCACCGGAGGGCTCTGTAGCTCTTGTCCAGCTGCATCTCTGCCCGGATCAGCCTGCTTAACTCTGCTATCCACTCCTGCTTCTGTTGTTCCCCCAACAACAGGATTACTGCGGCCAGTACCTTGCATAGATGGAGGGCAGGACCTTTCCTTGGTGTTGCTGCTCCAGAGCTAATGCTTCCTTTCAGAGTTGGCAACGAATCACATCCGACCATCCCAACAGGACCTCCTCTGATACTGGTCCTCTATGCTGTATCCGCATCTCTTGTAACCTCATTTGGAATTCCTCTTCCATGGAGACTGGTATCTGCACCTCTCCTCTCTCTTTAGTTGGTGCCGCTGTGCCTTCAGCTGCTGCAGCACTTCTTTGCTGTCGCAAGGTGGCATCTACAGCCGCTATAACCTGGTCTATGATCTCCGGTGGAGGATTAGGACCATATTGTGCCAGTCCATGTTTAACAGCACGATTAAAAAATTCTTCCTCAGGTGTCCTGTCTGTTACGCTGGGCCTCTTAGCTCTATCCATTTCGACCAGTTCTGCGATAATGTCCCCTTTCTTATGGTTATGGCCGGTCAGCCCCGGCTCTCCAGTAAGTCCATGAGGGAAGAGAGCTTCATCCGTTCATACACCGTCTCCATTGTCATGTGTCCTTGTAGCCGTCCTTCTGGTGATGGAATCATCCCACCGCTGCCAACCAAATGTAATGGTCACCACCGCTTACGACCTTCCATCCAACCACGACAAGCTTATCCGACACTCCACAATCCTGCATACATGATCCATATCATTCCCCATAATAACCGAGACTCTGCTCTGGTACTGGTTTCAAAGATATGACCCATTTATTGATATTTTCTCAGCTTCTTATACAGTTTCAAGCATAATGCAATTAATCACAGGCCAATGTAGTCTCCACCCCCCTTCACACCATGGGGGCTTCAATCACCTTAAAAGGCATTTAGGTAAGCTAATTATGTAGACACAACGGCACCGCATCATCAATAGAGTTAACTCAGAGAGGATGACATCAAAACCAAATACTATCACACCTGAGCATTAGTACATTCCTGTATGAATATAATTCAATTAACCTTAAATAATACCACAATAGGGTAAACAGAGAGCTTCACACAATGAAAGAGTCTTTCTTGCAATTAACACCTTTTGAACAGAATGTGTCTTTCACAGTGAATAGCCAACACCTTAAGATATTTCAATAGCCTATTATACAAAGGTATGAGTCACTGGGGGTGATTTACTATTGAAGCTGCGCTGCGCCGGTTCATGCCTTAATACGTGCGCTGGATGAAGCCTTAATTAGGCGCATGAACCGGCCACAGCAGCAGCGCATTGCAATTGATTAGTAAAGCCGCCGCCGAATCCCTGTTAAAGTCTATGGGGGAAATCTTATTTGTTAATTTTAAAGGCTAATCTGCAAGTTTTGTACAAAAAAGTGTTTGGGGACCTCAGTCCTGCCCCAGTACCAATGTTTTTTTTATTTTTTAAAACGGCCGTTTTTTCGGGAGCAGTGATTTTAATAATGCTAAAAGTGCAACAATAAAAGTGTAATTTTTCTTTAAATTTCGTACTATGGGGGGCTCTAATGTCAGCATGTGAAAAAGCGCATGTTTCCCGTGGTTAGAACTGTCTCTGCACAAAATGACATTTTTCAAAGCAAATAAGCCATTTAAAACTGACTCGCGGCTATAATGAATTGTCGGCTCCCGGCAATTGCAGGAGAATTCATTCTTAAAAAAAACGAAAAAAAAAAAGCGTGGGGGTCCCCCCAAATTCAATAACCAGACCATTTAGGTCTGGTATGGATATTAAGGGGAACCCCGCCGTCAATTTAAAAAAAAAATGACGTGGGGTTCCCCCCAAATATCCATAACCAGACCCTTCAGGTCTGGTGTGGAATTTAAGGGGAACTCCACCCCAAATTAAAAAAAAAAATGGCGTGGAGTCCCCCCTAAAATCCACACCAGACCCCTTATCCGAGCACGTTGACCTGGCCGGCCACAGAAAAGAGGGGGGGACAGAGCGCGCCAACCCCTCTCCTGAACCGCACCAGGCCACATGCCCTCAACATTGGGAGGGTGTTTTGGGGTGCCCCCCAAAACACCTTGTCCCCATATTGATGAGGACAAGGGTCTCTTCCCCACAACCCTTGCCCGGTGGTTGTGGGGGTCTGCGGGCAGGAGGCTTATCGAAATCTGGAAGACCCCTTTAACAAAGGGGCCCCCCAGATCCCGGCCCCCCCTGTGTGAAATGGTAATGGGGTACCTTGTACCTCTACCATTTCACCAAAAAAAAAAAATGTAAAGGGTTAAAAACGACAAGAGCCGGTTTTTGACAAGTCCTTTATTATCTTCTTTCTTCTTCTTTTCTTCTTTCCTTCGGGTTTCTTCCTCCATCTTCTTCTTCTTCCTCTGCTTCTGTCTTGGGTCTTCTATTCCCGCATCTTGCCCGGCGTGTTCTTCCATCTTCCTCTCCTTCCGCTGTCCTTCTCGTCCGCATCTTCTTCTGGTTCTTCTTCGCCGGAGCCGCCGCTTACAATTGAAATCCCCGCTGTCTGCCGGACCACGCCCCCCTCTGACGCCACGGGCAAGCTCTTAGGAGTGTGCTGCAAGTGCGTCAGAGGGGGGCGTGGTCACAGGGCGGGCAATTCAATTGGAAGCTTGTGCGCGGCTTCTTCTTTGCCAGAGTCGCCGCTTCCAATTGAATTGCCCGCTTTCTGACTTGTGACCACGCCCCCCTCTTACGCACAGGCACCACACGGGGACTTTCCTAAGAGCTTGCCCTTGGCGTCAGAGGGGGGCGTGGTCCGGCAGACAGCGGGGATTTCAATTGGAAGCGGCGGCTCCAGCGAAGAAGAACCAGAAGAAGAAGATGCGGACGAGAAGGACAGCGGAAGGAGAAGAAGATGGAAGAACATTCCGGGCAAGATGCGGGAATAGAAGACCCAAGACAGAAGCAGAGGAAGAAGAAGAAGATGGAGGAAGAAACCCGAAGGAAAGAAGAAAAGAAGAAGAAAGAAGATAATAAAGGACTTGTCAAAAACCGGCACTTGTCGTTTTTTACACTTGACACTTTTTTTTTTGGTGAAATGGTAGAGGTACAATGTCCCATATGGAAGAAAAATATATTTCCAATATATTTATTTAAAAAAAATATATATTTTAAATATATTTACAATATATTGGCCTACGCAAATATATTTTTACATCTATTCCAAAAATGTAAATTCAAATATATTTTCCAAAGGCATATATTTTAAAATATATTTTTTTCAATATATCTGACATATATTTTTGAGCATCTAAAAAAATGCATTTAAACATATATTTTTAAATATACTTGTAAAGGCATTCCAAAATATAATTTAAAGCGGAGTTCCAGCCCCAATTTCACTTTTTAAATATAAATACCCCTGTAATACACAAGCTTGATGTATTCTAGTAAAGTTAGTCTGTAAACTAAGGTCCGTTTTGTTAGGTTGTTACAGCATTTAGATTAGTTTATAAAATAGATATAGGCTGTGGCCATCTTAAGTGTGGGAATCAGGAAGTCAGACTGTATGACTTCCTGGATTTCAGCCTTGCTGATCTCGCACATGCTCAGTGCTGCACAAGCAATGTAATAGGTTTCCATAGCAACAGGAGGAACTAGCTGCCCTTTATCTATGAAAAACTCTCCTCTCCTCCAGTAGATATATCTGCACACTGCACCGATCGCAGCACACTGCACCGATCACTGCACTGATCACAGCAAACCGCACTGATCACAGTAAACCGCACCGATCACAGCACACTTCACCGATCGCAGCAAACCACATCGATCGCACCAAACCGCACCGATCGCACCGATCACAGCAAACCGCACCGATCACAGCACACTGCACCAATGGCAGCACATTGCACCGATCGCACGATCACCACACCGATCGCAGCAAACCACACCGATCACAGCACACTGCATCGATCGCACCGATCGCAGCACACTGCACCAATCGCAGCACACTGCACCGATCGCAGCAAACCGCACCGATCGCAGCAAACCGCACCAATTACACTGATCACAGCACACCGCACCGATCGCAGCACACCACACCGATCTCAGCAAACCGCACCGATCGCAGTAAACCGCACCGATCGCAGCACACTGCACCGATCGCACCACACTGCACCGATCGCACCACACTGCACCGATTGCACCGATCACAGCAAACCGCACAGATCACAGCACACTTCACCGATCGCACCAATCGCAGCAAACCGCACCGATCACAGCAAACCGCACCGATCACAGCACACTGCACCGATCGCACCACACTGCACCGATCACACCACACTGCACCGATCGCCCCACACTGCACCGATCGCCCCACACTGCACCGATCGCAGCAAACCGCACCGATCGCAGCAAACCGCACCGATCACAGCACACTTCACCGATCGCAGCAAACCGCACCGATCGCAGCACACCGATCGCAGCACACCGCACCGATCGCAGAAAACCGCACCGATCACAGCACACTGCACCGATCGCAGCAAACCGCACCGATCACAGCACACTGCACCGATCGCACCGATCACAGCACACTGCACCGATCACAGCACACTGCACCGATCGCAGCAAACCGCACCGATCACTGCACCGATCGCAGAAAACCGCACCGATCACAGCACACTGCACCGATCACAGCACATTGCACCGATCGCAGCAAACCGCACCGATCACACCGATCACAGCACACTGCACCGATCGCAGCAAACCACACCGATCACACCGATCACAGCACACTGCACCGATCACAGCACACTGCACCGATCTCAGCAAACCGCACCGATCGCAGCACACTGCACTGATCGCAGCACACCGCACCGATCGCAGCAAACCACCCCCCCGATCGCAGCAAACCGCCCCCCCGATCACAGCAAACTGCACCGATCGCACCACACTACACCGATCGCACCACACTGCACCGATCGCACCACACTGCACCGATCGTATCGATCGCAGCAAACCACACCGATCGCAGCACACTGCACCGATCGCATGGAGATCCCGCGAATTGCGGGGGGGGGCGCAAATCGCGGGGGGGGGGGGGTGCCGCGAATCGCTGGGGGGCGCAAATCACGGGGGAGGGGGGTGCCGCGAATCGTGGGGGCCGCAAATCGCGGGGGGGGGGTGCCTGCGAATCGCTGGGGGGCGCAAATCGCGGGGGAGGGGGGGTGCCGCGAATCGCGGGGGGGGGTTTGCCTGGGGGGGGGTGTAAACAGTACCTGTATTGTCCACAATTCTTCCTGACAGGGGAGGCACAGACTCCTGGAAAGTTACACCCACTACATTCCCAGGAGTCTGTGTGGTGTAGCTGACCTAGTTTAGAACCGCGGAATAGGAAGTAGGCAGTTTTTCTAATCTGCCTAGCAACAAGGGTTTAAAGACATGTAAACTTTTTTTTTTTTTTCATAAAGGAATAATGATATTTTTTTAGAACTATTGATGTAAAGTGAAATTTGAGGGTGGAACTCCGCTTTAAATGCATTTTCCAAAGACATATATTGAAAAATATATTTTTTAAATATATTCTTCAGATTTTTTTCAACATATATTTTTACATATATTTGTAAATGTGTTCCAAAAATATAATTTTAATATATTTTCCAAAGACATATATGTGAAAATATATGTTTGAAAATATATTGTCCAGATATTTTTGAACATATAAAAAAATGCATTCAAACATATATCTTTAAATATACTTGTAAATGCATTCCAAAAATATAATTTAAATATATTTTACAAAGCTATATATTAGAAAATATATTTTTAAAATATGTTTTTCTGAAAATATTTAATGTCTAATAAAGACATTTCAACATATATTTTGTCTGATATTTTTGTAACTATGTCATAGATAACATTCTGAATACATTTATAAGAGACCCACTACCATTTTAAAATGGCTTGTTTTACTCTTTTAAAATAAATTAAAAAAAAATAAAAGATTCAAATAAAATAGATATTTTTTATAAGATTTTAAGCACATAATCCATTCAATACAAAGCAGATAAACCTCTCGCATCCACTTTCCATTCCCAAAGAATTTTTGTATAAGTCATTCTGAATTGAGAACGCTTGTCGGCGGACCAGCAAGTACAGTTATATTGATTTATTGATTGACCTGAATGAATGAGAACCTTCACAGACATCCACCTCCACAGTCCAAGGGTCTTGTCTGCTTACAGAGTACAGAGAGAAACTCTGGATATAAATCTTCAATGTTCTGTTTAATCCATGAATCAGAAGTTGCACTATTATTACCAAACTCGCTCATCAGTGTCTTTATGGACCTTGCTTTGTGCACTGGTGGGCAGTCATGTTGGAACAGGAAGGGGCCATCCCCAAACTGTTCGCACAAAGTTGGGGGCATAACATTTTCCCAAAATGTCTTGGTATGCTGACGCCTTAAGAGTTCCCTTCACTGGAACTAAGGAGCCAAACCCAACCCCTGAAAAACAGCCCCACACCATAATCCCCCCCCCCCCCCCACACACACACCATAATCCACCAAATGATTTGGACCAGTGCACAAAGCAAGGTCCATAAAGACATGGATGAGTGGGTTGGGGTGGAGAAACTTGACTGGCCTACACAGAGTCCTGACCTCAACCTGATAGAACACCTTTGGGATGAATTTGTGTGGAGACTGTGAGCCAGGCCTTCTCATCCAACATCAGTGCCTGAACTCAAAAATGTGCTTCTGGAAGAATGGTCAAACATTCCCATAAGACAGCCTTCTCAGGGGAATTGAAGCTGTTATAGACTGGCATGCTATTAAAACTCATGTGCGTGTAAAGGCAGGCGTCCCAAAACTTTTGGCAATATAATATATATTGTATATATACTGTATATTCTTTTTATACTAAGTCCAGTCCATTGTTTGGACTTCGTACCTGCCGAAGGGTAATTCCAGCAGCAAAAAGTTCCCCCCAGCACAAAATTAAAACTCAGCAGCTACACAAAGGGGGTTATTTACTAAAGGCAAATCCACGTTGCACTACAAGTTCAAACTACAAATTCAAAGTGCACTTGAAATTGCAAGGAAAGTGCACTTGGAAGTGCAGTCGCTGTAGATCTGAGGGGGGCATGGAAAATAAAAAAAACAGCATTTTAGCTTGCACATGATTGGATGATAAAATCAGCAGAGCTTCCCCTCATTTCAGTTCTACCCCTCAGATTTACAGCGCCTGCACTTACAAGTGCACTTTCAGTGCAATTTCAAATGCACTTTGCACTTGTAGTTTGCGCTTGTAGTGCAAAGTGGATTTGCCTTTAGTAAATAACCCCCTATACTGTACACATACTGCAGCTGCTGACTTAATATTAGGACACTTACCTGTCCTGGAATCCGGCGATGTTGGTATCCCAGCCAATGTTTCCATTGGCTCTCGGGTGCTGCTGCCTCCATTGCCTATATATAGGGACAATTCACACCACATGCAGCCCAGTGCGTTTTTTTTTTGTCTGCATGGAAAGTAAGTTATATGGTTTTCAATGGCATAATTCACACTAGTGCTTGCAGTTCCAGAAAAAAAAGTAGAGCATGCTGCATTTTTCCTGCACTGGACTGTAATGGAACACTGTAAAGCACATCAAAAACGCACTAGAATGCACCTGAACACACTGGAACACACATGTCCTTATCTAAGGTTAAGAAAAAAAAGAGGGGAAAATGCACTGGAATGCTTTAAAAACACACCAAACATACCCTGGAATGCATCAAAAACACACATGCAGAAAAGCATTGGCAAAGTAGGTGGGGGGGGGGGGGAGAGGCAAATAAGTGGAGCTTCCACTTTTGGGTGGAACTCCGCTTTAAATGTCATATCCCTGCCCAAGCTGCACTGCCAATGCTAGGCTGTGCTGGAAGATAAATATGTAAGTGATGAGAGCTGCATTCTTGTGCATGTGTATATATATATATATATATATATATATACTGTGTGTGTATGTGTATATATATATATATATATATATACCGTATTTGCTGGCGTATAAGGCGACCAGGCGTATAAGACGACCCCCTAATTTTACAGTTTTTTAACGTTTTTTTTGCCTGTACTCACCGTATAAGACGACCCCCGTTCCGATACTTCATATTTCTTCCTTCTGGAGCCATATACTTCTTCATTCTTACTGGGACTGGAGCCAATCACGGCGAGCGATGTATTCTATTAATGAATACAAAGCCTGCTTGGATTGGCAGAGGTTGTAACATCATCAGCCCGTGCATCTCTGACTCTCAAAGCCAATCCGAGCAGGCTACTGTATGTAGGCACTCGGATTGGCAGAGGTTGTTACCCCAATCTGAGCAGGCTCTGTATTCATTTGAATACATCGCTCACCGGGATTGGCTCAGCGGTATATACTGTATGTAGCCGAAGCTACATGCGATATTACCGCACATCCAGCAGGCATCCGAGCAGCTGACCCGGTGTATAAGATGACCCCTGCTTTTTGCCCAGTTTTTTTAAGTGTAAAAGGTAGTCTTATACGCCAGCAAATACAGTATATATATATATATATATATATATATATATATATACACACACACACATATATATATATATATATATATATATATATATATATATACATATACATATATATATACATATACATATATATATATATATATATATATATATTTATATATATATATATATATCTCAGATATACTGTGTGTGTGTGTGTGTATATATATAGGGTGACCAGACATCCCCGGTTTCAGGGGACAGTCCCTGGATTAAGGACACTGTCCCTAGACCAAGTCTGTCCCCAGTTTTGTCCCCATTGGATTTGAACAGGGGCTGGGGCAATTTCAAAGACAGTCAGTGCAGAATTAAAAAAATAATAATTCTGAATTACACCCCCCTACTCTGTCGCTCCTACTAGCTTGGGGGGGGGGGGATTTTTTCCATTACCTGTGCCCCTTTCTGATGATCATGTGTTGGTCGGAGCAGAGGGAATATTTCTTCAGTTTCAGGTGCATTCCCATTCAGCTCTGCTTCCATGTTCTTCTGCCTTGGCTCAAGTCCCAGCCAGCTGCCTGCCTGCTTATCTTCCTCCGCTCCCCACCAAGCAGTAGCGGGGACCCGGAGTGTAAGACTTGGCAGGCTGTGTGGTGGGCGGCTGCAGCGATGGGCAGAGAGATGCTGATTGCCGCCATTACTAGTAAAAAAAAATGTGTCCCTGGATTTAAAAAAAAAAATCTGGTCACCTTAGTATATATATATATATATATATATATATATATATATATATATATATATATATATATATATATACACACACATACACATAGAGTATATCTGATATATATATATATATACACACACACACATGTACCAGAATGAAGATACAAAATATATATATAGAATGCATCTCCCATCACTTACTTACATGTATAAATATTTTTCTCATTTCTTTTATCTCATTCTTTTTATTGGGATGTGGGTTTGAATTCTGTGCCTTCGATCTTATAATATGTGAATTCAGCCCTGGGGAAAACTCTTTAAATGAGACTGCAATGATAATACAGGAAACAATACAGGAGGTGTGTGACAGGAAGTGAGCAGTGGGAACCAGAGGGGTGAACTTTCACCTCTCACTTCCTGTTCCTGGTAAGGCCTAGTCTGAAAAGGAAAGCATGGCAGCATGGTGGAGACGCTCTCTGTATTCCCCTGGATGTATTCTCCTGGATGAAAGGTGAGCCTTCTATGTAATAATATTAGAATTGTGAAAGTTTGGTGTATGAGTTAAGTTGTATTTGTCTATTTCCTGCTGAATAGTTCTCATTCTGTGTACATTCACCTTCCCAGTTACCATACAGCATGTGCACAGTAATGTAATATTATAGAGCTCCTCTTCCACAGCATGTCACCCTGCTGCATATAATATGTATGGCATCCATGTTATATCCAGTAACTGTGTAACATACTGTCAGTGCACATTGCTGCATATAATATGTATGGCTTCCATGTTATATCCAGTAACTGTGTAACATACTGTCAGTGTATATTGCTGTATATAATATGTATGGCTTCCATGTTATATCCAGTAACTGTGTAACATACTGTCAGTGCACATTGCTGCATATAATATGTATGGCTTCCATGTTATATCCAGTAACTGTGTAACATACTGTCAGTGCACATTGCTGTATATAATATGTATGGCTTCCATGTTATATCCAGTAACTGTGTAACATACTGTCAGTGCACATTGCTGCATATAATATGTATGGCTTCCATGTTATATCCAGTAACTGTGTAACTTACTGTCAGTGCACATTGCTGTATATAATATGTATGGCTTCCATGTTATATCCAGTAACTGTGTAACTTACTTTCAGTGCACATTGCTGCATATAATATGTATGGCTTCCATGTTATATCCAGTAACTGTGTAACATACTGTCAGTGCACATTGCTGTATATAATATGTATGGCTTCTATTGTATATCCAGTAACTGTGTAACATACTGTCAGTGCACATTGCTGCATATAATATGTATGGCTTCTATTGTATATCCAGTAACTGTGTAACATACTGTCAGTGCACATTGCTGCATATAATATGTATGGCTTCCATGTTATATCCAGTAACTGTGTAACTTACTGTCAGTGCACATTGCTGTATATAATATGTATGGCTTCCATGTTATATCCAGTAACTGTGTAACTTACTTTCAGTGTACATTGCTGCATATAATATGTATGGCTTCCATGTTATATCCAGTAACTGTGTAACATACTGTCAGTGCACATTGCTGTATATAATATGTATGGCTTCCATGTTATATCCAGTAACTGTGTAACTTACTGTCAGTGCACATTGCTGTATATAATATGTATGGCTTCCATGTTATATCCAGTAACTGTGTAACTTACTTTCAGTGTACATTGCTGCATACAATATTATATGGCTTCTATTCTATATCCACTCGCCATGCAGCATAGGAGTTGATTTACTAAAGGAAAATCCATTTTGCACTACAAGTGCACTTGGACATGCAGTCGCTGTAGATCTGAGGGGTAGATCTGAAATGAGGGGAAGCCCTGCTGATTTTATCATCCAATCATGTACAGGCAAAAATGATTTTTTTTGTCCCCTTCAGATTTATAGTGACTGCACTTCCAAGTGCGCTTGTAGTGCAAAGCGGATTTGCCTTTAGTAAATATACCCCATAATGTCAGTGCATAGTGCTACCAATGTTTATGTCTCCCTCCCCTTTTGCATATTATTATCTGCCCTGCTACTAGGTGCCATTAGATATGGATTTTTCCATACAGATACCAATTATGGGCCACCTTTCAGGCCGATAACAATATGAGGTAATGATATTATGTTTACATCCAGCTGCCCCAGAAGTAGCCTGATATCAGTTGACATCTAGGCCTTTTTTTGTATTCTAAACAGCCACTGGCCACTGTCAGAATGCAGGAAAAAAGAGCAGATAGCAGGGAAATCAATAGCCTGCTGTCAATCAGCAAAAGAGAGGATTTGAAGGAGAACATTCTTCTTCAGGTCTTCCTCTGCTGATTGACAGCAGGCAGTGGGAAGGGGGCACAATAGTCAGCCTAATTTTAAAATTTGAAACAGCCAATGGCAGTCTGGCTATGGTTCCCCCACTGCCTGCTGTTTACATTCAGCTACCATCAAATAAATTGTGCAGAAGGAGGTTAGCGGTGTCTGGGGTGTGTGTGTGGGCGGGGGGTTTGAAAGATGGGGGTGTGTGTGTGTGTGTGGGGGGTGGGGGGGAGTGGATGGGGGGTGTGGAGGTGGAAAGATAATTTTTATTTTTTTTATTTTTGGCGGATTCTGACAGATGGGCCGCCAGCCGCTGTCAAAGCACCTGACCAAGACTAACTGACAGCTGGTGAATATAAAACCAGAATAAGCACTTGGAAGAAGAAAACCAACAACTGAGACAACTTGCCTTTGGTAAGCGGACAACTTAATTGCGGTTTATATCACTGCATTAAACTGGCACTGTATCTGATCATCATATCTGCATCATCCTTCATTATTCATTTGGTCATCAGCGTTTGAGTTTTGTGGTGATATCATTAAGAATTTTTGAGGTTTGGTTTGCCAATTGTGTGCTGTTGGCATACAATTTTGGGATCACCGATTTGGCGTATTAACCTCTCATTGTTTATACATATAATTTGACATTCATTTTGTGAATTTATATACAAATTTTTCCTTGCACTCTGATTTTTTTGTTTTGGTTAATTATTGTGCACCGTTTTTGGCATATCAGCCCCTGGATGCCAATCTTTCAATGGAATTGGTATTGGTGAAATTTTTTCAATTTTAATTTTCATTGAATCTTTTTTATTGGCACAGTCTTTTATTTTTGTTATCTATTTATTGTGTGTTATTCCACCAGTTCTGCTGCCTTTGTTATTTTTATCTTTATTTTCTGTTTGACCAATCATTTGCCCTTTCATTCTACAGTGTTTTAAGGCAGAGGTAGGCAACCTTAGAGAGTTGGAGATCTACCTGAACAACATGGGAGAAGTCAAAGATCACAGGGCACAGTCTCCTCCAATGTTGCCTCCTCACACCTGACTAAAACCTATAATTGCCGTACTACCGCGCTGCAATTGTGTGCCTTTCACTGCAATTTTTGGTGTAAACATTTTGCCTCCTCACCACCTTGCAGAATTTCTCAGAGGCGCATTGGAGCATTGCATACCGCACTTGTGAATGAGCCCTAAGTTGCATTTGGCAATAGCACTTTTAAGGCTCATTCACGTGTGAATTTGGGGGTGGTAAAACCCTGCCCCCAATCCCTACCCCCTTTAGCTGCTAAGTGGGAGGGGGTCAGGGTGCCCTGGGAGGTGGATGCTTGAGAGTTACTATTAGATCTCAAGCAACCAGAAATAACAGTACCAATGGGGATCGTTGAGTAACAAAGTTTACTGTACTACATTCATTATAGTATCAGTGAGTGCACTGAGGTAACTACATACTATATACACAAGTAGGATTTTTGTTTTGTGGAACATCCTTACTTTTACCTTGGGAGAAACCCTCTTGGGGGGGTCAGCAGCAGACTGGAGGAAACCCTCTAATCATTTAAGTACATTTTTCCACAAGTCATCAATTTCTAACAAATGAAATGAATGGATATAGTGAGAAAATAGGCCATTATGTTACTTAAAAAGTTGTTATGCTTTTCCATAGAGTTGCCTGGTGTAATGGATCTTTTGAAAACAACAAGAGCGCAGCTAATAGCACTGAAGAATGATGGTGGAAGTTCATCCTGTGTGGGTGTATCGTGTGCATCACCTTTTGTCCCATCTGAAGACTTGAGCTCATCTCCTTGTCAAGTGTCGTACTCAAGGCCTAAACAGGTAGGTTTTTTTTTGGTATCGAAACATTAAATGGTTGTCTTTTTTTTAAAATATCAAACATATCCTACTCCTATTTACCTGCTCTGTGTAAGGGTTTTTGTACAGAGCAGCTCAGATCCTTCTCTTCTCAGGTCCCATGCCGGTGCTCCTGAACCAGAGCTCTGTGTGTCCAATCACACACTGAGCCTTGCCTTGACCCCATCTCCTAATTAGCTCACTGGCTGTGATTGACAGCACCGTGAGCCAATAGCTCCCACCGCTACAGAAAGCCAATCAGCAGTGCAAGTCCCTGGAGAGACAAGGCTCTCGTGGACATCACTGGATTGAGAGAGGGCTCATGTAAGTATAGGGGGGCTGCACACAGAAGTTTTTTTTACCTTCATGCATTGAATACATGAAGGTAAAAACCCTTGTACCTTTACAACCACTTCAATAAAAAGTAACCTTTAAGGAGGTGCCTCCAAGCGGCTGACAGATGGAGAGAAGCAAGTACAGTTAGACCCTATGAAAACATCAGCTTTGACATGTAGACTGTAAGCCAATTTGACTGTTGTGTCAAAATAAGATATCTTGCTCAGTCTGGTAGTAGTCTGAACTAAAAAGGCAAGTTGTAGGCAATATGTTGATTTTTATACAGATTTTTTAAAAGTCTACAATATTTTTTTTTTACATGCTTAATTTTGTTCGTTTTATTTACTCAGCTGCATCTATTAGACCCCTTTCACACTGAGCCAGTATTCAGGTGTTTTAGCACTAGAAATAGCCTCTAAAAAGCTCATGAAACTGCATCCCTTTCAGTGCAATGAGTACTTTCACACTGGGGCGATGCGCTTGCGGAACTTTAGAAAGAGTCCTGCAAGCAGCATCTGGGGCGGGTTGGGAGCGCTATAAATAGCGCTCCTAAAACACACCTGCCTATTGAAATTAATGGGCAGCACTTCCAAAGCACTTTCAAACGCGCATTAAAAACTGTACTTTTTCGCTTTAAAAAAAAAAAAAAAACGCCTAAAAAGTGTTGCAAAAACCGCCGGAGCTTTAGCAGCACTAAAGTGTGAAAAGGGTCTTATATGGCTTTTGATTCACAGGGAAAATCTAATAAGTCTAATATTTTCCATTTACTTTTTAAAGCTGCCACTTTGGCAAAGTTTCCTGGGACTTCAAACGGTGTGATCAGTGACGCTCTTACGAGAACAATTCCGGTGTTGAAATATCACCTGAAGGGAAACATCGGGAACCATCAGAATACCACAAATAAACTTGTATGTCATTTACCACAGTTAACACCACTTTCTATTCTCTGTGTTGTAGTGTTTGTATATTTACATGATAATAAAGTTGTGTGTATTGTACTGTGTTATCGTTTTTATTTCCAAATATTTGCTGGTTTTATAGGCCTACAATATATAAAATACAATATATAAATGCACAGCATTTCAAAATGTAATAGGAATGTATTTTTTTTTATTTTACATTCAGTACATTTATATTTAAAATATATTTTAAAAAACATTCTTAATATATTTTTTCCCAAATATATTGCCATATATTTGAAATGCTACAATTTTGGCCAGATTCAATATATTTCAAAAATATATTTCAATATATTTGTGAATATATTGGGTAATGCATTGTGAAATATGTTGCAAATATATTCATAAATATATGTTAAATGCATTTAGCAATATATTTATGCAGCCATAAATATATTGCAAAGTGCATTTTGGAATGCATTGTGAATGTATTCAGAAATATATGTTAAATGTACTTCTGAATGCATTTAGCAATATATGTCTGAATATATTCACAATGCATTCCAAAATGCATGTTGCAATATATTTATGGCTGCATAAATATATTGCTAAATGCATTCAGAAGTACATTTAACATATATTTATGAGTATATTTGCAACATATTTCACAATGCATTTCCCAATATATTCAATAATATATTCACAAATATATTGAAATATATTTTTGAAATATATTGAATCTGGCCAAAATTGTAGCATTTCAAATATATTGCAATATATTTGGGAAAAATATATTTAGAATGTTTTTTTTAAATATATTTAAAATATATTTTTCTTCCACGTGGGGTACCCCATTACCATTTCACACAGGGGGGGGAGGCGGCATCTGGGGGGCCTCTTTGTTAAAGGGGTCTTCCAGATTTCGATAAGCCTCCTGCCCGCAGACCCCCACAACCACCGGGCAAGGGTTGTGGGGAAGAGACCCTTGTCCTCATCAACATGGGGACAAGGTGTTTTGGGGGGCACCCCAAAACACCCTCCCAATGTTGAGGGCATGTGGCCTGGTGCGGTTCAGGAGAGGGGGGGGACAGAGCGCGGCCCCCCCTCTCCTGAACCGCACCAGGCCACATGCCCTCAACATTGGGAGGGTGTTTTGGGGTGCCCCCCAAAACACCTTGTCCCCATGTTGATGAGGACAAGGGTCTCTTCCCCACAACCCTTGCCCGGTGGTTGTGGGGGTCTGCGGGCAGGAGGCTTATCGAAATCTGGAAGACCCCTTTAACAAAGGGGCCCCCCAGATGCCGCCCCCCCCTGTGTGAAATGGTAATGGGGTACATTGTACCTCTACCATTTCACAAAAAAAAAATGTAAAGGGTTAAAAACGACAAGAGCCGGTTTTTGACAAGTCCTTTATTATCTTCTTTCTTCTTCTTTTCTTCTGTCCTTCGGGGTTTCTTCCTCCATCTTCTTCTTCCTCTGCTTCTGTCTTGGGTCTTCTATTCCCGCATCTTGACCGGCGTGTTCTTCCATCTTCTTCTCCTTCCGCTGTCCTTCTCGTCCGCATCTTCTTCTTCTTGTTCTTCTTCGCCGGAGCCGCTGCTTCCAATTGAAATCCCCGCTGTCTGCCGGACCACGCCCCCCTCTGACGCCACGGGCAAGCTCTTAGGAAAGTCCCCGTGTGCTGCATGTGCGTCAGAGGGGGGCGTGGTCATATGTTCCAGAAAGCGGGCAATTCAATTGGAAGCGGCGACTCTGGCAAAGAAGAAGCCGCGCACAAGCTTCCAATTGAATTGCCCGCCCTCTGACATGTGACCACGCCCCCCTCTGACGCACTTGCAGCACACTCCTAAGAGCTTGCCCGTGGCGTCAGAGGGGGGCGTGGTCCGGCAGACAGCGGGGATTTCAATTGGAAGCGGCGGCTCTGGCGAAGAACAACAAGAAGAAGATGCGGACGAGAAGGACAGCGGGAGGAGAAGAAGATGGAAGAACATTCCGGGCAAGATGCGGGAATAGAAGACCCAAGACAGAAGCAGAGGAAGAAGGAGGAGGAAGAAGAAACCCGAAGGAAAGAAGAAAAGAAGAAGAAAGCAGATAATAAAGGACTTGTCAAAAACTGTCTCTTGTCGTTTTTAACCCTTTACATTTTTTTTTTCACACAGGGGGGGGGGGGCGGGATCTGGGGGGCCCCTTTGTTAAAGGGGTCTTCCAGATTTCGATAAGCCGCCTGCCCGCAGACCCCCACAACCACCGGGCAAGGGTTGTGGGGAAGAGACCCTTGTCCTCATCAACATGGGGACAAGGTGTTTTGGGGGGTACCCCAAAACACTCTCCCAATGTTGAGGGCATGTGGCCTGGTGCGGTTCAGGAGAGGGGGGGGCCGCGCTCTGTCCCCCCCTCTTTTCTGCGGCCGGCCAGGTCAACGTGCTCGGATAAGGGGTCTGGTGTGGATTTTAGGGGGGACTCCACGCCATTTTTTTTTATTTGGGGTGGAGTTCCCCTTAAATTCCACACCAGACCTGAAGGGTCTGGTTATGGATATTTGGGGGGAACCCCACGTAATTTTTTTTAGAAAATTGACGGCGGGGTTCCCCTTAATATCCATACCAGACCTAAAGGGTCTGGTTATTGAATTTGGGGGGACCCCCATGTTTTTTTTTTTGGTGTTTTTTATGAATGAATTCTCCTGCAATTGCCGGGAGCTGACAATTCATTATTGCCGCGAGTCAGTTTTAAACGGCTTTTTTCCTTCAGAATGTCATTTTTCACATGCTGACATTACACCCAGGGCCGCCATCAGGGGGGTACAGGCAGTACACCTGTAAGGGGCCCGGGGGTCCGGAGGTGCCCAGATGCCTGGAGGCCCCCCAGCGCCCCAGATGGTAACCCCCCTCTTTTTTTTTTATATATATTTTTTAGTTTATTTTTTTAGTATTTTTTATTAAAGGGCCAATTTTGGGAATTTAATTTTTTTTAGCAGTCCGGAGGTCCCCAGGGGCCCAGAGGCCCCCAGGGCCCGGGTGGCAACCCCCCATATTTTTTGTTATTAAAGGGCCAATGTTTTTTTTTAGGGGTCTGGAGGTCCCCAGTGGCCCGGAGATCCCCAGGGCTCCAGATGACAACCCCCCCCCTTTTTTTAAAAAAAATACAAAAAATTATATATTTTTATATATATATATTTTTTTTTTAACATATATATATATATATATAATATAATTATGAAAGGGCCCAGAGGGCCCCAGATGACAACCTTTTTGCTTATAAAAATGTTATAAACATTTTATATTTTCCCCAGGTTGTTTTTTTTTCTTTAATTTATTTTTTAAAGTGTATTTTGTGCGTGAAGTCGAGAGAGAGGAGCTGGACTGCAGGAGTTGCAATCGCCATCCTTCTCCATACCCCCGGTGGCAATGGCGGGTGTGAGGGGGGCCTCCCACTCACCACACCCTACCTGCTACACTTGGGAGCCCGATGGGACAGAGGGACTCCCCCTATGAGGGAGTCTAGCCCACCCAGCCAGCCCTGTAGGTCCTTTGCCTCTCTTTATTTTAGGAGACCTCATGGCCAAAGTGCGTTCGTGCAAGTGTGGTGTTTTTTTTTTGGGGGGGGGGGTGGGCGTACTAAGCACAGGCGTACCTTGCATAGCACACCCACCGGGAGCCGGGCTGAGACCACCAAACTCAATTCACATGTAGCCGAGACCGGGATCCAAACCCTTGGCTGCAGAGGTGAACGGCTTGTCAGCGCAGTGCCATTCACGTTGAGCCACCACAGCTCCCACCCCATGTTATTTTTGTTTAGATTTTTTTTAGTTATTTTTTATTAAAGGGCCCAGAGCTCCCAAGGCAACCCCCTTTTTTTTATATATATATATGGGCCCTTTAATAAAAATAAACCTCTGGGCCCTTTAATGAAAAATAAATTAAAATATCAATATCTATATATAGATATATATATATATATATATACATATATATATTTCTATATATAGATATATATATATAGATATTGATATTTTAATTTATTTTTCATTAAAGGGCCCAGAGGTTTATTTTTATTAAAGGGCCCAGAGGTCCCCAGGGCCCCCGGATGGCTACCACCCTTTTTTTAATATATATTTTTCTATATTTATTTTTTTGTAAAGGAACCCCCCCGCTTATCAAATTGTGGCAGCCCCCCCCCCCTTCTCAATTTCAGGCGGCAGCACCCCCCCCCCTGTTCTCTGCTCCAGGGGGCCCATGCCTGAAGCTGTGTAAGGGGACCCATAATTCCTGATGGTGGCCCTGATCCCTCCCCCCCATGGTATGAAATTTCAAGGAATTTTTAACTTTTATTGTTGCACTTTAACCACTTCTATACCGCGCCTATTCTGGCACTTCTCTCCTTCATGTAACAATTATATTTTCTTCCTTGAAAATTACTCAGGACCCCCAAACATTATATATATTTTATTAACAAACACCCTAGGGAATAAAGTGGCGGCCATTTTTTCTTACAAATTTCCAACGGTATTTGCGCCAAAAATTTTCAAACGTTTTTGATTTTTTTTGGCTTTCAAAAAAAAACCTGTTTCATGAATGACAAAATCAGAAAGCAGTAAAGCTAGCCCAATTATTAGGGATAAGGTGAAAGATGATGTTACACCAAGTAAATAGATACCTAACTTGTCACGCTTTCATATTGCGCACACTCATGGAATGGCGCTAAACTTCGTTATTAAAAATCTCCATAGGCGACGCTTGACTTTTTTTTCAGGTTACCACTTTTGAGTTACAGAAGAGGTCTAGTGCTAAAATTATTGCTCTCACTCTAACGCACGCTATGATACCTCACATGTGGGGTTTGAAGGATGTTTACATATGTGGGTGGGACTTGCATGCGTGTTCGCTTCTGAGTGCGAGCTACTAGGGACAGGAGCATTTAAATTCCTTTTTTTTTTTTCTACTTAATATTTTAATTTTTGCACTTGTTTGTCCCTTTTTTTGTATTATTTTTCACTTTTCTTCCTATTACAAGGAATGTAAACATCCCTTGTAATAGGACTAGTGTGTGACAGGTCCTCTTTATAGAGAGAGGCGGGGTCAATTAGACCCCACATCTGTCCTCCAGGCTGGAAAGCATGGAATTGGTAAAAAAAAAAAAAAACATCTCATGCTTTCAGCTGTGATTATGTTCGTTCAGCACAGTGGTGTAGTGTGTAGCATGTTCACCTAGCAGCAAAAGGGTTGCTGGTTCAAATCCCGCCCGTGACACTATCTGCCTGGAGTTTGCATGTTCTCCCTGTGCGGGTTTCCTCCCACAATCTGAAAACATGCTGTAAATTGGATCCTGTCTAAATAAGCCCTAATATGCAGTAGGATATTTAGGTTTTGTGCTGCCCTAGGCCTGACCAAATTTTGGCACCCCCTAATAGAAAAATTACCCACCCTGTCAAGGCCACACCCTGTTTTTTTATGACCCACCCAGGAATTTTCAGGGGACACACACACAAGTTCTGTAGGGGGGGGGGCACAGGAGTCCCTTAATTTGCCTAGTTTTTCGATCACTTCCTGTTTGGCTATGGGGCAGGAAGTGAAGGCCAATCTCCCCAAACGGACAGGGATAATACAAAATAAACTGACAGAGCTTCTAACCCCCCCCCAACTCTATCCAAGATGAAAGGAAACAAAAAAATAAAAGTGATGATTATAGTTCCAGTTTAACCCCAAATTTCAGATCATTTTATTGAGAGGCTTAAGAAAATATAACCATGCCAATAGACCAGGATCCAGCGTTGCTAATATGTATGAATGTGTGTTAGGGACCCCCACAAACACCACCCAATGTTAAATCAACAATTTTCTTGTTTGTTTTGGGGATGCCTGCACCCCTGATAGGGTAAAGACACCTCACAAATGTTGTCACTTTCTACTTAATTCATTCACTTCCTGCCACATAGCCAAACAGGAAGTGAGGGAAAAACCTGAGTAATGTTTTGTTGGGGACACAGATCAATCTAAATAGTTTCCCATTTTGGAAATTGCATTTTGCTGTGTACACCCCAAATTAGTATAGATCTTGGATTTTGAAATAAACCGCGTAATTTAACTGGTTTATATTTAAAAAGCACAGCTTCTGCTGTTAAAAGGCTATACTTAGCGTTCTGGACGAATGATGGATCGTGAGACAGATTCGTGAATTATCGTGAATAAAAACGTGTGTTTTAATATACACACTAAAAGAATTACAGGTACATTTACAGTACAGTAATAATATCTTCAAATAAGAGTTCAAAAATAATTGAAAAGTCCTTAGAATGCTTGTTAAGATGGCCGCTTGCCAATGTATGCAGAGAAAAGTCTGTGTGTGTCCTCCTTGATGATGGTGAGAAGAAGAAGGCTGAAGTGAAAGAGGCTCCCAGCAGAAAGCTCACTTTCTTTAAATATCAAACAAACTCCTTTGTTTGACTTTCGCGCTGAATGAAAACTAACCACTCCCACAGGGAGTGATCTAGAATGAATCATGAATACAACATCTGGTTTCAATATTTATCAACTTCATCCTGAACAGTAGACTAATCAATCACTGATATTCTTCAAAGGAAGTGGCTTGGCTCTTAATTAAAAGGGAAATGGATGTTGAGCTAGGCTCAACATTCAGTAGATAAAATTACAACAAGACATCTGGAGCAAGGGATCCATGCTTGCTTTAAACATTTCAAACAAGTACAATTCTCTTTTCAACATAACATATAATATTTACAAAATCCATCAAACCTGTCAGCTTCTGGGGTCTCAAAACTCGAGTTCAAGGGATCACATCAGGAGATTATTAGCTCAAAAGGTCTCATACTCTCATTCAAGTTAAATAAGAGAAAATATATGATTTAAAAATTCTATCCGGATAGAATTTTTAAATTTTAGAATATAACATTCCCCTCTGAAATATGAATAATGATCATATTTTCCTAATCATTTATACAAACATTCATGTCACACGCACTCTGACTTTGATCCAATAACTCCAAATGTATTGTCACCTATAACCGAATTTGCAACTCCAGAACCCAATCTTCTCTTAAGCTTAGTTGGCAACATATCATCACCTTTCTTGATTTCATTTCTGATTTGCTTATACAATTTTTTCATTCTAAACATTAAACATAATTGATATACAATGCATAACATAATAATAATACAAATAATAACTATTAGATTGAAATTGTAAACATGATGACAGATCTAATTGTTCCAACTTAAAATTATCCTTGTTAAACACAAAATCTGTATACTGCAATTTATAATATAATAATTGAGTATCACTAATTGGTAATCCCAAAACAGTAATTGGAACCCAAATTTGTTCTCTCCCTGCTATTGGAATCATAGAAGAACTATAACATATATCCTGCCTACATCCTATCCATTTATTTACCCATAAATCAGTATGATTTCTTGCATATGCATATTCTCTGGGCAAATTCTGTAAAATGCCAAAAGGGGTAACTCCACCTTGAAATGCCTGTGCAATTATTTTAAAATTGGTGGAATATTCTGTTTGAATTTCTAAACATGCTCTGGCAACATGAGAATGTCCTTCACTTGTCATTAAATTGAGAGTAATATTCTGAAGATGCAATATGGAGGGACCCATTACATTAGCTGTTTTAATAACCATGTCTTCTAATATCTGATTTAAATTTCTTTGGATCTTAAAACCTTTACTTCCCACTAAACCTGCTGACTCAAGATCAGACTTTAACGTGTTAATATCCATTCTATTAGCTATGCCACCGATTATGCCTATTCCACCTAATGCACCTTCAATAATACCGCGTTTATTTCTGTTATAATTCCTACTATTGATTCCAAACCATCTTTCAATACCCAATTCCATATTAACCAAATGTCTTTGACATTGTGGAAACCATGTAGAAATGTTCCATTCTAAAATATTGAAACTCCATAATAAAATGACAAACTTTCCCTCTCTCAATAGAGCTCTGGATTGTAAATGGTTAATCTGGAAGGGCTTGGCAAGAACACTGTTTTTACCAACACATGGAGTCTTCCTTGGAGACATAACAATTATACTTGCATTAGCACATTTCAACGGATAACCTTCTATTAATATGCAGCACTCATATATACCATTATCATTTAAAGATACACTTGATTGATGATAAATACATTTATCATTGATCCAATTCACACTACCAAAAACACCTTTATGAATCATATTAGTGGTACTGTGAAGAAAGCTACCCAAAAATGCACCATTCCTTTTCCAAGTTAACAATGAATTTTGAGGTAAATATATTTGAGTACTACACATCAAATTCAATCCATCTTCATCTTCAATGACTTTTAAAGACTGTGGAGACACTTTTATTTCTGGAACAATAATATCTACCACAATGATGCTAATTTTGACTCGTAATTGAGTACATTTTCTTATTACTCGAAAATCCCATTTTCTTACAATGTCTCCTTTTTCATTTCCAATCATTTTTAAATGTTTTGGATTTAATATTTGTACAAAACTTTGAAAAAGGTAATAATACTGATGTACTGGATAAAATATTTTCCCAGAGCTTATCACATCATTATTGACATCTCCAGACCAAATTGTTGAATCATTACCTTTTACAACTAATGTCCAAAAAGCTCTTTTCAGTACATTACATTCAAAAGTCTTGGTTAGATTATTAAACCTATAAAATCCTTGCATTGTAACGAAACTTGTTTTCGACTCTATTTTAACTTTGATTTCCACCTCATTACTATGAATGAAATATTATTTCATACAATGATAATAATGCCCTACAGCTATATACCCAAATAAATCTTCAGCTGTATTAATATTGGTATATCTGAACCTATCCGAATTTTGATCTACTTTAATATCATTGTCCAGATTTCTTTTGTTTCTTAATACTGTAATGTCTTTCTTGAGAAAATGTTCAATCTTGTTAACCTCTGCATGGCTGGAACAGTTTGTGATATATTTTACCACTGACAAATATGTCACTAGAGAGAAAATTAATCCTGTGACGATGATGATCAACCTTCTCTCTTTAGAATGTTTCTCTTTTGTAATCATCTTTCCTTCTTTGATAATTTTTTTCAAAAATCATTCCTAGAAAAAAAAAAAGCAGTATCATTTATCTCAAAATATAAATTTTTATCTCATAAAATACCATTCTTATCTCATAATATACCATTATCACCAATTGATGTGTACCCATATTTATATTGTCTACGTGCACTTATCACTGAATTGAGAGGTCTTTGAACTTACACTATTATTTATAATGTTCCTCTATTGCCCCTCTGTGCAAGTAGACAAACAATAATTAATTGGGAAACACACAATTACATTTTCCTTTCTGTCAATAAATTCACAGTGTTGCAGAAGATGCTGTACTTCTGACACTTCATCAAAACAAACAATATTTCACATTGCTTTCATGATTTTGCCTTTAAAATGAAATCCTCTGTCATTGCTGAGATTTGCTGGTATTCCCCACACTGGAAAAACCATGATTCAACACTATTCTAGCAGTTATCAAAGCATCATCTTTGCAAACTGGTAAAATTTCAACCCACCTGTAAAAAGCATCAACCAAAACTAAAGCAAATCTCAATCCATTTTTCCCTGATGATAAAGGACCTATATAATCTATATGTATAGTAGACCAAGGTCTATCTGCTGGAGAAATTCTTTGTAAAGGAGGTTACTGACCCTTTGGTCTACACTGTCTGTCTATTCCATTTTGTCCCAATAGAACTTTCCTTTAAGAATTTCAGGCAATTTCTGCTTTACTCTTGTAACGTAAACATTCATGATTGAATTGAGTGATTTTCTGAAGGCGTTGAAGTATAACAGGACACAAAAACCAATTAAAGTCATGACTCAACATCAACATTTTAATAAACCATAGAAGATGTTGAATCAACCTGTAGGAGAACAAAAATTACTTTTTCTGTTCTTCAGCAAATGATGGTATCTGTGTGTCTGTTTCCTGACAACATTAACTGGTACCAATTCAGGTTGAATCACCATTTCATCATGTGAAACTACTTTCTTTGCTAAAGTCTCTTAAATAAAAACTTCAAAATACTAATAAAGATTATATATATATATATATATATATATATATATATATATATATATATATATATATATATATACATATATTTGCATATGTGTATGTATGTGAAGCTGAATAAGCTTCCTTCTGTGTGTGTCTGAGAAAGAGATCCCTAGGCTGTCAGAATCTCTGCAGGATTGCGTATCTCCCTAGCTTCTAAAAAAAAAACACGCTCCTCTAACTTACCCCCACCTTTTCTTTCAAAGGCAAGCTGAGAACACAAAACCCCGCGAAATTTAAACACAAGGCTTCAAACTATGTGAATAACTGGTATAAGTATCATTTAACTTGTACTAAATCTTTGAACCAAATGACACTACATACATAGACATATTTCTTCCCTATTCTTTTCTTTTGTCTTAAAATCATTAAAATCAATTCCCTTAATGTCTAAAACGTTACAATATGATCTGTTACTTTTACTGCATAATGCACACCCAGTACACTATGTATGCTTCTAAAACAGGTAAACAAACAATAAAGGCTGTCTCTTTCCAAACAATATTCCTTAAAATTTCACTTCACTTTTCATGAGCTAAACGTTACATATATTCCACTTAAAACCCCTTCTTTCAGAATTGTCTGCAACTCTGTCAGAAGAATAAAATATTTCTTTATTACTTTAACTTTCTGATTTCCAACATGAAATCTGTAAAACTTACATCAAAGCCTTATTCAATAAACCTTATTCAATAAACTTTATTCAATACCAAAAATCATAGCCATAAAGTCATAACCAAAAAAAAAAACAAATTCCAAGCCACTCATTAAGAAATATATCTGTTGTTTTCTCTCAGCGTGACATTAGAAGGAACAAGTGACTTGCTACACTTTAAATAATATTGTTCTTCTTGTCTTAATTGAATATTAAAACTTCTATGCCTAGACATATTATTCCATCTTACAGAGTAAACTTCATAACGCCTTGGGGACGTTTTAAAATTATGTGATTTCCTGTTACTCCAACAAAATGTTGCCATGTGACCCTTCCTGTGACAAAAAGAACATTTGAAAACTTGCTTTCTCTTAACATATGGCGATGAATAATCACATTTTTTCTTAAACTGAACAAACGTAACACATTCCTCATCTGAAGAAGTTACTGTATTGCCCCTTGATTCACATCTTGAATCGCTTTCAAAAACAGTTACTGTAGTTTCACTTAAATCTGAAACAGCACTAGTATCCAATGTGTCTGCATGCTTTTTACCCTCTATATTATCTGAGAAATTAGCAAATTCTGTTAATTCTTCAATATCTGACTGCGTTTTTTCATTCTGGACATGCTCAACATAATTACATACAGTTTCACAGTTTGAATAACTAGATGCATTAGATGCATTCTCATGTGTTTGCATACTTTCTGCATTTCCCTCGGAAATCATTGAATTAAAACCTGTAACTAGTTTCATTACATTAAATAATTTCCTCTTAGTTTTGGCTAATGAGAATCTCTCTGTGTCAATAGCCAGATTAGATTCTAAATATTGCAAATATAACGACTTCCATAAAACAGAATAACAGATCTGTTTCGATAAACCTTTACATTCATTAGCTGAACATTTAATACAATCCATGATTTACTCACCGATTAAAGAAGTCCTCTGTTCTACGACAATCTCCGCACGAATCTTCAGGTCATTCACGAAGCATCGATCAAATTCTTGCTTAATCTTGCTTCTAGGTTCTTAGTCAAACGTTTCAAAAATTACTCAGTACTCTCCCTTCTCTGCCCTCCGATAGCACTTGAGAAAGTGGTATAAAATTTGAATAACGTTGATCGAGTGGCTGGCTGAGACAATGAAATAATCCGCGTCTTCTAGGTTCGTTTTTCACTCTTTCCGAAGTTTCTCTCAGTACTGACTAGTCCCCTCTTATTGAGACAGTTGTATAGAAACTGACGAAAATATGAGCGACTGGCGGCTTCGCCAATGAAATAAACCGCGTAATTTAACTGGTTTATATTTAAAAAGCACAGCTTCTGCTGTTAAAAGGCTATACTTAGCGTTCTGGACGAATGATGGATCGTGAGACAGATTCGTGAATTATCGTGAATAAAAACGTGTGTTTTAATATACACACTAAAAGAATTACAGGTACATTTACAGTACAGTAATAATATCTTCAAATAAGAGTTCAAAAATAATTGAAAAGTCCTTAGAATGCTTGTTAAGATGGCCGCTTGCCAATGTATGCAGAGAAAAGTCTGTGTGTGTCCTCCTTGATGATGGTGAGAAGAAGAAGGCTGAAGTGAAAGAGGCTCCCAGCAGAAAGCTCACTTTCTTTAAATATCAAACAAACTCCTTTGTTTGACTTTCGCGCTGAATGAAAACTAACCACTCCCACAGGGAGTGATCTAGAATGAATCATGAATACAACATCTGGTTTCAATATTTATCAACTTCATCCTGAACAGTAGACTAATCAATCACTGATATTCTTCAAAGGAAGTGGCTTGGCTCTTAATTAAAAGGGAAATGGATGTTGAGCTAGGCTCAACATTCAGTAGATAAAATTACAACAAGACATCTGGAGCAAGGGATCCATGCGTGCTTTAAACATTTCAAACAAGTACAATTCTCATTTCAACATAACATATAATATTTACAAAATCCATCAAACCTGTCAGCTTCTGGGGTCTCAAAACTCGAGTTCAAGGGATCACATCAGGAGATTATTAGCTCAAAAGGTCTCATACTCTCATTCAAGTTAAATAAGAGAAAATATATGATTTAAATATTCTATCCGGATAGAATTTTTAAATTTTAGAATATAACAGATTTTGGGTTCCATTTACTAAAGGCAAATCCACTTTGCACTACAAGTGGACAAGCAAGGAAGAAAAATAAAAACTTGACGGGATTGGAAGTTAAAACCATCAGTGCTTCCCTTTTGATTTTCATTGCCTACGCTTCTACTGCAGAGCGGCTTTGCCTTTACTAAACCCCAAACTAACTAATCATTTGGGGTGTACACTGCAGTGCAATTTGCTTAATGGGGACACTAGTTAGATTGACCTGTGTCCCGAAGAAAAGACCATTGGTAGGGTTTTAACCTCACTTCCTGTTCAGCTGTGTGACAGGAAGTGAAGCCAATTATAAGAAAAGGGACACAAAGCCCAACCTAAAAACACTAGCAGGGGTTCAAACACTCACTTGGCTTCCCTCAAACAACCCGCAATTAGAATAGGATTGTCTTGTGCTAGTTTCAAGCACAGCGCTGTAAATCAGCACTTCAAGCCTGTCCACCAATGCCTTGAAGGAAGAGGTTGTGTCTTTGAAGCAGCTCCTGTGAAGAACCAGACCCTGGAGGAGAGGGGAGGCTATGGCCTCATCAAGCCCAGGTCAGGGGCTTGCTCCTGGGCAGGGGGAGTCCACCTCCCGCCCGGTACCTCCAAGGACTGTGGATCTCCCTAGTTTTGGGGATCTAAACAAAGAAGAAAAGCAGTTTTTGATGGCCCAGTCTAAGCTGGTGGATTGGACTCTTCCCCAGCATGGGGAAGATGACCAGGGAGTGCTGAGAAGGCGCAGCAAGATCAAGGTATTGATTCAGAAGGCTGCACAGGCTCTCCACTCCAGGATGTCAGTGCTGGCCAGTTTGAGGAACAGAAGAGATCGGGTCAGCAGCTCAAAGAGATTTGAGTTTAAGGAAGCGATAGATCTGATGAAAGAACAGAATGGCCAGCTATGGAGTCTTACCATGGGTCTTTGTTCCAGGGGAACTGCGGAGAAGACCTTTCTCCTTCCAATCAAGAAGGAGCTCCAGCGTGCCTTTGAAGAGAGTAAACAGGTTGCAAGGAGAAGCAAGTCTACATCAGTAGCTGAGAGGTTTGAGGATTCTCTGTCAGTGGAGCCTCGGACCTCAGGGACCACTTTGGTGAGTACCGCTGAGGACGCCCAAGCACCTGCTGGGCCCCAGTCTGCAAAGAAAGGGGGTGCAACATCAAGTGGGGGGTTGTCCTATGAAGCGGGAAGTACCTGTATGAGTGAGAGAGGTTTTAATCCTGTGGTGAGACTCTCCCGTCTTCCTCGTGGTTCCTTTGCCGCTGAGATGAGTGTATCTGGTTCCCAGCAAGATCCGGGTGATAAACCTGCTCCTGGAAGCGGGGGTGCTTCTGCCTCTGTGAACCCAGCAAGTAGCCTACAGCAGGGTCAGCCGGCCGTTGTGGTGGCGACCGCTGCGGGTTTACAGGGTGAGGGGCAGGCACTTACCATGGATCCAGTTGAGATGGACTATGTGTCACCTAATATGGAAGAAGCCATAGCTAGGACAGTAATGGCTGCCGAGGGAGAAGGCACGCCACGCCATGTGGAGCTTCCTGCCTCTAGACAACCAATCAGCAGTGACTTAGAGGGCGTTCTCACTGTGCTGGAATCTCCCGTGATTGGGCCGGAGCCGCGACCGGAAGTTACGTCAGTGCGTGACCCGGAACCGGAAGTGATGTCAGCGGGGGAACCGGAAGTGACGTCAGCGGGTGAACCGGAAGTGGCCGCAGTGACACCCGGAGCTCCGTTTCCCGGCCAGATCCGGCCCTCGGTTTTGGTACAGACTACCCAAGGACTTGTGAGTACCCCCCTGTCTGTGGGTTTTCCTCCTGAGCAGGCTCAGGCTTGGGGTGATCACCCTGCGGGACATTTAGAAGAGGAGTGCCCAGCAATGGATTTTATTAGGGGTCTAGAGGGTTCCCAGTCTGCAGCTGTGACAGAAGTTCATGTGAGCTCCTATGGAGCCTGTGAAGAAATGGAGGACTCTAGTTTTTATATGGATGATGACACTTTACTGGCTCAGGTACAAGAAGCTTTTAAGAAGACAGGTCCCCCTCTTGTCTCTTTGGTACCAGGGGGGAGGGTAGTAAGTCAAGAGGTATCTGCCCAGGTTGCGCCAATGGATGTCCCAAGTGGGGCTGATCCATTTGGTGCACCTCAGCCTGGGAGAGTCATCACAGCCTCCCAGGAGGAAAATTTACTTAAAGCTTTGAGAGAGGGAAGGTCTTATGCCCAAGTAGCTGGGGCAAGTGCTCCCTTGGATCATATCTACAGTCGTGTCTAATAAATCAAAAATTTCCACCAATGCCTTGAAGGAAGAGGTTGTGTCTTTGAAGCAGCTCCTGTGAAGAACCAGACCCTGGAGGAGAGGGGAGGCTATGGCCTCATCAAGCCCAGGTCAGGGGCTTGCTCCTGGGCAGGGGGAGTCCACCTCCCGCCCGGTACCTCCAAGGACTGTGGATCTCCCTAGTTTTGGGGATCTAAACAAAGAAGAAAAGCAGTTTTTGATGGCCCAGTCTAAGCTGGTGGATTGGACTCTTCCCCAGCATGGGGAAGATGACCAGGGAGTGCTGAGAAGGCGCAGCAAGATCAAGGTATTGATTCAGAAGGCTGCACAGGCTCTCCACTCCAGGATGTCAGTGCTGGCCAGTTTGAGGAACAGAAGAGATCGGGTCAGCAGCTCAAAGAGATTTGAGTTTAAGGAAGCGATAGATCTGATGAAAGAACAGAATGGCCAGCTATGGAGTCTTACCATGGGTCTTTGTTCCAGGGGAACTGCGGAGAAGACCTTTCTCCTTCCAATCAAGAAGGAGCTCCAGCGTGCCTTTGAAGAGAGTAAACAGGTTGCAAGGAGAAGCAAGTCTACATCAGTAGCTGAGAGGTTTGAGGATTCTCTGTCAGTGGAGCCTCGGACCTCAGGGACCACTTTGGTGAGTACCGCTGAGGACGCCCAAGCACCTGCTGGGCCCCAGTCTGCAAAGAAAGGGGGTGCAACATCAAGTGGGGGGTTGTCCTATGAAGCGGGAAGTACCTGTATGAGTGAGAGAGGTTTTAATCCTGTGGTGAGACTCTCCCGTCTTCCTCGTGGTTCCTTCGCCGCTGAGATGAGTGTATCTGGTTCCCAGCAAGATCCGGGTGATAAACCTGCTCCTGGAAGCGGGGGTGCTTCTGCCTCTGTGAACCCAGCAAGTAGCCTACAGCAGGGTCAGCCGGCCGTTGTGGTGGCGACCGCTGCGGGTTTACAGGGTGAGGGGCAGGCACTTACCATGGATCCAGTTGAGATGGACTATGTGTCACCTAATATGGAAGAAGCCATAGCTAGGACAGTAATGGCTGCCGAGGGAGAAGGCACGCCACGCCATGTGGAGCTTCCTGCCTCTAGACAACCAATCAGCAGTGACTTAGAGGGTGTCCTCACTGTGCTGGAATCTCCCGTGATTGGGCCGGAGCCGCGACCGGAAGTGACGTCAGTGCGTGACCCGGAACCGGAAGTGATGTCAGCGGGTGAACCGGAAGTGACATCAGCAGGTGAACCGGAAGTGGCCGCGGTGACACCCGGAGCTCCGTTTCCCGGCCAGATCCGGCCCTCGGTTTTGGTACAGACTACCCAAGGACTTGTGAGTACCCCCCTCTCTGTGGGTTTTCCTCCTGAGCAGGCTCAGGCTTGGGGTGATCACCCTGCGGGACATTTAGAAGAGGAGTGCCCAGCAATGGATTCTATTAGGGGTCTAGAGGGTTCCCAGTCTGCAGCTGTGACAGAAGTTCATGTGAGCTCCTATGGAGCCTGTGAAGAAATGGAGGACTCTAGTTTTTATATGGATGATGATGATACTTTACTGGCTCAGGTACAAGAAGCTTTTAAGAAGACAGGTCCCCCTCTTGTCTCTTTGGTACCAGGGGGGAGGGTAGTAAGTCAAGAGGTATCTGCCCAGGTTGCGCCAATGGATGTCCCAAGTGGGGCTGATCAATTTGGTGCACCTCAGCCTGGGAGAGTCATCACAGCCTCCCAGGAGGAAAATTTACTTAAAGCTTTGAGAGAGGGAAGGTCTTATGCCCAAGTAGCTGGGGCAAGTGCTCCCTTGGATCATATCTACAGTAAGTTCGGTGCCCGGAACTTTAGGGTCCCCCCTGCGCAGCAACAGCAGGGTGAGGGGGCATGGTCCAGGGGAGTCGGTGGTTTAGAGCGTAGAAGGAGAAATGTTATTCAATTGAGATATGTTGGTGAGGGTCGGTGCCCATCTCGAGTGGAGGCCATTGATATGGTCCTCTCCTTGGGAGTAAGGGCGTCTGACCTTTTTGCGGTCATTCATCCTGGGAGTTCCGTAGAGTTTGATTTTAGTTTTGTTGCAGTTGTTGTTATGGAAATGTTTTTACTTAATTATGATTTGGTTAAAGGACAGGACCCATGGTCCAAGTTTCGTTTGACCCCCCTGACTAGGCAGGAGGAGGTCAAAAATGTGACCATTTTGGTACGCAATGAATCTCTTCCTTCGGAAGACATTGCGACCTGGTTGAACCGCCATGGCCAGCTGCAGGGCCCCCTTTGGAAGAAGGTGGATGAAAGGGGGATCTGGACAGGGGCCTGGGGGGCTAAAATTAGATTGAGGAGACAGGGAAATAGCATGGCTCACATCCCCGGGAGTGCCTTCATTGGGAGAGATAGAATCTTGGTTTTTTATCCTGGTCAACCTAAAAGATGTTTTAAGTGTGGGTCCCCCACTCACTTGAGCGCTGGTTGTACTGTGGTGAAGTGCACGCGCTGTGGTGAGAGGGGTCACCTGGCGGATGGGTGTGCCCGTATCAGATGTAACTTATGTAACAAGCTTGGTCACCCTTTTAGCCGTTGTCCGCAGGCTTTTAGGGGCAATGTGTCAGAGGAATCTGGGGTGTCGGAGGTTTCTACCTCGGACACTGATTCTGAGATGGAGGGGGGTGGGGAGGGCTTGGCTACGGATGTTTTTAAATCTGGTGGCCAAGCTGCCCCTATGCCCCAGAGGCAAGGTCCTGCTGGGAGGAGGGCGGGGCCGAGTACAGCTGCCCCTGACCCTCCAGGTCAAAGTGGTGTGTCGGGTGGAGGTGGGGTTTTTCTTGAGTATCCCAGTTTTTTGGATTCCTCTACCTTGGATACTGATTCCGAGGTGGAGGGGGGTGAGGAGGGCTTGGCGACGAAGGTCTCTGCTTTTGAGGAGGGTAGAATGTCAAGTGGTAGGGGGCCCCCCCTTTGTTTGGGTTCATTTGATGATATCCCTCCTTCCCTTCCCCTTCCTGTTGCCCCTTCCTCTTGTCCTTGTCCTGTCTCCCCCCCACTTTCCTCCTGTGCTGTTCCGTTTCCCCCTCCCCCAGTGGTTTCCCATGTTTTAAGTGATGCAGTAGCTCAGGAGGATATGAAAGTGTCCCTCAGGTCACAAAAAAGACCTAAGGTTGTGTCTAGTGAGGAGCCCTCAGAGGGTATGAGTGGTGCTGGCCCAGCGGCCGATGGTGCTGGTCGGGTAGTGCTTAGGAAGAGTAAGAAGAAAAAGAAAAAAGCAAAAAAAGGGGGAGTGAGCGATGTAGGAGGGGGTGTTGAGCCCCGTTTTGAGCAGGATGAGGGTGTGGACGCTGGTCAACATAGTGGGATTTTGTCTTCAGAGTCTGATGATGTGTAGTTTTGTCGGTATAATTGACTAACTATGACCTGGTGCAGTGGCCAGATATGGCAGAGACTGTAGGTTTCTACGGTGGTGCCTATAGGCTTGCGCAGGTAGTTGGTTAAACCGTGTAAGGGATGTTATGTATAATATTTTTCTTTTGTCTTTTATGTTTTGTAAATTTCATGGAAAAGTATTGTAGTTGATGTGTTTTTTTGTACATGCAAAAGTTTGTAAGTGATGTGAGATTTTGCTGTTTTCTTTTTTCCCCTGTTTATTTTGTAAACCTGGTATCTAAGGTCGTGTCTAATAAATCAAAAATTTCCACCAATGCCTTGAAGGAAGAGGTTGTGTCTTTGAAGCAGCTCCTGTGAAGAACCAGACCCTGGAGGAGAGGGGAGGCTATGGCCTCATCAAGCCCAGGTCAGGGGCTTGCTCCTGGGCAGGGGGAGTCCACCTCCCGCCCGGTACCTCCAAGGACTGTGGATCCCCCTAGTTTTGGGGATCTAAACAAAGAAGAAAAGCAGTTTTTGATGGCCCAGTCTAAGCTGGCAGATTGGACTTTTCCCCAGCAAGGGGAGGATGATCAGCGAATGCTGAGAAGACGCAGCAAAACCAAAGGTTTGATTCAAAAGGCGGCACAAGCTCTCCATTCCAGGATTACAGTGCTGGCCAGTTTAAGGAACAGAAGAGATCGGGCTAGTAGCTCAAAAAGATTTGAATTCAAGGAAGCAATAGACCTGTTGAAAGAGCAGAATGGCCAGTTATGGGGTCTTGTTATGTGTCTCTGTTCCAGAGGGACTGCAGAGAAGGCTTTCCTCCTTCCAATCAGGAGGGAGCTCCAACGTGCCTCTGAGGAGAGCAAGCAGGCAGCAAGGAGAGGCAAGTCAGCATTAGTAGCTGAGGGGGCTGGGGGTTCTCTGTTAGTGGAACCTCAGACCTCAGGGACTATCTCGGAGAGTACCGCTGAGGGCGCCCAGGCACCTGCCGGACCCCAACCTGTGAAGATAGGGGGTACAACATCAAGTGGGAGGTTGTCCCACGAAGCAGGAGGTACTTGCGTGAGTGAGAGAGGTCTCAACCCCGTGGTGAGTCTTCCTCGTCTTCCGCCTGGTCTTTTGGTCACCGTGAAGAGTGTGTCTGGTTCCCAGCAAGATCAGGGTGATAAGCCTGCTCCTGGAAGCGGGGGTGCTTTGGCCTCTGTGAACCCAGCAAGTAGCCTACAGCAGGGTCAGCCGGCCGGTGTGGTGGCGACCGCTGCGGGTTTACAGGGTGAGGGGCAGGCATCTACCGCGGATCCAGTTGAGATGGACTGTATGACATCTAGTATGGAAGAAGCTATGGCTAGGATAGCAATGGCTGCCGAGGGAGAGGGCACGCCACGCCATGTGGAGCCTCCTGCTTCTGGACGACCAATCAGCAGTGACTTGGAGGGCATTTCCGCTGTGCGGGAATCTCCCGTGATTGGGACGGAGCCGCGACCGGAAGTGACGTCAGCACGTGACCCGGAACCGGAAGTGATGTCAGCATGTGACCCGGAACCGGAAGTGACGTCAGCACGTGACCCGGAACCGGAAGTGACGTCAGCGGGTGAACTGGAAGTGGCTGTGGTGACACCCGGAGCTCCATTTCCCGGCCAGGTCCGGTCCTCAGCTTTGGAACAGAATACCCAGGGACTTGTGAGTACTTCCCCATCTGCGGGTCTCCCTTCTGAACAGGCTCCAGTTTGGGGGGATCACCCTGCGGGACATTTAGAAGATGAATGTTTGGCAATGGATTTTATTAGAAAGTTAGAAGGTTTCCAGTCTGCAGCTGTGACAGAAGTCCATGTAGGTTCCTATGGAGCCTGTGAAGAGATGGGGGACTCTGGTTTTAATATGGATGATACTCAATTGGCTCAGGTACAGGAAGTTGTGTTGGGGTTGGGCCCCCTTTCGGGTCCTTCAGTAGTGAGGGGGAGGGCAGCGAGTCATGAGGAGACTGCCCAGGTTGCGTCAATGGGGGTCCTGAGGGGGGTTGGTCCATTTGATGCACCCCAACCTGCGGGAGTTATCACAACCTCTCAGGAAGAGAGCTTGCTCAATGCTTTGAGGGAGGGCAGGTCTTATGCTCAAGTGGCTGGGTTAAGTGCTCCCTTGGATCATATTTACAGCAAGTTCGGTGCCCGCAATTTCAGGGTTCCCCCTGCGCAAGAGCAGCGGGGTGAGAGGGCATGGTCCAGGGGAGGTGGTGGTACAGAACGCAGGAGGAGGAATGCGGTGCAACTAAAGTTTATTGGTGAAGGTCAGTGCCCGTCCCGAGGAGAGGTCATCGATATGGTCCTCTCTCTGGGAGTAAGGGCGTCTGACCTCTTTGCGGTTATCCATCCGGGAGGTTCAGTAGAGTTTGATTTTAGTTTTATGTCAGTCATCGTTATGGAAATGTTTTTGTTGAATTATGAACTAGTCAAAAGACAGGACCCATGGTCCAAGTTCTGTTTGACCCCCCTGTCTAGGCAGGAGGAGGTCAAAAATGTAACCATCCTGGTACGCAATGAATCCCTTCCTCCGGAAGACATTGCGACCTGGTTGACCCGTCATGGCCAGCTCCAGTGCCCCCTTTGGAAGAAGGTGGATGAAAGGGGGATCTGGACAGGGGCCTGGGGGGTTAAGATTAAGTTGAAGAGGCAGGGAAATAGCATGGCTCATATCCCTGGGAGTGCTTTCATTGGGAGAGACAGAATTTTGGTTTTTTATCCTGGACAGCCTAAAAGGTGTTTTAAGTGCGGGTCCCCCACTCACTTGAGCGCTGAATGCACTGTTGTGAAGTGCACGCGCTGTGGTGGGAGGGGTCACCTGGCGGACGGGTGTGCCCATATTAGATGTAATCTTTGTAACGAGTTAGGTCACCCTTTCAGTCGATGTCCGCAGGCTTATAGGGGTAATGTGCAAGAGGAATCTGGGGTGTCGGAAGGTTTCACCTCGGACACTGATTCTGAGATGGAGGGGGGTGGGGGGGGGCAGGCCGCGGGTGCTTCTAGATCTGGTGGTCGGGCTGCCCCTATGCCCCAGAGGCAAGGTTCTGTCAGGAGGAGGGCGGGGGTTGGTGCAGCTGCCCCTGATCCTCCAGGTCAGAGTGGAGTGGACATTGATTCTGAGGTAGAGGGGGGTGAGGAGCCTCAAAGGCAGGGTCTCATCAGGAGGAGGGCGGGGGTTGGTGCAGTAGCCCCTGACCCTCCGGGTCAGAGTGGAGTGTCAGGAGGTGGTGGGGTTTTCCTTGGGGGGCCTCCTGAGTTTTTGCTGGACTCCTCTGCCTTGGACACCGATTCTGAAGTAGAGGGGAGTGAGGAGGGTTTGGTGGTTCCCCCTGGGGGGGGGGTGTTGGGGCCAGTCTGTGCTATCCTTCCCCCCTCTTCCTTTTCTCTTCCTGTTGCCCCCTCCTCTCATTCTTGTTCTGTTCCCCTCCCGCTTTCTTCCCGTTTTGCCCCGCTCTCCCCCCCCCAGGTGGATTCTCATGCGTTGGGTGGTGCAGTAACCCAGGAGGATATGGAGGTGGCCCTTGGGTCACAGAAAAGACCTCAGGCCGGGTCAAGTGAAGAGCCCTCAGAGGGTATGAGTGGGGTGGGCCCAGCAGTCGGTGATACTGGTTGGGTAGTGCTTAGGAAGAATAAGAAGAAAAAGAAAAAAAGTAAAAAAGGTGTTAAATGAGTGATGCGGGAGTGGGTTCTGTGCCCTGTTCTAAGCAGGATGAGGGTGCGGGGGCCGCAGAGTAATTTGTTATTTTACTAGTCGGTTAATATAGCGGGATTTTGTTCGATGTTTATGATGTATAGATATGTGGTCTGTTGATGGATTTGGCTAGCTATGACCTGGTGCAGTGGCCAGATGGGGCAGAGGCTGTAGGTTTCTGCAGTTGATGCCAATAGGCTTGCGCAGGTAGTTGGCTAATCCGCGTAAAATATGCCATATATAGTATTTTGTTATTCTTTCTTTTGTTTCTTATGGACCTTAATTATGGGTATGCACCAATAGTGACCCAAAGTGCAATGAGCCGGATAATGGAGGGTGATAAAAGTTTGCCCAACCTGATAGAGGTTAGCACTGGTGAATTGGTTGCGTGTTAGTAGTTTGTGTTTTCAAGGTTTGTAAATTGAATGTTGGTTTTATAGGAGTGTTATAGTTGTTTAAATGATTATCTTGTATATGTAAATGTTTGTAAGCAGTGTGAGATTTTCTTGATGTTTCCCCGTTATTTGTAAATTTGGTACCTAATGTCGTGTCTGAATAAACAAAAATTTCCACCAATACACCCCCCCCCCCTCCAAACAGGCCCTGTTTGCAGGTTTTCCTACATCTTGCACATGTGCTTTAAAAAGTCAGTCTGGACATCAATTCTAGGAAACAATACTTACCGCTTTGTCCTTCCTTTTCTGGTGACTAAACATTTCATGCATACACACCAGGAAAGAGCTTAGAGACAAATCACACTTAAGCACATTTTATGGAAGTGGTACCGTTATATGGTTGTTCGGTAGTTACCAGCACTCCAGCCCAGTTTTTTCTCGCCCTTTGAGCTACATAATCCTTCACTTCCTTGGCTCTCGGGCGCAGCAAGATCCCGAAGGGGCGCCCGGATCGAGCTCGACAAGTAGTTCCCTTTTTTATTTTTTATTTTTTTCTTTGGATGCTGGTTTGCTTTATCGATTTATCGATGTATGTCCACCCACACTATCCATAATGTGAATATTTGTGCAAGTTTGTGCGTGTACTTTGGAGTGTCTATGTTTTTTTTTTTTTTCTTCTGCTTATGGATCTGGTTGCCCTGTATCGGGGGTCAGGTCCAATATGTTCATCTTGTTTATTTTCACTGTCTGAAAACCTTTAATAAATACTTATTGAACCAAAAATCACACTTGATGGTTTAGGCCCAAACTATTTCAGCTGCAGCGGTTGAAATCCATAGCATGAAAAAATATCACAAAACAAACTTCAAAATTTGAAAGTAATTGTATTGGTCCACAAAACAAGGAAAGCAAAACAAAAAATTACAAATAAACACACAAAAAATATATAAAAAAAAACTAAAAACAAAAAAGACCAACGTTTATTTCACACAGTCATTGGAAAATAAATCATGCTTTTGAAATAACAGGATAGACCCACAGGATTAAAACATTAGTCATTAACATCTTGAGAAATATTTAGCAAAATTATGCAGCAGACAAAACATCAAAAAAACAAAACTTGCTCCAAAACATCTCTGTTTCGCTCCGCCATTACTTCCAGCCAGCAAATCTGCCCCCTCTGAGGGCAACTGACACGTGCACTATCCACGCTTTTTATAACATGTGTGCTAATGAACCAATTGGAAACACATGAAGAAATTTCAGCCTCTAGTTTGTGTGCACTTGTAACTGCTTACACCTGTTAAGGATGTCCTTAAATTACTAAGCCAAAAAACAAGCTTTCTGAGCATGCTCAGAAAGATGCATGTCATTTTCAGGCTCAAACACCCAGCTTATTTTTCTAAGTGTTCGAGCATGCCCAGTTCACTCGAAATGCATTACCAGAATCAAATCTGCAATGGCGGATGAAAGCATTAGAGGTGTTTTATTTTTTTTTGGTCCCCCTGAACTGATGCTTTACAACCTGAAGGGGAGGTCTTATAGAATTTTTACGTAACAAACATAAATAATAATAATTTAAACGCCCCTGTCCCTATAGCTCGCAGTCAGAAGCGAACATGCAGCATTTTTTTTTTCTTTCGGTTACCAGTTTAGATTTACAGATGAGGTCTAGTGCTATTCCACTCGCTCTTACGCACGCTATGATACCTCACATGTGTGGTTTGAAGGATGTTTCCATATGTGGGCGGGCCTTAAATGTGTAAGTCCCGCCCCCACATATTTAACCGCCGTTCAAACCCCACATGTGAGGTATCATAGCGTACGTTAGAGCGAGAGCAATACTTTTAGCTCTAGACCTCCTCTGTAAATCTAAACTGGTAACCTGAAAATAAATAAAAAAGTGTTGCCTATGGGTATTTTCAAGTACTGAAGTTTGGCGCCATTCCATGAGTGTGTGCAATATTAAAGCGTAACATGTTGGGTATCTATTTACTCGGTGTAACATCATCTTTCACATTATGGCCATAAATTGGGATAACTTTAGTGTTTTCTTAATTTGTAACCACTTGAGCCCCAGACCATATTACTGGTCACTGACGGGGCCAGTTTTTGCATTTCAACACTGCGTCATTTTAACTGACAATTGCGTGGTTGTGCGACGTGGCCCCCAAACAAATTTGGCGTCCTCTTTTTTCCCCCCAACCAAATTTTTTTTTTTTTGTTTTTTTGGTGGTATTTGATCACCTCTGCGTTTTTTCTTATTTTTGCTTGAACCAAAAATATAGCGACAATTTTGTAAATAAAAAGACAACTTTTTTACTGTTTGCTATAATAAATCTCCCCCAAAATATATTCCAAAACTTTTTGCCCTCAGTTTAGGCCGATACGTAAGCTTCGACATATTTTTGGTTCCAAAAAATCGCAATAGGCGTTTGATTGGTTTGGGCAAAAGTTATAAGTAGGGGTTGGTCTTATGGGTTTTTTAGGAATATATTTTTGTTTTACTAGTAATGGTGGCGATCATTGATTTTTCTAGCTACTGTGACATTGTGGCGGACACATTTTTGTGAGCTTTGGCATTTTTCTAGCGAGCAATGGTATACAAATGCATTGCTTACTATAAAAATGTCACTGGCAGGGAAAGGGTTAACACTAGGGGCGAGAAAGGGGTTGATTATGTTACCTGGGTGTGTTCTAACTGTAAAGGGGGTGGGACTGTCTAGGGGAAATGACAGATCGCTGTTCATACATTGTAGGGACAGACGAGCAGGCATCCCCCCCCCTGACAGGACCGGGATAAAGGGGAACTCCACACCAAATTTAAAAAAAAAAGGCGTGGGGGTCCCCCTCCAGGTGCACAACAGGCTCTTAGATTTGATCTGGAACATAAGGGGTTAAACCCACGCCAAAAACAGCGTGGGGTTCCCCCTCAGATCCAGACCAAACCCTTCTCCCAGGCACGCAGTCTGGCCGGACAGGAATGGGGGTGGGGACGAGCGAGCGCCCCCCCCCCCCCCTCCTGAGCCGTACCAGACCACATGCCCTCGACATGGGGGAGTGTGTGCTTTGGGGGAGGGGGGCACTGCCCCCCCACCCCAAAGCACTCTTGTCCCCATGTCGATAGGGACAAGAGCCTCTTCCCGACAACCCTGGCCGTTGGTTGTCGGGGTATGCGGGCGGGGGGCTTATCAGAATCTGAGAGCCCCCTATAATAAGGGGGCCCCCAGATTCTGGCCCCCCACCCTATGTGAATGAGTATGGGGTACATCGTACACCTACCCATTCACCGGGTGGAAAAGTGTCAACACAAATAAACCACACAGAATAAAATAATTTATTAGTCAGCTCTGGGGGTCTTCTGCCGAGACCCCCCACCACCAGCCCATTGGGCCCCGGGCTTCGCCGTTTTCTGCCGGGTGGGGACAACACCCACCGATGCTCTCCGCCATGTTCAGCCAGGCCCCCACCCCAAAATAAGCTCTTTTACATCCGGGGGGCCGGCCGAAAACAGCGGAGAACAATGGGGGCGGAGCCCCTCCTCGGTCTTCTAGACGTTTTCTGCCGGGGGGCTCCAGCCCCGCACCGGTCTTCGCCGCCGCCTTCCGTCGGGGAGAGAGACACCCACCGATGCTCTCCGCCATGTTCGGCCAGGCCCCTACCCCAAATTAAGCTCTTTTACATCCGGGGGGGGGGCTGGCGGAAAATGGCGGAGAACAACGGGGGGCGAAACCCCTCCTCGGTCTTCGCCGCCGCCTTCTGCGGGGGGCTCCTGCCTCCCGCGGGCTGATGGCTGTCTTCCACCGGGGGGTACACCTACCCCCCCCGGTCTTCGCCGCCGCTTTCCGCCGGGGAGAGAGACACCCACCGATGCTCTCCGCCATGTTCGGCCAGGCCCCCACCCCAAATTAAGCTCTTTCACATCCGGGGGGGAGCCGGCCGAAAACAGCGGGCTTCTCCGCTTCTGCCTGGCTCCTCCCGAGGCCAGGGCTTCTTTCGCCGTCTTCCGCCGGAGGGCACCACTCTCCGGGCTTCTCGTCGCTGTCTTCCGCCGCGGGGCACCACCCGCGGGCTTTGTCGGCTTCTGCCTGGCTCCTCCGCGGGGGCCAGGCCTTCTCGTCGCTGTGTCGCCGTCTTCTGCCGCCGCCCCCTTCAATGTTTTCTGCCGGGATGAGGGTCGCACATCCCATCCCGGACTTGGACGTGGCGGGCTTCTCGTTGCCGTCTTCCGCCGCCGCCCCCTTCACCACGAAGCTCCGTGCCTGTGTGGGAGGGCAGCGGGCTTCGAAGTTTTCGGCCGGGGTGAGGGTCGCACATCCCACCCCGGACTTCTAGTCGTTTTCGCCGCCGCCCCCTTCACCATGAAGCTTCCTGCTTATGGGGGAGGGCGGCGGGCTTCTCGTCGCTGTCTTCCGCCGCGGGGTGACACTCGTGGGCTTCTTCTTCCATTCGATGTTGACACGGCGAGGTCCGGCGCTGAAATGCCGACAGAGCGGTGGGCACGGACTTATATTGGCATTGGGCGTGGGCGTGGTTATGCCACCATGTGACCTTAACCCATGTGACATCACATTCCCATCATGCCCTGTGATGTCACATGGGTTAAGGTCACATGGTGGCATAACCACGCCCACGCCCAATGCCAATATAAGTCCGTGCCCACCGCTCTGTCGGCATTTCAGCGCCGGACCTCGCCATGTCAACATCGAATGGAAGAAGAAGCCCGCGAGTGTCACCCCGCGGCGGAAGACAGCGATGAGAAGCCCGCCGCCCTCCCCCATAAGCAGGAAGCTTCATGGTGAAGGGGGCGGCGGCGAAAACGACTAGAAGTCCGGGGTGGGATGTGCGACACTCCCCCCGGCCGAAAACTTCGAAGCCCGCTGCCCTCCCACACAGGCACGGAGCTTCGTGGTGAAGGGGGCGGCGGCGGAAGACGGCGACACAGCGATGAGAAGCCCTGGCCCCCGCGGAAGAGCCAGGCAGAAGAGGCTATCGAGAGCCCCCCCGGCAGAAAACTACGAAGCCCGCGGCCCTCCCCCATAGGCAGGAAGCTTCATGGTGAAGGGGGCCGCGGCGGAAGACGACTAGAAAACCGGGGTGGGATGTGCGACCCTCACCCCGGCGAAAACTTCGAAGCCCGCTGCCCTCCCCCACAAGCACGGAGCTTCGTGGTGAAGGGGGCGGCGGCAGAAGACTGCGGTGGCGAAGACCGGGGTGGGTTGGCGGAAGACCCCCGGAGCTGGCTAATAAATTATTTTATTCTTGTGTGGTTTATTTGTGTTTACACTTTTTCCACCAGGTGAATGGGTAGGGGTACCATGTACCCCATACTCATTCACATAGGGTGGGGGGCCAGAATCTGGGGGCCGCCTTATTAAAGGGGCTCTCAGATTCTGATTGGCTCCCGCCCGCATACCCCGACAACCAATGGCCAGGGTTGTCGGGAAGAGGCTCTTGTCCCTATCGAGGGCATGTGGTCTGGTACGGCTCAGGAGGGGGGGGGGCGCTCACTCGTCCCCACCCCCATTCCTGTCCAGCCTGACTGCGTGCCTGGGATAAGGCTTGGTACGGATCTGGGGGGGAACCCCACGCCGTTTTTGGCGTGGGTTAACCCCTCACGTTCCGGACCAAAGCCGGAGAGCCTATTATACCCCTGGGGGGGAACCCGCGCCGGTTTCAAATTTGAAATTTGGCGAGGAGTTCCCCTTCAGTGTCGGCGCAGCCCGAGAACAGCTCGGAGATTGCCGTGCGCCGTTTCTCGCAGTGCAAACACTGCTACGCTGCTTGGTATTTACCAAGAATTTCTCGGCGTACTGACGCAGCGCACGGCATTCCCTGAAATCTCCCTCTGCGCATGCCCAGTATGCAAATGAACCTTCCGAGGTTCTGGCGTACTTTGCAAGCGCACGGGGATCGTTTCTCAAAAGTCACTTTCGCTTTCAATTCGGCCCGCCACACACGTTCAAACACATGTCACTACACTTCCCCTGCATCACCCCCCTCCCTCCCCTCATAAACTCCCACCCGAATCCCCGATGTTTACAGAACTAAATGCCGTACGCCAGCTCTGTACTGGCGTGCTGTGCGCCCTCTCCTGGGCGCATTAGGCAGTTTAGTAAATGAAGAAACACACTGCACTGGCAGTGTATCTCTTTTGTAAATCTCAAAAACGGGTTTACTCCTGCTTGTGCACCATGAGTCATGGCGCACAGGCTTGGTAAATCAGCCCCACTGTCTCGTTGACCTGGTCATGTCATCATGAACTCCTTGTGATATCTCAGTCCTGAAATATGAAGTATTAATAATGTCCCATCTGTTAGTAAAGGAATTATAATTCACTATTAGCCACCCTACACCCAAAAGGGCACAGGGTGGATTTCGACCCAAGAGTTATTGTTGCTGCTGGCACAGGAGTATCTCTCATCCTTCCAACGTCTCTGGGTGTCACGGGCCATTCTGTTACAAATACCTATACTGTGCCCTGTGCCAAACTATAACATATGGATTTCTCAATCCATCGAAAAAAAATGTTAAATAAATGCCCCCAAAAAAATATATATTACTATTACAATCCACAGATTGAATGTGCTCCAAGAAAGCAAGAAAAATGTATTGTATACGAAAAAAATATATAAAAAGTAAAAAGATATATATGTGCTAAGAAAGTCCTTAATAGATAATTTCTTGCAAGGATGCCCAGCTATGTTTCCACCTTCACTGCAAATAGTGTCTACACCGTCACCGGATAATATGGCCACTCACCAGATGGACCCAGAAATCTGCTTTTGGTTCATATGGATAACTACTCCCTCTCTCAGGTGTATCAGCAATCACTCCCAATGCTTTGGCTGTAGTCTGGTTCTATAATATCCACTCATGTGACATATAAAAGTCTATCATGGTGTAGTATATCAAATCATTTATTATAATTAAAACATAAAGTTATTCCACTCACATATAAAAGTGCCTTGGAGCTGACACTGAGCTAATCCAGCTGTAAATACGAGTATATAAATGTATGAGTATGTCCTGGTCCGCACATACCAACATGTTACGTCAACTTTCTTTCCAGGCAATTTTTCAGTACTGTAAGGCCGCGTACACATGATCGAACATGTCCGCTGAAACTGGTCCGCAGACCAGTTTCAGCGGACATGTTCGATCGTGTGTACGGCCTATCGGACCGTTTTCCAGCGGACAAAAGTTTCTAGACATGCTTAGAAACCTGTCCGCTGGAAACCTGTCCCTCGGACATGTTCGCTGGTTAGTACACGTAAGCATCGGACAAAAATCCCCCGCATTCGCAGAATCAAGTCGATGCATGCTTGGAAGCCTTGAACTTCATTTTTTCATCACGTCGTTGTGTTCTACGTCACCGCGTTCTGGTCCGAGGGGATTTTTGTCCGATGGTGTGTACACACATCAGACCAACAGACAACTTCAGCCTGCTCCGCTGGAAACGGTCCGTCGGACATGTTTCCTCTGACATGTCTCATCGTGTGTACGCGGCCTAATAGTTTGACTGACAGATACTTGGTCATACAGCACTGTACCCTAATTAATTTTTTATCTACTTTAGAGACAAAAAGAGTTTCCATGTATTTATTTATTTACTTACTGTATTTTATTATACAGAGCAAAAAAGATTACAGATTTTGAAAAAAAATAAAACTGTTTCCCTTAGTTAAAAAAAAAAAAAACATAAAATAAAAATGCCAGGACATTACAAGCACTTAAAGTGGATGTAAACCCACTGACAGCAAATTTACAGTAATAACACATTTCTACTCTATGATCCAATACATGCCGAATGTATGTATTCTGCTATTCAAAAAGTCCCCCCCTCACCAGCTTGGAGCCCCCAAAGTTGGAGAATCTGTGGGCGTTTTTAGTTTTCGGCACTCGGTGGGCGGAGTCGTGATGTCAGCAGACTCCTCCACCCACCACTACACGCCCAAGGCCAGCCAGCGTTTCGAGGACGAGCCTCGCGCTGGGGAGATTGTCGTGCATGTGCATTAGTGACAGAGTGCATTCTGTGAAGAAGCAGAGTGCGCTCACGGCCCCTGTCACTTCTGCACACACAGTGCACACTTGTATGTCCAGGCACAGTCGGGGGATGATCGGTGCAGCAGGGACAGCTGTGATCACTGCGATCCCCCATGCATGGTTTTCATTAGTAATGAGCGGAATACGCCATATTCGATTTCGCGATATTTCGCGAATATTTCGAAGAATATTCGCGAATATTCGTTAATATCGAATATTCGTGATATTTTATAAAAAAAAAAAATTGCAAATTTTCGCCAATGCGAATTTTCCCTAATGCGAAATTTCACGATTTTTTTTTTTTTTTTTTTTTTTTTATGTTATTTTTTTTTTTCGTTTAAATATTTTTATTGAAAAACAAACTTACAGCGGTACACAGAAATGCGAAATAAGATCGGAGCAAATAAAACAACAACAATTAGCCGGACCAAAAAAAGCTTCAGACATTAAACACAGGAAAACCAATACATAATAACAGGAGTACCCGCCCTATCCACCCCCGAGCCCCCAAAGGGAACACACTGCCTCAGGAGTGAGCGGTCTAGGGACCCCCCGATTTACCACCTGGCCCGCTAAGAGCAACTTAAATGAGGGAGGGCATGCCAAATATGGCAAAGCTCCGATCCGAGACAGACTCGAACAGGTCTTAAGGGTCAATATGACAAAGGGTTCAAAGGAGCTTGATATGCACCAAAAAAAAAAACGAAAAAACTTTTGATGACCTTAGAAAAACCACCATAAACCCTTATTGTAAAAGAAATAAAATAAAACATAGCAAAACTGTATCCAATGAAGATATATAAGACAAAACGGACCCTCACGGCCCGAACTACATCGTTATTCAAATTGTAGAAAATCGAACAGTTGAGAAGAGGGAAGAGGGCAAAAAAGAAAAAGGAGAACAGACGAGAGAGAAAAAGACAGAAGAACAAGGAACAGGGGACACACGGAAGGCCAAGCCAGCTGCAAATTTCAAGAGCAAAATAAAAGAATCAGAGGAGGACTCCTACATGCGTTGCCCAAGGTTCCCAGATGAGCTTAAAGCCCTCAACAGAGTCAAGGATCATGTTGGAGAGCCTCTCGTTGGACATCATCCACGAGATCTTTCTCTTAGCCATTAATAGGGAAACCGAAGGAGATTTCCAAGCCTTGGTAATAGTCATCTTTGCCCCTAGTAAAATAAAAAATATTAGCGCTTGTGTACTTTTGGGGATTTTAGGGACAGGGCTGTTAAGTAGGGCAACGGTAGGATCAAAAGCAACTCCTACTCCCGTAACCTTTCTAATAAGGTGAAAGATTTTGTGCCAGAAGGACCGGATCCTGGGGCATTCCCACAGTATGTGAAGGAATGATCCAGAAAGCCCGCAACCCCTAAAACACAAGGGAGAGGACTGCGGATAAAACTTGGCAATACGGTTGGGAACTAAGTACCAGCGGGTCATGACCTTGAGGCTCGTTTCGGAAAGCGCCACATTCAAAATGCTCTTGTAGGAACGGGCCACATTCGAATGCCACCGTTCCATTGGCCAATCGAGGTCAAGGTCACGTTCCCAGCACTTCATGTAAAGCGCTTTCTCCATAGGCTCAGCTAAAGCTGAATAAATTAAAGAAATACCCCCCTTTGTGTCCATGGCTGAGGAACACCACTGTTTATAAGGGGTCACAGAGGGTTGTTCCGGGCAGGACCTCCCAATCTGTTGTAAGAAGTGGGAGAGTTGAAAAAAGCGAAATTTCTCAGACGGGGGCATTTTGAGCTTAGAGGTGCAATAACCTAACGTAAGGGGCCCGTTTGAATTAAAAAAGTGGCCAATTCTGTATAATCCTTTGTCAAGCCACCATTTAAAGGCTACAATGTCTAACCCGGGTTGGAATCGGGGGTTGTGAAAAATATGTGCAAGTGGGTGCCAGTGGGATACCAGTGATGTCAGTTTATGCAATGAGTCACATAGAGACATAGAGTGGGACAGTGTAGGAGCTAAAATCGGTGGTCGGTTCCTAGGATGGTTCCATAAAAGGAAATCTAGGGTAAATCTTGGGGTCGCAGCTCTTTCCATGGAGACCCAATCTGGCTTGGGTCCTTTAAGGTAAATTATAGAAAACTGGCTAAGTTGGGCCGCACGGTAGTACCACCACAAATTAGGGAGCCCGAGGCCACCTTTCAGCCGAGGTCTAAAAAGCACTGTCTTAGAGAGGCGGTTACCCTTTTTTTCCCAGATGAATTTAATTATAGCAGATTGAAGAGAGTCAATATACAATTTGGTGACTGGGATGGGAAGGGAGCGGAAAAGGTACAAAATTTTGGGCAGGAGGGTCATCTTAACTGCATTCACACGGCCCAGCCAAGATAAATTATACAGAGACCATTGACATAGATCAGTCAATAACTTTTTAACCATGGGTGGGTAATTATGTTTATGGAGAAGCTCAGTCTGTGAAGTGAGATTAATACCTAAATATGGAATAGAAGTAGAGTTCCAGGAGAATGGGAAGCGATTTTTCAAACTATCTACTTGGGATTGAGGAAGAGAGACATTAAGAGCTACAGACTTGGACATATTGACTCTCAGACCTGATATCCCGCCAAAATCATTGAGGAGACGTATCACGTTAGGGGTCGTGGTGAGAGGGGCGGTGAGAAAAAGGAGGACGTCGTCCGCGAACAAGGCACATTTATGTGTCGATTGTCCACAGCGAACTCCTTGGATACCAGGGTGATTTCTGATCGCGATGGCCAAAGTTTCAATGGCCACCGCGAAAAGAAGGGGGGAGAGAGGGCAACCCTGTCTCGTACCCTTTCTAATAGGGAATTGTTCCGAAAAGTGACCCTGAAATCTGACCTGTGCTCTCGGTTGGGAATAAAGTGCTTCTAAAATTTTGATAAAGTCAGGCCCAAAGCCCCAGTGACGGAGCAAAGCAAAAAGATATGGCCATTCAACCGTATCAAACGCCTTTTGCAGATCAATAGAAAGCAGATAGCCTTCTTGGGAAGAACCACCATCCCAGCCTGACCTCATAAGGGAAATAACATCCACTGCTCTCCGTATCTGGTCCGGTCCCTGTCTTCCCGGGATGAAACCCACCTGATCTTTGTTAATATAAGTACCAATAAAAGATGCCAATCTATTGGCTAAAGCTTTCGTCATTATCTTCATATCGTTGTTAATTAACGAGATTGGCCTGTAGTTACTCACTTCACTGGGGTCCTTCCCTGGTTTGGGAATAACTGATATGAATGCTAGGTTTGCTGAGGGATCCAACAATGGATCCCTACGTAAGGAATTAAAAAACCGGACCAGATAGGGGACCAAAATTTCAGAAAAAGTCTTATAGTAATGATTTGAGAATCCGTCGGGGCCCGGGGCAGAGTCAGTCTTAAGGTCTTTAATAACATCACTAATCTCTGTTACCTGGAATGGTGAGTCAAGGATGGAACGATGGGATTTCGAAAGTCTGGGGAGAGGGACATTCTGTAAAAAAGTGTCAAGGTCCGTCTGGGAATGTCGAACATCAGAGGAATACAGGGATGAGTAGAAGGACTGAAAAGTCTTGAGAATCTTTTCGGGGTTCTGAGTCAAATTGCCGTTCGAGACCTTAATCTTGGGAATTGCATACGTCCTCAATTTAGGTGAGAGTTTAGCCGCTAACTGTGGGCCAAACTTGTTCGCACGCATGTAAAACTTACTGTTCTGCCATAGCAGATGTTTGTCCGCCAAGGATGTGAGTGCCAAATTGAGCGCCAGCCTGGCTGAATCAAGTTTGGCAAGGGAAGCCCGAGAGGGGAAACGTTTATGGGTCTTACTTAGAGTCTCAAAGTCTCTCTCAAGTTTCAGAATGTCCACCTTATGTTCCCGCTTCAGTTTTGACGAAAGCTGTATGATCTTCCCCCGGAGTACTGCCTTATGGGCCCCCCAGAGGGAACTGGGGGAGGTCTCACTATTGTCATTGTTCGCAAAATATTCCCGAATTTCCTTCTCCAACATGGTACAATGGACCGGGTTAGAGAGAAGCGAAGCGTTAAGGCGCCACGGACGAAACCCGGGGGGAGAAATTGTATTTGCAAGTTTAACAAGCACCAAAGAATGATCAGACCATGGGACTTCAAGAATGGACGCAGAAGACGCGGTGTGGACCTCTGAGGCATGTAAAAATATATGATCAATTCTTGCATAAGTTTTGTGAGGGGCCGAGTAATGTGTGTAATCTTTCATCGTAGGATTAAGTTCTCTCCATGTGTCTATGAGTCCTAAGGAGTGTAGAAGACGGGCAATTTGAAGGCTTTGTTTCGGGGGTCTTTTGAGGTGGGGGATCCCAGCTATTGATTTATCAAGGATATTGTCAAAGGTAATATTAGAATCACCTCCCAATATCACCCTGCCTTCAAAATGCGGCGCCAGAGTAGTAAATAATTTGGAAAAAAAGTGAGTTTGTCCAGTGTTTGGGGCATAATAGGAAACTAATGTGTGAACCTTGCCTTCAATCGAGCCCTTAACAAGGATATAACGCCCTTCCTTGTCCGCGACAGTTAGAGAGTGAACGAAGTGGGTCTTTTTTGAAAACAGTATAGCTACCCCTCTCTTTTTAGTTTCAGCATTTGCCAAATAAAAAGTTGGGTATCCGCGGTGCAAAAAAGGGGGGTTATAGGTGATGGGGAAATGGGTCTCCTGGAGTAGGACAACGTCAAGGCCCCTGGAGTGATAACTCTGGAATGCCTTGCGCCTTTTGAGCGGGGAGTTTAGGCCTTGAGTATTGTGCGAGGCTACCCTAAGTGCAGCCAATCTGGGAGGTGTGTCAGCCATGGACCAAAGAGGGTGTGTGCGAGCAAACCGGAGAAAGGCTTACCTTAACCCACGAGATACCGGGAGTATACAATGAGGATTCAGGTGGAGATCGCGTGTAAATTCTCAGCGAAGTGTAGGCCCTCCGTGTGCTCTTCTGAGGAGTCAAGAGAAAACAAAAAGAAAAACATGAGGTACAAAATCTAGACATTAGGGTAAGGAAATAAGGAAAGAAAGAAAATAAGTAGAAGAAAGAAGCCTAGATAAGACTAGTTGGGAGAGAATGTAGACAGGACTGGCCAGCCAAGTCCTGAATATGAGTCCAAAACAAAGATGGACCCAGTAAGGTGACAACCCTAAAAGGGGTTGTATTCCTGCAGTCGCAAGAAGAGCGAGCTCTGTCCTGTTACTGCAGAGGGAGTGGCATGCTAGTCCGCCCCAGCCTAGAGGCCCACACTAAAACATTTAAACTTTGGCTGGGAGACCTCCAGGCCATAGGCCCAGAAAAAGACATCAAACATTTTTAATACACTGAGGAAGGTTAGAGCAGAAACAATATGGCAAACAGATTAATACTTGCTAACGCAACAGAACAAAAACCCCATCATCCCCGGAAAGAGAACAGGGTAAAAAAAAAAACACAAAACAAAAAAAAAAATTAGACAAATCTTGTTGAGAAGACTAGTCTTGCTAAGTTAAGATATTCAAGGTAACTTGAGTAGCACGATCTCGGTGGGTATAGGGAGCAGCACTATACCAGCAGGAGACATGACACCCGATGCAGGGTGTAAAAGAACCAAAGAGATGAAGCCAGGTAGAACAGTCATATAGGAGGACGAGAGTCTCTGGACCTCTTTGTTTGCTGCTTATTCCACAACGGGGTGATGGGGCTTCCAGTGGGAGGCCTTTTAGATGTACCAGGACGAAGAGAAGACTCCTGAGGGGGCAATTCTTGATTGATAAGACCAAGGCGCAGTAGTAGCTGTTCACCATCCATGAAGCTTGAGAAGCCATATGATTTATCCTTATATTCAAACTGGAGGCGAAATGGGAAAGACCACCAATATTTAATGGATTTCTGCATAAGAACCCCTAAAAGGGGCTTCAGGGACCTCCTCTTCTGAATAGTGGCTGGTGAGATGTCAGCAAATAACTGTATCTTGTTCCCCTGAATGTTGAGGTCATCTATGTTACGGGATCTCCTCATTACCTCCTCCTTTACACTATAGTAGTGGGGCTTGACCACCACATCCCTCGGGAGCCCGTCTTGGCGAGGGGGCTGTAGAGCTCTGTGGGCCCTGTCCAGCTCAAGCTTATGATCAGGAATGTCAGGGATAACATTTTTGATGAAAAGTTTCACTGTCTCAGGGATATTGGTCACCCCCTCAGGGATCCCTCTAATGCGAAAATTATACCTCCTGCTGCGATTCTCCAATTCATCAATTTTGGCGAGTGCAATTTCAAGTTGGTCCTGCAGCGACTGTATGCAGTTAGTATTCTGGTTGGTGCGGGCCGCGGTGTTGTCTACTGCTTGTTCAATGGCTTCCATGCGGGCTCCTATATTCTGCAGATCAGCCTTAATGGAGGATGTGATCTGTGCTGCAGTCTGAGTCAACCCCGCTGCCAGCATGTCAGAAAAGCAATTAAGAAGCTGTGCCATATCAGTTTGAGTTGGTTGAGGCATGGGGGATGGTAATTGGAAGCCAGCCTGACTCATAGGGGATTGCAGAATAGGGGTGCCCATAATGTCCGCCATAGTGCGTTTTATAAGCGATTCCGTGGAAGCTGGGGATACTATGATGGGAGGTTCACTACTCACAGGAGTTGCCAGCAGAGGTAGGATGTGCTGGATCGGGGACGATGGGTCTGCAATAGACTCTGTATCTGCTGCGTCTCCACGAGGAGATGCCACGGCCGCCATTTTAGGGCCTGAAGGAGCCGCTAGGCCAAAGTCCAGCTGACGGCTGAAACCCCTCCTTTCGCTGCTGCCTGACATCCAGGGCAATGCACCGCTATCCCCGCTGCTCACACGGACCTTCCTCGGGATAAAACTCCCAGTATATCGGGTGCTGTGAGCCTCGATGTGCTAGGGCGGCCCAGAGCTCCCGTTCAGCACGTCTTCCCGGAAGTCCTGCGCATGCCAGCTTCGCGATTTTTTTATTTTTTTATAAAATATCACGAATATTCGATATTTACGAATATTCGGTATATTTTATAAAAAAAAAAAAAAGCGAAATTTCACATATGCGGTCGCGAATATTCGTTAATATCGAATATTTGTGATATTTTATAAAAAAAAAATTGCGAATTTTCGCCAAAGCGAAATTTCGGTAATGCGAAATTTCGCTAATGCAAAATTTTGCGATTTTTTTTTTTTTTTATAAAATATCACGAATATTCGATATTTACGAATATTCGCTATATTTTATAAAAAAAAAAAATTGCGAAATGTCGCTATTGCGAAATTTATCGCGAAATTTGAAAAAGCGAATATTCGCCGCGATATTCGAGATATTCGCAAATACTCGAATATGCAATATTCGTAGCGAATATTCGCAATGCGAATATTCGTGAGCAACACTAGTTTTCATTAGCTGCTTCTCCTTCTCTCCCTCCCATGGCTTTCACCTGAAAAGTCATGCATGGGGGATCGCGGTGTTCACAGCTGTCCCTGCTACACAGATCATCCCCCGACTGTCCTCCATGTCTGCCTCCTCCAGAGCCCCCTTCCTCTTCTCTGGCCCCCTCCTCATCAGCCTCATCAGTGTCTCCCCCTCCACCCCCTCTCTCCCTTGCAGCCGATGGCTTCCCTCTCCTCTGCCGCGGGGAGAGGGGAATCTGTCAGCATGTAAACAAAGAAAATATGTAGCGCTTAACACATATATAAACCAAAAGAAAACAAAACAAAACAAAAACAAAAACAAAAACAATAGTGTAGGTTAAAACACCATAGGTGCACTTGAAGTGTCCTTTGAAATAATATAAAGTCCACAGGGGTCAATACAGTGACTTGAGTGAGAATAATCCACCACCATAGGATAAGTTGGAGAGGCTTACCAGATAAACAGTGACCACATTAGGTGTACACCTATTGGTCAACTATAGCTTAAGGTTAGATGCTGTTCTCACAAGGACTCAGAAAAGGTGAATATCAAAGGTGACCGATCGTTTTGAAAAATCAGACTTAAGGTTTTTCCTCTTCATCACAATGCATTCAGCCAGAGACATGACTCGGAAAGTCCAATGGCAAAGAAAAATAGAGCAGACATAGTATAACTCTGATAAAAAAGTTTTACTTGAATAAACAAAAAATAGTACACTCACATTTGATATGAACAATCATGGGCGAAAAACAATTTATATAGGCAGTAGGGTCAATCACTTCCCGACGCGTTTCGTCTCTTAGACATCATCATGGGGATTGTCCTACTGCATAGAGAGACCCCTTAATATATACTAAACCCCCCCAGATAATTGGCAATGAAGTAAATTGTACAGAGTGATTACTACTTGGTACTTCCGGGTGGGGGAAAGATGGCCGCCACGGCGTGCGTTCCAAGCCTCGCTTTGGCATAATGATAGCAAAAAACAGGGCATATAAAACAAACCATCACTACTAAATATTCCGGAATAAGACACATAAAATGAAGCTCACAATGATGTGAGTCGATATAAGGCCCATTCATGTAAAAGTTTGTACCGCTATGCGCTCCAAGCCTCGCCTCACACACAGCAGCACGGCAGAGGGGCGCATAGAGCGCAGGCGCGAACCAACCACCCAATCACGCGGTGCGCCGGACGCCATCCAGTCACACGGCACGTCGCGCATCACTGGTCCGTAGGACCGCGATGCGCTCCACTCCTCGTTAGCAAACGAGGAAACGGAACGTGCCGCGCGATGACGTCACGCGTCACTGGTTAGAAGACCGCGATGCGCTCCACGTCTCGTAACCAAACGAGGAAATGGAACATACTGTCGGGTCGCACGATGACGCTGCACCAACGAGAGGGAGGGAGGGTACAAAAAATCATAACATTAACCCATAGTTTCAAGGAGATAGAGGTGACAGATCTAAGAAAGGCACCACAACTCTCAGATAGATATAAATCATATAATACACCAAGAAACTAACTGCACAAGGGCATATTAAGATATAAAGTTCATGACATAAATCACATGTTATAATACAATTAAATGTACAAACATATTAAAAAATATTAAAATATTAAAAAAGAGAAGAACGTCTGGTTAGGTGATAAAGACTGAACCAAAAGTCTTAACATATATTAAATAGTTAGACTCATATACAGGATAAAATAACATTGGTATAGAACCAATGTATTACAAATCAATATATGGCTTTCACATCAAACATAAAAAAGGACTATATCAGTGAAGAACAGTCCAGTCTATATGTTTGTGGAATACCGAGCCATGCTAGGCCCTAAAGTCTAAGTCAAAATATTGAAATATTGAAATTAAAATTGAAAATATTCCCGGAAAGATGTGAGAATTATAATATGAAAAAAAAAAAAAAAAAAAACATATAATGGCTGGAAACCTAGTAGGAAAAAATGATCTTAAGACTGATTAATGAATGCATTTACGTCCCACTCGACATTCAAGCCATGTGGGACATAAGTGCGTAAAGTGTAGATCCAATAGGTTTCCAACCTAGAGACACCCCTAGTCTTGGCTCCGCCTCTCCAAGGTGCTACATATTTGTCTATAATAAGGAACTGGGTACCCTTAGGGTTGCGTGCATGACACTCCCGATAGTGACGGGGTACCGTATGTTTAGTACATCCACCTATGATTTTGGCCACATGTTCACCTACCCGTACGGAAAATGCACGTATAGTACGTCCCACATATTGTTTCCCGCACGGGCAGGTGATAAGATACACTATGTGAGTCGATGCACATGTGCAAAAGCGTTTTATAGGGTAAGTTTGTCCTGTTATGGTCGATCTAAATTCCAAGGATTTGGTTCTACCACTGGTGTTCCAGTGGCATACATTGCATTTTTTGCATGGAAAATATCCTTTCATTTCCTGAAAGAAAACAGGGCGGACAGGTGGATCGACAACATTTGGAGCAATACTATTTCTCAATGATGGAGCTCCTTTAAAGATAATTTGGGCCTTATCAGGTAGGTTAGGACCAAGAACTTTGTCAGTCTTGAGTACATCCCAGTGTTTATTAATGAGAGATTTGACATCTCTATGTTGTGTAGAGTAAGAGGTCAGAAAGGAGAACTTGAAAATCCCATTAGGTTCACGTGGGGGCTTATGGGATAACAGGGACACTCTGTCTATGGTTCCCACCTGTTGTAATTCCAGATCTATAACTGAATTATCATACCCCTTTTCAATAAACCTTTCTTTTAAAACCTGAGCCTGTACGGAATAGGACTCATAATCAGTGCAATTTCTGCGTAAACGCAAAAATTGACTGCGAGGAACCGAATCCAGCCAGGATCGGTGATGGCAACTGTCTCTAGGGATGTAGCTATTACGATCTGTTGCCTTGAAATGAGTCTGAAACTTAAACTGACGTAGTTGTAGCTCGATCTCAAGGTCAAGGAAAACAACCTTACTAGAACTCCAAGTATGAGTAAGGGAGATACCGCGCTCATTGGTATTCAAAGCCAAAAAGTACTCATTAAGTGATTCTGGTGGACCATCCCAAAGGAGGAGGATGTCGTCTATGTATCGGGCCCATAGGACCAAGGATGGATGACGTTTATTATGGACCTTCTCAAATTCGCGACTACTCATAATTATTTCTGGTTCAACCAGAAGTTCTACCTTCAAGAACGTGGTGTCGCGATGGGGGCCAAATTTGCCCCGAGTTTGGCCAATTTATTTATGGCCAAATGGGAGGAGGATGTCGTCTATTTTGAACGTCATCCATCCTTGGTCCTATGGGCCCGATACATAGACGACATCCTCCTCCTTTGGGATGGTCCACCAGAATCACTTAATGAGTACTTTTTGGCTTTGAATACCAATGAGCGCGGTATCTCCCTTACTCATACTTGGAGTTCTAGTAAGGTTGTTTTCCTTGACCTTGAGATCGAGCTACAACTACGTCAGTTTAAGTTTCAGACTCATTTCAAGGCAACAGATCGTAATAGCTACATCCCTAGAGACAGTTGCCATCACCGATCCTGGCTGGATTCGGTTCCTCGCAGTCAATTTTTGCGTTTACGCAGAAATTGCACTGATTATGAGTCCTATTCCGTACAGGCTCAGGTTTTAAAAGAAAGGTTTATTGAAAAGGGGTATGATAATTCAGTTATAGATCTGGAATTACAACAGGTGGGAACCATAGACAGAGTGTCCCTGTTATCCCATAAGCCCCCACGTGAACCTAATGGGATTTTCAAGTTCTCCTTTCTGACCTCTTACTCTACACAACATAGAGATGTCAAATCTCTCATTAATAAACACTGGGATGTACTCAAGACTGACAAAGTTCTTGGTCCTAACCTACCTGATAAGGCCCAAATTATCTTTAAAGGAGCTCCATCATTGAGAAATAGTATTGCTCCAAATGTTGTCGATCCACCTGTCCGCCCTGTTTTCTTTCAGGAAATGAAAGGATATTTTCCATGCAAAAAATGCAATGTATGCCACTGGAACACCAGTGGTAGAACCAAATCCTTGGAATTTAGATCGACCATAACAGGACAAACTTACCCTATAAAACGCTTTTGCACATGTGCATCGACTCACATAGTGTATCTTATCACCTGCCCGTGCGGGAAACAATATGTGGGACGTACTATACGTGCATTTTCCGTACGGGTAGGTGAACATGTGGCCAAAATCATAGGTGGATGTACTAAACATACGGTACCCCGTCACTATCGGGAGTGTCATGCACGCAACCCTAAGGGTACCCAGTTCCTTATTATAGACAAATATGTAGCACCTTGGAGAGGCGGAGCCAAGACTAGGGGTGTCTCTAGGTTGGAAACCTATTGGATCTACACTTTACGCACTTATGTCCCACATGGCTTGAATGTCGAGTGGGACGTAAATGCATTCATTAATCAGTCTTAAGATCATTTTTTCCTACTAGGTTTCCAGCCATTATATGTTTTTTTTTTTTTTTTTTTTCATATTATAATTCTCACATCTTTCCGGGAATATTTTCAATTTTAATTTCAATATTTCAATATTTTGACTTAGACTTTAGGGCCTAGCATGGCTCGGTATTCCACAAACATATAGACTGGACTGTTCTTCACTGATATAGTCCTTTTTTATGTTTGATGTGAAAGCCATATATTGATTTGTAATACATTGGTTCTATACCAATGTTATTTTATCCTGTATATGAGTCTAACTATTTAATATATGTTAAGACTTTTGGTTCAGTCTTTATCACCTAACCAGACGTTCTTCTCTTTTTTAATATTTTAATATTTTTTAATATGTTTGTACATTTAATTGTATTATAACATGTGATTTATGTCATGAACTTTATATCTTAATATGCCCTTGTGCAGTTAGTTTCTTGGTGTATTATATGATTTATATCTATCTGAGAGTTGTGGTGCCTTTCTTAGATCTGTCACCTCTATCTCCTTGAAACTATGGGTTAATGTTATGATTTTTTGTACCCTCCCTCCCTCTCGTTGGTGCAGCGTCATCGTGCGACCCGACAGTATGTTCCATTTCCTCGTTTGGTTACGAGACGTGGAGCGCATCGCGGTCTTCTAACCAGTGACGCGTGACGTCATCGCGCGGCACGTTCCGTTTCCTCGTTTGCTAACGAGGAGTGGAGCGCATCGCGGTCCTACGGACCAGTGATGCGCGACGTGCCGTGTGACTGGATGGCGTCCGGCGCACCGCGTGATTGGGTGGTTGGTTCGCGCCTGCGCTCTATGCGCCCCTCTGCCGTGCTGCTGTGTGTGAGGCGAGGCTTGGAGCGCATAGCGGTACAAACTTTTACATGAATGGGCCTTATATCGACTCACATCATTGTGAGCTTCATTTTATGTGTCTTATTCCGGAATATTTAGTAGTGATGGTTTGTTTTATATGCCCTGTTTTTTGCTATCATTATGCCAAAGCGAGGCTTGGAACGCACGCCGTGGCGGCCATCTTTCCCCCACCCGGAAGTACCAAGTAGTAATCACTCTGTACAATTTACTTCATTGCCAATTATCTGGGGGGGTTTAGTATATATTAAGGGGTCTCTCTATGCAGTAGGACAATCCCCATGATGATGTCTAAGAGACGAAACGCGTCGGGAAGTGATTGACCCTACTGCCTATATAAATTGTTTTTCGCCCATGATTGTTCATATCAAATGTGAGTGTACTATTTTTTGTTTATTCAAGTAAAACTTTTTTATCAGAGTTATACTATGTCTGCTCTATTTTTCTTTGCCATTGGACTTTCCGAGTCATGTCTCTGGCTGAATGCATTGTGATGAAGAGGAAAAACCTTAAGTCTGATTTTTCAAAACGATCGGTCACCTTTGATATTCACCTTTTCTGAGTCCTTGTGAGAACAGCATCTAACCTTAAGCTATAGTTGACCAATAGGTGTACACCTAATGTGGTCACTGTTTATCTGGTAAGCCTCTCCAACTTATCCTATGGTGGTGGATTATTCTCACTCAAGTCACTGTATTGACCCCTGTGGACTTTATATTATTTCAAAGGACACTTCAAGTGCACCTATGGTGTTTTAACCTACACTATTGTTTTTGTTTTTGTTTTTGTTTTGTTTTGTTTTCTTTTGGTTTATATATGTGTTAAGCGCTACATATTTTCTTTGTTTATATTGTGTTTTGCTAAATTGATCACTTAGTTATGTTGGCTGCTTTAGTGTTTTAGTAGCGCGGTGAGTGTACATACTCAGGTATTTACCAATTTTTTCTAATCTGTCAGCATGGCTGTTTCTGAATGGGACACAGAGCGTTCGTTACCGAGCGCTGTGCGTCCTGTGAAAACTGAGCAGAGTAACCTGTGTGTTACTCTGCTTCAATTTATGAATGGAGGGGAGACACTGTCCTCTGTCCCTTTCTCTGTCTCAAATGGGAGATGTCAGGGGTCTCTGTTTAGACCCCTGACATGTCACCAACACCCCCAACAGGGCTGATAAAAAAAAAAAATCCAAAATTATGTAAAAAAAAAAAAACACTGACCACTACCCCACTGACACTGTCCACTGACACTGTCCACTGACACCGTCCACTGACACCATCTACTGCCCCACTGACACCGTCCACTGACACCTTCCACTACCCCACTGACCACTACCCCACTGACCACTACCCCACTGACACCGTCCACTGACACCTTCCACTACCCCACTAACCACTACCCCACTGACACCGACCACTACCCCACTGACACCGTCGACTGACACCGTCCACTACCCCACTGACCACTACACCACTGACCACTACCCCACTGACACCGTCCCACTACCCCACTGACACCGTCCACTACCCCACTGACACCGTCCACTACCCCACTGACACCGACCACTACCCCACTGACACTAACCCACTGACACCGACCACTACCCCACTGACACTGACACTGTCCACTACCCCACTGATACGGACACCGTCCACTGACACCGTCCACTACCCCACTGACACGTCCATTTCCCCACTGACACTGACCACTACCCCACTGACACCATCCACTACCCCACTGACACCGACCACTGACACCGACCACTACCCCACTGACACCGACCACTACCCCACTGACACCGTCCACTACCCCACTGACACCAACCACTGCCCCATGCCCCCACCCCCTTTCCCAAAAGCACTGTAAAAAAATATATTTAAAAAATAAAACCCCACCCTCCCATATCCCAGATCACACTGCGAACTGACAGTTAGGACATGAATCGGATCGCATAGGTGTGAACATCTATGCGATTCTGGTGTGGACCAAAAAAAGGGTCCTGTGCGAGTTTGCTCCAAATGAGATGCAATTTCAGCCATACAGTTTGTATGGCTTAAATCGCATTGCACAGACATCGCACGTGATCTGAACAGCAGTGCAGTGCGAATCACTTGCGATCTCGTACAGCGCATTAATGTGAACCAGCCCTAAGTTCACTCAGCCTGGGTGTAAGTATAAAAAGTGAGAAATCCACCCCTCCCCCACACAACACATGTTGGAAATATAGGAATTTTGCATATGTGATCAGGTGACCTCAGACACGCACACACTTCAATATAACAATAAGAAGATCCATGGGCGTGCGCAGGGGGTGTGCCGGGTGAGCCTGGGCACACCCTAACCTCCTGACATGCTTGTCTTTTTTTTTTTACAAGAGAACCCTGACATACTTGTCTACACCTGGATGAGAGGGGCAACGGGCGGCATATAAAACAACCGATGCTCTGTATTTTCCACCCTACAGCCGTTAAATGCCTTTGGGAGGAAGAGGAGCGAGCATTTAGGGGCTGCATGGAGGAAAATGCAGAGCATCGCGGTTGTACTATATGCTGTCCGCTGCCCCTCTCATCCAGCCTGGTGTACTAGCACTGCTGGCTCCGCCTCCCTGCTCCTCCTTACTACTTCGTTCTAAGTACAGTAACTGCTGCAGGACCGCCCACCCAGCTTCTCCACGGCTCCGTCCATTGAATTTAGAGCAGCAGACAGGTGGGGGCATGGTGTCCGGGGGACTGGAAGAGACAGCTAATCCAGTAGTAAGAGCGGAGGAGGTCTCAACTGTGTGAGGAGACACGTGAAGCCTGGAGGGAGCCGGAGACACAACAAGCATGGAGTCCACACTGAGAACAAGTGAGTGCCACCAATCCCATCCATCCCCCCCACCCAGCACTGCCACTCATCCTATCCCCCCTCCCAGCACTGCCACTCATCCTATCCCCCCCACCCAGCACTGCCACTCATCCTATCCCCCACACCCAGCACTGGCCCTCATCCTATCCCCCCACCCAGCACTGCCACTCATCCTATCCCCCCACCCAGCACTGCCCCTCATCCTATCCCCCCACCCAGCACTGCCCCTCAACCTATCCCCCCCACCCAGCACTGCCACTCATCCTATCCCCCCCACCCAGCACTGCCACTCATCCTATCCCCCCCAGCCAGCACTGCCACTCATCCTATCCCACCCCCTACCCAGCACTGCCCCTCATCCTATCCCCCCACCCAGCACTGCCATTCATCCTATCCCCCCCACCCAACACTGCCACTCATCCTATCCCCCCCACCCAGCACTGCCCCCCATCCTATCACTCCCACCCAGCACTGCCCCTCATCCTATCCCCCCACCCAGGACTGCCCCTCATCCTATTCCCCCCACCCACCACTGCCACTCATCCTATCCCCTCACACAGCACTGCCCCTCATCCTATCCCCCCACCCAGCACTGCCCCTCATCCTATTCCTCCCACCCAGCATTGCCCCTCATCCTATTCCCCCCACCCAACACTGCCCCTCATCCTATCCCCCCACCCAGCACTGCCACTCATCCTATCCCCCCACACAGCACTTCCCCTCATCCTATCCCCCCCACCCAGCACTGACACTCATCCTATCCCCCCCACCCAGGACTGCCCCTCATCCTATCCCCCCACCCAGCACTGCCCCTCATCCTATCCCCCCCACCCAGCACTGCCACTCATCCTATCCCCCCCACCCAGCACTACCACTCATCCTATCCCCCCACACAGCACTTCCCCTCATCCTATCCCCCCCACCCAGCACTGCCCCTCATCCTATCCCCCCCACCCAGGACTGCCCCTCATCCTATCCCCCCACCCAGCACTGCCCCTCATCCTATCCCCCCCACCCAGGACTGCCCCTCATCCTATCCCCCCACCCAGGACTGCCCCTCATCCTATCCCCCCCACCCAGCACTGCCACTCATCCTATCTCCCCCACCCAGCACTGCCCCTCATCCTATCTCCCCCACCCAGCACTGCCACTCATCCTATCCCCCTCATCCAGCACTGCCCCTCATCCTATCCCCCCACCCAGCACTGCCACTCATCCTATCCCCCCACCCAGCACTGCCCCTCATCCTATTCCCCCACCCAGCACTGCCACTCATCCTATCCCCCCCACCCAGCACTGCCCCTCATCCTATCCCCCCCACCCAGCACTGCCCCTCATCCTATCCCCCACCCAGCAATGCCACTCATCCTATCCCCCCACCCAGCACTGCCACTCATCCTATCCCCCCCCCACCCAGCACTGCCACTCATCCTATCCCCCCCACCCAGCACTGCCACTCATCCTATCCCCCCCACCCAGCACTGTCCCTCATCCTATCCCCCCACCCAGTACTGCCACTCATCCTATCCCCCCCACCCAGTACTGCCACTCATCCTATCCCCCCCCCCCACCCAGCACTGCCACCCATCCTATCTCCCCCCAGCATTGCTACTGATCCCCCCTCCACTGCCACTCACCCACCCATTACTGCCACACATCCCCCACCGCCACCGATCCCATCAACCCCCAGCACTGCCAATGATCCCCCCCCCACCTTGCCACTCATCCCATTTCCCCAGTACTGCCACTGATTCCATTACCCCACCACAACCATCATCAACACCACTGATCCTATCAACTTTCCAACACTGCCACTGATCCCACCCCCCCCAGCACTGCCACTAATCTCATCAATCCCCTAGCACTGCCCCCCCCCCCACCACTGTCACTCATCCCACTTCAGTACTGCCACTGATTCCATTACCCCCCACTACAACTGCCACTGATCCTATCAACCCCCTAGCACTGGCACTGATCACATCCCCTCTCCAGCACTGCCACTGATCACCCCCCCCCCTCCAGTACTGCCACTGATTCCATGCCCTCCAGCACTTCCACTCATTCCATCCCCCTTCCCCCACCACTACTGCCAACTGATCCCATCTCCACCTCTCTCACCCCCACTTTCTCCCTCTGACCAGCTCAGCCATAAGAAGTAAAATGTATTGGAATATTAAAAAAATTGTTTAAACACATTTCAAAATGTTGGTTTACATTTATTTAATAGAGTGTGTGTCTGTGGATATATATATATATATATATATATATATATATATATATATATATATATACCCACACACGTGTGTGTTTGAGGTTTGGGGTGCACACCCTAATCCAATAGGCTGCGCACGCCTATGAGAAGATCACTCAAGCTTGGACTATCTCCCCTAATCACTTGTCTATGTATATTCTGATGGTTGTTCACTGGAGCATTTCATCATGACATTGAACTCTGCCTCAACTCATGTTTTGTAAATATTTAATCAAAACACAGGACAAGCAGACAATTCTGGCATATTAGGGAGATGAGAGGGGAATGGGGGGGGGGGGGGGGTGATTTGTACACTGTTTACAGAAACTGTGAATGACTGCAGGCTAGTGCACGAGATATGTAAATATCCTGTCACTCAAAGCATGGAGGCGGAACAGACTTTACTTTTTATAGGGAAGTCTGTTTTATTCCACTGAACAATAAAAAGAGGATTGCTCAGCTCTGGATTAACTCTGTGTGGCAAGAATGGGCACAGATGATAGGAAATCTTATTCTCTACATTGTGACATCAAACATAAAAAATACATTTGACCCTTGTAAAACTGTAGTAAAATCCTCTTTTTCACGTGTACCTAAAAGTAAGTCTATAATAAGGCTTACCTGTAAGTACAGTTAATATCTCCTAAACATTAGGGATGGGCAAACAGTTCGGCCCGGGCATAATGCCGCGTACACACGGTCGTTTTTTGCGATGAAAAAAAACGACGTTTTTTAAAACGTCATTTAAATTGATCGTGTGTGGGCAAAATGTTGTTTTTTGTCTTCAAAAAAACGACCAAAAAAAATTTCCAACATGCTTGAATTTTTTGTGTCGTTTTTCAAAACGTCGTTTTTTGTTTCACAAAAAGTCACCGTGTGTAGCAAAAACGTCGTTCAAAACGACGTTTTTCAACCCGCGCATGCCCAGAAGCTAGTTATGAAGTGAGCTTCAATGGAAAAGAGTGGTGAACGTAACCTCGCTTTTTGTGAAAAAACGATGGTGTGTATGCAAAATTGTCTTTGAAAAGTGACGTTTCAAAAACGTCGTTTTTTACTTCACAGAAAACGTCGTTTTTTTTCATCGCAAAAAACGACCGTGTGTACGCGGCATAAGTCCTGGCGAACACCGAACAATATGCTGAGTTCGGGGAAAATTCGAAAGTCGCGGAACCCTGTTAAAGTCTATGGGACACGAACATTAAAAATCAAAAGTGATAATATTAAAGGCTTATATGCAAGTTATTGTCATAAAAAGTGTTTGGGGACCTGGGTCCTGCCCCAGGGGAAATATATCAATGCAAAAAAAGGAGCAGTGATTTTAATAATGCTTAAAGTGAAACAATAAAAGTGAGATATTCCTTAAAATGTTGTGCTTGGGGGTGTCTATAGTATGCCTGTAAAGTAGTGCATTTTTTGTTTAGAATAGTCCCTGCACAAAATTACATTTCTAAAGGAAAAAAGTAATTTAAAACTACTTGCGGCTATAATGAATTGTCGGGTCCTGGCAATACAGATAAAAGTCATTAAAAAAAATGGCATGGGTTCCCCCCAGTCCATTACCAGGTCTGGTATGAATATTAAGGGGGAACCCCAAACCAAATAAAAAAAATGAGTGGGGGTCCCTCCAAATTCCATACCATGTATTTTCCTGAGGCCTGCCAGGTTGCGGGCTTGGATAAAGGTCTGGTATGGATTTTTGGGGGGAACCCAACGCCATTTCTTTTATTATGGCACAGGGTTCCCCTTAAAATCCATATGGATATGGATATGGATTTTGAGGGGGACCCCTACGCCATTAAAAAAAAATTGGCACAGGGTTTCCTCCCTTAATATCCATCCTAGACCTGAAGGGCCTGATATGCATTTTTTTTAATTTTGGTTAGGGGTTCCCCCTTAATATTCATACCAGGCCCAAACAGCCTGGTAATGGACTGGGGGGGAACCCATTCCATTTTTTCAATGACTTTTATCTGTATTGCTGGGACCCAACAATTCATTATAGTAGTTAAAAAAAAAGTCCTTTAGAAATGTCATTTTGTGCAGGGACTGTTCTAAACAAGGGAAACACACCACTTTTTCAAGCATACTATAGACACCCCCAGGTATGACATTAAACCACTTGACTACTGGGCACTTAAACCCACTTAATGACCAGACCAATTTTCAGCTTTCGGTGCTCTCACATTTTGAATGACAATAACTCAGTCATACAACACTGTAACCAAATTAAATTGTTGTCCTTTTTTCCCACAAATAGAGCTTTCTTTTGGTGGTATTTTATCACCTCTGTGGTTTTTATTTTTTTCGCTATAAATGAAAAAAGAACGAAAATTTGGTAAAAAAATGAATTTTTCTTCATTTCTATTATAACATTTTGCAAAAAAGTAATTTTTCTTCATAAACTTGGCCTAAAATGTATACTGCTACATATCTTTGGTAACAAAACAAAAACAAATTAGATATTATTTAGTCTGGGTGAAAGTTGTAGGGTCTAAAAGCTATGGTACCAATTACTGAAAATTGATCAATTTGATCACATCTGATGTACTGACAGCCTCTTTTTCATTTCTTGAGACCCTAACATGCCAGAAAAGTACAAATACCCCCCAAATGACCCCTTTTTGGAAAGAAGACATTCCAAGGTATTTAGAAAGAGGCATTGTGAGTTTTTTGAAGTTGTCATTTATTCCCACAATTCTTTGCAAAATCAAGTTTTTTTTCATTTTTATTTTCTTTCCACAAAATTTTCATATTAGCAGGTTATTTCTCACACACAGCACATGCATACCACAAATAACACCCCAAAACACATTCTGCTATTCCTCCCGAGTATGGCGATACCACATGTGTGAGACTTTTACACAGCGTGGCCACATACAGAGGCCCAACATGCAGGGAACGCCATCAGGCGTTCTGGAGCACCCAGACCAATTCTGACATTTCTCTCCTACATGTAAAAATTATAATTTATTTGCTAGAAAATTACATAGAACCCCAAAACATTATATATGCTTTTTTAGCAAAGACCCTAGAGAATACAATGGCAATTGTTGCAACTTTTTATCGCGCATGGTATTTGCACAGCAATTTTTCAAACACATTTTTTTTGGAAATAAAATTGTTTTGTGCTTTTAAAAAAAAAAAAAAAATTTAGCCCAATGTTTTTGCATAATATGAAAGATGAAGTTACGCCGAGTAAATAGATACCCAACATGTCACCCTTCAATATTGCACACACTCGTGGAATGGCGCCAAACTTTGCGACTTAAAAATCCCCATAGGTGACGCTTTAAATATTTTTACTGGTTACATCATTTTAGTTGGAGAGGAGGTCTAGAGCCAAAATGATTGCTCTCGCTAAAACGTTCGCAGCGATACCTCACATGTGTGAGAACATTTTTATGTGGAAAAGAAATGGACTTTGTAGGCACGAGTTGTAGAAAAGTGAAAAAATAAATTTAATTTATATAAAAATACATAAATAACTCCAGTACATCAATACCACACATATTGATGTGTCCTGTATATTAAAAACAACAAACTGTAGTTGTACAGTGATTACAGTGTCAAGAAAGAAAACATAACATTACATTTCTACTATAATAACCAATACAGAGCAGATAAGGGGTTAGTCCAACCCAGAGGAAACTGCTTAATGTATCGCTGAGTAGTTTCTATTCAGATCTTGACATTCATACGATTTCCCTTGGAATTGCTCTACATGTTTCGTGGTTTTACCCACTTCATCGGGAGCATGGAGAAATAAACTGCACAAATAAAACAAAAATTACAGTAAACAAACAAAGTAAACAAACATCATATAGCTCATCATATACCCATCAACAGATGGGTGAAACAATGTGCTAGTAGACTCACCAAAAAACATTTATGGCATATAGAAACCAGGGGAGATAAGTTGCGGTTACCCAATAAGGATCACCAAGGCCGTTGGTATCCCCTGATGGGGGAGCAGCGTTGTTGTTAGGATGAACAGAGATAGGTAGTATGAGCACCCTGGTCACTCCGAGATGAAGCCTACCCCCACCCGAAGGGGGTGCTATTAAACCTATACAACAATTAGGAGATGGTTTGATATAATTTGCGAGTAATTTAACATATATTAGCAAAGAATGAGAGCCTGTATAGGTATTATAGTATATACAGTATATCTGAATATGTATTGGCACAGTGTTACGGCCAGGGCTGAGTATAGATTTGGAGTACTGTAATATATAACAGGTTCCAATGTTATACAATAAGCTGTGGATTTGTAATTATATAACTAAATTAATAGTGTTAGTGTAACAAATTACTATTAAAGCTTAATGTATGTATATGTGTGGTATTGATGTACTGGAGTTATTTATGTATTTTTATATAAATGAAATTTATTTTTTCACTTTTCTACAACTCGTGCCTACAAAGTCCATTTCTTTTCCACATAAAATTTTTCTAATGCAGTAGGACGTGGCACTTATAATACTAAGGGTGCTGATTGTCACCCAGGGGCACAACAATCACTCTATAAAAATACCTCACATGTGTGGTTTGAACACCGTTTTCATATGTGGGCGGGACTTACGTGCACGTTCGCTTCTGTATACGAGCACGCGGGAACAGGGGCGCTTTAATTTTTTTTTATTTTTTTTATTGTTCATTTTATTTTATTTATTTTAGTTTGACCAGTTTTTCCCCAAAAATAAATGTTTTGATTACTTTTATTCCTATTACAAGGAATGTAAACATCCCTTGTAATAGGAATATGGCATGACAGGTCCTCTTTACAGTGAGATATGGGGTCAATAAGACCCCACATCTCACCTCTAGGCTGGGAAGCCTGAAAAAAAACGACCGCAGAGTATTGCACAGGGAGTATTGCACAGGGAGTATTGCGCAGGGAGTATTGCGCAGGGAGTATTGCAGAGTATTGTTCAGAGTATTGCGCAGGGGTACTGCAGAGTATTGTTCAGAGTATTGCGCAGGGGGTACTGCAGAGTATTGTTCAGAGTATTGCGCAGGGGTACTGCAGAGTATTGTTCAGAGTATTGCGCAGGGGGTACTGCAGAGTATTGTTCAGAGTATTGTGCAGGGGGTACTGCAGAGTATTGTTCAGAGTATTGTGTGGGGGTACTGCAGAGTATTGTGCGGGGGTACTGCAGAGTATTGCGCTGGGGTACTGCAGAGTATTGTGCGGGGGTACTGCAGAGTATTGCGTTGGGGTACTGCAGAGTATTGCACCGGGGTACTGCAGAGTATTGCGCGGGGGTACTGCTGAGTTTTGCGCGGGGGTACTGCTGAGTATTGCGCGGGGGTACTGCTGAGTATTGCGCCGGGGTACTGCTGAGTATTGCGCGGGGTACTGCTGAGTATTGCTGAGGGTACTGCTGAGTATTGCGCAGGGGGTTGCAGGGATGGATGAGCAGGGATGGATGGATCTGTGACTGCAATAGTCACAGATCCATCCACAGCGCTGCCGCCATCCGCGCTTCCCCTCTCACACTGTACCGATCGGTACAGAGAGAGGAGGGAGGAATCAGCGTCATCAAATTACGCCGGTCTGTTTACATGTGATCGCGCCGTCACTTGATGGCGCGATCACGTGGTAAACCGCCGCTATCAGCGGCGATTTACCGTGATCCGTGACCCGCCGGACCCGCCGGAGCGCGACTCTGGAATCACGTTATATAACGTGATCCCAGAGTTAAGCAACCACCTTGCCACCAGGTGGTTGCTAACTGGTTAAAGGAATATTTCACTTTTTTTATGTAGAAAAGTTTTATTCACAGTAATGTCAAAATAGAACTTTTTACATCAGGACAAACCACACCACAAGTCCCAAATGATTGTTCACGCTTGAATGTTGCTCTTTGCAGTGTATGCTGTGTAGTACACCAATATGCCAAGGACTGCAGCAAGTACCTCTGTAGACATCCATGGACCATCCATGCACCCCTGTGATCAACATTAACTGAAAAGAGAGGCTTGATGATGGAAACATCTTCATTATTTCTCTAAACCTTTCTCAACAGACTGTAGGACTCTTCATCAAAAAACTTTACTTCATAGACTCCAGAGTGAGCATTGTTGTGTTCCAGGCTCCATGATATCTGATATTTGCCATTGTCTTGGCCTCTGGTAACTGGGAACTGCTTTGTGTTTACGTCTACATAAAATGCAACATTATGTGCCCCATTTGAGCAAGTCAGAGGGATCTCTACAATGAAAACCATTTCAGACCATATAACTGCATCAGTGGTGGTATAGTAGGAAGCTCCAGTAGGAATATTTTACTGGACCCGGACCAAAATGCAGCTAATGGACCTTGCCCCTTTTTGCGATTCGGCACTGTCGCTTTAAGTGACAATTGCGCGGTCGTGCGACGTGCCTCCCAAACAAAGTTGGCGTCCTTTTTTCCCCACAAATAGAGCTTTCTTTTGGTGGTATTTGATCACCAAACAAAAATATAAAACAAAAATATAAAAAAAAATAGAGCGACAATTTTGAAAAAAAAAACAATATTTTTAACTTTTTGCTATAATAAATATCCCCCAAAAATATATAAATAAAGTTTAGGCCGATACGTATTCTTCTACCAATTTTTGGTAAAAAAAATCTCAATAAGCGTTTATCGGTTTGTTTGTGCAAAATTTGTAGCGTTTACAAAATAGAGAATAGTTTTATTGCATTTTTTTTACCACTAATGGCGGCGATCAGCGATTTTATTTTCATGACTGTGACATTATGGCGGACACTTCGGACAATTTTGACACATTTTTGGGACCATTGTCATTTTCACAGCAAAAAATGCATTTAAAATGCATTGTTTACTGTGGAAATGACAGTTGCAGTTTGTAACCACAGGGGGCGCTGATGGGGATATGTGTGACCTGAAGTGTGTTTACAACTGTAGGGGGTGTGGCTGTAGGTGTGATGTCATCAATTGTGTCCCCCTATAAAAGGGATGACACGATCGATGCCGCCACAGTGAAGAAAGGGGAAGCCGTGTTTACACACGGCTCTCCCCATTCTTCAGCTCCGAGGACCGATCGTCGTACTCCAGCGGCGATCAGGTCCGCGAGTCCCGCGGTCCCGGGGCCAGAGCTTCGGACCGGGTCACGGGAGCATGCCACGGATGCGCACCTGTGACTCACGGCTGGGTACTAGCACAGCACGTACCTGTACGTGCATGTGCCCAGCCGTGCCATTCTGCCGACGTATATGTGCAGGAGGCGGTCCTTAAGTGGTTAAGCATTATTAAAATAACTGCTCCTGAAAAAAAACTTCAGTTTTTAAAACTTTTTTTTTGCATTGATACATGTCCCCTGGGGCAGGACCCAGGTCCCCAAAACACTTTTCACGACAATTACTTGCATATACGCCTTTAAAATTAGCAATTTAGTCAGGACCCGACAATTCATTACAGCCGTAATCAGTTTTAAATTACTGTTTTCCTTTAGAAATTTCATTTTATTGCACAGGGAAAATGTGCCACTTTACAGGCATACTATAGACACCTCCCAGGTACGAAATTTATAGGAAATTACTTCTGCGCTACTAAATAAGTTAATCCTCATGCGAATAGTTGCCGCTTAACACAGATTGTGTTCCCACAAAGATAAATACCAAAATTAAAACAGTGAAGCACAACCACACCCAGCTGAGCAGCAGAGTGTATTAATGAGTCAATTAGGTGGAAATTTTCAAAATTGAAAACAATCAAAATAATCTAGCCATATGCAAAGAAAATGTCCACTCAGATGAAGACCCACCATAGGGTCTAATGGCACCTTCCCCTCTGGGGAATAAACCCAGTAATCTGTTGTTCCTCTATCCTCATAAGAACTCCCAATCACTGTACCCAAATAAAACTGATGTCCTTTATTTCCCATAAATAGAACTTTCTTTTGGTAGTATTTGATCACCTCTGTGGTTTTTGTTTTTTGCGCTATAAACAAAAAAAAAATGAAAATTTGTGAAAAAAAATATTTTGTACTTTCTTCTATAAAACATACCCATAGACATACAACACATAGAAATCAAATGTCTTCATCAATTTAGATCAATATGAATTCTGCTACATATTTTTGGTATAAAAAATCCCAGTGAGCATATATTGATTAATTTGTGTCTACAAACTATGGGATATTTCTATGTCATTTAAAAAATATATATATACATTTTTTACTAGTAATGGCAGGGATGAGCAATTTTAAGCTTAACTGCGACATTGCAGTGAACAGTGCTAAAAATATGGACTGTTACTGTACTAATGACACTGGCAGTGAAGGGGTTACCATCAGGGGCAATCAAGGGCTAAGTGTGTCCCTAATGGGTGCATTCTGACTGTGTAGGGGGTGCTTTGACTGAAGGAAAACAAAGATCCATGTTTCACAAGATCTCCATTTTCCCCTCTGGAAGAACGACAATCTGCCTTGTTTACTTAGACAGACCGCTGTTCTGCCCCTCCTCAGAAAGATCGGTGGGTCCCGGTGGATATCGTGTCTGCCAGATCCACTGATTGGCTCCCGCTGTGTCCATTCACAGTGGGAGTGGAGCTCTGGCGCCACGCATGCCCCAGAGCCGAAGAATAAAATCACAAACAGGTATATGATTTTGCTCTCAAGGGCTGCCCTGCCGCAGTATATGTACGTGGGGTGGTCCTTAAGTGGTTAACAAGGTGCTCCACAGATCCTGGCCCCCACTATGTGAATGGGGTACATTGCTCCCCCTATTCATTTACCAACAAAAACTGTAAAAAATAAATAAAAACACTACAACTTTATTAAAAAAAAAAAAAAACAATGTCCCCCGATGAAGATCCATTATCAGTCACGATGCCCACTGCACCACCGAACCTGAAAAAAAAACGCTCCGCACTTGTCCAAGGCAGACCACTAAATGCCTCCTCTGCCCTCTGACAGTTATTAAACAGGTAAGGGGCAGGGCCACCTTGTGATGTCACCTGGTGGCACTGCCCCCTCAAGACATCACCTACCTAGCATGGTCCACGTGGTCCACATGGTCCACACAGAACACACACACTCAGAGCATACAGATACAGGGCCAGAGCTTAGACTTTTGTCTGCACAGGTGAAGGTGCTTTTGGTACCCCCCACCATCCTCCCGCCATCTGCTCATTATGTGATGAGGCGCAGTGTGCATTTAAAATTGTATTCACACTGCCTCTGAATGGCACATGCAATGGGGGGGGGGGTATTTAATCCCCATATCCCCTCACTGTCTACAGTCGTGCTAGTATCTTCATGGTGTGCCAGTAATAAAACAGGGTGCAGTGTGAAGGACATCACACAGCATTGAAAACTTGAGCTTGAGTATTTTAGACATTTGAAGCCCCAGCAGGGCTGCTGTTCAAAAATCACAGTGTCCTGTACAGCCTTTCTGGCAGCACCCTGAGTTTCATTCAGATTTTGTTTAAATATTTTTTGGGCATTCGTTATGATCACAATTCCTATAGTTGAGAATTTGTAAATTCAAAGATTCATAAATTTGAAAATCCATAATTATGAAAATTTGTAAATTTGTAAATCCAAAAATCTGAAAATAAGAAAGAAAATTCTAAATAATACTAATAATGCTAATCAGAAAGTGTGAGTATTGCCTCAGTTAAATTAGAGAAAATAATTAGGATGTGCCAGCATCCCGGTTAATGTGGAGACATTTTAGACTCCATTGATAGAATGCACAAAGGCTGCTTGTGGCCGGTTAGCATTAATCATGGGTCTGGTGTTTGGAAAAATGGGATTTTCAAGGCACTGGTAGACACCAAAATAGTATATAAAAATTACATTTATTAACAAAGAACAATTAACAATGTAAAAACATTCAAACATTTAGGGACAAACCCCACAGATCAATCTAAGATAGCAAAAAATCATCTGTGTCTCAATGAGTGGAGCCAATTGACCTCGACCGGTTTTGCGGTGAGAACCGCTTCTTCAGGAGGGTCTAAAAAATATTTGTGAAATATATAGTAAACATCAAAGCAAGAAAGTACAAATTAAGTCAATAATTGGTAGAAAATGAGCAGTGTATTCAATCAGGGCGAAGCAAAGAGGAATATTGCTCACCTGGGTTGGTCAACACAATCAGGTGCTGCGTCTGGCAGTTCACCGGTAGCGCATGAAGGGGGATTAAGAGGACAAGCTCTGATACAATAAGTTGAAAAAAGATATGTGTAAATATGTGTGAAATTAATCATTGAATTGGGACACCATGGTGATAGAAAGAAATTGTAGACATGTGAGGGAGGGAATATGGGGGGGGTGTGGGATAGGGATTGGAGATGGGTGTGGAGTGAGGACAGGGGAAGGAAGAGAAATGTAAAGAAGGAAGGGGATGGGAAAAGGGGAAGAAAGGGGAGAGGGGAAGAAGAGTGGGAAAGAAAGGGAGGGGGAGGGGAAAAGACCAGGGAAGAGAGAAAATTTATGAATTGGGAGGGATGTATGAGGAGGGGGGGGGGAAGTGAAACACCAGACCCATGATTAATGCTAACCGGCCACAAGCAGCCTTTGTGCATTCTATCAATGGAGTCTAAAATTTCTCCACTAATAATGCTAACTTATAATAACAAACTATTATATTATAGGTATTGGAATTTCCTTCAAATTTGGCTGTAAGTGAAGTTACGAATTATCCAAAATAATGAATGCCCCATCTAAACAAATGGAACTGAACTAATTAAGAATAATAATAAAATATTTTTATTATTATTACTATTATTATTATTAACCACTTCATTACTGGGCACATAAACCCCCTTCGTTCCCAGGCGAAATTTCAGCTTCCGGCACTGCGTCGCTTTAACTGACATTTGCGCGGTCCTGCGACGTGGCTCCCAAACAAAATTGGTGTCCTTTTTTCCCCACAAATAGAGCTTTATTTTGGTGGTATTTGATCACCTCTGCGGTTTTTATTTTTTGCGCTATAAACAAAAAAAGAGCGACAATTTAAAAAATATATATATATTTTTTACTTGTTGCTATAATAAATATCCCATTTTTTTTTAAAAAAAAACTTTTTTTTTTCACTGTTAAGGCCGATACATATTTTTCGACGTATTTTTGAAAAAAAAAAATTAAAAATCGCAATAAGCGACTGGTTTGCGCAAAAGTTTTAGCGCCTACAAAATGGGGAACAGAATTATGATTTTTTTTATTATTATTTTTTTACTAGTAATGGCGGCGATCTGCGATTTTTATTGCGACTGCGATATTGCGGCGGACATATCGGACACTTTTGACACAAATCTGGGACCATTCACATTTATACAGCGATCAGTGATATAAAAATGCACTAATTACTGTATGAATGTGACTGGCAGGGAAGGGGTTAACACTAAGGGGTGAGGAAGGGGTTAAATGTATTGCCTGGGTGTGTTCTAACTGTGTGTGGGGAGGGGGGTGACTGGGGGAGGTGACCGATCTGTGTCCCTATGTAAAGAGACACAGATCGTTCTCCTCTCCGCTGACAGCACGTGGAGCTCTGTGTTTACACACAGAGCTCCACGTCCCTGCTGACATCTGTTCGGTTTCCCGCCGATCGCATGTACCCAACGGACATCGCAGCCGCCAGGTACATGCATCGGATCCCCGGCGATGCGGCGGGACAGTGTTTACCCGCTGCGCGCCACCCAGTGGCGCTCGCGGGTAATGCACACAAATCACGTCCAAAGACGTCAAGTTGGCGCCTCAGATCCGCGCTGCTGACGTATTCTGTCAATAGCGCGGGTCTGAAGTGGTTAATATTTTGTATTATTATTAATTAGTTATGTTCCATTCGTTTAGATACCACATTCGTTATTTTGGATAATTTGTAACTTCAGATGAATTCCTATGAATTATGAAATCACTAACAGCCACATTTGAAAGGAAATTCCAATACCTATAAATTAATAGTTATGTATTATTTCAGATTTTCGATTTTTCGGATAGTTGAAAACCTGCATTCTTACTACATCCCGCACTCCTCCACAGTAAGGATACGCTGAGAAGGGGCAAGCAGACATCTTGTTACACCCACTGGAGTTTTGCATGTTACACTTATTTGTAACAGTTAACTGAGTTCATATACTGAAATACAGTACTTGGAACTCTGTGTGAATGTTTAGATGTTGAATTTTAAAAGCAGCAAACTTCTGTCCAATTAGCAAACCTGTGAGATCAGCAGGCTTGCCACTGCTTTTAAAATTCAACATCTAAACAGTCTGTCGGAGTTCTAAGGACTGTATTTCACTATATAAACTCAGTTTACTTAAAAATAAGTGTATAATGCAAAACTCCAGTTGGTTTAACAACATGTCCGCTTGCCGCCTTCTCAATGTATCCTTACTGTGGGGGTGTGCAGGGGGTGTATCAAGATGGCGTCACTTCTGACGGGTTGCCTAATCTGATGAAACACCATATCGCAAAAAATGGTCTGGTTATTAAGGGGGTAAAACCTTCCGGAGTTTGAGTGGTTAATCAAAAGTTGTCAGTGTCAACAAGCTGTGCCACTGAGTATCAAATCCACAGCCATCTACCAGAAGACCAACCCCACTTTAAAATAAATAAATAAATAGAGAAATAGAGTTCTTTTTTAATCACTTAAGCCCCGGACCAATATGCTGCTAAATGCCCAGAGGTGTTTTTGCAATTTGGCACTGCGCTGTTTTAACTGGTAATTGCGTGGTCATGCAATGTTGTACCGAAACGAAATTTGCGTCCTTTTCTTCCCACAAATAGAGCTTTCTTTTGATGGTCTTTGATTGCCTCTGCGATATTTATTCTTTGCGATATAAACGGAAAAATACCGTAAATTTTGAAAAAAATATATTTCTCATATAACAAAAAGTAAAAAATATCGAAATAAACAAAATTTTAGTCAAACATTTAGGCCAAAATGTATTCAGCCACATGTCTTTAGTAAAAAAAAAAATCGCAATAAGCGTATATTTATTGGTTTTCGCAAAAGTTATAGGGCCAGATTCAGAGAACCATTACGCCTGTCTAACTGGTGTTAGACAGGAGTACTTTCAAATTACACGCGCCGTATCACTAGTTTGAATCCTCAAACCATGATACGGCGGCGTTGGGCTTCGATCTGATAGGCTTACGTCTTCGTACGCCTTCGGATCTACGCTGCAATCTTTTTGCGGCCGCTGGGTGGAGTTTGCGTCGTTTTCAGCGTCGGGGTATGCAAATGAGCTTTTTCCGGCGATCCAAGAAGTTACGAGCGTCGTTCGCAATCGCGTACGTCATTTTTTCGCTACGTAAAGTTAAACCAGCTATTAGCTGGTCTAACGTTACGCGGCCCATGTTAAGTATGGCCGTCGTTCCCGCGTCGACTTTCAAATTTATTTTTATTTTTTGCGTAAGTCGTCCGGGAATAGGAATGTCCGTAAACGACGCTACTCAAAAAAAAATGACGTAACGACGTGATTTCGCGCAATGCACGGCAGGAAATTTCTGAACGGAGCATGCGCAGTTCGATCGCCGCGGGAACGCGCCTAATTTAAATGCTTCACGCCCCCTAATCGCGTAGTTTGATTCCGCCGGGAGAAATACACTACGCCGCCGTACCTTACGGGCCAAAATCTCTCTGAATTCCTCGTAGAGCCAGGTAAAGTACGGCGGTGTAGAGTATCTCTGATACTCTGCGGGAATCTAATTCTACCTGAATCTGGCCCATAGCATCTACAAACTAGGGTACATTTTCTAGAATTTACACAGCTTTTATTTTATGACTGCCTATCTCAGTTCTTGAGGTGCTAAAATGGCAGGGCAGTACAAAACCCCCCCAAATGAGTCCATTGAATATTTTTTTTGTCCCAAGTGATTGAATAATGACAAAAAAAAAGTTGTCACTAAATGATATATTGCTCACACATGCCATGGTTATATGTGGAATTGCACCCCAAAATACATTCTGCTGCTTCTCCTGAGTACGGGGATACCACATGTTTGGCACTTTTTGGGAGCCTAGCCGCGTATGGGGCCCCAAATACCAAGCACCGCCTTCAGCATTTCTAAGGGCGCAAATTTTTGATTTCACTCCTCACTACCTATCACAGTTTTGAAGGCCATAAAATGCCAAAATAGCACAAACCCCCCCCAAATGACCCCATTTTGGAAAGAAGACACCCCAAGCTATTTGCCGAGAGGCATGTTGAGTCCATGGAATATTTAATTTTTTTGCCCCAAGTGATTGAATAATGACCAAAAATATAAATATTTTTTTTTTACAAAACGTTGTCACTAAATGATATATTTCTCACACATGTCATGGTTTTATGTGGAATTTCACCCCAAAATACATTCTGCTGCGTCTCCTGAGTACGGGGACTTTTTGGGAGCCTAGCCGCGTACAGGACCCCGAAATCCAATCACCGCCTTCAAGATTTGTGTGAGTGAAATCAAAATTTTATGTCCTTAAAAATCTTGAAGGTGGTGATTGGTTTTCGGGGTCCCTTACGCGGCTAAGCTCCCAAAAAGTCCCACACATGTGGTATCCCCGTACTCAGGAGAAGCAGCAGAATGTATTTTGGGGTGCAATTCCACATATAACCTTGGCATGTGTGAGAAATATATAATTTAGTGACAACGTTTTGTAAAACATTTTTTTGGTCATTATTCAATCACTTGGGGCAAAAAAAATGAAATATTCCATGGACTCAACATGCCTTTCAGCAAATAGCTTGGGGTGTCTTCTTTCCAAAATGGGGTCATTGGGGGGGTTGTGTGCCATCTTGGCATTTTATGGCCTTCAAAACTGTGATAGGTAGTGAGGAGAGAAATCAAAAATGTACACCCTTAGAAAGCCTGAAGGCGGTGCTTGGGTTTTTTGGGTCCCGTACACGGCTAGGCTCCCAAAAAGTCTCACACATGTGGTATCCCCATACTCAGGAGAAGCAGCAGAATGTATTTTGGGGTGTAATTTCCACATATGGGGGGGTGTATGCTTTGCACGTGGGTGTAAGCGTTACTGGCACTAACTAGCTACCTAGCGGCACCAGCGGCACTAATACAGTGATCAGAAAAATGATCGCTTAGTGAAGCTAGCAATAGGGGGTGTAAGGGTTAACTCTAGGGGCAATCAGGGGTTAAAAACTTTATTTAAAAAATTTAAGGGGGTACCTAATGCTATAGAAACCTGGCGGGCGAACCTCAAAAAATAACTAGCTATCTAGCGGCACCAGCGACACTAATACAGCGATCTGAAAAACGATCGCTTAGTGATGCTGGCAATAGGGGGTGAAAAGGTTAACTCTAGGAGCAATCAGGGGTTAAAACCTTTATTAGAAAATGTATGGGGGTACCTAACGCTATAAAAACCTGGTGGGCGAACCTCAAAAAATAACTAGCTACCTAGCAGCACCAGCGACACAAATACAGCGATGAGAAATACGATCGCTTAGTGACGCTGGCAATAGGGGGTGAAAGGGTTAACTCTATGGGGCAATCAGGGGTTAAAACCTTTATTAGAAAATGTATGGGGGTACCTTACGCTATAAAAACCTGGCAGGCGAACCTCAAAAAATAACTAGCTACCTAGCGGCACTAGCGACACTAATACAGCGATCAGAAAAACGATCGCTTAGTGACGCTGGCAATAGGGGGTGAAAGGGTTAACTCTAGGGGCAATCAGGGGTTAAAAACGTTATTTAAAAAATTTAAGGGGGTACCTAACGCTATAAAAACCTGGCGGGCGAACCTCAAAAAATAACTAGCTACCTAGCGGCACCAGCGACACTAATACAGCGATCAGAAAAACGATTGCTTAGTGACGCTGGCAATAGGAAGTGAAAGGGTTAACTCTAGGGGCAATCAGGGGTTAAAACCTTTATTAGAAAATGTATGGGGGTACCAAATAAAGGTTTTAACCCCTGATTGCCTTGTGTGCCTATGTGTACTGGTGTCAGTGTAGTGCTTGTGCTACTCACTGTGTGACAAAAATACCGGCGTGAGGAGAGGTGACATCACTTCCTCCTCTGCCTGTGTTTACAGGAGGAGGAAGCGGATTGGCTGGGAACGATCGCGAGGGGCGGACAAAAACGAATAGCCACCCCCTCGTCCCGGATCGCTCCCAGTCACTTAGCGACTGCCACACGCAGCGGAGGGGGTCCCGATTGGACCCCCGACCCACTAGAAGGCAGGGACGTACATGTACGCCCATCTGCCTGTATGTGCTATTCTGTGGACGTACATAGTCGTGCGGCGGTCCTTAAGTAGTGTTACGTACCTGCCGGATGAGCCTGACGTGCAGTGGGAAGGCCTTCTCGTACAACCCCCGGCTCAAGGGCCACCAATGTTGCAACAGTGGCCACAAGAGTCTGGCGGTGTATGGGTGCCTGGTTCGTCTTGTTCTTGTCAATCCAGCTGGTGCAGCAGGTAGCAGGAAGCAGGATGGAAGATGCAGGGCTGGGGAGACACTGAATACGTTGTCAGACAAGCCGGGTTTGGTAACAGACGATCAGATGTAGGTACAGACGACAGGCATAGAATGGTCAGGATACAGGCAAAGTTTGGCAACAGGATATCAAGCAAGGTAGAGCTGAGAGTGGTCACAAGGAAGGCCGGGATCAGGATAACAGAGATCAATCGTAGTCAAAACAAGCCGGGTCAAACACAGGAAGTCACGGGAACAGGTATGAACTGCAGATCACTGTGCTGCTGAGGTGTTTAAATAGGGCAGCCTGCTGTCACTCACTGAAAAATCAGTCTGCACCATTAACCCTTAAGTGGCAGATCGATGACATTGCCCCCCCCCCCTTACAGGCAACCTCCGGGTGCCCAACAGGTCTCTCTTCTGTGGGTGATTGCGAAAAAAGGCATTAACCAAGTCTTTTGCGTGCACATCCCTCTCAACAATGGGTGTAGGAACCCTTACAAATCTGGGGGGGGGGGCAGCATTTTTACTCGCCAGGTATATTCTTATTCAGTAAACTGGGATTTGTTTATAACGTGTATGTTATTTTGAAGGGTTGAGAGGGATCCCCTTGACTCAAGCAATGCTATGCTGAAATGTTAGTTGATTTTTACTGATGTCCTCCTGATAGTATCAGTAAAACTCAACTGACACATGGCATCAGTAAAAATCAACCGGTATAGCATTAGTAAAAACCAACCCACATGGCATCAGTAAAAATTAACCCACATGGCATTAGTAAAAACCAACCCACATTGAATCAGTACAAATTAACCCACATGGCATTAGTAAAAATCAACCCACATGGCATAAGTAAAAATTGACCCACATGGCATAAGTAAAAATTGACCCACATGGCATAAGTAAAAACCAACCCACATGGCATCAGTAAAAATTAACCCACATGGCATTAGTAAAAATAAACCCACATCATGGCATTAGTAAAAATCCACCCACATGGCATAAGTAAAAATTAACCCACAAGGCATTAGTAAAAATCAACCCACATGGCATAAGTAAAAATTAACCCACATGGCATTAGTAAAAATTAACCCACATAGCATTAGTAAAAATCAACCCACTTGGCATAAGTAAAAATTAACCCACATGGCATTAGTAAAAATCAACCCACATGGCAGGGGATGGTGTAAGTAGAGCAGGAAACGGTGTCAGTAGAGCAGGGGACGGTGTCAGTAGGGCAGTGGACAGTGTCAGTAGGGCAGTGGACGGTGTCACCCGGTCAGAACTGTATATATGTATGGTGTATTGCCCCCCAATACCCCCCCCCCCCCGACTGTAGATATGGATGGTGTACGGGGGGGGGGGAGAATTGTATATACGGGGGGACTGTATATATGTATGGTCTATAGGGGAGAACTGGATATATGGGGGGACTGTATATATGGGGGGAGGGACTGTATATATGGATGGGGGATGGGGGTGGAGAACAGTATATATGGGGGGAACCATATGGGGAGGGAGAATTGTATATATGGGGGAGAACTGTATATATGGGGGAGAACTGTACATATGGATGGTGTATGGGGGATAACTGTATATATGGGGGGCTGTATATATGGATGGTGAATGGGGGGGGGACTGTATATATGGGGGGAACTGTATATATGGATGGTGAATGTGGGGGACTGTATATATGGGGGGAGAGAACTGTATATATGGATGGTGAATGGGGGGGGCTGTATATATTGGGGGAGAGAACTGTACATATGGGGGGGAACTGTATATATGGATGGTGAATGGGGGGGACTGTATATATGGGGGGAGAGAACTGTACATATGGGGGGGACTGTATATATGGATGGTGAATTTAAAATAGTTCATTGCAGTTACCTCCCACCAGCATGGCTAAGTAAGCTTTCAGATAAACATTATGCTGCTTTCTGGAGGTGCTTGTCTTGCACTGCTGCTTTGATAGCTGTATGTATGGTGGGGGAAGCGGTGAGGACTGTATCTGTATGTATAATGTATGGTGGAGGGGAGAGGTGAGAGTACTGACATACTGACTTTTAACATAGCAAAAACTGACCTTACAAGCTGAGCTCCAGCGTGATCTCTGTACACTTTCCTACAGACTCAGAGCAGCAGGGAATGGGAGGCTCCGCCTTCAACCCCACCTCCTTGTCCCTTCTGCAGCCAACCAGAGGAGTGCACCCGGAAACATGGAGGCTCTGCCTCCGCCCCTGTGTGCTGTCTGCAGCACACAGAGCAGACGGAAGAGAGCGGAGGAGAGGAGAGGAGAACCGCCCGAGCGATGTGTATTTGTATGTCCCAACTTCTGGAGTCAGCGGCGCCTGTGGTGGACCTCACACGTCCTGCGGTGCGGTATTGGAGCAGTGGGATGTCCATCACAGGCTCCAGAAGGCGGGACCTGCTGCTATGGCACTCGGCAGGACTCGGTTTGGCTCCAAGTCCTCATAACCTGAGGGGGATTTTACGATACCTGCCCCCCCCGCATTATTTCCTGCGGGGGATGCGTCCCCTCCGTCCCCCTGGTTTCTACGCCCATGATCTCAACCTCCCAAGAGTTATCCTCTGGGCCGTAACCTTTCTATTTAACCAGGTACTGTACCTGATTCCTTCTCTTCCTACAGTCTATGATAGCCTCCACCTCATACTCCTCTTCGCCATCGATGGTCACAGGTTCTGGTGGCCTGGATACTCTATCTGGAAAAGAGTCAGGGACTGCGGGTTTCAAGAAAGAAACATGGAAGACAGGATGTATCTTCTCTTTCAATGTTTTTATTGAGTTTAACAAAGAACATACTACAAGCTGATATTATACAGTGTGTTATACATTGGGCAGCAGTCAATGACAATAATGCTAAAAGCACACATCAAGTTAGTTAGCCATTCTAAAGCATGGGAATGAGCATTATCAAGAACAGTTAAGATTAGATGTGTAACTCTATTCCCCTCATCACCCCATATGGGTACAAGCTGTGACTGGGGAGAGAGAAACACGACTCTTTGCATACATACCAGCTAGTAAAAAAAAATATATATATATATAATAAAGATTGCATAAGTAGGCATAGATATCTTCTGCCTTAAATGGGTGATATTTAAAAGTGAACAACAATGAACTGTGAACATGGGCATCAAATGTCGCCACCAATTCTATAGCCATGCAGACTGTCTACGTATAAAGGTGCAATCGCCCTGTTGGAATAACGGAGATGCATAAGGTGATTGATCATAACAACGTGAACAAATATATAACCTTGCTTACTTATTGCCTAGACTTGTCACACATTTCTTTGTACCAGATGGACCATGGGGACCACTCTACTTGCACTGAGCGTAGTCGGCCTTTGCTAGATGCAAACAAACATTCATATGTACCATGCAATTGAGTGGTGGATATGACTTCTGAACAAGAAGGGCTTAGTTTAGACTGCCAGTTACGTGTAATGGTTAATTTGGCTGCTAACAGTATGTGTGTAATTATACTTCTGAAAGAATGGGGGAATTTTTCAATTCCTAAGTTTAAGATGGCAAGTTCTGGAGAAGGATCGGTTAGAAATAGGTCGATTCTAGAATAGGAATTGTGACACGGTGAGAAGAAGGTAAAGTCGCGTTCTGACGCATGTTGGCATCTCCATAAGTCTTGCAATTGAAATTCTTTCAGGAGGGGACCCAAGGAGGCATTACGGCGCCTGGACGGGATGGAGGAGTCCATATTGGAATCTGGAGCTAGGTTAAAGTCGCCACACCAAAGAAGAGCACCTTTTTGAACAGAGTCAATTTTCCTTTTGAGTTTCCTCAGAAAATTGATTTGGTGAACATTTGGCGCATAGACGTTCACCAAGGTAAACAGCGAATTGTTAATAGAACACACTAATATGATGAACCGGCCATTGTGGTCCAGTATCTTGTCGTGTAGTACAAAGGTCATAGAAGAATGGATTGCAATTAAGACTCCTCTTTTCTTGGAGTTAGTACAAGCTGAAAAGATATGCGGGTACTGGCTGTTTGAGCAATTAGGTGGGGAGGAGGCTTTGAAATGTGTTTCTTGCACACACAAGACGTCGCAGTGAGAGTTCTTAGCTAATTTCCAGAGAGAAGCTCTCTTTGCCGGATGGTTGAGGCCTTTAGCGTTCAATGTTAGGAATTTGATGGTCATATTGGGCGTAGAGGAGGCAAAAGTCCTAAGAAGTCTAGGATGTTAGCTTGATAGGAGCACCGTAGAGTTGTCTGCACGTGATAAAGCCGTAGGCCGTATGGCAATAGCTAGAAATGGTAGACAGCTAACAACAAGAACTAGATAAAAAAAAAAAAACTAAATATCTATGTGCCAAGTGGCCGAACAGTCGGCGTACAGGAAAGTGCTGTGCACTTACTTGGCTGTTGTGGGGAAAAAGTTCAAGTGGCGTAGACAGAGCAATGTAACAGACCGGGATATAGTTGGTAGCTTTACATAACCCCGTTAGTGATTGGAGGAGTAACGGGGGCGCTGAGGGATTTGGGCAACTTGGTGCGGGATAGAGTTCCTGCGAGCCTCAGGTGATGGATTTGTGTCATCTGGAATAATGCCCCATGCGCGGAGATATTGCAAACCATCATTCAGGTTGGAAACTAAGAATTTAGCCCCCTTGTAAGTGATCGAAAGTTTGGCAGGATTTATCCACTTGTATGGAAGATTGTGATTCCTCAATGCTTTGGTCACTGTATTTAGCTCCCTACGCATTTGTAGAGTATATTGCGACAGATCGGCGAATATTTGGAGGTGCGAATATGGATCAGGAAGGGATTTTTCACTTCTGGCTGTTCGCACAAGTTGTTCCTTGACATGATAAAAGTGAATGCGTAAGATCACATCTCGTGGAATGGTGTCAGGTAGGGACGGTGGTTTTGGTAAACGGTGGATACGATCAATCATCATTTTCATATTTTTAAGGTCAGGTAACAATGCTTTGAAAATCCCTTTCACATAGCTTGTTAGTTCAGTGGGTTGTACCGTTTCCGCGATTCCTCTAATTTTAATATTGTTGCGACGTGACCTGTCCTCTAAATCCGCTAGCTTACGCTTGACCAACTCGTGATTCTCAATATTATCCTCATGCGCATCTACAAGGTCATTCACAGTTGAAGCGAAGCTCCCCAATTGATTTTCAATTTGTGACACTCTGCCAGAGACTGAGGATACATCAGCATGCAGGCGCTGCATAATAGATAGCATATCTGACTGCATAGAATTCCGCAGGGTGGATAGCATATCCTTGAGTGTGGTGTCTAGTATGGGCTGATCATTAGTAGGGAAGCTAGCAAATGGGTCAGGAACACTGCAGGGGTTAACCGCATTAACAATGTGTGAGCTCACCTCTGGCACCGCTGTGTAGTCTGTATCCAGCCTCATCTTAGCTTTAGCAGGGCTGCCTGTAGTTGGAGTGCCTGGATGGGAGAAAGGCAAACCTTCAACAGGGATGCTGAGCTCCATAAAGCCTTCACCAATCTCTCCAGCGCCGTGACTCTGTGAAGCTGGATGCCGTGATGGGAGAGAGGCAGATGCTGCAGCCGCGGCGCCATCTTGGATTATTCCGGCGGCTGGCTGTGTCAGATAAGCGGTTATTTTCTGGGGGTGCCTGTCCCCCTTCCGTTTAGTGGACATTGCGCCACGCTACAAGGGGGTGAGGAGGGTCCCTGGGAACAATCAGGTGGTAAAAACGAGGTCTCGTTGCGCTGCTACACGTCGCTAAATCCCGGGCTTTCACAGAGCTCAGAAGAGCACGTCCATGCTGCTTGGATGCCGGCCACGCCCCCGGAAGACAGGATGTATCTTAAGTGAATCAGGTAGAGATAATTCATAAGCAACCTCATTAAGTTTCCTCTTGACTGGGAATGGTCCCACAAATCTAGGTGCCAATTTCTTTGAGGGACATGCCAACCTGAGATTCGTAGTGGACAATCATACCTGGTCTCCTGGGCGGAGGATCAGTTCACCCCTTCTTTTCCTGTCAAAAGCTGCCTTGCTTGCTGCTTGTGCCTTGGTAACTGCTTCTTGAAGCAACGTATTGTTGCGGTTGAGGAAATCCACTGTGTCTTGGACAGCAGGAACCGTGGTTTCTGGAATAAAATCAGGCAAGAAGGATGGGTGAAAACCATAATTTACAAAGAATGGTGACTGACCTGTGGCAGAGTGAGTGGCATTATTGTAGGGGAACTCCGCCAGTGGCAGCAGAGATACCCAGTCATCCTGGACAAAAGTGGTGAAGCATTGGATATATTGTTCTAATGTCTGATTGGTCCTCTCTGTCTGTCCATTGGTCTAAGGATGGTAGGCCGAGGATAAGGATGTTTCAATTTTAAGGGCTTCACACAGAGTTTTCCAGAACCGAGAAGTGAACTGAACACCCCGATCTGAGAAAATGTTCATAGGGACCCCATGAAGCCTTACAATTTCTCTGATAAACACTTGAGCCGTCTCCTGGGCCGAGGGAGTACTCTTCAGAGGCAAGAAATGGGCCATTTTGGATAGTCGGTCTACTACCACGAAGATGGCTGTGCATCCTTTCGATGGGGGGAGTTCTACAACAAAATCCATGGCTATCATTCTCCATGGTCTGTCAGGAACTGGCAGTGGCCGAAGTAGACCCCAGGCTCGGTTCTTTGAACCCTTGCTGCAATTGCAGATTGCACAGGAATTCACATACCTCTTACAGGTTTCTTCCAGGTCTGGCCACCAGAATGTGCGTTTCAGGACATCAAGCATCTTGTGGACCCCGAAATGGCCTGCTAGGGGATGATCATGACACAGACCCAAAATGGTTATACGTAAACATTCAGGCACAAATACCTTGCTTCCGTTAAACAGCAAACCTTCCCGGAGTGTCAGCGTGATCCCTGGAGGGCTAGGAACGTCTGTCGAAGCCTGCTTCATTCGGTTAAGGAGGTTGCTCTGTAAAAGTAAAAAGTTATTTTCAGACAAGATGGTATCTGCCACTGGTGGTTCCTTGGGGTCATCGAACATACGAGACAGTGCATCTGGTTTAACATTCTTTGAGCCCGGCCGGTAGGTAATGTGGAACACAAATCGGGAAAAGAACAGGGCCCAACGTGCTTGACGTGGCTTTAGGCGTTTTGCAGTGCTCAGGTACTCCAGATTTTTATGGTCAGTATAGACCAATATGGGATGCGCTGCACCCTCCAGGAACTATCTCCATTCTTCCAAAGCCGCCTTAATGGCCAGTAACTCTCGGTCCCCAACGTCATAGTTTCTCTCCGCTGGGGAGAGCCTGAGGGAGAAAAAGGCTACTGGATGCATCAGATCCTTGGGGCCTTGGCGTTGGGAGATGACTGCTCCAAGAGCGACTTTAGATGCATCTACTTCAAGTATATACGGCAGAGATGGGTCAGGGTGACCAAGAACAGGTGCTGATGTAAACAGTCCTTTCAAAGTATCAAATGCGCCTTGTGCCTCGGGTGTCCAATGGAAGCGGAGGTTCTGTCTAGTCAACTGTGTGATAGGGGTTATTTTTTTTTTTCCACATCAAACCCAACCAAAAGGTGTTATAACTCGAGAAGAGTTCATTTTTATTCCGCCCTTCATATTTCCTCTCCGGTTTCGCATCACTTGTGGTTTTCATATTTAATTGTTTTATATTGTTTTCCATTTTTTCTTTCCTTGTTGTATTTTTATATAAGTCTTTTTTTTTTTCCTTCCCTTGCCTTAATATTAACCAAGGGAAAGGAATACAAGTAGAAAAGTATAAACTTAACATACTAAACAAAGAAAATAGAGAACAAAAAAAAGGGGGATCAATCCCCATTGCCCCTCTCCATCCCTCTATCTCCTAGTTCCTTTTTTTCCTTTTTCTTTCTTCCCTTTCTCTTTTTTTTTCTTTTCCCCCTCTCCCCCCTATTTATACCCCACCCCACTCCTTCCTGCTTTTAAATTGTTTACTTTATCGGATCAGGCCACTTTTCCCTTATTTTATTTTCTGTCAGAATGTAATGGTTTTCCAGTGGAACAGAGTTTTTCTATTGGGTTCTGTGCTGTGTCCTCTCTTATTGGTGCTGGTAGTGAATTAACAAAGTGCTTCAATTGTAGGTATTCCCAATCGGTTATCTGTTGGGCCCCTTCTGATATGTGTATATCCTCTTTTTTTTTTTTTTCCCTTGTGTGACTATATCCCCTAACCTTTTACTACCTAGTTTGTTCCCCATTCTAGTCCTATTTCCAGGTGCAAAAAATTCTGTATTTGCTAATATGATTAATGGAGAGTTATATTCCCATTTTTCACGTTTACATAACGAGTCCCATATCTTAAACACCTGCTTTGTGATACTATTTGTGTTGGTGTTGCTTATTCTAGATTTTGGTGGGATCCAAATATTTGTGTTAAGTTGTGACTTACTTGTTTTCCTTTCCATCTGTGCCCATTTTTTTAAAGTGTTCTTGTTAGTCCATTCCACTAGTCTCGCTAGGATTACGGCTTGATTGTATCTTTTTATGTCTGGAAGGGCAAGTCCTCCTCTTTTTTTTCCCCGGGTGAGGATTGCGTAGCTTATTCTTGCTTTTTGGTCTTGCCAGATGTATTTTAGAATTATAGTTTTTAATACCTTAAAAAAACGTTGTGGGACATTAATTGGGACCATTTGGAATTGATATATTATCTTTGGTAACACCATCATTTTGAATACATTAATCCTCCCCATCCAGGAGATCTGTCTTTTACTTAGATTTTTTACATCTCGTCTTATTTCATTAAGTAGGGGAATATAATTCGCCTCATAGAGGCCATCTGTTTTGGGAGTTATTTTTATTCCTAGATAGGTGAGTGATTTTTGTTCCCATGTAAAGGGAAATGCTTTCTGTAAGGCCTCCTCTTCCTTTGTCTCTATTCCTATGTTCATAATTACAGTTTTTACTGGGTTTATTTTAAAAATAGAGAGTTTCCCATATCTTCCTATTTCCTCTAATATGTTGGGTATAGATATTCTTGGTTTGGTCACGTAAAGGAGTACATCGTCGGCGTATGCTGCCACCTTATGTTCCTCCTCTCCTACTCTCACCCCCCCTATATCTGGGTTGTTCCTTATCTTGCACAGCAATGGCTCCAGAGCTATTACATACAGGAGGGGTGAGAGCGGGCAGCCCTGTCTTGTGCCATTCATCATTTCTATCACCGACGATACACTCCCATTAACCTTCACTCTTGTCGTCGGTGATTTATATAGGTTTCCCACCCATTTCATGTATCTGGGGCCCACTCCTACGCTTCTCAACGTATCCATCATGAACCCCCAGTCGACTCTGTCAAATGCTTTTTCAGCATCTAATGACATGAGTACGACTGGGGGTATTCATAGGGGTTATGATAGCGGAGAAGCCTTTAATGAATCTCCTGTAAAAGTTGGAAAATCCTACGAAGCACTGCATCCCCTTCTTGTCGGTAGGTGCAGACCAGTCTAAGATAGCAGAGACCTTTTCAGAGTCCATCTTGATCCCTTCAGGAGAGATTATCAGCCCCAGGAATTGGATGCTTCTTTGTTCGAATTCACATTTTTCACCCTTAGCATATAGTCCGTGTTGGCATAGTCGGCTCAGTACCCTTTTGACATGACCTCGGTGAGAGTCTAGAGAAACGGAAAAAATCAGAATGTCATCAAGGTAAACAATCAAAAATATATCTAGGAAGTCTCTGAATATATCATTAACAAAATGTTGAAATGTAGCCGGGGCATTGCATAGTCCAAAGGGCATCACTAGGTACTCATAGTGGCCGAATCGGGTGCGAAAGGCTGTCTTCCACTCATCCCCTTGACGGATGCAGAATAAATTGTAGGCCCCCCGTAGATCTAGTTTGGTAAATATGGTTGCCGACCTTAATCTCTGAAATAGTTTGGGTACTAAAGGGAGGGGATATCGGTTTTTAACTGTAATTTTGTTGAGCTCCCGATAGTCCACACAAGGTCGTAGGGAGTGGGCCTTTTTCTCAACGAAAAATATTCCTGCTCCTGCTGGGGAGGTAGAGGGTCAGATGAACCCCTTTTTCAGGTTTTCTTGGATATACTCTTTTAGTGCTTCCTGTTCTCATTTAGCGAGGGGGAAGTTTATACCGAAAGGGATTTCGGACCCAGGGAGCAGTTCAATTGGGCAATCGTATGGCCGATGCGGGGTAACATAATCTTCGGCCGTTCTGCGGCCTTGCTGGAGTTTATGAAGGGCAGCCTCTGCTGTGGTGGTTCGTTGTGGGTCATCGTATAATTCGGCCATTGCCCCAAAGAAGACGGACATGGACTGTAACAATACATCATTCTTCTCCAACATCCGATGAGCCCAGGACTGGGGCTCACCCTGAAGCAGTGATGTGATGATGAATCCTACTTTAGTGGTTTCAAGAGAGAAAGTTTGAGGTTGCAGGGCAAAGTACAGTTCATATGCGTTGCGGAAGGATCTAAATTTTCCTCGGTCGCCTGAAAATCACTCTGGTGCTGGAACTCTGGGTTCGGGGGGCAGCATCACCACTGAAGGCGCTGCAGTGGAAGTCCCTGAGGCAGAGGGTGCAGCAGTGCTTGCTGGCATAGCTAGCGTCTGTACACGTTGTTACAATTGTGTGTAACCCTCCTGTAGCGATTTAACTGCTTGGGTAAGGGCTGCAAGGTGCTGACAGAGGTCATCCATGGCCGAATTCCCACTTGCAGGCTCAGACGTGGCTGCCTGATACTGTTACGTACCTGCCGGATGAGCCTGACGTGCAGTGGGAAGGCCTTCTCGTACAACCCCGGCTCAAGGGCCACCGATGTTGCAACAGTGGCCACAAGAGCCTGGCGGTGTATGGGTCCCTGGTTCGTCTTGTTTTTGTCAGTCCAGCTGGTGCAGCAGGTAGCAGGAAGCAGGATGGAAGATGCAGGGCTGAGAAGACACTGAATACGTTGTCAGACAAGCCAGGTTTGGTAACAGACGATCAGATGTAGGTACAGACGACAGGCATAGAATGGTCAGGATACAGGCACAGTTTGGCAACAGAATATCAAGCAAGGTAGAGCTGAGAGTGGTCACAAGGCAGGCCGGGATCAGGATAACAGAGATCAATCGTAGTCAAAACAAGCCGGGTCAAACACAGGAAACAGATCAGATCACAGGAAGTCACGGGAACAAGTATGAACTGCAGATCAGGCAGTGAAGACACTGTGCTGCTGAGGTGTTTAAATAGGGCAGCCTGCTGTCAATCACTGAAATCAGTCTGCACCATTAACCCTTAAGTGGCAGGTCCATGACAAGTAGTTAAGTCGGCTATGCTTATCTACCGTATTTTTCGCACCATTAAACAAACCCCCCCCCAAAAATGGGGGAAAATGTTCCTGCGTCTTATGGAGCAAATACAAACAAAGACACCGCCCCCCCCCACGTCGCCACCGCATCAGAATATCAGCACTCGACTTCTTTGTGTAGGAGAGAGGACAGGGTGTGAGGTGGATCCTCGCAGGGCTATACCAAGGGGGAGCAGGGGGAGGCGGTCTGCCCCGGGTGCCAAAACATGGGGGTGTCAGGAGCATATCTATGGGGTGCTCTCTGCACCCAGGTCAGTTGAGACCCACCAAATCTGACACCATCCCAAAACCAGCAAGAGCCCTTGCTGTTTTTTTTTTTTTCAGCCGAAACACCCCCTGGTTCGGTCCAGTCTCACTTCCCTTTCTTTCCACCGGCAGCCGCTGCTGCAAACTATGTCCCCAGTCTTCCTTTCTAGCTGCTGCCCAGATGCATCTGAGGCAGAGAGCCAGCCAGAGGGGGTTGTGCATTGTAATGGCAGTGTCCTCTGCTGCCTGAGGTGATCTTGTGATAAGGGAGTGGGAAGTGTGGGCTGGCATGGTATCCACTGCCCAGTCATCTGAGCTATTGTGATAGAAGAGGCTGAAGGGGTGTTTGTGTCTACCCTGCCACCCTGAGCTGATCCAGGTATAGTGTAGATTAGCTGATTTAATAGGGGGTGGTATTGCTGTGTGTCCACCACCCACCTATAGAAGCAGTTAAATCATTTATTACACCATTTGGTTCAGAATATTTTTTTTCTTGTTTTCCACCTCCAAAACCTAGGTGCGTCTTATGATCAGGTGCGTTTTATGGAGTGAAAAATACAGTAACTCCAAAGATTGTGTCAGGTCTGAGTACATTTCCAAGTGTGCAAAATACAATCATTGACTACAAAAATTTCTTATGAACTAGTATTGTAAAATGTTTATCCAAGAAGTGTCTGATTTGGGGATGAGAAAGAATAGTATTTATAATTAGAGAAAATTAAAATATACATGGTTCACTTGATTTCTGGCGAGGTTAGCACAACAGGAATATCAAACTACGAATATACCTGAAATTCAGACAGTAAATGGATCAAAAGCAAAATAACCAGAGGAGATATTAGAGGCCTTTAGAGAATATTATAGTTTATTGTATACCTCCTCTCTCCCCTCCAACTTCTGCCCGGAGGCTATGACAGGCCTTTTAGACCGAGTAGCTCTGGGATGGAGATTATGGAGGTTATACGCACACTTCCGGGAGATAAGGCACCAGGCCCTAATGGAATTCCTGGGGAAGTTTACAAAAAATATGGAGCCATAATAGCCCCTAAATTGGCAGAAGTATTTACAAATGAATTATCAAAAGGGGTACTTCCAGATTCAATGAGAGAAGCTCATATAATATTAATATACAAAGAAATGAAAGATCCAAAACTTTGTTCTTCATATAGGCCAATTGCGTTATTAAATATAGATCTTAAAATATTAACAAAGATATTAACCTTAAGAATACAACCCCTGCTCAAAAACATCATAGATTCAGACCAGACAGGATTTATGCCTTAGAGAATAACAGATGTTAACCTACGCAGGCTATATACTAACATACACGCTCATCATATACAGGAAGGATCCAGGACAGTAGCCTCTCTAGATATAGAGAAGGCCTTTGACACAATTGAATGGCCTTTCTTATGGGAAGTACTTAAGAGGATGGGTTTCCCATTGGTGTTTATTAAATGAATTCAAACAATATATGAGAGACTCACGTCAGCTGTAAAATGGGGAGGAAAATTGTCATAATTTTTTAGGTTGTATAGAGGTACGAGGCAGGGTTGCCCCCTCTCTTCGGCACTCTTTGCAATAGCAATAGAACCTGTAGCAGAGGCTCTTAGGACCTCTCCAAATATCCAAGGACTTCGAGTGGGGGGGGGGGGGGGGGGGGGGGGGGGGGGTTGGAGGAGAGGGTAGCCCTGTATGCAGATGATATGCTATTGTTTTTGAGAAATGCGGGTCCATCCTTGGAAGGAGCTTTAGAATTACTGAATACCTTTTCATCTTTTACCGGGCTTAAAGTTAATTGGGGAAAGTCTCTGTTATTCCCTATTGACCAGGGAACACAGGACACTGCAGCCCCAACAATACCACTGAAATGGGTGAGACAATTTAAATATCTTGGTAAAGTAATATCTATAAAAAGAAAAAAATTGCGCATACCATGTGAAAAAGTCAAAGCTGCTTCTCAAAGGTGTTATACAACACTAAACATACAGGGCCAGATTCTCAAAACAGATACGACGGTGTATCGCAGGAAACACCGTCGTATCTCGTTTTTTTTTTACCTGGGTATCTATGTGTGTGATTCATAGAATCACTTACGCATAGATACAGTGAAGATCTGACAGGTGTAAAACACTTACACCGTCGGATCGTAGATGTAATTACTTTCCTGGCCGCTAGGTGGCCTTTACGTTGATTTCTCATTTTCCTATGCAAATGAGCCTAATACGCCGATTCCCGAACGTTTTTACGCCGCCCCGTCGTCGTTTCCGTTGTTTGCGTAAGCGTAAACCTACCCCTGCTATATGAGTGGTAGGTTTACGAAGTTCCGTCGTTGCCATGTTAAGTATGGCGTCGGGTCAGCGTCGTCTTTTTCCGTCGGTTACGTTGTTTTACTAAGTCGTTCGCGAATAGGGATTTACGTAAACGACGCTCACGTCGGTTTTATTCACGTTTTCCGACGTGAGCTGGAGCATGCGCACTGGGCTATTTTTGCGGCCGGCACCTGCGCGCTTAATTTAAATACAAGCCGCCCTCTTTGAATTACGCAGCCTTACCCCGGCCATTTACACTACGCAGCCGCAACTTACGGAGCAAGTGCTTTGTGAATATGGCACTTGCTCTGTCAAGTTGCGGCGGCGTAGTGTAAATGGCTTACGCTACGCCACTGCACAATATACAAGAATCTGGCCCACAGAATACAAAAAAGGAGTCGCGCCAAATAATACACAAAAAAATTGCTTATTATCCACTGGTGACGTGGACACAATACCAATTAAGTATCTATTCAGAACACAAAACTATCACAGATAAATGTGCAAAGTCAATACAAATTGGAAAATGAAAAAATGAAAAGATGATGAGCAGAGTCCATTAGTAGACATGGGTCATAATAGAAAATCACAGGTGCAAAGTAGATCCACACACGGGGGCTGATTTACCAAGCCTGTGCGCCATTACTCATGGTGCACAAGCAGGAGTAAAAGTGTTTTTGACATTTACAAAAGAGATACGCTGGCAGTGCAGTGTATTTCTTCATTTACTAAAATGCCTAATGCGCCCAGGAGAGGGTGCATAGTGCGCCTGTATAGACCTGGCGCACGGCATTTAGTAATGTAAATATCGGGGATTCGGGCGGGAGTTTATTAGGGGATGCAGGGGAAGTGTAGTGACATGTGTTTGAATGTGTGTGGCAGGCCGAATTGAAAGTGAAAGTGACTTTTGAGAACCGATTCCCGTGCGCTTGCATACTGGGCATGCGCAGAGGGAAATTTCGGGGAATCGCGTGCGCCTCGTCAGTACGCCGAGAAATTCTTGGTAAATACCAAGCGGTGTAGCTGAATGACGAGGTGCACGGGAATCTCCGAGCTTAGCCTGCGCTGACCATGAAGGGGAACTCTGCGCCAAATTTCAAACTTGAAACCGGCGCGGGTTGGTTTGGTCCAGAACTAGGCTCTTCGGCTTGGTCCAGAACGTGAGGGGTTAAACCCACGCCAAAACCGGCATGGGGTTCCCCCCCCAGATCCGGACCAAGCCCTCATCCCAGTCACGCAGTCTGGCCGGACAGGAATGGGGGTGGGGACGAGTGCCCCCCCTCCTGAGCTGTACCAGACTGCATGCCCTCGACATGGGGGAGTGTGTGCTTTGAGGTAGGGGGCATTGCCCCCCACCCCAAAGCACTCTTGTCCCCATGTCGATAGGGACAAGAGCCTCTTCCCCCCAGGGAGCTGTGGTGGCTCAACGTGATTGGCACTGCGCTGACAAGCCATTCACCTCTGCAGCCAAGGGTTCGGATCCCGGTCTCGGCTACATGTGAATTGAGTTTGGTGGTCTCAGCCCGGCTCCCGGTGGGTGTGCTATGCAAGGTACGCCTGTGCTTAGTACGCCCACCCCCCCCCCCACAAAAACCACCACACTTGCACGCACACGAAATTGGTTTAAAAACACATGCACTTTGGCCATGCGGTCTCCTAAAATAAAGAGAGGCGAAGGACCTACGGGGCTGGCTGGGTGGGCTAGGCCCCCTCACTCCCTGATAGGGGGAGTCCCTCTGCCCCATTGGGGTCCCGTTGGGCCCCAGTTGGGCTCCCAAGAGGAGCAGGTAGGGCGGGGTGAGTGGGAGGCCCCCCTTCACACCCGCCATTGCCACCAGGGACATGGAGAAGGATGGCGATTGCCTCCGGGGGGAGGGTCTGCCTACTCCCAACTCCTGCAGTCCGGCTCCTCTCTCTCGAGTTCACGCACAAAAATACACTTTAAGAAAAAAAAAAAAAAAGAGCCTCTTCCCGACAACCCTTGCCGTTGGTTGTTGGGGTATGCGGGCAGGAGCCAATTGTAATCTGGGAGCCCCCTTTAATAAGGCGGCCCCCAGATTCCGGGCCGCCACCCTATGTGAATGAGTATGGGGTACATCGTACCCCTACCCATTCACCTGGGGGGAAAGTGTAAAAATAAGACACCACAAGAATAAAATAATTTATTAGTCAGCTCCGGGGGTGCTCCAGCCCCCTCCCCCCCGGGCATCTGGCTGTCTTCCGCCATGGCCGCCTTCACCATGAAGCTCCTTGCTTATGGGGAAGGGCCGCGGGCTTCGTCGTCATCCGCCGTGGCCCCCTTCACCATAAAGCTCCTTGCTTATGGGGGAGGACCGCTGGCTTCGTCGTCTTCCGCCGTGGCCCCCTTCACCATGAAGCTCCAGCTTATGGGGGAGGGCCGGGGGCTTCGTCGTCTTCTGCCGGGGGGGCTCTCGATGGCCTCTTCTGCCTGGCTCCTCCGCTGGGGCCAGGGCTTCTCGTCGCTGTTTTCCGCCGCGGGGCGACACCCGCGGGCTTCTCCGGTGCCCTCCGCTTCTGCCTGGCTCCTCCGCTGCCACCATGTGACCTTTACCCATGTGACATCACATTCCCATCATGCCCCGTGATGTCACATGGGTTGAGGTCACATGGTGGCATCACCACGCCCACGCCCTATGCCAATGCCAATATAAGTCGTTGCGCACCGCTCTGTCTGCATTTCTGCGCCGGACCTCGTCGTGTCAACATTGAATGGAAGAAGACAGCGGAGAGAAGCCCTGGCCCCAGCGGAGGAGCCAGGCAGAAGCGGAGGCCACCGAAGAAGCCCGCGGGTGTCGCCCCACGGCGGAAGACAGCCAGAAGCCCGCGGGTGTCGCCCCGCGGCGGAAGACAGCCAGAAGCCCGCGGGTTTCGCCCTGCGGCGGAAGACAGCATGGAAGCCCGGAGGAGGCTGGAGCCCCCCCGGCAGAAGACGGCTAGAAGCCCGAGGGGGGGCGACACCCCCGGTGTTCCCCCGCCATTTTCCGCTGCCCCCGAATGTAAAAGAGCTTAATTTGGGGTGGGGGCCCGGCCGAAGATGGCGGAGAGCATCGGCGGGTGTCGCCCCCCCTGGTCTTTTCCGCCAGGCCCCCCCGAATGTAAAAGAGCTTTATGGGGTGGGGGCGACGGCGGAGAAGACCGGGGGTGTCGCCCCCCGGCGGAAGACAGCTAGAAGCCTGGGGGGGCAGGCGCACCCCTGGCAGAAAACGGCGAAGCCCGGGGGCCCAACGGGGTGATGGTGGGGGGCCCCTGCAGAAGACCCCCAGCTGACTAATAAATTAATTTTAAAATGTGTGGTGTATTTTTTTACTTTAATTGTTTCCCCAGGTGAATGGGTAGGGGTACGATGTACCCCATAGTCATTCACATAGGGTGGAGGGCCAGAATCTGGGGGCCACCTCATTAAAGGGGGCTCTCAGAATCTGATAAGCCCCCCGCCCACATACCCCGACAACCAATGGCCAGGGTTGTCGGGAAGAGGCTCTTGTCCCTATCGACATGGGAACAAGAGTGCTTTGGGGTGGGGGGGCAGTGCCCCCCTCCCCCAAAGCACACACTCCCCCATGTCGAGGGCATGCGGTCTGGTACGGCTCAGGAGGAGGGGGTGCTCGCTCGTCCCCACCCCCATTCCTGTCCGGCCAGACTGTGTGCCTGGGATAAGGGTGTGGTCTGGATCTGGGGGGGGAACCCCACGCCGTTTTTTTTTGGCGTAGGTTTAACCCCTTATGTTCCAGGCCAAATCGAAGGGCCTGTTATGCACCTGGAGGGGGACCCCACGCCGTTTTTATTTTAAATTTGGTGTGGAGTTCCCCTTTATCCCGGTCCTGTCAGGGGGGGAATGTCTGCTCGTCTGTTCATACAATGTATGAACAGCGATCTGTCATTTCCCCTAGTCAGTCCCACCCCCTTTACAGTTAGAACACACCCAGGGAATATAATTAACCCCTTCCTCGCCCCTAGTTTTAACCCCTTCCCTGCCAGTGACATTTTTAGAGTAAGCAATGCATTTTTATACATTTGTTTGCTCTAAAAATGCCAAAGGTCCCAAAAATGTGTCCGCCATAATGTCCCAGTACCATAAAAATCACTGATCGCCGACATTACTAGTAAAAAAAATATATATTCCTAAAAAAAACTAAAACTAACCCCTATTTTGTAGACGCTCTAACTTTTGCGCAAACCAATCAAACGCTTATTGCGATTTTTTGGAACCAAAAATATGTCGAAGAATACATATCGGCCTAAACTGAGGGAAAAAAAGGTTTTTTAAATTGTCGTTCTATTTTTGTTTATATCAAAAATAAGAAAAAGGGGGCGTGTCCTGGCAATGGAGGAGTAAGGACGTGCATCTCCTCAGCTTCGTCTCACCGCAGCACCTTCTCACAGCATACGGGGGAAATCTTACCTCATCTGCCGCCCGCGATGTCCCAGAGGAACCGTTCTACCTCTCAGCCTCCGAGGACGGACCGGACCAGGCAGAGACAGCTGGATTTCTTCGCCGGGAGGAGCACTCGCAGCCGCGAGGCCCCAAAGATGGCGCTGGTGACGAAGGCCCCAAAAACTCTCAAGGCCTCTCAACATACCCGATCGCAGGCGCTGGAGGAATCCCCGATCCCCTCTCCAAGGTTGGTGAGTGACTCTCTCTCCCGGAACTCCCCCAGTTCCTCCATACACGGAGGGGACGATCAGGCGGCTCCCGACCCTCTGGAGGACATGGACATTAGGCGCCATATCTGGTCCCTCCCCACGAAGGCCGACCTGGAGCGTTTTGTCGACAGGGTGGAGAAGGCCCTCAAGGAGGACATTGCACAGCTTAAAGCTGACACTACACACCTGGGGGGGAGTTTGGAGTCCCTGGAGCAGAGGTTTGAGGACTCCCTCCCGGTCATCTCTATGCTCCAGGACAAGTGTGCTGCGCAGGATACCAACATAGAGGCCTTGCTCTGTCAGTTAGATGACATGGAGAACCGCAGCCGCAGAGCCAACATTCGTATACGCGGCCTACCTGAAGCTACTGGTGCGAGGGACATCATCCCTACCCTGGAAGGCATCTTCAAGGAAATACTGGGTCTACCTGCGACCGTCGTCATTGAAATAGACCGGGCGCACAGGGCCTTCAAACCCCCCTCCCAAGACGTGAATAACCCCAGGGACATTATCTGCAAACTTCACAAGTATACTCTTAAAGACCGTATCATGCAGAAAATGAGGGGAAAACCTTTTTTTGAATTTGATGGCGCACGCCTCGCCTTCTATCAGGACATCTCCAGACGCACTCTCATGCAACGCAGGGCATTCCGCCCCCTCCTGGCGGCCATACAGGCAGCAGGCTTAACATACCGCTGGGGTTTCCCCTTCTACCTTCAGGTTACTAAAGATGGCAAGACTGTGACACTCCGCACCAAAGATGACCTTCCTGATTTCATGTCCTCCTTAGACCTGGATGCAGTGGATTTCCCTGATTGGAGAGCTGTGTCAGACCAAAATGCCCCCAGCCTGCCGCATCCTCAACCTTGGCAGTCAGCCTCAAACAGGAACCGCCGGAGGAACCGGAGACGCCGTCCTACTGACCCCTTGGATGCTCCAGCCCTTTAGGGGACTGTCGGTGCAGAAACAAGACACTTTTGTTGCTCATGATGCTGCCCCCCTGTCCCTGGATACACTGACCTTGCTGCCCCCACCACGGCCGCACCTCTATTCAGGCAACCTGCCCAACCTTACTCCCCTCCTGGGACGATATCGAGGGACATGACTTTAAACGTTGCCCTGGCCTAACCCACGAACATTGAATCATAATGTTACTCAAACCTCAAGCCGGCTTACCTCCCGGGCAACCTCACTGCTCTCCCCCTCCCATTGCACCGTGTTTGGTGAGGTGGGCAGGGCTGGGACTTTTCCCGTCCTTCCCCATGTTGGCTCACGTACCCCTAAATAGGCCATCCCTCTTGGGGTGATGACCCCTTCCGGGATCGCAGGCCGAGGTCTAGGAGCACCCCCCCCCCATATAGGGGATGGGACCCTAGACATGGCCTTTAGATGTGACTTTGAATGTAGTGGTGTAAACCACACTGTTTTGTTTTATGTAATGACTACTTTCCACTTACCTCTTGTGTTTCCCTCCCCCTTTCTCTCTCCTTTGCTCTCTTGCCTCTGCCCTTGTTTTCCTCCTTTCACTCCTACCAGGTGTACTAGGCCGCCTGATCCCTGCGCCGGGCATGTCACCACTCAGTGGGACTCGCTCATCCCCAACTTCACCAATGGCTTCTCTCCAGGTAAGCTCATATAATGTCAGGGGGCTTTGCTCCCCCCACAAGCGCAGTAAATTGTGGTGGGAGTTAAAGCGACTAAAGACACAGGTGCTTTTCCTCCAAGAGACCCATTTCACACCCCAGTCCCTCCCTAGGCTCCCCACTCACCTTTTCAACCAGTGGTTCCTCAGTAATTCCCGACACCTAAATCTAGAGGGACAGCTATCGCAATACATAAATCCTGCCCCTTTCAGCCCACGGGTAACAAAATAGACTCTAGAGGCAGATATGTGTTTCTCAAAGGTAGTATCGTGGGCCGAATGTACACGTTTGTGACGATCTACGCACCAAATACAGACCAACTCACCTTTATAGGGCCAGATTCAGGTAGAGTTAGGCTGGAGTATCAGTGATACTCCAGCCTAACTCTCACTTTGAGCCGGCGTTTCTGTTTTCTGTAAGCAGAAAACAAGAAACGCCGGGTTGGAGTTCCTATATGAGCGGCGTAATTGTATTTCGCCGTCGTATCGGAACTGCAATTTTAAAAATGGCGCTCGGGGCGTTCCCGCTGATTAACGCCGAGAATACGTTAATCAGCGAGAATCGGCAATTCACGATCGTATTCGGGCCCGACGCAGTGACTTTCCGACGTTTCCGTAAGAGATACGTGGCGTAAAGAAAAACCAGCCCCCTAGTGGAGTATCCTATGTTAAGTATGGCCGTCGTCATCGCGTTGAATTTAAATTTTTTTGCGTCGTTTGCGTAAAACGTCCGTGAATGGCGATTGACGTCATTTTTGACAGAATTTGGAGCGTGCGCACTGCCAGTCGACGCATGCGCAGTACGTTCACCGCGGGATCACGCCTAGTTATAATACACGCCCCCTACCCGCCCAATTTGAATTTTGCCGGCTCATTTTCGCTACGCCGCCGCAACTTTAGGAGCAAGTGCTTTGTGAATAACAGTACTTGCTCCTAAAGTTTCGGCAGAGTAACGTAAATCAGAAACGTTACTCCAACAAAAAAACTACCTGAATCTGGCCCATAGACTCTACCTTAGACCGTTTGTCAGACTTTAGAGAAGGTCTACTGATCTTAGGAGGAGACTTCAATGTCAGCCCCGACCCCTGCTGGACACCTCCCATGCGAAAACCCCACACTCCTATGCTTTCCTCAGACATTTCCGTAAAACACTTCAGTCCCACCTCCTCAAAGACAGTTGGAGGATACTACACCCCGCAGACCGGGACTTCAGCTATTACTCCAAAGTCCATGATGTTTACACCCGCATAGACCACATATATGTTGATATCAAGACGCTAGATCGCCTCCAGTCTGCAACCATAGGCAATATCTCTATCTCAGACCACGCCCCGGTCACGATCGCGTTAGACCTGCCGTCGGATTTGCGTAAGACCTGGACATGCAGGCTAAATGATAACCTGTTAGATGACGTGGGGGTGTTAGCAGGGGTGTCGGACACGCTATCTCATTACTTCACTGAAAACTCAACTGACGGCATGGGAGACAGCCTTTTGTGGGAGGCCCACAAAGCAGTAGTTAGAGGGGAACTGATTTCCCAAGGAGCAAGACTTAAGCATGAACGAGGAGCGGACTTTGCCAGGGTGCATGCTGCCCTGAGCAAGGCCGAGTTAAAACATAAAGCAAACGGGACCCCCGAGGCCCTAAAGGAACTGACTGAGTTGAGAGAACTGTTTTTGCGCTTGCTAGACCGCCAAACCCGCAAACGATTCCGCTATATGGCACACAAATTTTATGAGCATATTAACAAATGCGGTAGGATGCTTGCACGTGCAATTAAAAAACAGCACGCCCTGTCCCATGTTCACAAATTACGCTCCTCCTCAGGTGAACTAGTGGTACACTCATCTAAGATAGCTTTGGGGTTCAGTGAGTACTACGCAGGCCTTTATAACCTGACATCTGACCTTTCCCCTGATGCGCTGGCCACCCGAAGACAGGCGATCCGAGACTACCTTAGCTCATCCAATCTGCCCCAGCTCACGGACGAACAGTCCGAGGCGCTTGAACTCCCGATCACTACAGCGGAGCTTGGGGCCACTGTGGAGTCCTTGCCTAATGGGAAGAACTCTGGCCCGGACGGGTTGACTAAGGCATATTACAAGACCTTCTTTGCCCACCTGGCGGCTCCCATGTGCAGGTACTTTAACTCGCTGGCCAGAGGTAATAGCATACCATCGGAAGCCCTGCTGGCCCACATAACGGTGATCCCTAAGGAGGGCAAGGACCCCACTGTTCCTCAGAGCTACCGCCCCATCTCCCTCCTCAATTTGGAAATTAAACTTCTAGCCAAGATTTTAGCGAACAGGCTCAAACACCTTCTACCTGATATTGTACACCCTGACCAGACGGGCTTCATAGTAGGTAGAGAAGCCAGAGATAACTCTCTTAGGGCGATCCAGCTCATCCATTGGGCCCGTACTTGCCCGAACCCCCCACCTTATATTGTCCTTTCAACAGATGCCGAAAAGGCCTTCGATCGTGTGGACTGGCCGAACATGACGGAGGTACTACGATCGATTGGCTTGGGCCCACGCATATTGGCGACGATCCTGGCCTTATATTCTACGCCTAGCACTCAGGTTAAGGTAAATGGAACCCTTTCGTCTAGGTTTCCCTAGTACCGTGCGGGCTAACCAAGATGTCCGGGGCTTGAAGGTTGGAAACACGGAACACAAACTCTCGGCGTATGCCGACGATATCCTCTTCCACCTGTCGAACCTGTCGAACCCGTTGATATCATTGCCTAACCTGATGAGTGACCTGAAGTTTTTTGGGACCCTGTCCAACTTCAAAATTAATTTGACAAAGTCTGAGATTCTCCCCATCAATCTGCCCCCCCGTGTTGCCGCCAGTCTGCGGACCTCCTTCCCCTTTGCATGAACCACAACTTCCCTGCGCTACCTAGGGATACAGCTCACTGACAAGTATGACTCCCTGTACGCTGCAAACTACACCCCGCTGTTGACCACAGTTAAAAATGACCTCCAACACTGGACTCGCTCGGCCTTTACCTGGTTGGGGCGAGTAAATATTATAAAAATGACCGTCCTACCACGCATACTCTTCTACTTACAAATGCTACCGATCCACTTACCCAAACAGGTCTTTGATCATATTTCTAGCATGTTCTCCACCTTTATTTGGAACTCGCGTAAACCTAGAGTGGCACTCCAGATGCTACGACGCTCGAAGCAGGCGGGGGGTCTGGGGGTCTTGACATCAGACAATACTATCGAGCAATAGCCTTACAGAGGATCCTCAACTGGCACTTCCACACCCGTACTAAAGTTTGGGTACCCCTCGAAAGGGTAGGAACTTATCCTATGCACCGTGGTTGTCACGGGAACACAGAGGTCTGTCCGAAACAACTTCCCCTCTGACGGCTCATGTGTTGTCTGTCTGGGATAGGACCAACGCCGAGTTGGGCTTGGCCCCCCATGTGTCCCCGTTGGCTCCCTTGGGGGGTTTACAATGGTTTCCCCCGGGCGAACAAATGGCCTTCTTTGACTCTTGGGTCGATGATGGAAACGCCAGCTGTGGGAAACTCATAAAAGATGGTAAGATCCTGAACTATGAAGCTCTCCCGGTGGGTAGACATGGCTCTCGCATGAATTTTTGGAGGTATAGGCAATTACACCACTTCTTTGAAATTCATGGTCGAAAAATTAGAGATCCCTCATCCCTCACCCCGTTTGAGCGTTTGTTCGTGAATGATACTCCCACTCCCCATATTGTGTCAGAACTGTACCGACTTCTTAACTCGGCCTCGCCGCAGACTAAACCCACATTTATCCGACGTTGGGAATCTGACTTGGGGACAGAGTTCACTGAAACACAACTGACCCACATATACCGCCTGACTCACTCTTCCTCCATTGACTCGAGAACACAGGAAACAAACTTTAAACTTTTGTCCCGCTGGTATAGGGTCCCGGCGGACACGGCCCAAATTTACCCCTCCACGTCACCGTTGTGCTGGAGAGGTTGCAAAACTAGAGGTATGGTGGGATTGCCCCATGGTCAAACCCTTCTGGGAAGACGTGCGTGAACAAATTAAAATAGTGACCGGGGTGGAGGTCCCATTCTCCCCAAAACACTTCCTACTGCATGTCCCCTCGATCCCCCTCCAACGCTACAGGAAAAGCGTGCTGCCTTACCTGCTTAATGCGGCGAGACGCCTCCTGCCGATACACTGGAAAACATCCAGAATTCCCTCCCGTGAGGAGTGGATCGCTGGGGTGAATGCAGTTAGGGAAGCAGAAAACTGTATAGCGACCTGTCGCGACTCCAGAGACCGGTTTGATAGCGTATGGGCTCCCTGGTCAGATTAACTTCAGACCCTTCCTTGGTCTCGTCCAGCCTGGACAGTGCTCTATTAGAATTGTCAGATCCTTCCCTTAGGGCCCGCAGACTGGCGAGCACCTAGGAGATACCTTTGCTGCCGGGCAACTGACCACACCAAAAGATGTAGAGATGCCTGGAGGGTTGGATTCCTGCTGAGCTGGACCCGACGTGCAGGGACGGGCGGCTGGTTGCAAGATCACAGGTACACCTGACCACTTCCTATCTACTCTTCTCTTTTATTCTCTACACCCCCCTCTTCATACCACCCCCTTCTTATGCCTTCTCTTTTTCCCCACACCCTTATGTTTATTTGCTATGTTCGCAAAAGTAGTACCGACCAGGAGGCTAGACAAGTGAGCGGGTATAGATTTAGCTGAGCAGAGATCGGGTCCTGTGGGGCCGCCCCTTAGTTTTTTAGGGGTGCTGCGGGCCCCAGGCCTGGACCTTGTTTTGGTGTTCATGGGTGCCTCAGCTCTGCGGGCGGGGGCTGGGGTTGGTTTGTTGGAGGCCCCTGTGCCCCCCCTCCCCTGTCCATGGGTTGGGACTCCTAGCGCCTTGGGTCCCTCTGCGGTCGATTGCTTGCCCTACTACACAGGGGGCGGGTCGCCCGTGGGGGCCCCACGGCACTGCCTACGGTGTAGATGCCTGCTTAGTCGCCCAGTATACGAAGCCCACTGAATATTGGTGCTCCCCTCCCTGGTCGGGAATAGATCGCGAGACACCTGTTTTGCTCGTTAACTTGCAACTACTTTTTGTCTATGTTGGTTTGTTTTATGACATCGACGCTCATACGACCCTGCGTGGTCGAAAATGCTTCTTTTTTTTCGGTATAACTGTGGAACATGTCATATTTATGTTACGTGGAATTTTTTTTAATAAACTTGATTATACAAAAAATTTGAAAAAAACGCAGAGGTGATAAAATAACGAAAGACACCACAAACGTCTCTAACTACAGACCAATTTCCCTACTGAATGTCGACTTAAAACTTTACGCGAAAATTCTAGCCAACAGACTACTGCCCCTACTCCCAGACTTGATTTCACCGCACCAGGTGGGCTTTGTCCCTGGTAGAGAAGCCAGGGACAACACCACCAAAGCTCTCACCCTGCACCACTGGCTAAAGTCATCCCACAACAGGGGTTTTCTCCTATCCTTGGACGCGGAGAAGGCGTTTGACAGGGTGGCGTGGGACTACATGTCGACGGTCCTGCACAAAATTGGGCTGCCGGCCAAGACAGTCCAACTGATTCTGGCACTATATACCGTCCCCACTGCCAGAGTTAGAGTTAATGGTCGCCTGTCGGACGCCTTCTCCGTGTCCAACGGTACCCGGCAAGGATGCCCCCTATCCCCCATTATCTTTATCCTATCACTGGAACCCTTCCTGCGCCGGTTAAACTCTAACCCCACTATTAAAGGCGTCGAAGTCCCCGGAATGCATTGCAAACTAGCTGCCTATGCAGACGACGTTCTAATGTTCCTGACGGACCCCATCACCACGTTGCCAAATCTCCTGAAAGACTTCCAGCTTTTTAACTCACTAGCTAACCTCCAAATAAACTTCGAAAAGTCGACGGCCCTTAACATTACCCTTCCAGACTCTGTAGTCTCGCTATGCAAGCAAAACTTCCCATTTAAATGGGCTACTGAAGCCATTACCTATTTGGGAGTCAAAATTCCGCCTGACCGAAAAGACTTATATTCCCTCAACTTTTTGCCGGGACTCCAGTCCATCAAAGAAGACTTGGTGGCTTGGAATAAAGGCACAATATCTTGGTTTGGCAGTGCGGCGCCCCTTAAAATGAACGTCCTTCCGCGTTTATTATACCTCTTACAGGCCATCCCGATAGCCCTACCACAGTCCTTCTTCACTCTTTTCAAGAAATGCTGTAGAACCTTCATATGGGCGGGCAGTTCCCCCAGGCTAAGGTGGACCAAACTTACATTGCTGAAACTGAGGGGAGGTCTGGGTATACCAGATTTATCTATATATCACACAGCCTGCCATCTGGTGAGAGTGGCGGACTGGCATCACCACGCTCGAGATAAGGATTGGGTTAACATAGAAAATGATTTTCTCAACTTTCCGATATCTCACCTTCCCTGGATAACGCCCCGGTCAATCCCGGTTTCTTGCACGAATCATCCATTCATTGGCCCCACCCTCCACAAATTTAAGTCAGCATGTCGCATTCTCAAGTTTGTCCCTACGCCAGGACCCATGACTCCTTTACTCCGCAACCCTGACTTCTCGCCCGACGTGCCCTGTAGGGACCAAGCTTCTAGACAGGAAGCCTTGAAGACACATGCCGCCCAATTTTTCCGCTGTGGCACTCTCCTCACGTACCAGGAGATGGTGGCTACACTCCCACATTTGAGAGTGAACATGTTCAAATTTATACAATTGAAACACTTTTTCGATAGTGCCCAACCCCCCTCTATGTGGTCTAGAGCCTTAACGCCTCTGGAACAAATCTACGCCTCTCCAGAACCCCAACGACACCTGATCTCTTCCCTCTATTCAATGCTAATCTCGTCCGTGGCCCCCGATATGACCTCTCGCACAGCCTGGCAGACGGACCTATCCATTGATTTGTCAGACAAAGATTGGGACATAATTTGGGAACACGCACACAAAGGCTCGGTAAATGTCTCCGCACAAGAAAACAGATACAAACTCTGCACAAGATGGTACAGGACCCCAGTTAAGCTACACAAAATTTTCCCAACGGTCTCACCATTGTGTTGGAGGTGTGGAGGGGAGCCAGGCGTGTCGGGATCCTCCGGGGTAATTGACCACGCTATAGAAAGTGCACCTCAACTCAACTCTCAACTCATATTTGGTGGGACTGTCCCACCTTGCAGCCGTTTTGGAGGGAGGTACACGAACGCATTGTAGATATCACGACTGACCGCATTGACTTCTCACCGGCGCAATACTTACTACACCACTCAGTGCTGCCGCGTTCACACTACCGCAAATCGCTAACCTTGCATTTGGTGAACGCAGCTACCCAATGTGTCCCCCTCCGATGGAGATCCACAGCCCCACCTACTATCCAAGACTGGCACAACCGTGTAAACAAAATAGAAGAAATGGAACAGCTCATCCACCAAGCCAAGGACGCTCATGAAAAATTCAGATTCACGTGGGCCTGCTGGTCCCACTATAGAGAATCGCTTGACCCCCAACCCCTTGCTACCTCCACTCTGTCCCCACATATGGCCTCTCAGGCGCCCGCTCGACTCACTACGAGATACCGGAGTCGAACAAACTCTCCCCCTACCCCCACCGTGGCCCCGACCGACCACACCCTCCCCTCTACCCCCTCCCAATCTCTTGACCACCGCCCCGTCTCCCACCCCTGAAAGGAACAAGCTGCACTCCTGCTCTTTATGGTAATCCTGACCTAAGAGATTCCCATATGACATTGCGCACATGCTCCCTGCCTGATACGAATGAAGAGGAGTGTTGTTTTACGCTCCGACACCGCCCAGGTTTTTTCTCCCACCCATGGTGGATCTGCTCAGGCGGAGAACCCGACCATGAGCCCCCGCCCCCCCCCCACCTCCGTTCACAGACTGTTCCCATTAGGGGTGAGCGGCCTAAGGGGGGGCCCTTAATTGGCCCTTGGCTGCACTGCTGTAATCCTCTCTATAGGACAAAGCAAACGTAACAGGGAGAGAGTCTAGATTTACCAATTTACCCACTGCTCCCCCCTAGACCCTTTACAATAGAGGTCTTCGCTGTTTCTTACTCTGATCTACGTACAATAGTGCTGTTTGATACCTGCAGACATATAGGTCGCCCAACTCCAAGTTCTCCCTCCTCCCACCCTGATGTTTAGCTTGGTCATGATGTTACAGATATTCATTCTTGTTCCAGTTGTCTGCTTCCTCATCCTGTAACACATGTGCTGATTTATTGTGTGTAATTGTCTTTTTATATACTCAATAAAAATTGTTTTAAAAAAATAAAAAAATAAAAATAACACCAAAAAAAATAAAGAATTTGTGGGAAAAAAAAGGACGCCAATTTTGTTTGGGAGCCACGTCGCACGACCGCGCAATTGTCAGTTAAAACGACGCAGTGCTGAATCGCAAAAAATGGCCCAGTCAGTGACCAGTAATATGGTCTGGGGCACAAGTGGTTAAAAATTAACAAAACACTAAAGTTAGCCCAATTTTTGGCCATAATGTGAAAGATGATGTTACACCGAGTAAATAGATACCTAACATGTCACGCTTTCATATTGCACACATTCATGGAATGCCGCCAAACTTCAGTACTTGAAAATACCCATAGGCAACACTTTTTTTTCTCCAGTTTACCAGTTTAGAGTTACAGAGGAGGTCTAGTGCTAAAAGTATTGGTCTCGCTCTAACACACGCTATTATACCTTACATGGGTGGTTTGAACGGTGTTTACAAATGTGGGCGGAACTTACACATTTAAGTCCCGCCCACATATGTAAACACTGTTTAAACCACACATGTGAGGTATCATAGCGTGCGTTAGAGCGAGAGCAATACTTTTAGCACTAGACCTCCTCTGTAACTCTAAACTGGTAACCAGAAAAAAAAATGTGCGTGTTCGCTTCTGACTGCGAGATACTAGGGACAGGGGCGTTTTAATTATTATTGTTTATGTTTGTTACGTAAAAATTCAATAAGACCTCCCCTACAGGTTGTAAAGCATGAGTTCAGGAAAAAAAAAACAGCTCTCATGCTTTCATCCGCCATTGCAGCTTTGATTATGTTTATGCATCTCGGGTGAACTGGGCATGCTCAGAGACTTAGAAAGTTTAAGCTGGCTTTTTGTGCCTCAAAATGACTTGCATGTTTCTGAGCATGCTCAGAAAGCGTAGTTTTTGGGTTAGTAATTTAAGGACATCCTTAACAGGTGTAAGCAGTTACAAGTGCACACAAACTAGAGACTGACATTCCTTTATGTGTTTCCAATTGGTTCATTAGCACACATGTTATAAAAAGCGTGGATAGAGCACATGTCAGCTGCCCTGAGAGGGGGCAGACTGGCTGGCTGGCAAGAATAGCGGGGAGATGTTTTTGAGCAAGGTTATTTTTTGGGGGGGGGCAATTGTTTTATTTAATGATGTTCACTTTGATTTTTTTGTCTGCTGCATAATTTAGCAAAATGTTTCTCAAGACGTTAATGACTAATGTTTTAATCCTGTGGGTCTATCCTGTTATTTCAAAAGCATAAACCATATTCTGCTTACTGTCTGAAATCAACCTAGGTATATATGTTTTTTATTATTATTTTTGTTTGTGTGTTTATTGTTTTGCTTTCCTTGTTTTGTGGACCAATAAAATTACTTTCAAATTTTAAAGTTTGTTTTGTGATATTTTTTCATGCCATGGATTTTAACAGCTGCAGCTGAAATAGTTTGGGCCTAAACTATCAGGTGTGATTTTTCTGTAAGCTTCTTTCCTGGTGTGTATGCATGAAATGTTTGCTGCCATGTTTAGTCACCAGAAAAGGAAAGACAAAGTGGTAAGTATTTCCTCTTTACTGTAAGTACCGCCACCAGCACATGTTTGGTGGATTTCTCTTATCAAGAATTGATGTCCAGACTGTATTTTTTTTTTGTTTACGAAAGCTTTATTGAAAGATTACCTGCAAACATGGCCTGTTGGGGGGGGGGGGTGGTGTATTGAGGGAAGCCAAGTGAGTGTTATAACCCCTGCTTGTGTTTTTAGGTTGGGCTTTGTGTCCCTTTTCTTAAAATTGTCTTCACTTCCTGTCACACAGCTGAACAGGAAGTGAGGTTAAAACCCTACCAATGTTCTTTTCTTCGGGACACAGGTCAATCTAACTAGTGTCCCCATTAAGCAAATTGCACTGCTGTATACACCCAAAATGATTAGTTAGTTTGGGGTTAAGTAAAGGCAAAGCCACTCTGCAGTAGAAGCATAGTCAATGAAAATCAGAAGGGAAGCACTGATGGTTTTAACATCCAATCCCGCCAAGTTTTTTTTTTCTTTCTTGCTTGTCCACTTGTAGTTAAAAGTGGATTTGCCTTTAGTAAATGGACCCAAAGTCCAAGATCCCTACTAATTTGGGGTGTACACAGCAAAATGCAATTTCCATAATGGAAAACTATTTAGATTGATAGGTGTCTCCAACAAGACAGTCAGGTTTTACCCTCACTTCCTTTTTTGGCTATGTGGCAGGAAGTGAATGAATTTAAAGTAGAAAGTGACAACATTTGTGAGGTGTCTTAACCCTATCAGGGGTGCAGGCATCCCCAAAAAAAACAAGAAAATTGTTTATTTAACATTGGGTGGTGTTTGTGGGGGTCCCTAACACACATTCATACATATTAGCAACGCTGGATCCTGGCCTATTGGCATGGTTATATTTTCTTAGGCCTCTCAATAAAATTATCTGAAATTTGGGGTTAAACTGTAACTATTATCAACACTTCTTTATTTTTTTTGTTTTCTTTCATTTTGGAAAGAGTTGGGGGGGAAGAGTTATAAGCCCTGTCAGTTTATTTTGTATTATCCCTGTCCGTTTGTGGAGATTGGCCTTCACTTCATGCCCCATAGCCAAACAGGAAGTGAGAGAAAAACTATGCAAATTTAGGACTCCCGTGCCCCCCCCCCCCACAGAACTAGTGTGTGTCCCCTGAAAATTCCTGGGAGGGTCATAAAAAAACAGGGTGTGGCCTTGACAGGAAGGGGGGGTCATTTTTCTATTAGGAGGTGCAGAAATTTGGTTAGGCCTAGGGAAGCACAAAACCTAAATATCCTACTGCATATTAGGGCTTATTTAGACAGGATCCGATTTACAGCATGTTTTTAGATTGTGGGAGGAAGCCCACGCAGGCACAGGGAGAACATGCAAACTCCAGGCAGATGGTGTCACGGGCGGAATTTGAACCAGCGACCCTTTTGCTGCTAGGTGAACGTGCTATACACTACACCACTGTGCTGAACGAACATGATCGCAGCTGAAAGCATGAGATCAGTGTTTTGTTTTTTTTCCCAATTCCATGCTTTCCAGCCTGGAAGACAGATGTGGGGTCTTATTGACCCCGCCTCTCTCCATAAAGAGGACCTGTCACACACTAGTCCTATTACAAGGGATGTTTACATTCCTTGTAATAGGAAGAAAAGTGAAAAATAATACAAAAAAAGGACAACAAAGTGCAAAAATAAAAATATTAGGGGGCGGAGCTAGCCGGAGACCGCGATGCACGCATTGTAGCCGAGCTCCGGATCCAGTGGCAACACAGCGGAACATAACAGCCCATCCAGGTCACATCTCACCCTACAAACCGGGCATCCTGCTTCCTAAGAACCCGGGCAAGCGGCGATGACCATGACGCGCGGCAAAAAGGACAGGATTCATCCCACCAAGCTGACGGAGTTTTTCTCCCTCGAGGCCAAGCAAGATGGCGCCGGCGCGTCTTCCACGCCACAACATGGGGCCTTCCAGCCTTCTTCCCAGCACCTACACCAGTCGGGGAAAGGAGCTAAACGGAGCAGTCCTCCTACTCACCTCCACTCTCCTCCTGCCACTCCGTCATCAGGCAGCCCTGCAAAGGCGAGATTCCGTTCGGATGCCACAGCTGCTACAACCGAGGTGAGCTCCCCTATAGACTCAGGAGATGACACCAGGGACTAGCCAAATTCTATTGATCTGTTCCCTACCGCGGACAAGCCTGTGTTGGACACAGTTTTAAAAGAGATGCTGGTGTCTCTCAGAAGTTCTCTACACTCAGACATGGTTTCTTGCGTTCACAAATTCAGCACTGAACAGAGCAATGTGGCTGATAGAGTTTCTCATGTGGAAAACAAAATGGGGGAATATGCCTCCACTATAAACGCTCTAGTTGACGCAAATGAGAATACTGAGGACGATATTGACATGCTCAAAGCCAAAATGGCGGAAATAGAAGACAGATCGCAAAGGAATAATGTCAAAGTCAGGGGGATCCCTGAGTCTGTTAAACAACCAGATCTGCGCAGCTATGTAACTCCGCTATTTGCAGTCTTAATGCCTGATCTGTCAGATCTCGATTTTACAATTGACAGGATTCACAGACTCCCTAAACCTGCCTATCTATCTGACTCCATACCAAGAGATGTCATACTCAGGCTTCATTTATACCACACTAAAGAAAAGCTTTTTACCACACTAAATAAAAATAAAAATATTATGTTAAAAAAAACAAAAAACAAATAAAAATCTAAATTAAAATGCCCCTGTCCCTAGTAGCTCCCACTCAGAAGCGAACACGCATGCAAGTCCCACCCACATATGTAAACACCGTTCAAACCACACATATGAGGTATTGATGCGTGCGTTAGTGCGAGAGCAATAATTTTAGCACTAGACCTCCTCTGTAACTCTAAACTAGTAACCTGAAAAAAAAGTCAAGTGTCGCCTATGGAGATTTTTTAATACCGAAGTTTAGCGCCATTCCATGAGTGTGCGCAATATGCTTGCGTGACAAGTTAGGCATCATCTTTCACATTATCCCTAAAAATTGGGCTAGCTTTACTGCTTTGTTATTTTTTAATTCATGAAACCGTTTTTTTTTAAGCAAAAATAAAAAATGCGTTAGAAATATTTTTGCGCAAATACCGTTGGGAATTTTTAATAAAAAATGCCCACCACTTTATTCTCTAGGGTGTCTGCTAATACAATATATATAATGTTTGGGGGTCCTGAGTAATTTTCAAGGAAGAAAATATAATTGTTTCATGAAGGAGCGAATGGCCAGAATAGACGCGGTATGGAAGTGGTTAAAGTGCAACAATAAAAGTGAAATATTCCTTTAAATTTCGTACCATGGGGGGGTGTAATGTCAGCATGTGAAAAGTGACATTCTGAAGGAAAAAAGCTGTTTAAAACTGAGTTGCGGCAATAATGAATTGTCGGCTCCCAGCAATTGTGAGAAGATTCATTCATAAAAAAAAGCGTAGGGGGCCCCCCAAATTTCATTAGAAGGCCCTTCAGGTCTGATATGGATATTAAGGGGAACCCCACCATCATTTAAAAAAAATGATGTGGGGTTCCCCCCAAATATCCATACCAGGCCCTTCAGGTCTGGTGTGGATTTTAAGGGGAACTCCACCCCAAATTAAAAAAATGGCGTGGAGTCCCCCCCAAAATCCACACCAGACCCTTATCCGAGCACGTTGACCTGGCCGGCCGCAGAAAAGAGGGGAGGACAGAGCGCGGCCCCCCCTCTCCTGAACCGCACCAGGCCACATGCCCTCAACATTGGGAGGGTGCTTTGGGGTGCCCCCCAAAGCACCTTGTCCCCATGTTGATGAGGAAAGAGGGGGGGTGCACTCAGCGCAAAATGATGAGGAAAAAAGAATTGTATATAAAATCAATAGTGAAAAATAACACCAAGGTTAAATTTTCTATGAATGCTAGCTGAACACAAAGAAACTTTCACAAAATTCCCAAAGTAGATATAACATAAAAATAGTGCAGCGCAAACAATGCAATGTGATGACTATAATGGTGTTTCTCATACACCAAATGACATGTGTAATTAAAAAGCAAAAACAAAAACACAAACCAAATAAAAGTGATATATTACACCAATTAATGAGTGCATAAAATATCTTAATAAGTGTCCATATAATATTCTGTGCTGTAAATCCAATGATCCAATTGATCTAATAGGAATCCACCGGAGTGTAAATGAGATAAGAATTAATCCAATGGTTGTGATCAGATCCACCAAGGTGCAGACTGGATAAGATAATAAACAGTGCTCCCACAACCAAATGGATATTCTACTATTACCTCCAAGGACGACCACTGTTTTACCAGATGGTCATACTGCGCATGAATATCCGGACGCGTTGCGTGAAAATTCACTTCTTCAGCAGGGCAGGAATTCAAACAGTCGCGCGCCATCTTAAATACGCCGCTTGACCCGGAAAGATAACGTCACATGGGACGCAGTGACGTGCAGGGTTCAACCCAGCGTCATATGGGGTGCTAGTGGCTTCAAAACGTGATGACGCGGTACGGCACGTATCCGCGTCATCTTCCGTTGTAACAACTTTATTGTCCCGCAGGTGCTAGTAGCTTCAAAACGTGGTGACGCGGTACGGCACGTATCTGCGTCATCTCACGTTGTAACAACTTTATTGTCCCGCAGCAAGGCGGTCAGGTAAACATAAAAGAAATTATTAAGATTGTCGCCATCTGAAGAAGTGAATTTTCACGCAACGCGTCCGGGGACAGCAATTACCTGCACAGTCGCTCGTTCATGGTCCGAACCTTATCCTGTATTAATCTTCTAGTTCGGTCCCGTTTTGATTTCGTTGATGCCTGATATTTTCTCACCAAATGTGAGTAAACTGTACTTTTTATGTTGCAATAAATCCCTGGTACCTACGGAAGCTCTTAGATGTTTGTCTCCTCTCTCTTTGTTTTATACACCACCATGTTTGACATATGAGGACTTCATAACATCCTTGCCCCGGGCTTCCTGTTGGATATTCATGCGCAGTATGACCATCTGGTAAAACAGTGGTCGTCCTTGGAGGTAATAGTAGAATATCCATTTGGTGGTGGGAGCACTGTTTATTATCTTATCCAGTCTGCACCTTGGTGGATCTGATCACAACCATTGGATTAATTCTTATCTCATTTACACTCCGGTGGATTCCTATTAGATCAATTGGATCATTGGATTTACAGCACAGAATATTATATGGACACTTATTAAGATATTTTATGCACTCATTAATTGGTGTAATATATCACTTTTATTTGGTTTGTGTTTTTGTTTTTGCTTTTTAATTACACATGTCATTTGGTGTATGAGAAACACCATTATAGTCATCACATTGCATTGTTTGCGCTGCACTATTTTTATGTTATACCCATGTTGATGAGGACAAGGGCCTCATCCCCATAACCCTTGCCCGGTGGTTGTGGGGGTCTGCGGGCAGGAGGCTTATCGAAATCTGGAAGACCCCTTTAACAAAGGGGCCCCCCAGATCCCGCCCCCCCTGTGTTAAATGGTAATGGGGTACATTGTACCTCTACCATTTCACGAACAAAAAAAGTGTCAAGTGTAAAAAAAGACAAGAGCCGGTTTTTGACAAGTCCTTTATTAATATCTTCTTTCTTCTTCCATCTTCTTCTTTTCTTCTTTCCTTCGGGTTTCTTCCTCCATCTTCTTCTTCCTCTGCTTCTGTCTTCTCATCCCGCATCTTGACCGGCGCCTTCTTCCTTCTTCTTCTCCTTCCGCTGGCCTTCTCGTCCGCATCTTCTTCTTCTTCGCCGGAGGCGCTGCTTAATCTCCTCGGAAAGTCCCCGTGTGGTGCATGTGCGTCAGAGGGGGGCGTGGTCACATGAGCGTCAGACGGCGGGGAATTCACAAGCACAAGCTTCCAATTGAATTGCCCGCTGTCTGACGCTCATGTGACCACGCCCCCCTTTGACGCACATGCACCACACGGGGACTTTCCTAAGAGCTTGCCCGTGGCGTCAGAGGGGGCGTGGTCCGGCACATGGCGGGGATTTTTTAATTGGAAGCGGCGCCTCCGGCGAAGAAGAAGAAGAAAGATACGGACGAGAAGGCCAGGGGAAGGAGAAGAAGATGGAAGAAGACGCCAGTCAAGATGCGGCACTACAAGACCCAAGAAAGAAGCAGAGGAAAAAGAAGAAGAAGATGGAGGAAGAAACCCGAAGGAAAGAAGAAAAGAAGAAGATGGAAGAAGAAAGAAGATAATAAAGGACTTGTCAAAAACCGTCTCTTGTCTTTTTTTACACTTGACACTTTTTTTGTTCGTGAAATGGTAGAGGTACAATGTACCCCATTACCATTTCACACAGGGGGGGGGCGGGATCTGGGTGTCCCCTTTGTTAAAGGGGTCTTCCAGATTTCGATAAGCCTCCTGCCCGCAGACCCCCACAACCACCGGGCAAGGGTTGTGGGGATGAGGCTCTTGTCCCCATCAACACCCCAAAGCACCCTCCCAATGTTGAGGGCATGTGGCCTGGTGCGGTTCAGGAGAGGGGGGGCGCACTCTGTCCCCTCCTCTTTTCTGCGGCCGGCCAGGTCAACGTGCTCGGATAAGGGTCTGGTGTGGATTTTGGGGGGACTCCACGCCATTTTTATTTTTTTATTTGGGGTGGAGTTCCCCTTAAAATCCACACCAGACCTGAAGGGCCTTCTAATGGAATTTGGGGGGACCCCCACACTTTTTTTTTTGTTTTATGAATGAATCTTCTCACAATTGCCGGGAGCCGACAATTCATTATTGCCACGAGTCAGTTTTAAACGGCTTTTTTTCTTCAGAATGTCATTTTGCGTAGGGACATTTCTAACCACGGGAAAAGTGCGCTTTTTCACATGCTGACATTACAGCCCCCCATGATATGAAATTTAAAGGAATATTTCACTTTTATTGTTGCACTTTAAGCATTATTAAAATCACTGCTCCAGAAAAAACTGCCGTTTTTAAAAATAAAAAAAGTATTGATACATGTCCCCTGGGGCAGGACTGAGGTCCCCAAACACTTTTTAGGACAAAACTTGCATATTAGCCTTTAAAATGAACACTTTTGATTTCCCCCATAGACTTTAACAGGGAGTTCGGCGGCGGCTTTACTTATCAATTGCATTGCGCTGCTGCTGCGCCCGGTTCATGTGCCTAATTAAGGCTTCATCCAGCGCACTAATTAAGGCATGAACCGGCGCAGTGACAATGGTAAATCAGCCCCACGGTGTGACTGGTGACGAACAAAGACCTCCACCAACAGAAAACACTGACCCTTACCAGAGTCAAAGATCTCACAGAGATCAAACACAGCATGTATAGGGAGACATCCACCATCCGCAATGGGAATATAGTAGTACCATCCGTCCAGTGCAGTCAATCAGTAAGTCAAAATCTCGAGTGGACACAGGTTGGCAATAATCCAGGATATGAAAAGCAATCAGGGAAACTCACATAGTGTAAAAACATATGGGTTTAATGACTAAAATTAGATTGTGCGCACTGATCAAGTCCCATTAGAGACGAAATGTCGGGAGGCAGCGTTCTTACCTCACCGCATCACGTGTGAGGACGGGTATACGCTTCTACAAGCCGGCCGGCTGACCTTTTTATGATGTTTACTTCATGATTGCTGTAAGTGCGCACAATCTAATTTTAGTCATTAGACCCATATGTTTTTACACTATATGAGTTTCCCTGATTGCTTTTCATATCCTGGATTATTGCCAACCTGTGTCCACTCGAGATTTTGACTTACTGATTGACTGCACTGGACGGATAATACTACTATATTCCCATTGCGGATGGTGGATGTCTTCGTATACATGCTGTGTTTGATCTCTGTGAGATCTATGACTCTGGTAAGGGTCAGGCGGCGTACACACGAGGGGATATGTCCGCTGAAAACGGTCCGATGGACCGTTTCAGCAGACATCTCCGCTCGTGTGTATGGGCTAGCGGACAGATTTCTCCACCCGACAGATTTCAAAGCAAGCTTTGAAATCTATCCGGTGGGAATCTGTCCGCCCGACATGTCTGCTGGTTAGTACACTTACCAGCAGACATGTCGGCCCCCACCGCCGCCGCGCCGCTGCCGAATGGATTCGGCGCATGCGCGGAAGTGTTTTACTTCCTGGTGCGGTGACGTGGCGGTGACGCGGCGGCGTCAACGTCACCGCCGCGTCACCGCCACGTCACCGCGCCGTCCGGCGGCGGGGAATTTGATCCGATGGTGTGTACACGCCATCGGATCAAACTCCCGATCGGACATATCCGATGGAAATGGTCCGCGGACCGTTTTCATCGGATATGTCCGATCGTGTGTACGCCGCCTCAGTGTTTTCTGTTGGTGGAGGTCTTTGTTCGTCACCAGTCACACCGTGTGTGGATCTACTTTGCACCTGGGATTTTCTATTATGACCCATGTCTACTAATGGACTCCATAAAGAGGACCTGTCACACACTAGTCCTATTACAAGGGATGTTTACATTCCTTGTAATAGGAAGAAAAGTGAAAAATAATACAAAAAAAGGACAACAAAGTGCAAAAATAAAAATATTAGGGGGCGGAGCTAGCCAGAGACCGCGATGCACGCACTGTAGCCGAGCTCCGGATCCAGTGGCAACACAGCGGCACATAACAGCCCATCCAGGTCACATCTCACCCTACAAACCGGGCATCCTGCTTCCTAAGAACCCGGGCAAGCGGCGGTGACCATGACGCGGCGCAAAAAGGACAGGATTCGTCCCACCAAGCTGACGGAGTTTTTCTCCCTCGAAGCCAAGCAAGATGGCGCCGGCGCGTCTTCCACGCCACAACATGGGGCCTTCCAGTCTTCTTCCCAGCACCTACACCAGTCGGGGAAGGGAGCTAAACGGAGCAGTCCTCCTACTGACCTCCACTCTCCTCCTGCCACTCCGTCATCAGGCAGCCCTGCAAAGGCGAGATTCCGTTCAGATGCCACAGCTGCTACAACCGAGGTGAGCTCCCCTATAGACTCAGAAGATGACACCAGGGACTTGCCAGATTCTATTGATCTGTTCCCTACCGTGGACAAGCCTGTGTTGGACACAGTTTTAAAAGAGATGCTGGTGTCTCTCAGAAGTTCTCTACACTCAGACATAGTTTCTTGCGTTCACAAATTCAGCACTGAACTGAGCAATGTGGCTGATAGAGTTTCTCATGTGGAAAACAAAATGGGGGAATATGCCTCCACTATAAACGCTCTAGTTGACGCAAATGAGAATACTGAGGACGATATTGACATGCTCAAAGCCAAAATGGCGGAAATAGAAGACAGATCGCGAAGGAATAATGTCAAAGTCAGGGGGATCCCTGAGTCTGTTAAACAACCAGATCTGCGCAGCTATGTAACTCAGCTATTTGCAGTCTTAATGCCTGATCTGTCAGATCTCGATTTTACAATTGACAGGATTCACAGACTCCCTAAACCTGCCTATCTATCTGACTCCATACCAAGAGATGTCATACTCAGGCTTCATTTTTACCACACTAAAGAAAAGCTTTTTACCACACTAAATAAAAATAAAAATATTATGTTAAAAAAAACAAAAAACAAATAAAAATCTAAATTAAAATGCCCCTGTCCCTAGTAGCTCGCACTCAGAAGCGAACACGCCTTGCCGAGCTGTGGCGGAATATCTGTACCCCTCACCCCCCCCCTGCTCTCCAACCTGGAACATTATCCTCCCCTCCCCTTCCCTCCCTTCAATCCCACAAACCGCAAGCACACACCCTATACTGGCAGGTCTTGCCGTCCTGCAAAATGGAGGGATGGTTCGCTTCCATACACTATTAACAACGGCTTCCCCTTATTACTTCCGGAATGCCTCCATGCTACTCCCTTCTACGCTGTCCACACAGGTCAAGGGGAGAGCCCCTGGACACTGTGTAGCTTGCCTTTCGACATACCTGTTGGCGAACTGATTATTGCTTCTGACACTGTTTACCATGCACCATATTGTTTGTTTGTAGCATAGCGGCTAGACCGCGACTTTACTATTTCGACTGTTATTGATGATGTAAAGTATATCTTGTACTGTATCACTTTCCCAATAAAAACTATTTGAAAAAAAAAAGAAGTGAACACGCATGCAAGTCCCACCCACATATGTAAACACCGTTCAAACCACACATGTGAGGTATTGGCGCGTGCGTTAGTGCGAGAGCAATAATTTTAGCACTAGACCTCCTCTGTAACTCTAAACTGGTAACCTGAAAAGTCAAGTGTCGCCTATGGAGATTTTTAATACCGAAGTTTAGCGCCATTCCATGAGTGTGCGCAATATGCTTGCGTGACAAGTTAGGTATCTATTTACTCGGTGTAACATCATCTTTTACATTATCCCTAAAAATTGGGCTAGCTTTACTGCTTTGTTATTTTTTAATTCATGAAACCGTTTTTTTTTAAGCAAAAATAAAAAATGCGTTAGAAATATTTTTTGCGCAAATACCGTTGGGAATTTTTAATAAAAAATGCCCGCCACTTTATTCTCTAGGGTGTCTGCTAATAAAATATATATAATAAAGGAAAAAAAGGAATGAAACTGCGCCACAGACAACTTAAATTAAATAATAAGTGATTAAGTATTTAGTGGCAGCCCCTGCATAGAAACCCACCTAGGTGGGAATGAGTGATTAAGGTAGAAGATAGCAGGTAATGGCGCCTACTACTAATTAAAAAATTACGTGCACAAGTGTATCCAAATCAATGGTAATCCTGTGAACAACATCTCCTAAAAACTTCCTCAGATACACCTATTTTAATCTACAATATAAATTTTATTAATTCTACTAAGGTTTTAATAACGCTCGTTTTTACATCTCCACTGTATTTATCTATTAATTTATTGATTTTACAAACTCCTGTATGTTCAATTATAATATCAATATTACATTGGATTAGCTTGGATATCAGCTAAATAACCACATATCTGTATGTTTATAGTATATTTATTTCAATCAAATGTGCGGGACTTCTAGCGATCTGAAAGCAAAACATTCCCATTTAAATATAGAGCCTCTAGCGTCAGGACTTCGGTCTGCAAAAGTCTCCAATATGGAGGACACTCAAAAGAGGGGATTTTTTTCTCGACGTAGGAACGCGGGTTTTCTCCGACAGAACGCCCGTCGATTCCAACACAGGAGCCTCTAGTGTTGGGACTACGGTCTGAAAAATCTCCAACATGGAGAAAGACCGGATGAGAGAGTTTTTTTCGACGTAACGTTAGAGACGTTTTTCTCGATGCAACGTCCGTATTTCCGACACAACGTCGACTGCAATATAAATAAGGAAGTGCTGTAGGCTCAAAGACACGCTCCAGACGACGTCACAACGACGAAACCGGTAGAGCGATCGTTCTTCAGAGCCACAGCACACTTTTACTCAATGCTCTTTTAACTACATGTAAATTGTGAGTACCCATTGTTTTGTCAAAATAAATTTTATTGTAAGACGGTATCACGCTATTGGGCACCTTTATTTATCCTCTCTATGAGCGGTTGAACGGCTGAACAGATCCCAGGGGAGAAAACCAGGCAGCCTTTTTGAAGTTTGGAACTTGGATACTTATTAGAAAAGAGCCTGTTGCCCCTGTGGGGGTGATTGGATCCGGTGAGTGCGGGACCATTGGGGGAGAGCACTGAGTGATCCACTGATGGCTGTACTTGCATGAAGCACCTGTCACTTTACTTTATTTTATATGAAGGAAATCTTGCAAATATTGCCCTTGGACTATTATAAACATCAATTTTATTAAGGAGCACTTATTTATTGAATTATTAACTTTTGTAAACTAGAAACTGGATTGGATTATATGGACTATCACCACTAGGATTTTTATATTTTTTATATATTATTTTGCACACATTTTTATCTATTTTTTTATGTATTGTAATATGGAAAATTGGCACCACTACAAGGATTAGCATTTTTAGCACCAATATTGGTCACAGTACTATCTTTATTATTATTATTTTTATTTTTCATTTCATATGAAATCTTGTCTCCTGGTTCTGTTGGACCTAAGTGCAGCTTTCGACACTGTAGACCATAATCTGTTACTGACTCGGCTTGCTGAAGTAGCCAGAGTCGCAGAAAGCGATTTATCTTGGTTCTCCTCTTTTTTGGAAAACCGATCGCAAACAGTGAAGTTAGGCCCTTTTATGTCTGAAAAACGCACAATAACATGCGGAGTCCCTCAAGGATCGCCTCTGTCACCAGTGCTGTTTAACATTTATCTCCGTCCTCTTTTTGAGATTATCAGCAGCCAAAAACTGCTCTATCACTCATACGCAGACGACACGCAACTTTATTTCCGCATTTGCAACAGACAGGATCACCACCTCAATCTAGAGACATGCCTCTCTTTGATAGAAGACTGGATGACAAAGAGTTATCTTAAACTCAACGGAGCGAAAACAGAACTTCTTCTGTTTCACGCCAAGCACAGGAATCAACTTTCAACAGTGTGGACCCCCCCGCCTATTTTGGGCAAAACCATCACCCCTAGCGCCAAAGTCAAAAGCCTAGGGGTCATTTTTGACTCCTTTATGACAATGGACGCACAAATAGGATCAGTAGTCAGCGGATCTCACCATCTACTGCGCCTACTACGTAGACTCACTCCGTTCATCCCCAAAGAAGATTTAGCGGTCGTGGTGGGAGCTATTGTAAACTCCAGGCTGGATTATGCAAATGCCCTTTACCTCGGCCTCCCCAAGTACCAAATCGCTCGTCTGCAAGTCGTTCAGAATACGGCCGCCAGACTTGTGACTGGGAAAAAACCCTGGAAATCTATCTCACCTTCACTGAGAGCCCTTCATTGGCTGCCAGTTAAAGACAGAATTGCTTTCAAAGCTCTATGTCTTACGCATAGATGTGTCCATGGGAATGCCCCCCAATATCTATGCGAAATAATAAAAGCTCATAACCCCAATCGCGTTTTGCGATCCACGAATCAGAACCTGCTCCAGGTTCCGAAAGCCAACTTCAAGTCCAAAGGAGAAAGAAGATTTGCGATCCAAGGTCCCAGACTATGGAACGCTTTACCAACCAGCATTCGGTTGGAGGAGAACCACCTAGCATTTAGGAAAAAGGTCAAGACTTTTCTCTTTTGATATCAAAGGAGACAGGAACAACAAGCGCCCAGAGGCGATTCAGTTCGCATGTGCCGCGCTATACAAGTTTTCATTCATTCATTCATTCATTCATATATTTCTATTTATATAATTGACATCACTACACGGAATAGTATTATTAGCACCATCTGATCACAGGATTACCATTGATTTGGATACACTTGTGCACGTAATTTTTTAATTAGTAGTAGGCGCCATTACCTGCTATCTTCTACCTTAATCAAAATATATATAATGTTTGGGGGTCCTGAGTAATTTTCAAGGAAGAAAATATAATTGTTTCATGAAGGAGTGAAGTGCCAGAATAGGCGCGGTATGGAAGTGGTTAAAGTGCAACAATAAAAGTGAAATATTCCTTTAAATTTCGTACCATGGGGGGGTGTAATGTCAGCATGTGAAAAGTGACATTCTGAAGGAAAAAAGCCGTTTAAAACTGACTTGCGGCAATAATGAATTGTCGGCTCCCAGCAATTGTGAGAAGATTCATTCATAAAAAAAAAAAAAAAAAGCGTAGGGGGCCCCTCAAATTTCATTAGAAGGCCCTTCAGGTCTGATATGGATATTAAGGGGAACCCCACCGTCATTTAAAAAAAAAAATTATGTGGGGTTCCCCCCAAATATCCATACCAGGCCCTTCAGGTCTGGTGTGGATTTTACGGGGAACTCCACCCCAAATTAAAAAAATGGCGTGGAGTCCCCCCCAAAATCCACACCAGACCCTTATCCGAGCGCGTTGACCTGGCCGGCCGCAGAAAAGAGGGGGGGACAGAGCGTGCCCCCCCTCTCCTGAACTGCACCAGGCCACATGCCCTCAACAGTGGGAGGGTGCTTTGGGGTGCCCCCCAAAGCACCTTGTCCCCATGTTGATGGGGACAAGAGCCTCATCCCCACAACCCTTGCCCGGTGGCTGTGGGGGTCTGCGGCAGGAGGATTATTGAAATCTGGAAGACCCCTTTAACAAAGGGCCCCCCCAGATCCCGCCCCCCCCTGTGTTAAATGGTAATGGGGTACATTGTACCTCTACCATTTCACGAACAAAAAAAGTGTCAAGTGTAAAAAAAGACAAGAGCCGGTTTTTGACAAGTCCTTTATTAATATCTTCTTCCATCTTCTTCTTTTCTTCTTTCCTTCGGGTTTCTTCCTCCATCTTCTTCTTCCTCTGCTTCTGTCTTCTCATCCCGCATCTTGACCGGCGCCTTCTTCCTTCTTCTTCTCCTTCCGCTGGCCTTCTCGTCCGCATCTTCTTCTTCTTCGCCGGAGGCGCTGCTTAATCTCCTCGGAAAGTCCCCGTGTGGTGCACGTGCGTCAGAGGGGGGCATGGTCACATGAGCGTCAGACGGCGGGGAATTCAATTGGAAGCCGAGCCTCCGGCGAAGAAGAAGCCGCGCACAAGCTTCCAATTGAATTGCCCGCTGTCTGACGCTCATGTGACCACGCCCCCCTCTGACGCACATGCACCACATGGGGACTTTCCTAAGAGCTTGCCCGTGGCGTCAGAGGGGGCATGGTCCGGCACATGGCGGGGATTTCAATTGAAAGCGGCGCCTCCGGCGAAGAAGAAGAAGAAAGATGCGGACGAGAAGGCCAGCGGAAGGAGAAGAAGATGGAAGAAGATGCCAGTCAAGATGCGGCACTACAAGACCCAAGAAAGAAGCAGAGGAAAAAGAAGAAGAAGAAGAAGATGGAGGAAGAAACCCGAAGGAAAGAAGAAAAGAAGAAGATGGAAGAAGAAAGAAGATAATAAAGGACTTGTCAAAAACCGGCTCTTGTCTTTTTTTACACTTGACACTTTTTTTGTTCGTGAAATGGTAGAGGTACAATGTACCCCATTACCATTTCACACAGGGGGGGGCGGGATCTGGGTGTCCCCTTTGTTAAAGGGGTCTTCCAGATTTCGATAAGCCTCCTGCCCGCAGACCCCCACAACCACCGGGCAAGGGTTGTGGGGATGAGGCTCTTGTCCCCATCAACACCCCAAAGCACCCTCCAAATGTTGAGGGCATGTGGCCTGGTGCGGTTCAGGAGAGGGGGGGGCGCACTCTGTCCCCTCCTCTTTTCTGCGGCCGGCCAGGTCAACGTGTTTGGATAAGGGTCTGGTGTGGATTTTGGGGGGACTCCATGCCATTTTTATTTTTTTATTTGGGGTGGAGTTCCCCTTAAAATCCACACCAGACCTGAAGGGCCTTCTAATGGAATTTGGGGGGACCCCACGCTTTTTTTTTGTTTTATGAATGAATCTTCTCACAATTGCCGGGAGCCGACAATTCATTATTGCCGCGAGTCAGTTTTAAACGGCTTTTTTTCTTCAGAATGTCATTTTGCGTAGGGACATTTCTAAACACGGGAAAAGTGCGCTTTTTCATATGCTGAAATTACAGCCCCCCATGATACGAAATTTAAAGGAATATTTAACTTTTATTGTTGCACTTTAAGCATTATTAAAATCACTGCTCCAGAAAAAACTGCCGTTTTAAAAAATAAAAAAAGTATTGATACATGTCCCCTGGGGCAGGACTGAGGTCCCCAAACACTTTTTAGGACAAAACTTGCATATTAGCCTTTAAAATGAATACTTTTGATTTCCCCCATAGACTTTAACAGGGAGTTCGGCGGTGGCTTTACTTATCAATTGCATTGCGCTGCTGCTGCGCCCGGTTCATGCGCCTAATTAAGGCTTCATCCAGCGCACTAATTAAGGCATGAACCGGCGCAGTGACAATGGTAAATCAGCCCCACGGTGTGACTGGTGACGAACAAAGACCTCCACCAACAGAAAACACTGACCCTTACCAGAGTCAAAGATCTCACAGAGATCAAACACAGCATGTATAGGGAGACATCCACCATCCGCAATGGGAATATAGTAGTACCATCCGTCCAGTGCAGTCAATCAGTAAGTCAAAATCTCGAGTGGACACAGGTTGGCAATAATTCAGGATATGGAAAGCAATCAGGGAAACTCACATAGTGTAAAAACATATGGGTTTAATGACTAAAATTAGATTGTGCGCACTGATCAAGTCCCATTAGAGACGAAATGTCGGGAGGCGGCATTCTTACGTCACCGCATCACGTGTGAGGACCCGGAAGAGACGGGTATACGCTTCTACAAGCCGGCCGGCTGACCTTTTTATGATGTTTACTTCATGATTGCTGTAAGTGCGCACAATCTAATTTTAGTCATTAAACCCATATGTTTTTACACTATGTGAGTTTCCCTGATTGCTTTTCATATCCTGGATTATTGCCAACCTGTGTCCACTCGAGATTTTGACTTACTGATTGACTGCACTGGACGGATGGTACTACTATATTCCCATTGCGGATGGTGGATGTCTCCCTATACATGCTGTGTTTGATCTCTGTGAGATCTTTGACTCTGGTAAGGGTCAGTGTTTTCTGTTGGTGAAGGTCTTTGTTCGTCACCAGTCACACCGTGTGTGGATCTACTTTGCACCTGGGATTTTCTATTATAACCCATGTCTACTAATGGACTCTGCTCATCATCTTTTCATTTTTTCATTTTCCAATTTGTATTGACTTTGCACATTTATCTGTGATATTTTTGTGTACTGAATAGATACTTACTTGGTATTGTGTCCACGTCACCAGTGGATAATAAGCTATTTTTTTTGTGTATTATTTAGCGCGACTCCTTTTTTGTATTCTATAGTAATATCTAGGCAAGTCGAGGCCTTTCGGAGGCTAAACTTGGACCCTGTGATACAGGAACTTGGGAGGAAGTTGAAGATATGGGTATCGTTACCACTGTCCTTATTAGGTCGTATAAACCTGATAAAGATGAAGATCCTCCCCAGGTTCCTGTATATATTTAGGAACTCTCCACAATGGATACCCAAAAGATTCTTTGTACAGCTGCATGGAATGTTCTCCTCATTTATATGGGCAAATAAATTGGTAAGAATTAAACTAAGCACACTTATGAGACCTGCAGATCAGGGGGGTTTAGACTTTCCAGATTTTCATAAATATTATATAGCCACGCAGTTGGTGACGGTGGGGAGATGGTTGAACCCGGATGGGTTCGATTCGGCTACCATGTTAGAAGCAGCAGTGGTCCAATCAGTAGAGGCATTGCAGGGTTTGTTATATAGAGGATTAAAATCAAGGCGAGGGAGGCACATGCGCGGAGGCTCTTACGATCGCCTCGTCCCTCTAGAGCTCCGTGCCACCACGGCCCTGCTATAGCCCACATCAGCCTTCAGAGCGCCCACCAACCATCTCCGCCGGGACGAACGAGCAGGGGAACAACTACGGAGTGGGCTGATGTCCTCGGGGTCAGTCGGAAGAAGCCCCAGCCGCCTAATGAGCTCAGTTGCGGGTCCGCTCAGCTACGCCAAAATGGCGGCCGCTCCTCAGGAGAGAACCACGGACGCTGCAGCCAACAAATCCATCGCAGATCAGGATGCGGCTCCACCGTTCTTCCCAGGTACAGCCTCATCCCCACTCTATGAACCGCCATCCCCCTCATCCACTGAGTCCCTGCTGGGGAGAACATTTCCTGGGATGCCCACAACTCCCATGCAGGACCCCAATGCAGGCCTGTTAGCCTATAGTGAAGACAGCAGTTGTGCTGGATGGAAAATATGTAAAGAAATTAATATTTTTGTGTTATGAATAAGAGCCATTTAGATACTGCCTTGAAGGGGTTGCCATTTTAAATGAAGTGTGTATATTCCTTTTAAGTTTTTGTATTCTATTATATAATCTTTTTATATACCTTTTTTATATGTGTACATTAATGCATGTATGAGATGATGAACCAAAATGGTGCCTTATCTTCCTTGATGATTACATAAGATGTGATAATGAAAAATATGAGTGGACATTGAAAGTTTGTGCTTTTGAGAGCCTGCAAGAGATTCTCTCTCCTATGCCCCCCCACTGTGAAGACCTTCTGAAAGGAGCTTGTGTGCTCTGCCCTACACCTCCCCCATTTCCTGTAATCAAGAGAAGTTATACTGGACTGTTCAACAACTGAAGAACTGTTTCAAAGCAAGGACATCTTTTCTAAGCATGAAACTTCCATCTCTACTGGACTGTCCTATATTATATGTCAGAACCCCTGGAAGCTAAATAAGGTTTTTGCATGGGAAACCCCATAGAAGCTATGTTGGACTGCTTGGAACAAAGGAGTAAAAAGCACATGTTGCTGGGTGGGCGTGGATGAGGGCGTACGTGGGGTGTGCCAATGGTTGGATGGGAGGGAACTGGGTGTGTTTTTATCATGTGAGGGTGTGTACTTTTTTATGTGAACCAATTACGTGCCTGTGTTATGAGACGGCCCCTAGCAAATAAATTGGCTGGGGCTGCCTAAACTCAGCCCCTTCTTCTTCTTCTTCTCTGCTGGCAACCATGTCTCCATTCATTCCATTTCCTTTCTCTCTACTGAAGACATCTCCTGCCTTTTTCTTGATTGCAGTAAGATAATGCCAGCCTCCCTGAGATTGAGAGGAGACTAATAATTAATCAGAGTCTCTAATACTTCCTTTTCAATTGGCGCCTTTTTAACGTGGCTTTTTGAATTCGAAGCAGGACATCAGCGCTGCCCACACGAAACTGTTTGAGAGCTGTGGGGAACCTGAGGCAGAGGAGAGCGTCATGAACTCTAAGCACTAGGTAAGTCGTTTTTTTTTTTGTTGACTAACTTGCCTGTGCAGCTTCTGCCTCTGGGCCCCTCTCTCCTCATTCGGTTTGTATGCGCATTCCTAGCTTCGCTAAGGCGGTTCCTTGTTCAAAAACTTCGAACCATCGGGCTGGGTTATCAGGCTGCAATCTATTGTCTTGTGTGTTATCGTGTTCTGTGTTGTATGAATGTGGCCATGTTACTCGGTGGTCGTCTGTAGAGTGTAATAGTGTAATAGCCCCCTTTTAGTGGGGTCTAGGTTGACTCAGATTGGACGGCTGAGGGTCTCTTTTTGAGAGGCAAATAAGCTGATTGTTAAGACGGGGCGTTTTGGCGAAAAGTCCAGTGAACGCAGTAATATCTTGGTCAGTTTATCGGATCTGTTGTGTGTATGCGTGTGGTATACATAACAGATTTTTTTTTCGTTTTTTGTTTTTATAATTCGTTGTGGGGTTCAGCTGAAGCTGAGGGTCTCTTTTTGAGAGGCAAATAAGCTGATTGTTAAGACGGGGCGTTTTGGCGAAAAGTCCAGTGAATGCAGTAATATCTTGGTCAGTTTATCGGATCTGTTGTGTGTATGCGTGTTGTATACATAACAGATTTTTTTGTTCGTTTTTTTGTTTTTATAATTAGTTGTGGGGTTTTTGAGTTTCCTTGTTTGAAGTACAAGGCGGGGGTTAGGTTTTTCTCGGGGGTTAGGGTTTTTTTTTATATTACCGCCCTGCAGACGGGGTTGCTGAGAATGGCCATGTTCTGTTAGTAATCTTGTATCAACTGTGTGTTCCTTCTGTGCTTGAACTTTTTTTTCTTACACTCTTGTCCTTGCCTGCAGCAACCACCCCACCCCCCCCCCCCTTCCCTTAGCTGCTGTGTTTAAGGTAACATGCTTTCAAAAGTTTTTTTTTTTTTTGCCTGCAGCTCACCTCCTCCCTCCTTTCTGCACGTTTAACCCTTTGCTTGCTAACAGATTAGCTTGCCTTTTCCTGATTTTCCCTGCTGCCCACAATATGTCCTGCTGTGCTTTAAGTAATTAGACTAGGCCTAAATAACCTATTGTGTCAGTAGCTGCACACTTTTCTCTTGATACACTCAAGTTTAATCACTATCTATGCTCCAGTATATGCCATCTGTGCCTGATAAACTTTTCTTCCCACCCTCTCCTCCCTTTTATAACGTCATTGATTCTTTTTCCAAAATCCTTGCTTGAACAAATAACATAAAACTAAAAATGGTTGCCTGAATCTCCCTCCATTTTAAATTATTCCCGCCTCTTCTTGGCCCATCCCTTCTTTTTCTTCTCCTTCTTCATCTCCATACATGCCTCTTCTTGGCTCCTCCCCTTTCTCCTTCACCCACCATTACACAAAATAACCCTTTCCTCAGCTTTCACTCACTTTTAACTACTACCTTTTCGCCTGTAACCATTTTCCTTTTTTAATGCTGGTGGGCAATACTCCTGCTGAAACACAAGTAACCAACTCGCTCTTTTGCTTAATCTCCCCCCCGTGTCTTGCATGATGTTATACTTTCTGTGCAGGAAGTAATTTGTTTGTCTTGTCTTTAGGGTCCATTGTGTTGCATATTGTGAACTTTCTGCTCTAATTGTTAGACAGTGCAAAATGTTATATGTTCTTACATCTTGTATTTTCTTTTCTTGAGCTCTGCTTTTCTATCACTGGAAATAAAACTCTTTATTTCCCTCTCTCTCTCTCTCTCTTGTCCTCACCTATCATACCCTTTCTTCTTCGTACACCATCTTGCCCCCCCTCCTCTCTGACTGCCACCCCTCCTTCCTGATCGCCCCTCCCTTCTCTATTTTGCCGCCTTTTTGTTTGCCCCTCCCTTTCTTCTTCGTACTCCATCTTGTCCTTCCCCCCCTCCTCTCTGACTGCCCCCGCCCATCTTCTCCATACTCCATTTTGTTTTTCATTTAAAAGACAGGCTGCTGTTTTGCGACTTGTTACACGTTTATGGCAACTATCGATGTTATATAAGAAGGAGTTTTGGTGGATCACACTGATTTAGATATTATCACATACATTGTGTGATCTGTGGGGACCTATCTCTCTGGGTTGCCTCTATACACACCCTGACGATGGTATGCATTGCATGACCTGATATATAAAGGGCTTTTTGCCAGTTTAGCTGTTGTCATGTGATGCCCAAGCCTGTTGCTCTTGTCCATTCCTTCCCCTCATGTTCTGTCCAAATGTTTGTACGATGCCCGGCTCCGAATGCTCGAGGCCTTGCCCCATCTTGCCCTGTCCTGCCCTATCCCTGAATGCAGTTGGTGTCACCCGCTACGTGCCTGGAGGTGCATGGGCCTGTCCCGGGTGCCCTCCGTCCCGGATGCTCCTACCGGCCTTTTTCTCTCCTTGAGTTTGTACAAGGGGGGAGTAGGATACTACAATTCTATTGTACAAACACGGAAAAAAGAGAATTGACAGGGCCGTAGGCCTCGCCTGGTGGATGGCCGAGATGGTAGAATAAGGGTGAATAAATCCTTGCGTTCATTGCTACTGTCCTGGTGCTCACAGTCACAAATGAAGGATGAAGGCCTCTGGGTATCACATCAGAACAGGTTTTACATATAACGTTTAAACGGTTTTATTCCACATGCCATGACATGCCACCTTCAGGGTTAGTGGGTAAATGGCCCCAAGGGGGGAGTATTTATTATACCTTTTGAAGTCTTGTTTGAAGACAGTCTCTAAAATAGGTTGCTATGGGCGATGACAGTTGCAATTACAGTCTAGTACTTTGAAAATTATGTGACCGCTTTTGAAAAGTAATTAACTAATATCTGTGTACGAGTTTTTTTTTTTTTTGCATTTTTCGATGTAGGTACCGATAATTATCGATATCCCCTGGGTGACGATTAAAAGGTTCCTTCACAAAAACATTCTCTGGAGATATGATGGACTGTGCCACCCACGTCTGAATGAAACTATATATCTTTTTTTTCAAATACATGTCATTTGTGACCACTGGGAATTTGTGGGTTGGAATATAGCTGATATATGTGTGATATATGCCCTAATGTATAGAGGGGCCCCAGACAAGTTTAAATCAAGAGATGAAGTAACTACAGGTTTTGAGTCCCATAATCACTGTGATATATCTCATAGGATAATTAGTTAATTAATGTTAGAGTGTAAAGAAGTTCTATACTGAGAAAATTGAGTTTAATATGGTCTGTAGATGTTTATGATATGTAAAAGCACAAACATGGTATCAGAACAAAGGTTTAAGAGAGAATTGTTGATTAAGGTTGTGTAAAGAATTGTATAAAAACTCAAATGATGGTAAACAGCATGGTATTTGATATTTAAACAGAAAATCCTGCAGATCTGGTTGCAAGCAATGTTTACAACCGATTCTAAAAAAATACATATAAAAATAGTAAAAATATTAAAATATGAAAGGTATGTTCAATCAAAAAAATAATAATAAAAATAGTAAACATAAAAAATTAGATAAAAATAGGAAAAATTAAAAAAATTTTGATAAAAAATAGAATAAAAATAAACAAGTGGTAAAAAGTTTTATAATATGACGTTTCCGACAGAGCGGTTGGTTGAAGTAATTGGAGAAATTTTCTTGGAGGAAAACGCTGGTCGGTTCATGCGCAGGGACTGATCTGTGGGTTTCGTAAGATTTCTCTTTTAAACAATCTGTTGTCACTGTTTTAGTAAGAAATGTCAAATTGTAATACAATAGACATAATTTTTGCCATATATACAAACAAAATATGTTTAAAAATTTTGAAAAAGCGTAAAAAATTAGAAAAACTGCACAATTCGATTGTAAGGTATATGGTGCATCTATAACTCCTATACAATCTTCTCCAAGTAAATGGATGGGAAACAGATGTTTCCTTTGAGAAGAGAATTAAGGATATGTGATCCTAGCTGTTGGAGATCAGATCAGGTTACACAGTCCCACATGCTGTGTGTTTTCAGATGGCAGAAACTATGTGACTTTCCAGGAATGGGTTGTAAATGACTCTGAGAGTTTATTGAGAGGTTTTGAAGGCAAAGATATCTGAGTTTATGTTAAGTAGACTTTTAAAGTTTTTATAAATATATGGTAAATCTTTCTTTTAATAACACAATCGCTTGGAGATCTGAAAGAAAACCCTTATTTTTAAAACTAGTTTTTGCCAGAGATAGAAATGTTTCTCTCTCTCTCTCTCTCTTTCTCTCACACTCACACTTTCTCTCTGTCTTTTTTCTCTCACTCTTTCTTTCACACTCATTCTCTCTCTCACACACACACTCTCTCTCTCTCTTTCTCTCATATTTCACTAAACTATGGGGTTTTTGCACCATTTGTTTTGAAGAATATCTTACTTTAAGGATGTCATTTCAAAGAGAATAAAACATGGAGTTAATCTGCATAGGTTAAGAAAGGTCAGATAAAATAGTGAAAACTAAAGATATGATATGAACAGATGATACAGCCATATTTATGGATTAAAATGTCACTTTCCAGGCTTCAGATTGACGAATGTATTAATGGAGGGAATATTGGCCCTTATATTTGGATCCGTGTAGGGGAACAATGAAACTTCTGAATGTTCGTTTATGCTGAAGGCTGCTATGTTTGTTTAAACAGTCATGTGACAAGACCATTCATGCTGTATGATCAGTTCTGAAAACTAGTGTAATGTAATGAATAAGTTCCTTTAGGGAGTAAAATATTTAGGAAAGAGCCCAATATAAAATTAATGTTCTTCTGGAAAATTAAAATGTTTATGATTGGAAATATAGTAAGAAGACAAATACAGGAATTTGGTGAAACGGATGCTTTTATGAAATTTAAGTTAGTAATGGAAATGAAGCAGATGGCCCTAATGAACTAGGGGGGTGCCTTTTAGAATGTCACCTGAGGACAGTACTTTTGGGTGATAATACATTTGTACTTAGGTATAGCAATTTTTGTTTCTGCTTATATGGGGATAATGTTTTGTTGTATTGACCATGTCCTCTGCTCTAGTCCTTGCCTGTTAAGAAAACACAGGAACAAAGAGAGTATAGGGAACAGTACTGATTAAAAATATTAATTTAGGGGGGCCTGTGCTGGATGGAAAATATGTAAAGAAATTAATATTTTTGTGTTATGAATAAGAGCCATTTAGATACTGCCTTGAAGGGGTTGCCATTTTAAATGAAGTGTGTATATTCCTTTTAAGTTTTTGTATTCTATTATATAATCTTTTTATATACCTTTTTTATATGTGTACATTAATGCATGTATGAGATGATGAACCAAAATGGTGCCTTATCTTCCTTGATGATTACATAAGATGTGATAATGAAAAATATGAGTGGACATTGAAAGTTTGTGCTTTTGAGAGCCTGCAAGAGATTCTCTCTCCTATGCCCCCCCACTGTGAAGACCTTCTGAAAGGAGCTTGTGTGCTCTGCCCTACACCTCCCCCATTTCCTGTAATCAAGAGAAGTTATACTGGACTGTTCAACAACTGAAGAACTGTTTCAAAGCAAGGACATCTTTTCTAAGCATGAAACTTCCATCTCTACTGGACTGTCCTATATTATATGTCAGAACCCCTGGAAGCTAAATAAGGTTTTTGCATGGGAAACCCCATAGAAGCTATGTTGGACTGCTTGGAACAAAGGAGTAAAAAGCACATGTTGCTGGGTGGGCGTGGATGAGGGCGTACGTGGGGTGTGCCAATGGTTGGATGGGAGGGAACTGGGTGTGTTTTTATCATGTGAGGGTGTGTACTTTTTTATGTGAACCAATTACGTGCCTGTGTTATGAGACGGCCCCTAGCAAATAAATTGGCTGGGGCTGCCTAAACTCAGCCCCTTCTTCTTCTTCTTCTCTGCTGGCAACCATGTCTCCATTCATTCCATTTCCTTTCTCTCTACTGAAGACATCTCCTGCCTTTTTCTTGATTGCAGTAAGATAATGCCAGCCTCCCTGAGATTGAGAGGAGACTAATAATTAATCAGAGTCTCTAATACTTCCTTTTCACAGTGACTCGATCCCAATCCCCTCAGACTTCCCATCTATGATGGCAGCCTTCTCACAGATGCTTTCCAGAGGCCTGGCACAGAATGCAGCCTTAATCACCTCAACCATTCATGCAGATCTGCAACACCTGGGAATGAGGATGGAGATAATTGAAAAGAAAGCGGACCAGTCTGTTGCAAGAATCAATCAAAACTCAGCCAGGATCCAAGATGTCCAGGACCAACTGGAAACTGCCCTGTCCAAGATCAATGACCTTGCGAACAGGGCAAGAAGGTATAACTTCAGGATCAGGGGGCTCCCTGAATCAGTGAAAGACGTCCAACAGGCGGTTAAAGCCCTTATCACGGGGTTAATTCCAGATATCGCTACCCACCGTTTGGAACTCGACAGAGCCCACAGGGCTTTACAGCCCCCCCGCACTGATGGCCTTCCCAGAGACATTATTGTCAAGCCCCACTTCTATTCGGTGAAGGAGGAGGTTATGAAGAAATCGAGAGGGGCTTCCGCACTCACTATTCTGGGACACACGGTCCAAATATTTTCTGACCTCTCGCCCTACACTATTCAAAAGAGAAGATCATTTAAACCACTGCTCCAAATTCTACAGCAGAGGGAAATAGTTTATAGATGGTCTTTCCCTCTTCGCCTGAATTTCTCCTACAAAAATAAGGGATATGCCTTCTCATCCTTTGTGGAAGGGGAACGTCTACTACTTCAACTTGGCCTTCTTTCCCAGGAACTTCTTCCTCCACAGCCCAATAAGGGCCCCTCATCATCGTCTAAGAGACCATGTCCTGCTAGTCCCCTACAACCCAACTGGCTGACACAACACCCCAAGAGGTCGAAAGAGACACTACCTACCTGAACAGCCTGTCCTCAACCGGGAACCAGGGCCCTGGTTTGGGACTTACACTCTCACTTGTCATGGGCTCTACCCCCTGCCTCTGTGTTGGCTACTCTCCCCCTAGTCCATCTTCATCTGATGCTTAGCCTAGACATTAGTTAGTGTTACTTTACTTATAGTTAGTTTTAGGCAAGCACAATTGGGACCCTACCATTGAGGAAATGGCCAGGGCAGCGGGGTCAAGTACAACTGCCCATGAGTGAATCCCGGACAGTAACAATTTTCTTAAGCTTTAGTTTTTCTGTTATAAGGCTTCCTTATTGATATACTTGTTTGCCCAACACAAATTGTCTTCATATTCACGTTTGTGTTCCAACTTTGGCTGTGTTATCCTGGGGACGTGGCTTACCCCTGGGCTCTTAGTTTATTTTGGTGCCTCTAGCAACTCGGTCCCCCTCCTTCCCGATCTTACAGTCGGGCAGGATGGGTCCGAGGACAGGGTTCGGGGGGGCTGGGATACCCTACTCGGGGCTACAGCCACCTGGGACTCCTCGAGCTTGGGGAGGGTTTCCTGGGTGGGGGCGGGACCGGGGGGGGGCTCCGGTGATGCTCTGCTCCTTTTTTTATTGACTCCAGGGGCGCTCTGCTCATTCTTCATTTCCAACACTTACCACAAGTGGGCGGGCCGTGGTGGGCTCAGTGCACCTCCACTAGTCTCAGGGGGCATATAATTTGCCTCTCGGGATGATTCGGAGACCCTGTTTCAGGGCACTCCAGACATCTCGGGTTGTGGGATGGGTGCTGGCAGGTCCACGCCTATCCCAGGGGTGGGGGGGCTGGGAGGCTCCACGTTTCAATGCTCTTTTTGTCGTTATATCATGTTTGATTATACCTGCTTAATCTTCTCTCTCTTCTTTCCTTCTCTCTTTTTCGTTCTTTCTATTACCCCTCTCTACCATTCCAGGATCTCCAGGATTCCGCAGAATCTCCAACACGGGACCCAGAAATGGGATTGCCTCTCAGATTGGCCTTCCTCATCGGATTCTTTGCCAAGGGACGGTAAGAGATACATCAGGCTTGAGGTATTCTCCCCTCTGATCCATGGCTGATATGAGAACCACGATACCCACTTTTAAAGTGATCTCCCATAACACACAGGGCCTCAATTCCCCGGTTAAATTGTTCCAGCTTTACCATAACATGAATGCAGACATTCTTTTATTACAGGAAACACACTTCCCCTCCTCCTACAGACCCTCTTTCCTACACCAGCGATACCGACAATTTTTCCAAGGGAGTGGCCATCTGTTTCTCCAAACACATTAACTTTTCCCAGTCGGAGTTGGTCTCTGATCCCCACGGTTGATACCTCTTACTATCAGGCACCATTGATGGGGAACCATACACATTTGTATCGTATTATGCCCCCAACAAGGGCCAGGCACATTTTTTTGATACGCTTCTACACTCCCTGCAAAAACATTTCAAAGGGACGGTATTCATGGGAGGGGACTCCAACGTTGCGTTTGATTTTTCCTCCGACAAGACAGCCAGAGGGACGACCAGACCCAGGCGCCCCTCGAAACAGAGCATGAAAATAGCTCTTCTGCTACACGAGGCAGGGCTTGTAGACGTATGGAGATAGCTCAACCCCAGAGCGAAAGATTACACACACTTTTCAGCGTCCCACAATTCATATGCCAGGATAGACCACATTTTCACGCAATCTAAAACAATCCCACTGACCATGACATCTAAAATCAAAGATACCACCCTCTTAGACCACTCCATTATGACCCTAGCCACACGCAGAGCCACAGGTTCCCAGGGCCCTTCCAGATGGCGCCTCAATGAGGCCCTCCTGAGTGACCCAATACAATGCACGTTGATAGAACGATCCATCAAAGAGTACTTCCTTGAAAATGACAATGCTGAGGTGTCCCCAGAGACGCTGTGGGCGGCCCACAAAACAGTTCTCAGGGGCAAGCTCATTCAGCTTTCCTCTAAGATCAAAAAGGAACACAGGGCAGACCTGCTTAAACACGCGGAGGAGTATCAAACATTAGCCAAGTACCACAAACGGAACCCCACCCCTGCTACTTTGGCACGGCTTGACTCGGCCTGAGCCCTCCTCAACCTTTCTCTCACGACAGTGGCTGAGAAACACATCAGGTGGACCGGGGCCAAGTTTTATGCTCAAAAGGACAGAATAGGCTCCAAACTGGCAATCAAACTAACTCCCAAACATCGCACACTAGTCTTTCCAAAACTTAGGACCTCTGCTGGAGACATGACCCAAGACCCAACTAAAATACTAGATTCCATTTTGAAGTTCTATTCCAAACTCTACAAGTCTGACCCTCCATCTTCTTCAGCACTCAAGAATACTTTCTTGGACAACCTCCCCATCCTCTCCTTAGCCAGGGGCCATAGGGACATTCTAGAGGACCCTTTCACCTCTGAAGAGGTTTTGGATACCATTAAAGCCCTCAAACTAGGCTCCTCTCCTGATCCAGATGGTTTCTCAACAGGGTATTATAAAAAGTTTGGCCCATGCTTGTCACCCTACCTAGCGCGATTCTTCAACTCTCTTAGGGATGGAGCTCCCCTAGATAGGGACCTCAATGCAGCATATATCTCCGTCATTCCCAAACCGGGAAAGGACACAAGTGACACTGGAAATTACCGTCCGATATCACTAATTAATAACGACATTAAGATAATGACTAAAATACTAGCTAACAGACTTTCAAGCTTCATAGCTACATATGTATACAAGGACCAGGTAGGCTTCATCCCTGGGAGACAGGGGCCGTACCAGATCAGGAGAGCAGTAGACATTGTATCCCTGCTTAACTCTCGGTGGGATGGGGGTCCTCTCCAGAGGGCCTTCCTCCTCTCGATAGATCTCCATAAGGCATTCAACACAGTTGCCTGGCCATACATTTTCAACTTATTGGAAAGATGGGGATTTGGTCCAATCTTCCTTGGCATTATCCATTCGCTTTACTCATCCCCAAACTCTGGCTGTCGCGATTAGGACCAATCCTGATATCAAGGGAGTTACCTGCAGAGAACAGGAACACAAGTGTGCCCTGTTCGCCGACGACCTTCTCCTTTTTGTGGCCTCCCCCCTCCTGTCCACCCCTATTATTTACAAGGTGCTCAGGGACTTTAAAGGGATATCTGGCCTGAAGGTCAACTTATCTAAATCCCTAGCTCTGAATCTTACAATGGCCCCTGAAATGTTAGCTCAGTTGCAAAACAATTTTACATTCACTTGGGCCTCAGGTGATATACCATACTTGGGGATCAGGCTAACTAACGACATAAGCAAACTTTTTTCAGTCAATTACCCCCCCATCGCACGTAGATGTAATGAAGACCTGGAAAGATGGTCAAAAAGTGGTCTATCGTGGCTGGGCAGAATTAACGCGGTTAAAATAACCCTCCTTCCGCGCATGCTCTACCTATTTAGATCTCTCCCAATTCCAATAAAAAAGCAATTCCTTCTGAAATTACAATCGCAAATAGTACGCTTTGTGTGGGGGAATAAGGGCTACAGATGTAAAAAGGAGGTCCTACACAGACTAAAAACACAGGGGGGGGGTAGGCCTACCAAACCTGTGGTGGTACTATCAAGCCGTTTAGCTCACCCAAATCTCCATTGCATATTCTAGGGGTCCTAAACCGGACTGGCTCTTGATGGAAAGATCAGCGGTACCGCTAAACACCATCGATTACCTCCTGTGGAGTGATACCAAATGCAGACCTTCTATTATGTCTCCTACTCTCTCTCACTCGGTGGCACTGTGCACCACTCTCCACAAACAACGCTCACTGATTTCTCCCCTGTGCCCCCTATCCCATCTTTTCCACAACCCCCTGTTTACCCCGGGCATGAATATTCAAGCATTTCGCTGGTGGACTAACAAGGGCTTGTATCGCATAGGCCACTTCCTTTCCCCGTCAGGCCCTTTAAGCCTACATCACTGCATGACTGAGTTGGATATGCCCAATTCGGAAATATTTAGGTTTTCCCAAATTACCCACTTCCTTAATTCCATTTGGACTCACGAAAAGGATCCACCTAGGACTACCCCATATGAACGATGGTGCTCTGGCATTATGGATCAGAGGGGAGGTAATTCACTGATCTACTCCTCCCTGGCTGCTAGAGAGGGCATTCCGCCATATGCCCGTGCCTGGGAAACAGATTTGGGAAATATCTTGGGAATCGGCAGAGTGGTCGCAGGCTTTCCAACGATCCTTTAAGGGTATTCTTAATGTTTCACTGATAGAAGCAAACCTCAAAATTCTAACCAGATGGTACTATGTCCCCTCTAGGCTGGCAATGATTTATCCGGACACGTCTCCCCTATGTTTCAGGGGTTTCAAACTAGAGGGCATGATGTTCCACATCTGGTGGACATGTCCCCGAGTTAGATCATACTGGAAAAAGGTATTTCACACTATCAGGAAGATAACGGGATCCACCACCACTCCTGATCCCTCCATCGCCCTTCTGAATCGCAATATCCCCTCAATTCCTAAACATCTACAAACGCTCACATTCTATATCCTCCTGGGAGCGAAGATAACGCTTGCAAGGGCATGGAAGACCCCCACTGTTTTCTTTCGATTGGCAAAGCGCAAAATATCATGGCTAATGTCGCAAGAACAGATGGTGGCTAAACTGCTTGATAAGGAAGGACGATTTAAAACTATTTGGGAACCCTGGGCTGCACATTGCAACATCTCCCTCTGTCCGGGAATTGCAAACGGTTGAATGGCTGATCCTGGAACACTACCCCTCCCTTCTCCTTTCTCTTCCTTTGCTTTCTCTATCTGGGACACTCTGCTCCCACCTCCCTAGATGTGTGAGAACGAGACAATGTACCCCTCCGCTGCAAAGCGGACAAGGTGGTACATAGACTTGAGCTCCGAGCTTAACCCAGCAACTAGACTCCAGATTTTTCCCCTTTTGTTATTTTATCCCTGATGTTTTTTACCGCGGTGGCCCAGGCGGGCCACTTGGCTGGCCGGGGGCATCTCCGGGGGGGGAGGATTTAAGGGGCCGTAGGGGGTTCCAGGCCTGCCACAGTGTGATCCCACGGGAGTGGCAAGCTGGTGCTTCAGGGCTCAGTGGGGAGACCCCCCCCCCTACTGGTCCCGGGGGCTTTCCTCAGCATGGGTTACCAGTAGCTCTCGGGAAGTATTCACAGGACAACCCCCTGGAGAGGGGAGACACATACTCAGTTTACTTGACTGGTACTCAAAGTCCCATTGAAGCACCCACCTTTAATCTGTTAGCATAGGTGGGAACCTACGTCTCTTATGGCAATCTAATGTTATTACATTGTCATTACTGTGTTAACTTGTTCTGTAACTGTATAAACAGGCCGTGTTGGCCAAAATCCAGACTGTTACTACACTGTATGTTTTTCTTCCTCTGTTAAACTTCAATAAATATATTGAAAAGAGAAAAAAAATCAAGGCGAGAGTTGACTCCTTTAATGAAAACAACAGTTAAAATATGGAAAGCTGCTAAAGTAAAAGAGGGAGGGTCAGAAACTAATCTATCCCTCAACACCCCATTATGGAGGAACCCTGAACTGCCGCATCTGGATTCCATTCAGGATCCAGGGGCATGGAAAGGATATCGCAAATACAGGGAGAAAGATTCTCCACATTTGAGGAGATGAGAGAGTCCTGGAATATCCCAGAGAGTTATACCTTTAGATATATGCAACTCACCCATGCATTAGTGGCTCAGTTTCCAGGGGGAATCCCGCAAATGATGGAGGCAGGTCTCGAAAAAACGGTCAAAAATGGAAAAGGGTCAACCTCAATCCTATATAAGTATCTTTTTAAAGTTACACTATTTGATACAAGTAAACTAAGTGAACAGTGGAGAAGGGATGTTCCAAGTTTGGTGGGGGAAAGTTGGGAAGAAGTGTGGGGGTTCCCACTACAGATATTGGTATCACTTTGAGATAAATTAATACAATACAAGATAATATATAGGAGCCACTATTCACCACATAAGTTAAATAAGATCTCTCAATCTAACCCTTCGAATTGCTGGAGATGTGCGGACATGTCAGGCGACTGTATGCATTGTAACGTTTGGGGGATCAGCTTGATCACAGGACACAGGCTTTTAAATCAAAACTGAGGTTTATTGAACACAAATGGCTTCACAGCAGCAAAAGCAAAACAAATAATCAGTCTCACCGACTCTTAGGGCTCAGCACTGCCATTGCAATTCACAGTCCTTGCAGGTAAAGTTCCCCAGTTGCAGGCTTTCAGGCAGGACACAAGTCCTTTTAAAGTTCTTCCCAGCTTCTCAGAGCTTTGCAGCATTCACCTGTCTAGCATCGCCATACACAGGCTCTGCTACACACTTCCACCCTCTCACCTGCAACTTCCTGTCCTCACTTAAACCATCTCCTGGACAGGTGCATTAACCCTTTTTGTCCTCTTAAAAGGACCATAGCCCAAATAGAGGGGAAACATAGCGTCCCTCCAGGACGCAGCCACGGCGACCTGTACATATCCCCCCCCTGTGCCCCAACGCCGAGGAGGTGGGGGCAACAGTGGAGCCCAAACAATGGACTCGGGAGAGGGCATCTGCATTTTGATGCAGTCTCCCGGGCCTATGCTCCACTATAAATTTAAATTCTTGGAGCGCCAGGAACCACCGGGTAATCCTGGCATTAGTCCCTTTACCTTGCCTAAGCCATGTTAAAGGGGCATGATCAGAAATGAGCCTAAATTTCCTGCCCAAAAGGTAATATCTGAGGGACTCCAGGGCCCACTTAATGGCCAGGCACTCTCTCTCAATAACAGCGTAGTTTTTCTCTGCTGGTGTCAACTTCCTACTGAGGAAGACTACTGGGTGCTCCTCACCATTAACAACCTGTGACAACACCGCTCCTAATCCTACATCGGAAGCGTCAGTTTGGACAACAAACTCTCTTGAAAATTTGGGCGCTATCAAGACAGGGTGTTGGCACAGTGCTGACTTGAGCTCCAAAAAAGCCTTTTCAGCATCCGCATTCCACTCGACCATGACCGATTTCCGACCCTTGGTCAGATCGGTCAGTGGAGCCGCTAATGTGGCAAAGTTGGGTACGAACCTTCTGTAGTATCCCACCATGCCCAGGAATGCACGTACCTGCTTTTTCGTGAGGGGGCGGGGCCAACTATTTATAGCCTCTACCTTGTTGACCTGAGGTTTCACCACCCCTCTACCCACGATATAGCCCAGGTATTTCACCTCCTCCATTCCCAAATGACATTTTTCAGGGTTTATTGTGAACCCTTCCTTCCAAAGAGAGTCCAGTACTGCCTGGACTTTGGGCAAGTGCGAGTCCCAGTCTCTGCTAAAAACGACTATGTCATCCAAGTACACTGAGGCATACTCCCGATGAGGTCGTAAAATCCTATCCATTGCTCGCTGGAATGTGGCTAGAGCAGTTTGCAGTCCAAAAGGCATTCGTTTGTACTGAAAACTCCCCTCTGGAGTAGAAAAAGCAGTTTTCTCTCTAGCCGCCTTAGTCAATGGGATTTGCCAATACCCCTTGGTAAGGTCTAATGTTGTGATGTACCTGGCTGGACCTAGTCGCTCAATAAGTTCATCCACCCGGGGCATGGGGTAGGCATCAAACCGTGAAACCTCATTAAGTTTCCGAAAATCATTGCAGAATCGCAGAGTCCCGTTGGGCTTTGGTACCAACACGATGGGGCTCGACCACTCACTCTGCGATTCCTCGATGATATCCAGGTCTAACATTTTTTTCACTTCCTCTGAAACGGCCTTTCTTTGCGCCTCTGGGATGCGGTAGGGCCGGACAAAAACTTTGACTCCAGGTTCTGTGATAATATCATGCTCTATCACACTAGTAAGCCCTGGCAAGTCTGAAAACTTTTCTTTATTTCTTTGCAAGAACTCCTTTGCTTGCTGATTTTGTATTTTAGACAGGGTATTTGCTACTTGGACACGCTCTACCCCAACCTGAGGCTCAAGCCTTGCACTAGCCAGGGAGGTCACTGTTTCCCTATCCGTCCAGGGTTTTAACAAGTTAACATGATATATCTGATACGGTTTCCTCTTGCCTGGCTGGTGCACTCTATAATTTACCTCTCCTACTTTTTCCACAACTTCAAAGGGACCTTGCCATCTGGCCAAGAATTTACTTTCCACAGTGGGGATGAGCACAGCTACTCGATCTCCCACTTGGAAGTGCCTTATTTTTGCAGCCCTGTTATAGACCCGTCGTTGAGCCTCCTGGGCCTTTTGTAAATGTTCTTTGACTAGTGGCATCACGGTTTGGATCCTTTCCTGCATTTGGGAGACATATTCCAGGACACTCTTATGCTGAACAGGTTCACTTTCCCATTCCTCTTTAATAAAATCAAGTAGTCCGCGAGGTCTCCGCCCATAAACCAACTCAAAAGGCGAAAACCCTGTGGAGGCCTGGGGCACTTCCCGGATGGCAAATAGGAGAGCTGGCAACAGGCAGTCCCAATCTTTCCCATCCCTTTGCACCACTTTCTTGAGCATAGACTTAAGGGTTTTATTAAAGCGTTCCACCAACCCGTCCGTTTGGGGATGGTAGACCGAGGTGCGCAGCTGTTTAATGCGGAACAGCTTACACACATCGGCCATAACCCTCGACATAAACGGGGTACCCTGGTCTGTGAGTATTTCCTTGGGGAAACCCGTCCGTGTAAACAATTGGAATAATTCTCGAGCAATGGCCTTTGAGGAGGTATTCCGCAGGGGTAGCGCCTCAGGATATCGGGTGGCATAGTCAAGAATCACCAAAATGTAGGAGTGACCTCGAGCTGACTTTACCAAGGGACCCACTATATCCATGGCTATCCTCTCGAATGGGACCTCAATTATGGGCAGAGGGACCAAAGGGCTCCGAAAGTGAGTCACCGGAGCGGTCAACTGGCAGGTCAGACAAGAGGTACAGTATCTCTTTACCTCTGCTTTCAGACCTGGCCAGTAAAACCGGTCGGTGATCCGTGCCTCCGTCTTCTCAACTCCCAGGTGCCCCCCTAACACATCATCATGGGCCAGTTCCAGAACCTTTCGTCTATATTGTTGGGGTACCAACAATTGTTCTACCACGTTTTCTCTCTCTTTGGTAACCCGATACAGCAATTCATTATATATTGCAAAGTGTGGCCACCTTTCATTCGCACCTGGCTCTTGGGGAACCCCATTTACTACTACAACTTGTTCCCGTGCACGGGCCAAAGTGGGGTCCTGCATCTGAGCAGTACCAAACTCCCCCTGGGGAACACCCAAATCCGGCAGGGCAGGAGTAGAGGCTACTTCCTCATCCTCTTCCCCCAGCATTACCTGAAGTGGGGAAGGCTCCTCCCCCTGAGGGTTTTGGTAGGTCTGTGTACCACATGTCTTGACATTCTCAACAGTATCAATGCTACTTTTATCACCATTAACCACATCATGAGCATTTTCCTCATCTGGATCCACATTAAACACATTTGGCAGTTCAGGGTTATTCCTCTCAGCAGCAGGAACAGGGGGGCTAGTTTCTCCCCAGTCTCTGAACTGTTCTCCTTGTTCCCACAGTTTGGTAAACAATGGACAGTCTCGTCCTATTATAACATCATGTACCAAGTTCTTTACCACCCCCACCTCTTGAGTACAAGTGCCACATGCTGAGGAGATAGACACCGTGATGATGGGGTACTCTCTAGTGTCCCCGTGTATGCACACCACCCGTAAAGTTTTGCTGACCGTACCGACCTTCCCAATTATTCTAGGATGAACAAGGGTTACCATGCTTCCAGAGTCCAACAAAGCCCAGGCAGGGAGGTTGTTCACTTGGACTTCATACTCAAACTTATCGTCATCCATGTCGAGATGTGTGGTGCATACTTTATGGGCACAGAAAGACCCCCTCCGAAGAACCCCGCATTCCATGGGCTCCTCTTGCAGTGGGCAGTGTGCCCGGGTATGACCCCAGGAATGACATCGCCAACATTGTACATCCACTCCTCTCCGAACAGGAACAGAACGCTGGGGAGGTACCGGGAGTGACTCTTGGCCTTCCGGGGTGTTTGTTCCCAGGCCCCTTGGAACATCCTTTCGAAGGGCAGCAGTTGGTCGAACAGGTCGTGGCAAACTGGGCCCTATGCGCTTGGTAGGTCCGAGCAGGTCCTCCACCACTGTAAATCGTTCCACCATCTCAACAAGGAGGTTTGCGGTTTTGGGATCTCCATGGCTGACCCACCGTTGAAGGTCATCTGGCAGGGACCTCAGGTATCGGTCCAGCACGACCCGCTCCACGATTTGGGGGCCAGACAACACCTCAGGCTGCAGCCATTTTTTCACTAGTTGCAACAGGTCGTGCATTTGAGATCGGGGTGGCCGATCTGGACGATATTTCCATTGGTGTACTCGTTGGGCCCGAACAGCCGTAGTCACCCCCAGACGAGCCAGAATTTCGGCTTTTAGCTTTTGATAGTCTTTAGCATCATCCGGTGGCAGGTCAAAGTAGGCTTTTTGAGGATCTCCAGTGAGAAAAGGAGCAATGAGGCCGGCCCACTGGTCCTGAAGCCACCCTTCTCTCTCTGCCGTCCTCTCAAAGGTAGCAAGAAATGCTTCTACATCATCGTTTGGGGATAATTTCTGCAGAAAATGGCTTGCCCTCACAGTCACCTGGTTGCCAGGGGCAACAGCCGCTTGTCCCTGAACCTTAGACAGCTGCTGCACTGCTTCCTTTAAAGCAGTCACCTGAGTCTGCATAACCTCTTGCTGGGTTGTTTGCTGGGCTACCAACTGAGCCACCAACAGGCGGGTATTTTCTTGCTGCAGCGTCAGCGCCTCCTCATGGCGGGTCTGCGCTTGTATGTTAGCCAGGGTCAGCTGTTTAATTAGCTCCTCCATAGCTTCGGCTTTCAATGTTTGTGCAGCTTTAACCCAGGACATAAATCCAATGCACTGTCTCTTTAAATGTCAGTTCAATATAAAGTCCAAAAAAAAAAAAAAATGTCTTTCTTCTTATGCCTGTTATTATGTCCTGCCCGCATTCGAGCACCAGTGTAACGTTTGGGGGATCAGCTTGATCGCAGGACACAGGCTTTTAAATCAAAACTGAGGTTTATTGAACACAAATGGCTTCACAGCAGCAAAAGCAAAACAAATAATCAGTCTCACCGACTCTTAGGGCTCAGCACTGCCATTGCAATTCACAGTCCTTGCAGGTAAAGTTCCACAGTTGCAGGCTTTCAGGCAGGACACAAGTCCTTTTAAAGTTCTTCCCAGCTTCTCAGAGCTTTGCAGCATTCACCTGTCTAGCATCGCCATACACAGGCTCTGCTACACACTTCCACCCTCTCACCTGCAACTTCCTGTCCTCACTTAAACCATCTCCTGGACAGGTGCATTAACCCTTTTTGTCCTCTTAAAAGGACCATAGCCCAAATAGAGGGGAAACATAGCGTCCCTCCAGGACGCAGCCACGGCGACCTGTACAGCATATATTTTGGAGATGTCCAAAGATAGTGGCATTTTGGAGGGACGTTCTAAGAATAACGGCTATAATAACATCAATAGTTCTGGAACAGGAGGTAGAGGTATGCCTATTGGGATTGGTAAGGAAGAAGAATGTTTCGTTGGGAAGGAGGACACAGGTAGCACTACTGCTGTTCTACACTAGAAAGATGATAGTCCTAAATTGAAAAAAGGAAGAAGCCCCTTCGGTAGCACAGTGGAAAAATCTAGTAAACAATAGTTTACCACTATATAGGGAGACATACTGCAATAGAGGACAGAGGGAGAAATTCAAGAGCGTGTGGGCAAGCTGGATAGAAAATCCTATGACATCTTCAGGATAAACAGGACACAGGAGAAGGGCAAATACACCACAAGAGAGGAAAGAAGGAATGTAAGAGAATTGTGCCAGATGGAATGAATATATGGGGGGAGTGTTAGAATGGTATGGAATATAATATATATGTATGCTTGTTCTACTGGTTTTTTTATGTATGGAAAATGGAAAATTTAATAAATAAATTTGTAAAAAATATATATATATATATATATATATACATCTTTCCTTTCCTTACTTAGTAACACTAATGCCTTGTACACACGATCAGAATTTCCGTTGGGATAAACTCCAGCCAATTTTTCAGACGGAATTCCGTTTAAGCTGTCTTCCATACACACTGTCGTACCAAATTATGAACGTGGTGACGTACAACACTACGACAAGCCGAGAAAAATTAAGTTCAATGCTTCCGAGCATGCTTTGACTTGATTCTGAGCATGCATGTTTTTTTCTCTGTCAGAGTTCCATACAGATGAACGAAATTTCCAAATTTCTGGAAAAAAAGAGAACATTTTCCAAAGGAAAAACTCCGATGGGGCACACACACGGTCGGGATATCCAATGAAAAAATTCAGTCTGACTTTTTTCATCTGAAATTCCGATCGTGTGTACGAAGCATAAGTAAGAAAGGAAAGATGATCTCACGAGGATTGCGGATTGGAACATACACTCTTCTAAGAAACTATGGGTCCTCCTTGAGACGAGTTTCTCGCAAAGCCCCCTTCACTTGCTTCCATGGTTGCCTTCTAAGAATTGGCCTCACTCTCTGTTAGCCCACCCACTCATTTACCCCTCACTCCTCGCATTTAAAAAGGCCTCGGCGCTGGGCCACCCGTCTCCCCACCCGAACACCCTTACGTCCTTGCGGGGAAATCCGGACTTTCAACCAGGCTTATCGGCGGATTTTTTGAATGAATGAAAAATTTATATAGCGCGGCACATGCGAACTCAATCGTCTCTGGGCGCTTGTTGTTTCTGTCTCTCAGGGCCTCAAAAGAGCAGAGTTTTTATCTGTCTTCTGAAGCTCAGGTGGTTTTCCTCCAACCGAATGCTGGTTGGTAAAGCGTTCCATAGTCTGGGACCTTGGAAAGCAAACCTTCTTTCTCCTTTGGACTTGTATCTGGCTTTGGGTACCTTGACCAAATTTTGGTCGGTGGATTGCAGAACGCGATTGGAATTGTGGGCTTCTATCTTTTCGCATAGATATTGCGGGGCCTTCCCATGGATGCACTTATGTGTCAGACAGAGGGCTTTAAAATAAATTCTGTCTTTTACTGGCAACCAATGAAGGGCTCTCAATGAAGGGGCGATTGATTCCCAGGGTTTTTTCCCAGTCACAAGTCTGGCGGCCGTATTCTGAACGACTTGCAGACGAGCGATTTGGTACTTGGGAAGTCCGAGGTAAAGGGCGTTTGCATAGTCCAGTCTGGAGTTCACAATTGTTCCCACCACGACTGCTACGTCTTCTTTGGGGATAAAGGGAATAAGTCTGCGTAGTAGGCGCAGCAGATGGTGAGTAGTGTTGCTCACGAATATTCGTATTGCGAATATTCGGCTCGAATATGGCATATTCGAGTATTCGCGATATATTCCGAATTTCACAGTGAATATTCGCTATTTCGAATATTCGTATTTTTTCAATTTTTTTTTTAGAACAGATCACATCCTAGAGATCCCCATCGACGTCTAAAAGCATTGCTGGTATGATTAGAGACCTTGGGCCGAGTAGCTGCAGCGATCATTTTATATTGCCAAAAAATCGCAATGCGATTATTCGGCAATAGCGATATCGCGCGATTATTTTCTCCGCCCTATCTTCCGCCTCAGAGCGATTATTTCAGTTTCATTTTTAAAACAGATCACATCCTAGTGATCTCCTTCGACGTCTAAAAGCATTGCTGTTATGATTAGAGACCTTGGTCCGAGTAGCTGAAGCGATCGTTTTATATTGCCGAATATTCGCAATGCGAATATTCGGCAATCGGAATATTGCGCGATTATTTACTCCGCCCTTTTGCATCAGAGCCAATCAGAGTTCTCCTTCCACACTCGTCATAGGTTAGCAACCAATAGGAACCTGCCTGCACGGGCATTATATAAGGTCACTCCCAGCAGCATTTCATTGCAGATTCAGAAGTTGGCTTGATAGTGTGGAGACTGTGGGGCTGATTTACTATTGAAGCTGCGCTGCGCCGGTACATGCCTTAATAGGTGCGCTGGATGAAGCCCTAATTAGGCGCATGAACCGGCCGCAGCAGCAGCGCGATGTAATTGATAAGTAAAGCCGCCGCCGAACTCCCTGTATAAGTCTATGGGGGAAATCTTAATTGTGAATTTTAAAGGCTAATCTGCAAGTTTTGTCCTAAAAAGTGTTTGGGGACCTCAGTCCTGCCCCAGGGGACATGTACCAATGCTTTTTTTTTTTTTAAAACGGACGTTTTTTCGGAAGCAGTGATTTTAATAATGCTAAAAGTGCAATAATAAAAGTGTAATTTTTCTTTAAATTTCGTACCATGGGGGGCTCTAATGTCAGCATGTGAAAAAGCGCATGTTTCCCGTGGTTAGAACTGTCTCTGCACAAAATGACATTTTTCAAAGCAAAAAAGCCATTTAAAACTGACTCGCGGCAATAATGAATTGTCGGCTCCCGGCAATTGCAGGAGAATTCATTCATTAAAAAAAACGAAAAAAAAAAGTGTGGGGGTCCCCCCAAATTCAATAACCAGACCCTTTAGGTCTGGTATGGATATTAAGGGGAACCCCGCCGTCAATTTAAAAAAAAAATGACGTGGGGTTCCCCCCAAATATCCATAACCAGACCCTTCAGGTCTGGTGTGGAATTTAAGGGGAACTCCACCCCAAATTTCCACAAAATGGTAGAGGTACGAGGTACAAATATCCGAGCACGTTGACCTGGCCAGCCGCAGAAAAGAGGGGGGGACAGAGCGCGGCCCCCCCCTCTCCTGAACCGCACCAGGCCACATGCCCTCAACATTGGGAGGGTGTTTTGGGGTGCCCCCCAAAACACCTTGTCCCCATGTTGATGAGGACAAGGGTCTCTTCCCCACAACCCTTGCCCGGTGGTTGTGGGGGTCTGCGGGCAGGGGGCTTATCGAAATCTGGAAGACCCCTTTAACAAAGGGGCCCCCCAGATCCCGACCCCCCCCCTGTGTGAAATGGCAATGGGGTACCTTGTACCTCTACCATTTCACGAGAAAAAAAAATGTTAAGGGTTAAAAACGACAAGAGCCGGATTTTGACAAGTCCTTTATTATCTTCTTTCTTCTTTCCTTCGGGTTTCTTCCTTCTTCTTCTTCTTCCTCTGCTTCTGTCTTGGGTCTTCTATCCCCGCATCTTGCCCGGCGTGTTCTTCCATCTTCTGCTCCTCCCGCTGTCCTTCTCGTCCGCATCTTCTCCTTCTTGTTCTTCGCCGGAGGCGCCGCTTCCAATTGAAATCCCCGCTGTCTGCCGGACCACGTCCCCCTCTGACGCCACGGGCAAGCTCTTAGGAGTGTGCTGCAAGTGCGTCAGAGGGGGGCGTGGTCACATGTCAGAGGGCGGGCAATTCAATTTGAAGCTTGTGCGCGGCTTTTTCTTTGCCGGAGTCGCCGCTTCCAATTGAATTGCCCGCTTTCTGGAACATGTGACCACGCCCCCCTCTGATGCACAGGCACCACACTGGGACTTTCCTAAGAGCTTGCCCGTGGCGTCAGAGGGGGGCGTGGTCCGGCAGACAGCGGGGATTTCAATTGGAAGCGGCGCCTCCGGCGAAGAAAAACAAGAAGGAGAAGATGCGGACGAGAAGGACAGCGGGAGGAGAAGAAGATGGAAGAACACGCCGGGCAAGATGCGGGAATAGAAGACCCAAGACAGAAGCAGAGGAAGAAGAAGAAGAAGGAGGAAGAAACCCGAAGGAAAGAAGAAAGAAGATAATAAAGGACTTGTCAAAAACCGTCTCTTGTCGTTTTTTACACTTCACACTTTTTTTTTCTCGTGAAATGGTAGAGGTACAGTGTACCCCATTACCATTTCACACAGGGGGGGGGCGGGATCTGGGGGGCCCCTTTGTTAAAGGGGTCTTCCAGATTTCGATAAGCCTCCTGCCCGCAGACCCCCACAACCACCGGGCAAGGGTTGTGGGGAAGAGACCCTTGTCCTTATCAACATGGGGACAAGGTGTTTTGGGGGGTACCCCAAAACACCCTCCCAATGTTGAGGGCATGTGGCCTGGTGCGGTTCAGGAGGGGGGGGGCGCGCTCTGTCCCCCCCTCTTTTCTGCGGCCGGCCAGGTCAACGTGCTCGGATAAGGTTTCTGGTGTGGATTTTAGGGGGGACTCCACGCCATTTTTTTTTTACATTTGGAGTGGAGTTCCCCTTAAATTCCACACCAGACCTGAAGGGTCTGGTTATGGATATTTGGGGGGGGACTCCACGCCATTTTTTTTTAATTTGGGGTGGAGTTCCCCTTAAATTCCACACCAGACCTAAAGGGTCTGGTTATGGATATTTGTGGGGAACCCCACGTCATTTTTTTAAAACAAATGACGGCGGGGTTCCCCTTAATATTCATATCAGACCTGAAGGGCCTGTAATGGAATTTGGATAGAACCCCACGTCATTTGAAAAATTATTTTAAAATTCGTACCAGGGGGGGGGGGGAATGTCAGCAGGTGAAAAAGCGCACTTTTCCTGTGGTTAGAAATATGTCTTTGCACAAAATGACATTCTTAAAAAAAAAAAAAAAAAAGCCGTTTAAAACTGACTCGCGGCAATAATGAATTGTCGGCTCCCGGCAATTGCAGGAGAATTCATTCATAAAAAACCCGAACAAAAAAAGCGTGGGGGTCCCCCCAAATTCAATAACCAGACCCTTTAGGTCTGGTATGGATATTAAGGGGAACCCCGCCGTCAATTTAAAAAAAAAAATGACGTGGGGTTCCCCCCAAATATCCATAACCAGACCCTTCAGGTCTGGTGTGGAATTTAAGGGGAAGTCCACCCCAAATTAAAAAAAAAAATGGCGTGGAGTCCCCCCTAAAAGCCACACCAGACCCCTTATCCGAGCACGTTGACCTGGCCGGCCGCAGAAAAGAGGGGGGGACAGAGCGCGGCCCCCCTCTCCTGAACCGCACCAGGCCACATGCCCTCAACATTGGGAGGGTGTTTTGGGGTGCCCCCCAAAACACCTTGTCCCCATGTTGATGAGGACAAGGGTCTCTTCCCCACAACCCTTGCCCGGTGGTTGTGGGGGTCTGCGGGCAGGAGGCTTATGGAAATCTGGAAGACCCCTTAACAAAGGGGCCCCCCAGATCCCGGCCCCCCCCCTGTGTGAAATGGTAATGGGGTACCTTGTACCTCTACCATTTCACGAGAAAAAAAATGTAAAGGGTTAAAAACGACAAGACCCGGTTTTTGACAAGTCCTTTATTATCTTCTTTCTTCTTCTTTTCTTCTTTCCTTCGGGTTTCTTCCTCCATCTTCTTCTTCTTCCTCTGCTTCTGTCTTGGGTCTTCTATTCCCGCATCTTGCCCGGCGTGTTCTTCCATCTTCTGCTCCTCCCGCTGTCCTTCTCGTCCGCATCTTCTCCTTCTTGTTCTTCGACGGAGGCGCCGCTTCCAATTGAAATCCCCGCTGTCTGCCGGACCACGCCCCCCTCTGACGCCACGGGCAAGCTCTTAGGAGTGTGCTCCAAGTGCGTCAGAGGGGGCGTGGTCACATGTCAGAGGGCGGGCAATTCAATTTGAAGCTTGTGCGCGGCTTTTTCTTTGCCAGAGTCGCCGCTTCCAATTGAATTGCCCGCTTTCTGGAACATGTGACCACGCCCCCCTCTGACACACAGGCACCACACGGGGACTTTCCTAAGAGCTTGTCCGTGGCGTCAGAGGGGGGTGTGGTCCGGCATTTAAATTGGAAGCGGCGGCTCCGGCGAAGAACAAGAAGATGCGGACGAGAAGGACAGCGGAAGGAGAGGAAGATGGAAGAACATTCCGGGCAAGATGCGGGAATAGAAGACCCAAGACAGAAGCAGAGGAAGAAGAAGGAGGAGGAAGAAGAAACCCGAAGGAAGAAGAAAAGAAGAAGAAAGAAGATAATAAAGGACTTGTCAAAAACCGGCTCTTGTCGTTTTTAACCCTTTACATTTTTTTTTCTCGTGAAATGGTAGAGGTACAAGGTACCCCATTACCATTTCACACAAGGGGGGGAGGCGGGATCTGGGGGGCCCCTTTGTTAAAGGGGTCTTCCAGATTTCGATAAGCCCCCTGCCCACAGACCCCCACAACCACCGGGCAAGGGTTGTGGGGAAGAGACCCTTGTCCTCATTAACATGGGGACAAGGTGTTTTGGGGGGTACCCCAAAACACCCTCCCAATGTTGAGGACATGTGGCCTGGTGCGGTTTAGGAGAGGGGGGGGCCGCGCTCTGTCCCCCCCTCTTTTCTGCGGCCGGCCAGGTCAACGTGCTCGGATAAGGGGTCTGGTGTGGATTTTGGGGGGGACTCCACGCCATTTTTTTTTTAATTTGGGGTGGAGTTCCCCTCAAATTCCACACCAGACCTGAAGGGTCTGGTTATGTATATTTGGGGGGAACCCCACGTCATTTTTTTTTTGAAAATTGACGGCGGGGTTCCCCTTAATATCCATACCAGACCTAAAGGGTCTGGTTATTGAATTTGGGGGGACCCCCACGCTTTTTTTTTGGTGTTTTTTATGAATGAATTCTCCTGCAATTGCCGGGAGCTGACAATTCATTATTGCCGCGAGTCAGTTTTAAACGGCTTTTTTCCTTCAGAATGTAATTTTTCACATGCTGACATTACACCCAGGGCCGCCATCAGGGGGGTACAGGCAGTACACCTGCAGGGCCGCCATCAGGGGGGTACAGGCATTACACCTGTAAGGGGCCCGGGGGTCCCCAGGGGCCCGGATGGGAACCACCCTAAAAAAAAACAAAAAAATAAAAAATGTTTTTTTTATTTTATTTTTTTTATATATTTTTTTATTTCTTTTATTTTCATATTATATATATAGATATATATATCTATATATATATATAGATATAGATATATATATATATATATATATATATATATATATATATTATTATTAAAGGGCCCAGAGGTCCCCAGGGCCCCATGTGTCAAACCCCCTTTTTTATAATTGTTTTTTTTTTATACATTTTTTTTATATTTTTATTTTTTATTAAAGGGCCCAGAGGTCCCCAGGGCCCTGGAAGGCAACCCCCTTGTTTTTTATTTTTTTTATATAAATGTTATATTTAAAAAAAATCTATATACATTTTCTCTCTTTTTTATTTTTATTTTATAAAGGGCACAGAGGTCCCCAGGGCCCCGGATGGCTACCCCCCTTTTTTATATATATTTTTCTTTATTTCTTCTTTTTGTAAAAGGCCCCCCCGCTTCTCAATTCGCGGCAGCACCCCCCCCCCGCTTCTCAATTTCATGCTGCAGCACCCCCCCCGGTTCTCTGCTCCAGGGGGCCCATGCCTGAAGCTGTGTAAGGGGCCCCAAAATTCCTGATGGCGGCCCTGTACACCTGTAAGGGGCCCGGGGGTCCGGAGGTGCCCAGATGCCTGGAGGCCCCCCAGCGCCCCAGATGGTAACCCCCCTCTTTTTTTTTTGTATATATATATATTTTAGTTTTTTTTTCGGATTTTTTATTAAAGGGCCAATTTTTGGAATTAATTTTTTTTAGCAGTCCGGAGGTCCCAGAGGCCCCCAGGGCCCCGGGTGGCAACCCCCCATATTTTTTGTTATTAAAGGGCCAATGTTTTGTTTTAGGGGTCTGGAGGTCCCCAGTGGCCGGAGATCCCCAGGGCTCCAGATGACAACCCCCCCCCCCCCCTTTTAAAAAAAAAATACAAAAAATTATATATTTTTATATATTTTTTGGTTATTTTTTTAACATATATATATATGTATATATATATATATATATATAATATAATTATGAAAGGGCCCAGAGGGCCCCAGATGACAACCTTTTTGCTTATAAAAATGTTATAAACGTTTTATATTTTCCCCAGGTTTTTTATTTTTTTCTTTAATTTATTTTTTAAAGTGTATTTTGTGCGTGAAGCCGAGAGAGAGGAGCTGGACTTGCAATCGCCATCCTTCTCCATGCCCCCGGTGTCAATGGCGGGTGTGAGGGGGGGCCTCCCACTCACCCCACCCTACCTGCTACACTTGGGAGCCCGATGGGACAGAGGGACTCCCCCTATGAGGGAGTCTAGCCCACCCAGCCCTGTAGGTCCTTCGCCTCTCTTTATTTTAGGAGACCTCATGGCCAAAGTGCGTTCGTGTGCGTGCAAGTGTGGTGTTTTTTTTGGGGGGGGGTTGGCGTACCTTGCATAGCACACCCACCGGGAGCCGGGCTGAGACCACCAAACTCAATTCACATGCAGCCGAGACCGGGATCCGAACCCTTGGCTGCAGAGGTGAACGGCTTGTCAGCGCAGTGCCATTCACGTTGAGCCACCGCAGCTCCCACCCCATGTTATTTTTTTTTATATTTTTGGTAGTTATTTTTTATTAAAGGGCCCAGAGCTCCCAAGGCAACCCCCTTTTTTATTATTTTATATATATATATATATATATATATATATATAAATATATATATATATATAGATATTTTAATTTATTTTTCATTAAAGAGCCCAGAGGTTTATTTTTATTAAAGGGCCCAGAGGTCCCCAGGGCCCCCGGATGGCTACCACCCTTTTTTTAATATATATGTTTCTATATGTATTTTTTTGTAAAGGAACCCCCCGCTTATCAAATTGCGGCAGCCCCCCCCCCCCTTCTCAATTTCAGGCGGCAGCACCCCCCCCCTGTTCTCTGCTCCAGGGGGCCCATGCCTGAAGCTGTGTAAGGGGCCCCATAATTCCTGATGGCGGATTGTTCTCCCTCTGCGGGTTTCCTCCCACAATCTAAAAACATGCTGTAAATTGGATCCTGTCTAAATAAGCCCTAATATGCAGTAGGATATTTAGGTTTTGTGCTGCCCTAGGCCTGACCAAATTTTGGCACCCCCTAATAGAAAAATGACCCACCCTTCCTATCAAGGCCACACCCTGTTTTTTTATGACCCACCCAGGAATTTTCAGGGGACACACACAAGTTCTGTGGGGGGGGGGCCCGGGGGGGCCCTTAATTTGCCTAGTTTTTCGATCACTTCCTGTTTGGCTATGGGGCAGGAAGTGAAGGCCAATCTCCCCAAACGGACAGGGATAATACAAAATAAACTGACAGAGCTTCTAACCCCCCCCCCAACTCTATCCAAAATGAAAGAAATCAAAAAAATAAAAGTGATGATTATAGTTTCAGTTTAACCCCAAATTTCAGATCATTTTATTGAGAGGCTTAAGAAAATATAACCATGCCAATAGGCCAGGATCCAGCGTTGCTAATATGTATGAATGTGTGTTAGGGACCCCCACAAACACCACCCAATGTTAAATCAACAATTTTCTTGTTTGTTTTGGGGATACCTGCACCCCTGATAGGGTAAAGACACCTCACAAATGTTGTCACTTTCTACTTAATTCATTCACTTCCTGCCACATAGCCAAACAGGAAGTGAGGGGAACACCTGAGTAATGTTTTGTTGGGGACACACAGATCAATCTAAATAGTTTCCCATTTTGGAAATTGCATTTTGCTGTGTACACCCCAAATTAGTAGGAATCTTGGACTTTGGGGTCCATTTACTAAAGGCAAATCCACTTTGCACTACAAGTGGACAAGCAAGGAAGAAAAATAAAAACTTGGCGGGATTGGAAGTTAAAACCATCAGTGCTTCCCTTCTGATTTTCATTGCCTACGCTTCTACTGCAGAGCGGCTTTGCCTTTACTAAACCCCAAAGTAACTAATCATTTGGGGTGTACACTGCAGTGCAATTTGCTTAATGGTGACACTAGTTAGATTGACCTGTGTCCCGAAGAAAAGACCATTGGTAGGGTTTTAACCTCACTTCCTGTTCAGCTGTGTGACAGGAAGTGAAGCCAATTTTAGGAAAAGGGACACAAAGCCCAACCTAAAAACACTAGCAGGGGTTCTAACACTCAATTGGCTTCCCTCAAACAACCCACAATTAGAATAGGATTGTCTTGTGCTAGTTTCAAGCACAGCGCTGTAAATCAGCACTTCAAGCCTGTCCACCAATACACCACCCCCCCACCCCTCCAAACAGGCCCTGTTTGCAGCTTTTCCTACATCTTGCACATGTGCTTTAAAAAGTCAGTCTGGACATCAATTCTAGGAAACAATACTTACCGCTTTGTCCTTCCTTTTCTGGTGACTAAACATTTCATGCATACACACCAGGAAAGAGCTTAGAGACAAATCACACTTGATGGTTTAGGCCCAAACTATTTCAGCTGCAGCGGTTGAAATCCATAGCATGAAAAAAATATCACAAAACAAACTTCAAAATTTGAAAGTAATTGTATTGGTCCACAAAACAAGGAAAGCAAAACAAAAAATTACAAATAAACACACCAAAAAAATAAAAAAAACCCTAAAAACAAAAAAGACCAACGTTTATTTCACAGTCATTGGAAAATAAATCATGCTTTTGAAATAACAGGATAGACCCACAGGATTAAAACATTAGTCATTAACATCTTGAGAAACATTTAGCAAAATTAGGCAGCAGACAAAACATAAAAAAATACAAAACTTGCTCCAAAACATCTCTGTTTCGCTCCGCCATTACTTCCAGCCAGCAAATCTGCCCCCTCTGAGGGCAGCTGACACGTGCACTATCCACGCTTTTTATAACATGTGTGCTAATGAACCAATTGGAAACACATGAAGAAATGTCAGCCTCTAGTTTGTGTGCACTTGTAACTGCTTACACCTGTTAAGGATGTCCTTAAATTACTAAGCCAAAAAAACAGCTTTCTGAGCATGCTCAGAAAGATGCATGTCATTTTCAGGCTCAGACAACCAGCTTCTTTTTCTAAGTGTTCGAGCATGCCCAGTTCACTCGAAATGCAGTACCAGAATCAAATCTGCAATGGCGGATGAAAGCATTAGAGGTGTTTAATTTTTTTTTGGTCCCCCTAATCTGATGCTTTACAAGCTGAAGGGGATGTCTTATAGAATTTTTACGTAACAAACATAAATAATAATAATTTAAACGCCCCTGTCCCTAGTAGCTCGCAGTCAGAAGCGAACAAGCAGCATTTTTTTTGTTTCCGGTTACCAGTTTAGATTTACAGATGAGGTCTAGTGCTAAAAGTATTCCTCTCGCTCTTACGCACGCTATGATACCTCACATGTGTGGTTTGAAGGATGTTTCCATATGTGGGCGGGCCTTAAATGTGTAAGTCCCACCCACATATTAAACCCCCGTTCAAACCCCACATGTGAGGTATCATAGCATACGTTAGAGCGAGAGCAATACTTTTAGCACTAGACCTCCTCTGTAAATCTAAACTGGTAACCTGAAACACATAAAAAAGCGTTGCCTATGGGTATTTTCAAGTACTGAAGTTTGGCGCCATTCCATGAGTGTGTGCAATATTAAAGTGTAACATGTTGGGTATCTATTTACTCAGTGTAACATCATCTTTCACATTATGGCCATAAATTGGGCTAACTTTAGTTTATTCTTAATTTGTAACCACTTGAGCCCCAGAGCATATTACTGGTCACTGACGGGGCCAGTTTTTGCATTTCAACACTGCGTCATTTTGACTGACAATTGCGTGGTTGTGCAATGTGGCCCCCAAACAAATTTGGCGTCCTCATTTTTCCCCCCCAAAAAAAATTTAAATTTTTTTTTTTTGGTGGTATTTGATCACCTCTGCGTTTTTTCTTATTTTTGCTTGAACCAAAAATATAGCGACAATTTGGTAAATAAAAAGACATCTTTTTTACTGTTTGCTATAATAAATCTCCCCCAAAATATATTCAAAAAATGTTTGCCCTCAGTTTAGGCAGATAAGTATTCTTCGACATATTTTTGGTTCCAAAAAATCACAATAAGCGTTTGATTGGTTTGGGCAAAAGTTATAAGTAGGGGTTGGTCTTATGGGTTTTTTAGGAATAATTTTTTGTTTTACTAGTAATGGTGGCTATCATTGTTTTTTCTGGCTACTGCGACATTGTGGCAGACACATTTCTGTGAGATTTGGCATTTTTCTAGCGAGCAATGGTATAGAAATGCATTGCTTACTATAAAAATGACACTGGCAGGGAAGGGGTTAACACTAGGGGGCGCGGAAGGGGTTGATTATGTTACCTGGGTGTGTTCTAACTGTAAAGGGGGTGGGACTGTCTAGGGGAAATGACAGATCGCTGTTCATACATTGTAGGGATAGACGAGCAGGCATTCCCCCCCCTGACAGGACCGGGATAAAGGGGAACTCCACCCCAAATTTAAAAAAAAAATGGCGTGGGGGTCCCCCTTCAGGTGCACACCAGGCTCTTAGATTTGATCTGGAACATAAGGGGTTAAACCCACGCCAAAAACGGCGTGGGGTTCCCCCTCAGATCCAGACCAAACCCTTCTCCCAGGCACGCAGTCTGGCCGGACAGGAATGGGGGTGGGGACGAGCGAGCAGCCACCCCCCTCCTGAGCCGTACCAGACCACATGCCCTCGACATGGGGGAGTGTGTGCTTTGGGGGAGGGGGGCACTGCCCCCCCACCCCAAAGCACTCTTGTCCCCATGTCGATAGGGACAAGAGCCTCTTCCCGACAACCCTGGCCGTTGGTTGTCGGGGTATGCGGGCGGGGGGCTTATCAGAATCTGAGAGCCCCCTATAATAAGGGGGCCCCCAGATTCTGGCCCCCCACCCTATGTGAATGAGTATGGGGTACATCGTACACCTACCCATTCACCGGGTGGAAAAATGTTAACACAAATAAACCACACAGAAAAAAATAATTTATTAGTCAGCTCTGGGGGTCTTCTGCCGGGACCCCCCACCACCAGCCCATTGGGCCCCGGGCTTCGCCGTTTTCTGCCGGGGGGGACACCCACCGATGCTCTCCGCCATGTCCAGCCAAGCCCCCACCCCAAAATAAGCTCTTTTACATCCGGGGGGGCGGCCAAAAACAGCAGAGAACAACGGGGGGCGGAGCCCCTCGGTCTTCCAGACGTTTTCTGCCGGGGGGCTCCAGCCCCGCACCGGTCTTCGCCGCCGCCTTCCGCCGGGGGTACACCTACCCCCCCGGTCTTTGCCGCAGCCTTCCGCCGGGGAGAGAGACACCCACCGATGCTCTCCGCCATGTTCGGCCAGGCCCCCACCCCAAATTAAGCTCTTTCACATCCGGGGGGCCGGCCGAAAACAGCGGAGAACAACGGGGGTGTCGCCCCACCTCGGGCTCCTCCGCTTCTGCCTGGCTCCTCCCGAGGCCAGGGCTTCTTTCGCCGTCTTCCGCCGGAGGGGCCACTCTCCGGGCTTCTCGTGGCTGTCTTCCGCCGCGGGGCACCACCCGCGGGGGCCAGGCCTTCTTCCGTCGCCGCCCCCTTCGATTTTTTCTGCCTGGACGAGGGTCGCACATCCCATCCAGGACTTGGACATGGCGGGCTTCTCGTCGCTGTCTTCTGCCGCTGCCCCCTTCACCACGAAGCTCCGTGCTTGTGGGGGTAGGGCAGCGGGCTTCGAAGTCTTCGGCCAGAGTGAGGGTCGCACATCCCACTCCGGACTTCTAGTCGTTTTCGCCACCGCCCCCTTCACCATGAAGCTTCCTGCTTATGGGGGAGAGCGGCGGGCTTCTCGTCGCTCTCTTCCGCTGCGGGGTGACACTCGCGGGCTTCTTCTTCCATTCGATGTTGACACGGCGAGGTCCGGCGCTGAAATGCCTTCTGAGCGGCGGGCACGGACTTATATTGGCATAGGGCGTGGGCGTGGTTATGCCAACATGTGACCTTAACCCATGTGACAGTGATGTGATGTGACATCACTGTCACATGGGTTAAGGTCACATGTTGGCATAACCACGCCCACGCCCTATGCCAATATAAGTCCGTGCCCGCCGCTCAGAAGGCATTTTAGCACCGGACCTCGCCGTGTCAACATCGAATAGAAGAAGAAGAAGCCCGCGAGTGTCACCCCGCGGCGGAAGAGAGCGTCGAGAAGCCCGCCGCCCTCCCCCATAAGCAGGAAGCTTCATGGTGAAGGGGGCGGCGGCGAAAACGACTAGAAGTCCGGAGTGGGATGTGCGACCCTCACTCTGGCCGAAGACTTCGAAGCCCGCTGCCCTACCCCCACAAGCACGGAGCTTCGTGGTGAAGGCGGCGGCAGAAGACGGCGACGAGAAGCCCTGGCCCCTGCGGAAGAGCCAGGCAGAAGAGGCTATCGAGAGCCCCCCCCGGCAGAAAACTACGAAGCCCGCGGCCCTCCCCCATAGGCAGGAAGCTTCATGGTGAAGGGGGCCGCGGCGGAAGACGCCTAGAAAACCGGGGTGAGATGTGCGACCCTCCCCGTGGAGAAAACTTCGAAGCCCACTGCCCTCATCAAACAAGCACGGAGCTTCGTGGTGAAGGGGGCCGCGGCGGAAGACAGCGGCGGCGAAGACCGGGGTGGGTTGGCGGAAGACCCCCGGAGCTGGCTAATAAATTATTTTATTCTTGTGTGGTTTATTTGTGTTAACACTTTTCCCACCAGGTGAATGGGTAGGGGTACCATGTACCCCATACTCATTCACATAGGGTGGGGGGCCAGAATCTGGGGGCCGCCTTATTAAAGTGGCTCTCAGATTCTGATTGGCTCCCGCCCGCATACCCCGACAACCAATGGCCAGGGTTGTCGGGAAGAGGCTCTTGTCCCTATCGACATGGGGACAAGAGTGCTTTGGGGTGGGGGGGCAGTGCCCCCCTCCCTCAAAGCACACACTCCCCCATGTCAAGGGCATGTGGTCTGGTACGGCTCAGGAGGGGGGGGCACTCGCTCATCACCACCCCCATTCCTGTCCGGCCAGACTGCATGCCTGGGATGAGGGCTTGGTACGGATCTGGGGGGGAACCCCACGCCGTTTTTGGCGTGGGTTAACCCCTCACGTTCCGGACCAAGCCGAAGAGCCTATTGTACCCCTGGGGGGGAAGCCGCGCCGGTTTCAAATTTGAAATTTGGCGCGGAGTTCCCCTTCAGTGTCAGCGCAGCCCGAGAACAGCTCGGAGCTTCCCGTGCGTCGCTTCACGCAGTGCAAACACTGCTACGCCCCTTGGTATTTACCAAGAATTTCCCGGTATACTGAAGAGGCGCACGCAAAGCCCCGATTTCTCCCTCTGCGCATGCCCAGTATGCAAATGAACCTTCCGAGGTTCTGGCGTACTTGGCAAGCACACGGGGATCGGGTCCCAAAAGTCACTTTCGCTTTCAATTCGGCCCGCCACACACGTTCAAACACATGTCACCTCACTTCCCCTGCATCACCCCCCTCCCTCCCCTCATAAACTCCCGCCCGAATCCCCGATGTTTACATTACTAAATGCCGCACGCCAGCTCTGTACTGGCGTGCTGTGCGCCCTCTCCTGGGCGCATTAGGCAGTTTAGTAAATGAGGAAACACGCTGCACTGGCAGCGTGTTTCTTTTGTAAATGTCAAAAACAGTTTTACTCCTGCTTGTGCACCATGAGTCATGGCGCACAGGCTTGGTAAATCAGCCCCTGTGTCTGTGTTGCTGGTATTTTGCTGGTATCTTGCATCTTGCATCATCAGCATTGTGCTTCATCGTTGCTATTTGCTACTTAGTGATTTCAGTGGATATTTTCCAGTTTATAAACTGCTTTTTTCAAAGCAATACACCCAAGAGCTTTTTTAAAAGCTAAGTTTTGTGCTGTGTTGTTCAGCTTGTGTTACTGTAGTATCTTGCAGCTTAGCTTTTGATTGCTTCTTATTGATTTAAGTGCATATTTTCCTGATTAGCTTTTGCTTTTTTCAAAGCAAAAGGCCCAATAGCTTTTGTAAAAGCTAAGTTTTGTGTTGTTCAGTTTAGTTTGATTTCTGTATAGTAAGTGTACATACTGTTAGTGTACATTTATTTCAGCTAGCTTACTTTAGTGTGTGTTTAGTGTCTGTGTTCTGTGTTTAAAAAAAAAAAAAAAAAAAAAGTTATTAGTTAGTTTTTCTTTTTTTTTGTAGATGAAGTCCTTGTTAGTTACTGTGTAAAAAAAAAAAAAAAAAAATAGCTTTAGTTTATAGTCATATACGTTTGTGTAAGCAGTTAGTGTTTGTTTAGTGCATTTATTTTTATTTTTTGTAGTCCTTGTCTTTGGTGTACTAGTTTTATTATAGTTTAGTAGCTGTCTGTGTACGTCTTTGTCTGCGTGCCTGTCTTTTAAAAAAACACAAAAAAACATTTTCCACACATTTCCCCCCCCCCAATAAAGTTTACCCCCCCCACACACATCAGCAATCATGAGCGGCATCCGTGGCCGTGGCAGCAGGGGTAGGGGAGTTACTCCCAGTGCTGGGTCGCTGCCAGCACGGGGTACCTCTCGTGCCCCTACTAGTGGTAGAGGATCGGGTGGAAGGGGACTCCGCCTCATGCAGGATTTTTTTACATCGGGCAGCCGCCCGATATTGCCATCTCAGGCTCAAGTAGTGGTGGACTACATGGGGCACAGCAGTGCCACTGAGTCGTCGGTCCCGACTCCCAGTAGTACCATCATTACACCGGTGCCTGTAGTACCCCCCCCCAGCCCCCAAGAGTCCAGCATCTTACTGTTCGACAGTGACAGTGAGAGGGATCTCTTGGGGGAGGCCATGCATCGGGCAGACCTCCAGCTCTGTCCTGATGCTCAGGACCTTTTTGAAGGGATGGACGAGGAGGATGGGATACCTGCTGTCAGTATCCCAGAGACATCCCTTCAAAGTGGTGCTGCTGTTTTGGTGCAGGAAACAGCAGCACCTAGTCAGACCCAGGCGTGGGTGAGGGGACAGCGGAGCCAGGCTATCGGCTCCATGTCAGCTGGTTCCCTCAGACCACAACATCTCAGCCCTTGGTCTGACATCTCTGGGGGCGAAGAGGAGGGTGACCCATCATGGTTGCCATCTGGCTCGTCGGCTCACTGCGTCAGTGACGACGGGGAAGGTAGGCACCCTGGGGAAACGGTGCGCCAGGTCACCACCAGGGAGACCAGCGTCAGGGTCTCCACTGGAGATGGCAGCAGGAGGTGTCAGCAGCAGCAGCAGGCAGCTCCACCTGTGCGCACCGAGTCCCAGCAGGTGCAAGTCAGCGTCACCCCATCTGACGGGAGGGTGGCGCTGAAGTATATTTGGTATATCTATATTTGCTGCTTTGGGAATTTTTATCGGTTCTTTTTCACTTTTTGAATTTAATTTTTATTTATATTTATTTACTATGGATGTTTTTGAATATAGATCTACACGCACCATGGTCAAAGATGGGGTGTTTGAAGTCAATAATGCACCCGATAGCGACCTGGGTGGCTTATTTATGAGGTTAAAAAACCTTATGGTGGCAGAAGTACACACCCAATGGGATATTGCATTTTTAGATCAATATGTAATTGATTCCATGGTTCCCAGAAGCTTGAGATGGGACGTAAGCCCCCAGAAGGGGGAATCAGAACTGGCAGAATGGTATTTGTATTTCAATGAGGCTGGAGTTAAGTTTCTGCAATTTCTGGCTCAACGCAAGAAGTGTAAACTTACCCGGCTGGATATTGAAATTAAATCCATTAAAGAACGCCTTTCACCCTTAAATAGTAGTGAAGAGTATAAGGAGCGATCTCTAGCCCTTAAAAAACTGCTTGAAAAGGAAGAGGTTGAACAAAAAATTAAAAAAAAGAAAAAGTTCAATAGAGATGTAGGGGATTATAAAACTGGAATGGTTTTTGAATGGCAGAATAAAATCCAGGAGAATGAGGAGAATTCTGGAGAGATGGACACAGCACCCCCCCAGAATCAAAACCCAGGGGGTGCCCAATATTCAGGACCATCCTCAAACCTGCCAAGTAGACCTATTCTCCGTCCGAGAAGGGTATCATATAAATCTCCCGGTAGAGAACAACGATCCCATCACCCCTATCCACCAAAAACGGGACAAAGGGATTTACACCCAAGAAGTGTTCCTCCAAAATCACCAGGGTGGAGAACTAAAAATAAAAACCGTAAACCTAATGTTCCACAACGGGAAGATAGCGACCCTAGAATGTTACCATGGAGACCCTTTGTAACGGAGTACCGTAATGACTACCCCATTCCGGTTAGTAACAGATTCCAACCTCTCCAGGAGTACCATCCTTACAGGGAATCTTATCAACAGGATCGGGAACAATATCAGTATCCAAACTCTTCTAGTGGATGGAATGGTAGATCTCCGATCTATTATCCTCCACCCATGCCCCCTTTCTATCCACCCCGAATGGATAAACCTATGGATTATCCCTATCAACAGGAGTCCTGGAGAAATAGGGATTATAACCAACAATGGGATTTTCCCAGATCAAATCAGGATCAACAAAGATCCAAAGAAAGAAAAGAGGAACCAGAGGGGGGCGGAAACCAAAGTCAAAAAAGAAAGAGAGTTTAACTGGGCAGGGAATTTTTAACCTCAGTGCTGTCACTCTGACTCCAGAAGAAGTTTCTATTCTGGACAAAGGGTTAAAATTTGCCCCTCCCCAGCCATTGAATAAATTCCAGACACATATGGATGTACATAAATATACGAGAAAATTAAGCATCAAAAGATTTTTTCTCTCCAAACCTAATAATGAAGTTGGAATTTCGGATTCAGTTATCCAACATTCTAACCTCTCTAATGCTTCACTCTTTAATCCACCTGGGGGTCTCGCCCCTAATGTTAAAGTTTGTAGAGACGTCCTTCTAAGAGATTTAGAAAAAATTAACATAAATAAATCCCGATTGGACAAAGCTTCACAATTGGGCTTTGACCAATTATGTGAAGAAAAGAGTATTGTTATCCGCCCCGCTGATAAAGGGGGCGGAATAGTAATACTAAATAAGGCAGATTATCTAAAAGAGTTGGAACTGTTGGTGGGGGATAGGGATACCTATTCACCACTTCCAGGGGACCCCCGCCCTGCTTTTAGGAAAACTCTGGTTAAATTGGTTAATCAGGGTTTCACCTCGGGTGTGCTGAACAAGAAGGAGAAATCCTTCCTTGTACCAGCATCCTCTAGGATTCCGGTAATCTATTACCTGCCGAAAATCCACAAGGATCCGGTCCACCCTCCGGGGAGACCAATCATTAGTGGTATTGATTCAATTTCCTCTAGGGCAGGCAAATACATAGATGGTTACTTACAACCTCTTGTGAAAGCATTACCTGCGTTTCTTCGAGATAGTAAACACGTCATCAACCTAATGGATAGCATTATTTATGAGGAAGGCCTCTGGTTGGTCACTGCGGACGTGACATCGCTTTACACTATTATACCCCATAATTGGGGGATCTCTTCTGTCCAATATTTTATAGAAAGGGATTCCAACTTGTCCCAGGTACAACAGAAATGTATTATGGATCTTCTCTTGTTCGCTACTACACATAATTTTTTCTGGTTTAGCGGTAATTTTTTCCTGCAGAAGAGAGGTGTGGCCATGGGGGCAAAATTTGCCCCCAGCCTGGCCAACCTCTTTATGGGGAAATGGGAGGAGGACGTCGTCTATGCTGATCGCAGACCTGAACTCATTTTATGGGCCAGGTACATAGACGACGTCCTCCTCCTCTGGAAGGGCTCCAGGGCATCTCTGGATGCCTTCATGGAGGGATTGAATACGAATGACCGAGGGATTAAATTTAAATTTGAAGCCGATCAGAGGTGTATTAACTTCTTAGATTTGGAGATACGTGTTGAGGAGGGTCAGTTTATGACCTCCACGCACTTCAAGTCTACTGACCGGAACTCTTTTATCCCTCGTGATAGTTGCCATCACCGAGCCTGGCTGGATTCAGTCCCCAAAAGCCAATATTTACGCTTGAGGCGGAACTGTAGTAAAATACAGGATTATAAAGAACAAGCAAAAATCCTAACTTCTAGATTCTTGGATAAAGGTTACCTTGCCAATGACCTTCTCAAACAATCCCAAGATATAGAAAAGATAGATAGAAGTCTATTATTGCTGGACAAAAAGAAGGAAGTGAGTGACCAAAATAAATTCACCTGGCCTTTTATCACGGGTTACTCTAATCAACATTATATGTTGAAAAAATTGGTACGCAAACATTGGCACTTAATCAAAGAAGATCCGATATTGGGTCCAGCACTCCCAGAACAACCATCAATAGTCTTTAGAGGTGCACCCTCATTGAGAGATACTCTGGCACCTGGGGTTTGCAACCCGCCATCAAACAAAACGATGTTTTTTCAAACTATGACTGGTTACTACAAGTGTAAAAAATGTGCTGTCTGTAAGATTAATGCGATTTGCGAACGCAAAACTATGTATTTTTTCTTCTAACAGCACATTGAAAACATTCAACATAAGATCGTTTATCACCTGCTCGTCCACTTACATAGTATATTTGATTACATGTCCATGTGGGCTCCAATATGTTGGACGTACAATGAGGTCATTCCAAATTAGAATTAATGAGCACATTGGCAAAATTAGGAGTGGATATAAAAAACACTCAGTATCTCGCCATTATAGAGAGGTACACAACAGGGATCCTAGTGGTACCTCTTTTGTGGCCATAGATATCTTGAAGCACCATTGGAGAGGAGGATCTAAAAAACGAGCCATCTCTAAGCTCGAGATGAGCTGGATATATCGGGTTAAGTGCCTTCAACCTTTTGGCCTAAATATTGATATAGAGGTCAATGCCTTTTTAGATAACTCTTGAAGTTACTCCCTCCTTCTACTTATTGTAAACAAAATTATTTTATGAAAAATAGATTAAGGCTAAGGGTGTAGTCGTGTGATTAGATACGACTACAACCATCTGGCCGGTGTGTTTAGGAATAAATGAGGAAGATATGGTACAAGTTATTCCCATTAGGTGCCGTCAGTGCATTTATGAATTTTACTAATTTTATATTAAATATATTAATCGCTATTCGTATAGATTATGTTGTATTTTTACTCCTTCCTGATGTATATGACCTGAGCAATAAATGTGTGGTATAACAAGTTCCACACTTTTATATAACCTGAGAAATGTCTGGTTTAACAAGTTCCACACTTTTATATAACATGAGAAATGTGTGGTTTAACAAGTTCCACACTTTTATATAACCTGACTAATGTGTGGTTTAACAAGTTCCACACTTTTATATAACATGAGAAATGTGTGGTTTAACAAGTTCCACACTTTTATATAACCTGAGAAATGTGTGGTTTAACAAGTTCCACACTTCTATATAACCTGAGAAATGTGTGGTTTAACAAGTTCCACACTCTCAGGCCATACTTCTTTTTACCCACTAGAGGGTTGTAGAGAATACTCTCATTCCACTGTGATTTTAAATAAATGAACACTGTTTATGAATACTATTAACAGTGCTATGTGCAATCCAGGTTTATTCCTTTTTAATGTATTAGCTGTATACATGAATAGGCTCAACTATTTTTGTAAGTGACAGACAGCTTAATGCTTGTTAATGTTTTTTTATGTTTTTATTATATTGTTTAATTACATTGATGTCTGTAGGGCGGATGTCGGGTGATTGTTTATTTTCTCCTCTTCCCTGCTGAGGTTGGAGAGTGGGAGGGACGATTACTGAGCATATTTCCTGCTTCTTTTTCCCTGCCTTTCCGCCCTACATCCGCACCGCATTGGTGCTTGTAATCAAAGGGGGTTGTCCCCTATTGGTTCTAACCACTTGAGGGCGAGGCTTGGTTGCCGCTCTGTGGTTACAAAAGGTGATGGTTCAGTGCGTCGCCCGTGCCCTTTGAGAACGATCATATTGATCGAAACTAGTCAGGGCGGAGCCACGCACTGACATCACCGTGTCCAGAAGTGACCCCGTAAGCACGGGCGCACGTTCGTTTTGTTTGCTATATTTTGTTTTACTTTGACTGGATGTAATGCCTTTGTATTTTGGACTTATGAAGTGCATCTAGTGTATACTCTTACAATTTTAAATAAAACCCGGATAACTACGGTACTTCACTATTTGAGTCTCCCTTTTTTTCTGGGTCTCCAACTGGATCCTTTGGAGCTGTGCAACCAGCTTAGGACCTGGAAAGGAGTTTTGGGATCCACACCTATCAAAACGAGGACCAGCTGAATGCAGAGGAGTGCTGCAGTCCCCCCCTCCCTTCTGGGATCGAGTGGATCTATATGCTTTACTAGCTGGGAATCTGGTAAGAGTTTATTACCTACCCCTCTCCTGGTGGATCTTTTCTATTCTATCCAAACCTGACTGGTGGTGGAATCCCTTTCATCTTGGCTTTTTCCCTCCTTCAACATACATCCATGGAGTTGATACTTTGATGGGGACATTATGTTTAAGAAGTCACAGATTTTTTTGGACTGAATGTTTTTTTTTTTTTTTTTATTATTAATATTTTTTTCACACAGTCATAAATTCAATTTATTTTGGTTGTCTCACTAGAAGGTTTTCTTTACCTTCTTTCCCTAGAGTTTAATATATTTCTTATATTTAATATTATTTATTTATTTATTTAATTATTTTTTAACACTTTGTTCACCACATGGTATGACTAGCGCAATTTTTTCTCCAATGTTTTCTACTTGTATTTACATGACTACCACGTGTAGCTAAAGATTGCTGCTTGGGTTATTAAGTTAACATTATTTTCACATTTACACATATTTATTTTCAATTTTAGCTATTCATATCCTTTAGCGCAATATTTTTTATTGTTCTTTAACCTGTCTGGGCCTACTTCACACTGGTGGCAGACAACCCTCTAGTGGCCATCTGCCGGATCTGTACAGTCAGGGTGAAGAGAGGGAAGCATTTGGCTCGGGTGGGTACCACAGCCCTGAACCAGCACCTGAGGATAAACCACTGGCGGGTGTATGACGAGATGAAGCGTGGTGGTGGTAGCAGCGCCACCACCACAAGTGAGCAGGGTACAGCAGCCCCTGCCACAGCTTCATCTCTTCCCAGCAGGTCATGCCCCCCCCGCTCCCTCTAGTAGAGGTACTGGTACCGGCATCCAGACCTCTACTTTGACAGCACCCTCCGCGTCTGTGTCCCGCACTGCCGTCCGGCGCCAGGCGACGATTTCAGACGCCTTTGAACGCAACACTCCCTTCCCCACGGAGACCGACGTGTGCGTTCCCTCAATGGGCTCCTGGCAAGGGTTATTGCCCAACATCTTCTGCCCTTCAACATCGTGGACAGCAACCCCTTCAGGCAGATGTTGGAGCAGGCCCAACCCCAATGGCGTGTCCCCAGCCGCCATTTCTTTGCCAGGACTGGTGTCCCTGCCCTACACCAGCACATTGTGAAGAATGTAACCCTGTCGCTGGATCACGCTGTCAGCGACAGGGTGCATCTGACAATGGATGGCTGGACCAGCAGGCATGGGCAGGGGAGCTACATAAGTTTCACTGCCCATTGGGTTTCCCTCCAAGGCGCCGGGGAGGGATCGGCGGCAACAGATTTGGTGGTGCCGCCCCGGGGTGTCCAGGGGAGAACTGCTGGTCTCCGTCAAGCCTCTGTCTCCGCAGCTGCTGAGCCTCCCAGCAAGCGCCCCCGTAGCTACTCAGGTGTGGTGCACGTGCGCTGTCAGGCCGCGCTCCAGCTTGTTAGCTTAGGGGACCGGAGACACACTGGACAAGAAGTGCTGACCGCACTTCAGGCTCAGGTCCAGAAGTGGCTGACACCCCGAAGGTTCCAGGCAGGTATGGTTGTCTGTGATAACGGCAGCAACCTACTCTCCGCCCTTCAGGCTGGCAGTCTGACCCACGTGCCCTGTCTGGCACATGTCCTCAACCTAGTGGTGCAGAAGTTCATGCGCACCTATCCCGGGTTGAGTGAGATTGTGCCAAGGGTGCGTAGGATTGCCAGCCACTTCAGGCGCTCCCCAACCGCTACCGCGTCCCTGTCCAAGTGGCAGCGGGTCAACAGGCTGCCCCCTCACAGGCTGATTGTGGACAGTGTGACGCGGTGGAACTCCACCCTCCACATGCTGGAGAGGTTGTGGGAGCAGCGAAGGGCGGTGAGGCAGTACCTGCTGGAGCAACCCACTGCCGGGCCAGCACCAACACTCCCGTACATCACCTGTGCGGAGTGGGGGCAGATACACCAGGTCTGCCAGGTGTTGGGCCCTTTCGAGCAGGCGACCAAGATGGTCAGCAGGGAGCATATTGGCCTCAATGACGTGCTCCCTATAGTGTTCGTGCTGGAGAGGACACTAGATCGCCTGCTTGAAGCTGGGGAGAGTGCCTTGGTGGAGCAGGAGGAGGCAGCACTGCTCCACCGAGACCAGGGCCAGGACGAGGAGGAGGAGGAGGAGGAGGAGGATGATGATGATGATGAGGAGGTTGCTGGTGTCGTCCTGGAGTCAGGGCCTGGACAGGAGGGAGAGCCGGTGTTGGGGGCACCGATAGTCCGGGGGTTGGGCATCTCTGAGCGTGAGCAGCAGCGCCTCAGGGATGAAGAGTCTGACCTCATTGACCTGGGCAGCAGTGAGGAGTCACAGCGGGCTGCGCTCTTCCCCATGGCTGCCCACATGCTGAGATGCCTCAGGAGGGACCCCCGGGTTAAGACCATCAAGGACAGGGATGATTATTGGATGGCCACCCTTTTGGATGCCAGGTGCAAGGGGAAAGTGGAGCAGTTCATCCCAGCCAGCCGGAGGCAGCGCCGGATGGAGGAACTGCAGGCAGGCATTGTCAGCCGGTTGGAGCAGGCAACTCCCCGGCCTCCAGTTGTCCCCCCTCATCTCACCCAGCAGGTGGCTGCAACCAGCAGCAGCCGAGCAGGGGACCTAATGGAAGAGATGAGGATGTTCTTCCAATCGGAGCGACCCAGTACCAGCAGCAGCAGAACCAGTCACCACCAGCGGCTGGCCCACATGGTGGTAGATTACATGGCGTCCGCCGGTGCTTCTGAGAGTATGAATACCGACGACCCCATGGAGTACTGGGTTGCCAGATTGGACACCTGCCGCGAGCTCGCTCAGTATGCGCTGGAGCTATTGTCTTGTCCCCCCTCCAGCGTACTATCTGAGCGGACATTCAGCGCGGCAGGTGGGGTGGTCACGGACAAGAGGACCCGTCTGTCCACAGACTCCGTGGACAGACTCACATTCATAAAGATGAATGAGTCCTGGATCGGCGGTGACTTTCTGGCACCCGCCGTCGGTTCAGGGCGCTGAAGGGTCCCTTGTCATGCATTCCTGATCTATTTACAGTGCTGAAAAAAATTATTTGAACACCTGAGAAAATCAATGTAAATATTTGGTAGAGTAGGCTTTGTTTGCAATTACAGCGGTCAAACCTTTCTTGTAGTTTTTCACCAGCTTTGCACACACTGGAGGAGGGATATTTGACCCACTCCTCCACACAGATCTTCTCTACATCAGTCAGGTTTCTGGGCTATCGCTGAGAAAAACGGAGTTTGAGCTCCCTCCAAAGATTCTCTATTGGGTTTAGGTCTGGAGACTGGCTAGGCCACGCCAGAACCTTGATATGCTCCTTACAGAGCCACTCCTTGGTTATCCTGGCTGTGTGCTTTGGGTCATTGTCATGTTGGAAGACCCAGCCTCGACCCATCTTCAAAGCTCTAACTGAGGGAAGGAGGTTGTTGCCCAAAATCTCGCAATACATGGCCCCGGACATCCTCTCCTTAATATAGTGCAGTCACCCTGTCCCATGTGCAGAAAAACACCCCCAAAGCATGATGCTACGACCCCCATGCTTCACAGTAGGGATAGCGTTCTTGGCATGGTACTCATCATTCTTCTTCCTCCGAACACGGTTAGTGGAATTATGACCAAAAAGTTATATTATGGTCTCATCTGACCACATGACTTTCTCCCATGAGTCCTCTGGATCAGTCAAGACACCTATGTCACAAGTTATTTGCCACTCTATACTACTATTACCACTGCTGCTGCTGCTGTTCACCTGCTGGCACCTCTTTCCCGAGTGATTTGACACTATATTGTCTACTGTTACTAATACTGCTGCTGCTCACGACACCTATGTCACTAGTTATTTGACACTATTGACTACTATGGTCACTACTGATGCTGTAAAGTCCTGCCCACGTGTTTAGATGCTATCTAGTAATATTACCAATACTGCTTGTAAATGCTGCCTGTGTGATAGTTAAGTGGTCTTGCATAGCAAGAGCACTTATTGTTATCTCACATATATATTATTCTTATTATAGCCAAATTTTAAACGGTATCTCCTCCCACAGTTTTTACACTACATTCACTGTGAGATTTCTAGTTTTTAAGATAGAACAATTTGAAGGACAATTATTAAAAAATAAATCCAGGATCTGAGAATCTGCCAAGAGTGTGTTTGCATTTGTTTACATTGGTTTCCTTGGAGGCGCTGAGGTAATTAAAAGTCCTCACAGCTGTAAGAGGTTTATATAGCTCCTCCCACACAGTTGTGAGGTGTTTTCTGTGAGGTAAATACCTTCATACACACAGCTGTGAGGTAGTTGTGAGGTGTTTTCTGTGAGGTAAATAGCTTCATTTGAAGGACAAGTATTCAAAAAACATTCCTCAATTTCTGTTGTGTTTACAGAGAGCCTGCAAACCCAAAAATTGGTTTCCTAGGAAACGCTAAAGAGTTTAATAACACCTCACAAACAGTTCTTTCCTATGTTAAGCAAGGGTCTCAAACTGGTGGCCCTCCAGCTGTTGTAAAACTACAGTTACCATCATGCCTCTGCCTGAGGGAGTCATGCTGGTAACTGTCATTCTTGCAATGCCTCATTGGACTTGTAGTTTTGCAACAGCTGGAGGGCCGCCAGTTTGAGATGCCTGGTAGAGTGTGTTTGCATATGTTTTACATTGGTTTCCTAGGAGACGCTGAGGTAAAATCCTTCATACACACATCTGTGAGGGCTTTCTATAGCTCCTCCCACACACTGTGAGGAGATATGGCTAAGTTTTTTTTGACTATGCGTAACTTCTGCATGCTCTGCATATAGCAACCATGCATAGCAACCACTCCATAGCAACCCTCCATAGCAACCCTCCATATGAAACCTCCATAGCAACCCTCCATAGCATCCACTCCATAGCAACCGTCTATAGCAACCAGTCCATAGCCATCAGTCCATAGCAACCCTCCATAGCAACCAGTTTTTGATGGGGCTAATAGCATGGTGCAGTTTTGATTAGGGGTGTTGAAAATAATCGTCGAATCGATGCATCGCGATTATACCCTGGACGATTCTGCATCGATTCGGTATTGTGCAATAATCGATTAATAATGACGTCATTGCGGCCCCTCCCCCCCGTACAGCAATTTCTTTGCTGGAAAGATATGACGCCGATCGGCTGGCTGCGCCTGGCGCTGTCCCCTCCTCAACTCACACAGTGTAGCCTCAGCCTGAGCCTCGTTGCTGCCCCCACCCACGATCTCCCTTCCTCTGTGATTTGGAGCTCTGAGTCTGACTGGACAGTGACACTGTTCATCTCCCCGATGGGTGGTGCCGAGCCGCACGAGGAGCTGAGAGACAGAGGCATACAGATCATGACTGCACGGAGCTGTTGTAACATCCGTGGGATGAGCCATAAATTTGGCTTCTGCAAACTACAAACGAGCTGAGAGGAGGGGGGATGGAAGTGCTCCGGAGGTGAGAGATAAGCCTGTCATGCTTGATATATGGGTGAGTGTAGAGAGGTGGCAACTTCCCCCCCCCCCGTCCTGCTGCAGCTATCCTCTGTGTGTGTGTGTACTGTTTGTGCAGCCCCCAATGTGTAAGGCAAACTCTTTTACTGTCTAATTTCTTGCTGTGATTTCCCTATCATCTCTCCCCTCTGGAACCATCTACTGATCTGCAAGCAGTAGATTTCTTGCTGATTGGAATGTCTCCCTTTTTTTATTTGTGCAGTGATGTTGACCTGTTTACTATGCAAGTTGCTGCCAAAAGACTCAATGGGTTTGTTAAAGTGATACTAAAGGGTATTATTTTCTTCTTTAAAATTAAATTAAAAATCATACTTACCTACTGATCTTCTGTATAATTTCCGCAGTCTCTGACCATTTCCTGTAGCATGTCCGCAGTCTCTTACCATCTCCTGTAGCATGCACGCAGTCTCTTATCTCGTGTAGCATGTCCCCAGTCTCTGACCATCTCCTGTAGCATGCACGCAGTCTCTTATCTCGTGTAGCATGTCCCCAGTCTCTGACCATCTCCTGTACTATGTCCACAGTCTCTGACCATCTCCTGTACTATGTCTGCAGTCTCTGACCATCTCTTGTACTATGTCTGCAGTCTCTGACCATCTCTTGTACTATGTCTGCAGTCTCTGACCATCTCCTGTACTATGTCTGCAGTCTCTGACCATCTCCTGTACTATGTCTGCAGTCTCTGATAATCTCCTTTAGTATTTTGGGGGGAGAGCCATGCGCACTTGCGCTGCAATCGTAATGCATCGTGATGCATTGCGGAATCGAATCGAATCGTGGACTTGATAATCAAAATCACATCGAATCGTGAGACGGGTGAAGATGCGCAGCCCTAGTTTTTATGGTGCAGTTTTGATGGGCTAGTTTTTGATGGAGCAGTTTTTGATGGGGCAATGGACCGAACTGGATTGACACACGGTTGGATCACATTTACATCTCCAGGGGCACCGTCTCCAGTCAGTAGTATTGGTGGAGGCAAGACCACGCCGCACAATTTACCCTGAAATTGTATCTTTTCTAGTTACATTACATTTTAATACTACTGCTGCTGCCTCCATGCTGAGTAATGCTTCATGACCTCTCTGGCACAGCGGATCCACCAACAGCCTCCGCTACAAGCTACCAGACCGGATCGTAACAGCAAGTGTAACTAAAACAATGAACTTTATGTTAAACCCTGGTTTGCGGCCTTTATACTGCAACCATTATACTGCAACCATTAGCCTGTATGCAAGAGAAAATCTGCAATCTCTCTCTCTTTCTTGCTCTCTCTCTCTATATCTATATATATCTATTGTTGCTTTTGTTATGTTCATTTTTCAACAGTTTAGTTTGTGTTCGTCGTGACTGTGTCTGTGTACTTTAGTTTGTCCTAGTTTTGTGTTAAATAAAATAATAGTATAAAATGATTTTGCTTATTATGAAGTTAGATGTGTTGATGTTGATGTTGATGTGTTAGATGTGAAGTTAGATGTGTTGAAAAACCTAAAAATCTATCTCAAAAAGAAAGGAAACATTTCAAAAAAATAACACTTTTTATTTAAAATATCAAAATCTAAGATAACTGTTCATGCGCTTCTGCGTTTTTTCCAATTTTAACAAAAGTTGCATCTGTTCCTCCTCCACCTGTTGATTCTGCTTTACAAGATAGCTAATTTGTATCTGGTTAGCCAGGATTTTTTTTTGAATTTTTTTTCAGAGCTGCTTGGTACAGCATCATCTCTTTTGCAGCTGTTAGGATATAAGAAAAAACAATTTGATTTCAAAGACCCTTAACAAATACATAAAATATTTCTGTTGCTTATTAATCAATCATTATCATGTCTATACACTTGTTATGTGTCTAGCACAGACCGGGAGTGCAGAATTATTAGGCAAATGAGTAATTGGACCACATCATCCTCTTTATGCATGTTGTCTTACTCCAAGCTGTATAGGCTCGAAAGCCTACTACCAATTAGGCATATTAGGTTATGTACAACTCTGTAATGAGAAGGTGTGTGGTCTAATGACATCAACACTCTATATCAGGTGTGCATAATTATTAGTCAACTTCCTTTCCTTTGGCAAAATGGGTCAAAAGAAGGACTTGACAGTCTCTGAAAAGTCAAAAATAGAGAGGTATCTAGCAGAGGGATGCAGCACTCTTAAAATTGAAAAGCTTCTGAAGCGTGATCATCGAACAATCAAGCATTTCATTCAAAATAGTCAACAGGGTCGCAAGAAGCGTGTGGAAATACCAAGGCGCAAAATAACTGCCCATGAACTGAGAAAAGTCAAGCGTGCAGCTGCCAAGATGCCACCTGCCACCATTTTGGCCATATTTCAGAGCTGCAACATCACTGGAGTGTCCAAAAGCACAAGGTGTGCAATACTCAGAGACATGGCCAAGGTAAGAAAGGCTGAAAGACGACGACCACTGAACAAGACACACAAGCTGAAACGTCAAGAATGGGCCAAGAAATATCTCAAGAATGATTTTTCTACCGTTGTATGGACTGCTGAAATGAGAGTGAGTCTTGATGGGCCAGACGGATGGGCCCGTGGCTGGATTGGTAAAGGGCAGAGAGCTCCAGTCCGACTCAGACGCCAGCAAGGTGGAGGTGGAGTACTGGTTTGGGCTGGTATCATCAAAAATGAGCTTGTGGGGCCTTTTCGGGTTGAGGATGGAGTGAAGCTCAACTCCCAGTCCTACTGCCAGTTTCTGGAAGACCCCTTCTTCAAGCAGTGGTACAGGAAGAAGTCTGCATCCTTCAAGAAAAACATGATTTTCATGCAGGACAATGCTCCAGCACACGTGTCCAAGTACTCCACAGCGTGGCTGGCAAGAAAGGGTATTAAAGAAAAAAAACTAATGACATGGCCTCCTTGTTCACCTGATCTGAACCCCATTGAGAACCTGTGGTTCATCATCAAATGTGAGATTTACAAGGAGGGAAAAGAGTACACCTCTCTGAACATTGTCTGGGAGGCTGCGGTTGCTGCTGCACGCAATGTTGATAGTGAACAGATCAAAACACTGAGGAGGCGTACACACGACCGAGGTTCTCGCTGGAAACCAGCGAGAACCTCGCTGGAAGCTGCATTCCAGCGAGGACCTCGGCCGTGTGTACGCTCTCGGCGAGCTTCCCGTCGGGAAGCCCGTCGAGCAGAAATAGAGAGCACGCTCTCTATTTGCTCGACGGCCCGCCTGGAAGAATGGCTGGTTGCCATTCCCGACGGGCGGGTCACCGATTTCGACGGCCGGCAGGGAACCTCGACGGGCGGAACGATGTGTTCTGCCCGTCGAGGTTCTCTGCCGTGTGTACACGGCCTGACAGAATCCATGGATGTCAGGCTTTTGAGTGTCCTTGCAAAGAAAGGTGGCTATATTGGTCACTGATTTGTTTTTGTTTTGTTTTTGAATGTCAGAAATGTATATTTGTGAATGTTGAGATATTATATTGGTTTCACTGTTAAAAATAAATAATTGAAATGGGTATATATTTTTTTTTTGTTAAGTTGCCTAATAATTCAGCACAGTAATAGTACTCACCTGCACACACAGATATCCCCCTAAAATAGCTAACACTAAAAACAAAATAAAAACTACTTCCAAAAATATTCAGCTTTGATATTAATGAGTTTTTGGGGTTCATTGAGAACATGGTTGTTGTTCAATAATACAATGAATCCTCAAAAATACAACTTGCCTAATAATTCTGCACTACCTGTATACTTCTATCATAAATACCATATTATGGTTCTGCAATCTGACGGGTGCGCTTTATATGTTGTCCATTTTTATATCTACATTTTATTGTTGAAATGTTATTAATCTTTGTGCACATATTTACCTTCCTGAGCGAGGCTCACCGGAAGTTGCTCTTCAAGGACCTCGACCTCTCCAGCAACCATGATATCCTCATCCTCAGTAGTTTGTTGGGGGGGGACATGCTCCACAACAGGAGCTGTGGCTGGCGAGTGGGAGGGCCCTGGCTGCTCCTCCTCATCCCTCTCCTCCTCTGCCGCATCCTCCTCTGCCGCATCCTCCTCTGCCGTATCCTCCTCTGCTGCATCCTCCTCAGCGGCCTGGCGCCTTGCGCGCTTGGTGCGCACAGCTGGTAGCGGAGCTCCTATAATAACACAATGTTCATATATTAGAAAAATATTTTCTAATGACGTATGCAAATTCTGTGTACTCTGCTGTATTGTATATGAATACAAATTCATTTATATAGACAGTTAACCAATGGGAAAATGTTATATTAAAGGGTCTTGTGGGCACTACAGGGAATTGAGCGTGAGCTGGGCTGCCACCATGGTAAAATGAGCTGTTTTTGTCTCCTTTGTTTTGTTCAGACGATCTCATGTTAAAAAAATGGCCTGATGGAGCACACGGGATTACTATGAAAACCCCACGCCTAACACAGGAATTGAGTGTGAATCTATATATATAAAACTCAACGTGTCTGTGTATGTATGTATGTATGTATGTATGTATGTATGTATGTACCAGCATCACGTCCAAACGGCGAAAGATATTTACATGAAACTTGGCACACAGGTTACTTATATGTCAGCCACAAACATAGGATAGGTGATTTAAGCCTTACCCTCCCCCATTTGCCATGGTCGGGCTTTTTCTTTAAAGTCCCATTCAACTCTATGGGAAATACATGTTACTTTATAACAGCTGTAGATATTTCGATAACACTTGGTCACATGTTACTTATACGTCCACTTAAAGTATAGGATCGTTAATTTATCCATTAACTACCCCCATTTGTGATGGTCGTGGTTTTTGTTTAAAGTCCCATGCAAAGCAATGGGAAATGTATGTTCCCGCATAACTTCTGTGTTGCTGTCTGCTGTCCCATGTCTTTTTTCAACAGTACTATGAATACCTTGGCTGGTGGTGATATATGTTACCACAACATGGCGTCTGGGTTAACAACATCTGCCCTTACATTAATTACATATGACCTTACATAACTGTCACCAAAGGAGCTGCGGTGGCTCAACGCGATTGCCACTGCGCTGACAAGCCATTCACCTCTGCAGCTAGGGGTTCGGATCCCGCTCTCGGCTACATGTTAATTGAGTTTGGTGGTCTCAGCCCGACCCCCGGTGGGAGTGCTATGCGAGGTAAGCCTGCGCTTAGTACGCCCACCCCCCTCCCACAAAAACTACCACACTTACACACGCACTCGAAATTGGGTTAACATGCACGCACTCTGACCACGCGGTCTCTAAAAAGAGAGGCGAAGGACTAACGGGGCTGGTTGAGCGGGCAAATCCTCTCACTCCCTTATAGGGAGTCCCTCTGGCACGTTGGGCTTCAAAGCGGAGCAGGTAGGATGGGCTGTGTGGGAGGACCCCCTCACACCTGCCATTGTCACCCGGGGCATGGAGAAAGGTGGCAGATTGCCTCTGGGGGAGGCCTGCCTACTCCCAACTCCTGCAGTCCGGCTCCTCTCTCGAGTACACGCACGAAATACACTTTAGAAAAAAAAACATAACTGTCAGCAATAACTTACCTGGGTGATATTTAACACGGAGATGCTTGACCCGGTCCATATGGCGCCTCTTCAAGTCGGACCATTTTTTCAGGATTGCCATGCGATCTGGTGGGCCGCCGAGGTGATCACTCAGTTTCTCCATTATGGAGCGGATCACATCCTTTTTTTCAGCCTGCCTCGGCAGCTGATCGTAGCCTGTTTCCAGGAACGTCTGCAAGATGAAGAACAAAGTATATTATAATACTTTTGTATAACCACTTGCTTACTGGGCACTTATACCCCCCTCCTGCCCAGGTAAAATTTCAGCTTCCGGCACTGCAACGCTTTAACTGACAATTGCGCGGTCGTGCGACGTGGCTCCCAAACAAAATTTACGTCCTTTTTTCTCCACAAGTAGAGCTTTCTTTTGGTGGTATTTGATCGCCTGTGCGATTTTTATTTTTTGCGCTATAAACAAAAAAGAGCAACAATTTTGAAGAAAAATACAATATTTTTTACTTGTTGCTATAATAAATATCCCAATTAAAAAAAAAAAAACACATTTTTTTTTCTCAGTTTAGGGCGATACATATTCTTCTACATATTTTTGGTAAAAAAAAAAAAAAAATCGCAATAAGCGACTGGTTTGCGCAAAAGTTATAGCGCTTACAAAATAGGGGAGAGAATTATTATTTTTTATTTTTATTTTTTTACTAGAAATGGCGGCGATCTGCGATTTTTATTGGTACTGCGACGTTATGGCGGACACATCGGACACTTTTGACACATTTTTGGCGCCATTCACATTTATTCTGCGATCAGTGCTATAAATATGCACTAATTACAGTATAAATGTGACTGGCATTGAAGGGGTTAACACTAGGGGGTGAGGAAGGGGTTAAATGTGTATCCTAGGTGTGTTGTAACTGTGGGGGGAGGGGGGGGTGACTGGGGGGGTGACCGATCTGTGTCCCTATGTAGGAAGGAACACAGATCGGGCTCCTCCCTTCCAGAGACAGGACATTGTCTCTGTGTGAGCCGGCAATGAGAGATGATCTATGAGAGATCATCTCTCATTCGCCCACAGATCGCATCACAAACGGCCGCTCTGATTGGCCGTTTGCCGCGATCTGTGATTGGCCGTGTCCAAGGGACACGGACAACACAGGGCTTCCCCGCAGCGCGCTGTACAGCGCGCGCTGGGAAAGCCAGAATGACATGCCGTCAAATGACGGCATGTTGGATTTTCAGGCCCGCGCTGTTGCCGTCATCCGACGGTAGCGCGGGCCTCAAGTGGTTAAAGCCTTATGGATATATGACGGAAATCTATGGTATTCAACATTGGGAGCATTCTCGCCTTATTAATCAATGACAGGGGTAACATGACAGATTTTATATCTTGCCATTTTTTTGACATTTTGATGAATTAATTTAGAATAAATAATGGAGTTGATGTTATTTAAAAACTACAACTACCAGCATGCTCTGATACACCATGTAGCTCACCGTCACCAGCTGTACAACAATTATACTTTAACTCCGAGCATGCCTGGACAGTTAATGGCTGTCCGGTAATAACGGGGAGTTGTTTTGCAACAGCTGTAGGCTCAGTTTAGGAAACAGTGCCGCATACGCGAGTAGCGCCCGCATATGAAAACGGTGTTCAAACAACACAAGTGAGGTATCGCCGCGATCGTTAGAGCGAGAGCAATAATTCTAGCCCTAGAGCTACTCTGTAGCTCAAAAAATGCAACCTGTAGAATTTTTTAAACGTCACCTATCGAGATTTTTAAGGGTGAAAGTTTGACGCCATGCCACGAGCGGGCACAATTTTTGAGCGTGACATGTTGGGTATCATTTTACTCGGCGTAACATTATCTTTCACAAAATATAAAAAAATTGGGCAAAATTTATTGTTGGGTTATTTTCTAATTCAAAAAAGTGATTTTTTCCAAAAAAAGTGCGCTTGTAAGACCGCTGCGCAAATACGGTGTGACAAAAAGTATTGCAATGACTACCATTTCATTCTCTAGGGTGTTAGAAAAAAAAATATATATAATGTTTGGGGGTTTTAAGTAATTTTCTAGCAAAAAATAATGTTTTAGTCTCGTAAACACCAAATCTGAAAAATTAGCCCGGTGTCCACAACATGTTAAATTCATTATGCTAAATAGCAAGGAAAGTGCCTAAATACACATTTACCAACCAGGGTGTCTGCAGCTGTACAGGCATGCTGGGAGTTGTAGTTTTGTAACACCAGGAGACAAATTGTTTGGGAAATACTAATATCTGATCTTATATACTAACTTTTAAACTAGTCTAAAATGCAGTTAAAGATAATGCAAATACTTACACAGATCAGCATTTTTTCCTCACTTCGTGACAGATTACTCCCGAACATTTTTTCACTCCAAAGCTGGGCACTTGGCCAACACAAACTTGCTATGGCAAATGAAACTGGCAAAGTTCCAGGAAGTAGTCGCGTGTTGTTCGCGCGATTGCGCATGCGCGATCGAGAAACTCGCAATATTGTTTTTAGCTAAAATAACACATATATTCGATTTCAGAGTGTTACTGTCGAAATTCCGCAATCAATTTCTCATTCGCATTTTGTGAAATTTCGATAAAATATCTTAAATATTCGATTTCAGAATGAGCCAATCAGAGCGCTCCTAAAGCATGTATTGAAATTCCGCAATAAATATCGCAATCGAATTTTTGCGAAATTACGATAAAATAGCAAGAATATTCTGAGCCAATCAGAGTGCTCCTTCCGCATTTGCCGAATATTCGCAATTATTTTGTATTGTAATATATCACAAATATTCTGAGCCAATCAGAGTGCTCCATTCCGCACTTCTCGAAATTTCGCAATTATTTTGTATTGTGAAATATCACGAATATTCTGAGCCAATCAGAGTGCTCCATTCCGCATTTCTCGAAATTTCACAATTATTTTGTATTATAAAATATCACAAATATTCTGAGCCAATCAGAGTGCTCCTTCCGCATTTGCCAAATATTCGCAATTATTTTGTATTGTAATATATCACGAATATTCTGAGACAATCAGAGTGCTCCATTCAGCATTTCTCGAAATTTCGCAATTATTTTGTATTATAAAATATCACGAATATTCTGAGCCAATCAGAGTGCTCCTTCCGCATTTCTCGAAATTTCGCAATTATTTTGTATTATAAAATATCACTAATATTCTGAGCCAATCAGAGTGCTCCTTCCGCATTTCTCGAAATTTCGCATTCGCATTCGCAATAGCGAAATTTCGCAATCATTTAATTTCCAAAAAATATCACGAATATTCGCATTTAGCGAATATATCTCGAATATTCGACTATATATTCGAGATATATTGCGAAATCGAATATGGCATATTCTGCTCAACACTAATGGTGAGATCCGCTGACTACTGACCCTATTTGTGTGTCCATTATCATGTAGGTGTCAAAGATGACTCAGAGACTTTTGACTTTGGAGCTAGGGGTGATGATTTGGCCCAGAATGGGCGGGGGTGTCCAGGTTGTTGCCAGTTGACTCTTGCGACTGGCATGAAACAGGAGAAGTTCTGTTTTGGAACTGTTGAGTTTAAGATAACTCTTGGTCATCCAGTTTTCTATCAAAGAGAGACAATTCTCTAAACTGAAATGATGATCCTTTTTGTTGCAGATGGGAAAATACAGTTGCGTGTCGTCTGCGTATGAGTGATAAAGTAGTTGTTGACTACTAATGATTTCAAAGAGAGGGTGAAGGTAGATGTTGAAGAGCACCGGTGACAGGGGGGATCCTTGAGGGACTCCACATGACACCGTGCGTTTTTCAGAAGTGAAAGGTCCCAATTTCACTGTTTGTGATCGGTTTTCCAAAAAGGAGGAAAACCATGGTAAATCACCTACTGCGACTCTGGCTACTTCAGCTAGCCTAGTCAGTAATAGTTTGTGGTCTACCATGTCAAAGGCTGCGCTTAGGTCCAACAGAACCAGGAGACAAGATTCTCCTTCGTCTGCGGCCTCGAGAGCGTCGTCCCATATTTTGAGTAATGCTGTTTCTGTCCCGTGTCCGGGACTGAAACCCGATTGGTATGGATCAAGTAGATTATGGGTATCTAGATGCTGTTGCAGCTGTTGTACCACTACTTTTTCCATTACCTTGGAGAGAACGTTGAGGCCTGTTATGGGACGGCGGTGGGTTTGGTCCTTGGGATCCAGGGTAGGCTTTTTCAAGATGGGCAGGGAGGGCACTATGCCTTCCTTAAATGACTGATTTATAAGCTGCATGATAGGTGGTGCCAAGATGTCGGCACATTCCTTCAGCAGTTTAGTGGGGATAATATCGTTGGGCGCTGTGCTGTTTCGCAAAGTACCAATGATATTTTTTGTGGCATCGATGGTGATGTGTTCCAGAGTAAACTTTGTTAAATGTAGAATGTTTCTGTGGGTGTTGTGGGCCTGGTTGAGGGGGGTGTTGTTTTGCTGAATGCTTTCCCGGATTCCCTCAATTTTATTGATGAAGAAATCCGATAGTTCATTGCAAAATTATTGGGTATCTGAATTGGGGGCTTCAAGACAGCCTGGATTCATGGTCTGAGTGACCAGCTTGAAGAGTTCCCGGGGGCGGTTTAGGGCGCTGTTGATAGCCTCGGAAAAATAATTTTTCTTGGCTTTGAAGATTTCTTTATGGTATTTTCTTGTTATTTCCTTGTAGGTGATGAGGTTCTCCACTGAAGAGCTTCTCTTCCAGGCGCGCTTCCGCCCTTCTGCGCTCTTGCTTCAGTAGCACCAGCTGGTTATTAAACCAGCCGGACTTGTTTTTCCGGATGTGGGCTTTGCGTTTCGGCGCTACTAAGTCGGCTGACTGCATTTAAGGCATCCAGTGTTTCTGAGGCTGTTCGGAATGGTTGGAGTGTTTTAATTTTATTTTCCAAAGTAGATTTGAAGAGTTCCGAATGGAGCTTCTTCTGAGATCTAGCCCAATGTGTTGTCACCGGCTTGGGTGTTTTTATCAATGAGGGAGTTTTGGAAATTATGAATTTAATTGCATGGTGATCTGTCCATGGCAATGGTTCATTTTCCAAAGTATTTATTTTCAGATTTTGTCTGAAAATAAGATCGAGTGTGTGGCCTGAGGCATGTGTGGGCCCACAGACTAGTTGCTGTAGCTCTAAACCTTCCAGGTGGTCAATACAGGCGTCGGCAACGGGATCCTGTGAGGAATTGGCCGAGAGATTGAAGTCCCCGAGCAGCAAAAGGTGTTTGCTGTTTAGGGTATAAGTGGAGATAAACTCCGTCAGCGATGGTAGAAGCTGCGATTTTGGCCCGGGTGGCCTATAACAGAGTAGAATCCGGACGGTCTCCTGGGGATTTGTTTGCAGCTGTAGAGTAAGGGTTTCCATGAATGGAAGAGGGTTTTGAAGGACTGGTTTAGTGATCGCAAGGTGAGTCTTGTGGATCACCGCCAGGCCTCCTCCCCTTTGTCCTATTCTGTTTTCCGTGATAATACGGTAGTTTTCTGGCACCAGTTCTCCTAGAATGGTGTTACAGTCGGCTGTGAGCCAGCTCTCTGTAATAAAGAGGCAGTCTAAGTCGTATTGTAGTATGAAATCATAGATTTCTAGTCGGTGTTTTACTGCCGATCTTGTGTTGATCAAAGCACAAGATATGTGCTCAGGTTGGGATGGATGACTGAAATTTTTGACATTCGATCGTTGATCGATTCTCAATAGTTGCTCAGTTCTTAAGGCCTTTTTGGTGATGGCTGGTAATACTGTGGCGAATCGCCTCAGACTCCGAATGGTGTCTGCAGAGTATCGCAGATTAGCCATTGTCGCCAAACATCGGGGGTGCCAGTGAGGTTTTTAATGGGATGTGGGGGGAAGATTCTTTAAATCCTCACTCCCAGGTTGATCCAGAGGAAGGCAAAAAAACTCTGGTCGCGCTATCCAATGTGCTGCGGCAAGGGAAAAAAATTCCTTCCTGACCCCTCAAGGGCGATCAGCTGAAACCCTGGATCAAGTGCCACAGAGGTGGTGGATATGCGGTGGGGCAGAATAGGGGGAGATGTACCAAGATGGCCACAATTCAGGAAAAAGGACCTAAGCTGGGGGCTGTCAGCTTGGTGGATCGGTCCCTAGGGAAGGCTGGTGGGCGATCAGGGAGAGGATGGAGGTCCTCCTATAGTAAGAGGGGGTTTCTGGGCGGCTTTAGGGGAATCTCCTGGGTGTTTGTGCGGCGCGCCACTAGGCCGCGGGTGAAGCCGCGGTCTTTCCTAGACTCTTTTTTACGATTTTTTAAGCCGGGAATGGCCCTTCAGGGACGTGCTGGCCTTTCAGTTCTATTCCTCTGGTCGGCTTTTCACCTTTGAAGGGGTACAATCTCTCTCTAAGACGGCCTCCCTACCATTCTGGACTTACAGGCAGATCCGGCACTTCCTCACGTACACTGCCGAGCAATCACTTTGATTGCGGCAACTTACACTCTTTGAATCCCTGTGCCATCGTAAAAAAACACAAAGACATTTGATTTTGCTCCTGTACACCCTTCTAGCGGGTGGTCCTTTACGCATCGCCCCCCGACACAAACTTTGTGGAATAGGGATCTTCAAACAGACTTGTCAGGGGAGGACTGGCACACCATTTGTGAATACGCCCATAAGGGTTCCTTGAACGTGGCCATCCAAGAGAATGGCTACAAAATAATCACTAAATGGTACAGGACCCCGTCGCGCCTACACAAATTCTCCCCTAACATTCCCGACACCTGCTGGAGATGTGGCAGGGGCGTGGGAACTATGCTTCATGTGTGGTGGGAGTGTGGGGCTCTCCAGCCTTTCTGGAAGGAGGTTCACAACCTAATTTCACATGTTACGACCTATGTATTAGACTACACTCCATCTCAGTACCTACTCCACCACACGTCACTCCCTAAAAAATACTATTTTAAGTCCCTGGCCATGCACATGGTCAACGCTGCTAGACTTTGCATTCCCAGACACTGGCGCTCCACCACCACTCCTACTGTTAAGAGAGTGGCTTGCACAAATGTCCTCAATAAAATAAATGGAAGAACTGATTTACATTTCACAGGACAGAATCCACAAATTTTCCTTTACTTGGGCCTGTTGGAACCACTTTTTAACCACTGACCGCTACCTTCAGTGGATCCCTTGAGTCACCTGGGGCAGCGGCCTCTCCTCCGTACATTATGGGGGAGCCTTGGGGGGGCGTTGGGAGCGGATCCACTCTTGTCCCCCCTCTATCCTTCCTTCTCAATATGCTTACTCATTCTTCCCCTCCTCCCCCCTCCCCTCTCTCTCCCCTATCCCCCCCCATCCCTCCCTCTCCTTCCTTTTATCCCATATCTCTCTCCCCCTGTTTTATTCTCCCTCCCATTCTTTCTCTATCTCTCTTCCTCTCTCTCTTTTTCCTCCCCTTCTCTCTCTCTTCTCTCCTTCCTCTTCTGTTGAGTGACCATGGGCTTGCCATGATACACTATTTCTTGCTAAAATGACCTTGATCGGTACCCTGCTCCTTTCTCCCCCCTCGCGCCAGAGTGGGGAGGGGGATTTGGGGGGAGGGGAAAACTGGAATTACGATCCTCCGCCCTCTGTCGCTTCATCGCACTATGTGTACCTTAGTTCGGGTCTGGAAATTTCAATGATTGTTATGTTACACTGTATCATGTAGCGTACCTTTTTTGTAACCTTATGTCACTCCTTGTTATGTGATAACTACTATGTCACTTTTCCTCTTTTTGTATGCTGCATCTTGATTCAATAAAACTTTTATGGAAAAAAAAAAGAAAGAAAGGAAAGATGTATATTTTATATATATATTTTTTTATATTGACATGCCCTTTTACCCTAACTATTGAAAAGACTTGAATGCATATCTATAACAAGGTTAATTCAGTTCAACATCTACCTTCATATTTAAACTGAATCTTTTTACTTGTGTCTAGTTATCATCTGCATTAACAAATCTCCTAAGGGGATTAGATCTTGGTAATATTAACCTGTCCTTACGTCTCCTGGCACCTGAATATGTTATTATGTACAAACTTTAACATAATTATAAGTTATAGCTGACTATGTACAGTACAGTATAATCACCGGAGTGGGAAATGTGTCTCTTGGCACAGTGCAAAACTTACAATCATCCCCTTGTTGTTTTGCTGGCTACAGAGGGTGTTATTTTCAATAAAAGTGAAGAAATACGGCAGTAATTCCCAGTGAGCATTAAGCTATTCATTACTTCTTTTATGTCCAATAATAAAAACTATGTCCCGATTGTCATATCCAAAATAAAAAATAAATAAAAAATAAACTCTTCTTGTGACTATTACACTTTTAAAGCTGGTTTCTAATATATTATAAATAAAATATTTTATACGGTATGATTGTGAATTATGTTTTCAATGTTAAATTGTAACAAAGTTTACAGTTTATGTTTAGTTTGCTCATTTACAATTCTAGAAATTATATGGATAAAATAGTTATTTTAATATTATTTAATACTTATTTAATACTTACCCATCTACAAACGCATAACACAAACTGTATATGTGGAGTCCAGGAAGCAGTCTGCTTTCCTGGCTGCCGTATATGCGTGTTGAAGCCCGATTGTTTCCTTCCAGCACTGGGCAAAGCTGTTGCCAAAATGTAATTTCTAAAGTGGAGTTCCACCCTAAAACTGAACTTTCTATTAACAGCTTGCCTTTAATGTAAAAAAATAATTAAAAATACTCACTTCTATCTGTCGGTTACTAAGCAGATTTTGAAATCTGCTTAGTTCCTGGTCCTAGGTGGTTCAACTTCCTGTCCTAAGACCCCATTGCCTACTGGGAAATGATGACACTCATTTCCCAGGAGTCTCTGGGCATTACTGTGCCTAAAAATCGCTCAGCATGCACCTCTCCCAGAAAACCAGGAAGAAAAAATAACTGGGATTCACATGCCCACACATATGATGGATACGGCCACAACATGAGCTGGAGGATATAAGGCAAGTGGTTGCAATGATTTATGGAACAAATGGGGAGCTACTGTATTAATATGTTTTAGGGACAATTTAATGTGATTAATTTTAGCTTGCAAAAAAAAAATGATGCCTGGAATCCCGCTTTAACCACTTGCCAAAAGCCTCCTGTAGATATACATTGGCAGAATGGCACGGCTACGTAAAGCAACGTACCTATACTTTGCTTTGAACTTGTAGCCATGTGGGCGCGCGCCCCTGGCGTATGCTCCATGACCGTGCCTGCGGGACCAATGGACTTAATGTCCGCCGGTGTCCCACGATCCTTTCATAAAGAGGCAGATTGGGGAGATGCCTTTGTAAACAAGGAATTTCCCTCTTCTGCCCATTGACAGGGCAGTGATCTACTGCTCCCTGTCATCGGGACCAGTGATCACTGTCCTGTCACTTGTAGCCCATCCCCCCCACAGAAGAATGACTCCCTAGGACACACTTAACACCTTCCTCTCCCTCTGGTGGTTAACCCCTTCCCTGCCAGTGTCATTTACACAGTAATCAGTGCATTTTTATAACACTGATTGCTGTATAAATGACAATGGTCCCAAAATAGTGTCAAAAGTGTCTGATGTGTCTGACATAATGTCACAGTCATGATAAAAAATCGATGCTAGCTGCCATTACTAACAAAAAAAATTATAATAAAAATGCCATAAAACTATCCCCTATTTTGTAGATGCTATAACTTTTGCGCAAACCAATCAATATATGTTTTTTGCATTTTTTTACCAAAAAGATGTAGAAGAATACATATCGGCGTAAACTGAGTATTTTTAGGGATATTTATTATAGCAAAAAGTAAAATATATATATATATATTTTTAAATTGATGCTTTTTTTGTTTATAGTGCAAAAAAAACCCTGCAAAGGTGATAAAATATCACCAAAAGAAAACTCTATTTGTGGGAAAAAAAGGACGTCGATTTTATTTGGGAACCATGTCGCACGACCGCGCAATTGTTAGTTAAAGCAACGCAGTGCCGAATCGCAAACAGTGCTCTGGTCAGGAAGGGGGTAAATTCTTTTGGGGCTAAAGTGGTTAGGCCTGGTACACAGGATCGGATTTTCCACAGACAAAACTTGGACTTTTGTCCAACGGGTGTTGGCCATGAACTTATCTTGCATACAAATGGCAAATAATTGTCTCTCATAAGTCTCATTAGGATTGTGTACACTCTTCACTGGATATACCAATAGTAGGATGATATCTGTATCGAGAGTTCGTGCTTTTGCAACGTATTACGTCACCACGCTCCTTGTGGTGAGGGCACGAATGTTCCATCCACTCAACTAACCATATACCAATAGTAAGATGATATCAGTATCGAGAGTTTGTGCTTTAGCTCCAATTGAATAAAGTGCAAATATGTTTGTTTATAAACTTCCCACACGGAAGAAAGAGGGCATGATATAGTTCATTGCTAACATAGTCTGCATACCCAGGGCGATTGGATAGAGAAATTACAATTTAAGGAAACAAACCGATTATGTCTGAGTAAACGTCCCCCTGGTGTATATACACCATTCACCGTTTGACGTCTTGTTTTATGTAATTTTTATCCAGGTCCATGTATACTGGACCGGGCTGCCTTGAAAGTAAAAGGTGAACCCAGGCCGTTCAGTATGGGGAAGTAGTGCTCTTCATTATCAAGGGCATAGGGTATTCTCGTCTAGTCTGCTTCAATGTAGCGATGTTTCAGACAGTCAACATTCTTTGTATAGTAAGCAGCGTCTTCTCGGCGTGACCCGGAAGGAAGCTAGAGGAGATATTGGATTGGTGGAGGTGGTTAGTTGAGTGGATGAAACATCCGTGCCCTCACCACAAGGAGCGTGGTGACGTAATGCGTCGCAAAAGCACGAACTCTCGATACAGATATCATCCTACTATTGGTATATCCAGTGAAGAGTGTACACAATCCTAATGAGACTGTTATGAGAGAATTACTCCTGCAGGAGGGATGCGAGCTGTGTATGGTTGATTGTGGTGGCCACCTGTGTCCTATTGTCTAAATTTTAACTAAATGTGGTGGAGGAGGGTGTATTTTTCTAACTAATTAATAGTTTATATGTGGATATTCAATAAAAAAGTTTAGTCTCACCCGGTCGTTCCTCGCTGAAGAATATATTTTGGAATTGTTGTTACCCTATAACAAGTACTTTCATGGCAGGGTCAACAGGAATTGTTTTCATGAGAGCTGACAAATGTTGAAATTATATTAACATTAATTAAAGGATATAGGATTTTTGTGATTGGGTTTTGATTTACTTTAATCCTAAAACTCTAAGGCCGCGTACACACGACCGGTTTCCTTGGCAGAATTCAGCAAGAAACTCCATGGGAGACGTATTCTACCGAGGAAACCGGTCGTGTATACACTTTTCGCCGAGAAACCCGTCGGGAAACTCGTAGAGCCAAAAAGAGAGCATGTTCTTTATTTCCCCATTGGGCAATGGGAAAATTTGGCTCGACAAGTTTTTTAACTGCTGAACTAGGAACTCGAGGGGGAAAACGGTGTGTTTTCGCTCCCGACGAGTTTCTCGGTCGTGTGTACGCCGCCTAAGCCTAGTAAGGGAAAATTGTCTTTAATTTTATTGTATCCATTATTTTACATTCTTAGTTTAAGTTCTCTGAATTGGTGACAAGGTAAAATAATTTAGTATTTCCACTGGTTAATGCAAATTTGATAAATACATAGCTCCCAGAAATTTTCCTTTTGCAGGGAACAGGTCCCCCTTTTGGAGAAACAATAGGTTTCTGCACCAAAATCCCATGTGTCTTTTGGTGCAAAAACGGTTGGTCTTTGCAATGGAGTACAAAGATGAAAATGCAAATAAGGAGCAGTTTACATTGAAATGGGCTAGTATTAAGTTAGTTTATCAGGAGCGTTTGTATTAGGGAACAGACAAGGTAAAGTATGGGGCTACAGATAGGAGGGTGTTAGTGTTAGGCCGCGTACACACGATCAGTTCAAAACAATGAGAATGGACTGAAGTCCAGTTTTCTCGGTCCAAACCGTCCGTGTGTACGGCCCATCAATCTGTCGTCCTTCGGACCAAAGTTTTAAAACTTGCTTTAAAATCTGACTGATGGACGCCTGACCATCGGACCAAACCGATCGTTAGTACGCAAAAGCATCGGTTCAAAAACCCCCGCATGCTCAGAATCAAGTCGACGCATGCTTGGAAGCATTGAACTTAGTTTTTTCAGCACATCGCTGTGTTTTACGTCAACGCGTTCTGACCCGATCAGATTTTGAACTGATGGTGTGTAACCTTAGGGTTACAGGCAGGATTAGTGTTAGGATTACGGGAAGGCTTATGCCGCGTACATACAACCATTTTTTATGACGTGAAAAATGCATTTTTTTAAATAGTCATTAAAAACTATTGTGTGTAGGCTCCAGAGCATTTCCCTTGACGTGAAAAATGGGCATAAAAAATTTAGAATATGCGCTAAATTTGAAAATCGTGAAAAACGGTTGTGTGTAGGCTTTAACGACGTGAAAAAAAACACGCATGCTCAGAAGCAAGTTATGAGATGGGAGCACTCGTTCTGGTAAAACTAGCATTTGTAATGGAGATAGCACATTCCCCACGCTGTAACAGACTGATAAGCACGAAGACTGAAAAGCGCGAATCGTCTCTTACCAAACTTTTACTTATACGAAATCAGCAAAAGCAGCCCAAAGGGTGGCGCCATCTGAATGGAACTTCCCCTTTATAGTGGTGTCGTACATGTTGTACGTCACCACGCTTTACTAGAGCATTTTTTTTCACGATCGTGTGTATGCAAGGCAGGCTTGACAAGAATCATGTAAAAAAAAAACGTTTTCTTTTTTCTAGGACATTAAAAATGGTTGTGTGTACGCGGCTTTAGTGTTAGTTACTGGAAGAGTAAATGTTAGAGCTCCGAACAGGTTTAGTATTAGGATTTCAAGTAGGGTTAGTATGAGCATTACAGGTTTAGTGTGTGTTTTAAGTTACAGCAATGTTTATTATTAGGTTTACATGCATTGGTGTTAAGATTATGGGGTGAATTGGCATTAGAGTTACAAGAAGGGTACCCGTTAGGGTTACAGGGAGATGGAGTTCTAGGAAAAGTTAGTGAGTTGGCTAAAGAGGGGTCTTGGGCATCACTATATGCTGCAAGAAAACCAGAATCTACTGGCTCTGATTTACCAAGTCTAATGTATCTATGCTTTGGCCCCTAATCTCCAAGTAGGGATGAGTAGAACTGCCCTGAGTTTTGTTTATGCAGGGTCTGGCAAGCTTCAAAGAAGTTCAGATGCTGACCCAAATCCCACTGAAAAAAATGGGAGCCAAATCTGTCAAATTAAAAAATGCTAATTTTCTTGGGTTCATAGACAAAGTGGTGTCATAAAACAGCGGAGAGTGTGCCCTTGGGAATATACTGTATACCAATACAAACAAAATGCAAAAAAAACATTTAGCAATGAGCGGTGATCTTTTTTTTTTAATCGATAATGCCTGGGAAGTGTCTTAATCCTGCTTGTTGAGGGGTGCATTTTTGTAATTTACTGAAAGTGCTACAGCAGCACTGACATTTACAAATGTTTGACAGCAACTATAAAGAAAGTACATACTGTATGAGGATGAGGCCCCTCACCCTGTATGTGGGGGTACCTTTCACCATGAATACGCAATGAACGGTTGCTACGGGAAACCAACTGCTGGGGAGGGGTCCAGATCATAACCTCCTCACTAGCGGAGGACCCATCACCTGCACCACGCTTTATCACCAGCTGCAATGTACTCATTTTTTATGCGGATGTGGGGTGCCATTAGAAAACATAATTTATGCTCTCATAGGCATCCTCCCAAAAATAGAATTGAAAATAGAAAACACATAGCAGGACAGGACTTTAAGTATGTCTTAGAGAACTCTAACAACTACAAATTGATATAAAAATATATATAAAAAATATATACAGAAATATTGTGTATACCATATAGTATAGAATATAGATGTAGAGCTGATAGATGATTGTGGATCAGCCAATGATTATCCAGTATATTGGTCTACATCAGGGATATGCAATTAGCGGACCCCAAGCTGTTGCAGAACTACAATTCCAATGAGGCATAACAAGACTCTGACAGCCACAAGCATTACACTCAGAGGCAGAGGCATGATGGGACTTGTAGTTTTGCAACAGCTGGAGGTCCGCTAATTGCATATTCCTGGTCTACATGTTACCAGGGAGCCCCCACTTCTTCAGGACACTGGAAATCATATATAATATGTAGTTCTAACTATAACTGTAAAGTTAGATAATGGTATGCACAAGTAATATACATCGTAAACAACAAGGAAAAGTCTCCACAGGAAAGTGTGCCTACCGGCCCATAGGACACACCCAAAATCCCTTTAAATGGGTTTGATGTTAGAACCAAATAACTCAGCCCCATGTATGCATAGAGTGTTAGAAAAATCCCCATCTCAAACAGAGATCAGTGTATGGAACAACCACTCCAAATCTAAAATAATATGTTTGCAGTCACAAACGGGTTATTTGGTTCAACCACTAAACCCATTTAAAGGGATTTTGGGTGTGTCCCATGGGCCGGTAGGCACACTCTCCTGTGGAGACGTTCCCTTGTTGTTTACTGAATTTATCTTCAATGTATATTGATCATGCATACCATTACCTAACTTTACAGTTAGAGCTACATATTATATATGATTTCCAAGGTCCTGAAAAAGCGAGTGCTCCCGCGTAACAAGTAGACCAATATACTGGATAATCATTGACCGATGCACAATCATCTCTCAGCTCTACCTCAATATTCTATATGGTTTAGGATACACAATGTATATATGTGTTTTTTTTAACATGAAAATTAATAAAGTTTGTTATATTTTTTATAACTTTGTATTTGTCTGAGTTCTCTAAGGCGGCGTACACACGATCGGATATATCCGATGAAAACGGTCCGCGGACCATTTCCATCGGATATGTCCGATCGGGAGTTTGATCCGATGGCGTGTACACACCATCGGATCAAATTCCCCGCCGCCGGAAGGCGCGGTGACGTGGCGGTGACGCGGCGGTGCCGTTGCCGCCGCCGCGTCACCGCAACGTCACCGCACCAGGAAGTAAAACACTTCCGCGCATGCGCCGAATCCATTCGGCAGCGGCGCGGCGGTGGTGGGAGCCGACATGTCTGCTGGTAAGTGTACTAACCAGCAGACATGTCGGGCGGACAGATTCCCACCGGATAGATTTCAAAGCATGCTTTGAAATCTGTCGGGTGGAGAAATCTGTCCGCTAGCCCATACACACGAGCGGAGATGTCTGCTGAAACGGTCCATCGGACCGTTTTCAGCGGACATATCCCCTCGTGTGTACGCGGCCTAAGGCATACTTAAAGTCCCTTCCTGCTATGTATTTTACATTTTTAACTCATCTGCAATATACCTTGTGCTAGTAATTGGTTTCCCATAGCAATGACATTACCCCTTCTGCTAGGCTTGCCGAGTAGACCTTTGTAGTAGCTTTGCTTCATACATAGTTACATAGTTAGTCAGGTTGAAAAAAGACACAAGTCCATCCAGTTCAACCATAAAAATAAAAATAAAACACAGTACATCCCATACACCCAACTCCATACCCACAGTTGATCCAGAGGAAGGCAAACAACATGTACCAGAACCAGCATGCCGTCTTTTGAATAACTTCAGATCAGGCTTAAAACCATGGATGCAACTTTACAAAAAGCCATTACAGTTAACCATGAAAAACCTCCATGACATGATCCTAACTATCTCTATTTGGCTGCCCAGGCATACCTCTGCAGGTGTTAGTCTATGGTTGGCGTTCTCCAAGTCCTGGCTGATCTCCAGATCCTCAGTGCCTCCAAGAGACAGCAAGGCGCAGCAGTCCTTCTCCACCCCAGTCAAAGCATGTTCACCATACAGCCTCCCTTGGACCTCAGCCATCCCCCCTTTTATTTCACAGGTGGGCAGACTGGATCCAAAAAGCCCAGAAATGGCAGGACACCGGCTAACTCTTCTCCCCCAGCCTGGGCCAGCCACTAACTGAACTAACAATACTGTAGGCAGCTATGACTAACCCAGAAAATAAATAGTAATAACATTATGGTAACAACATTAAAAGGGTATAACATCATTGGAACTGTAAAAAAACAAAAAAAGAAATACAAGAACAGTGCTTAAAAGCAGCAACAAGAAACCAAGAAAAAGTCTCTCGCTTACATATAGTAAGCATTGTCTGGGAGGGAGACCCATTTCTCCGTTACTGGATGCGTTGTCTTTATCTAATGCAGACTTGCCATGGCTTTGCTTATTCCACCCGGTGAATGTAATGTATATATGGCACCCGATGTTGTAGTCCTGGTACAACTGGGGTAACTGGGCTTTAATAATATTACATTTTGAAAACTAAATTTTAGAGGTGTTCCAGCCCGTGGAGCTTCTCCCATTTGGCCTGACTGTATATTTTGGGTCTTTCCTCTTCTAGCTGGTAAACAAGTCCTTAGGCATATACAAGAATGTGTACACATATTTCTTTAGCACATTAAAGTACCTCTGGAGTCTGGAAAGTCTAGTGATTTTCCCTCTAGGCGGGACTGGCCCTTACAGGAGATGGGAATCCACAGGGTGGCGACATGGTACTTGCAATATGTCACTCAGGGGCCTGGGGTCAGATTGCACTGGGAGCTCCCCCGGGTCATGAGGCAAGGCTAGGACAAGCTAGGGAAAGAATGGATGATACTCCTTACTACTGTCGAACATGAGTTTCCCCAGGACACCCAGACATATCCCTTTTTGGAGGCGGTAGCTGGTTGTGGTGGCTCCTTTGGTAACAGGAAGGCAGCTACAGAGAAGTACAAGACTGAAGAGTCACTTGCTTCACATATTTAGGGTTTGATGAATCCAACAGGTTGGTGCAATTCCGCAGATTATCGGTGGGCTTAACCAACACAAGCAGTGCGGCAACTGGTGGAACTGAAGAATCCCGTAGGCAGGCAGTGGATAAAAGCAGAAGACCTCATGGGTAGTTCTCCTATATAGAATCTGGATGTCTCTTCGCTGAACGTTGTGGATCCCCGAAGCGGGTGGGCGTGAGTGTTTGGAAGCAGCTGGATGCTCAAAATACTGTGACAATACAACCCTGTAATAGACTGGATTGCATTCTCATGGGATGTCAAGTGTTTACCGTCCTTTACATCAGTGTTTCCCAACTCCAGTCCTCAAGGCACACCAACAGGTCATGTTTTCAGGATTTCCCTCAATTGAAACAGCTGTGGTAATTACTAAGGCAGTGAAACTGATCGAATCACCTGTGCAAAATAATGGAAATCCTAAAAACATGACCTGTTGGTGTGCCTTGAGGACTGGAGTTGGGAAACACTGCTTTACATCACCATGCTTCCCTAGAAAGTTCAGCAACAAATGTAATTTTAATTGTTGTATTTTATAATTGCTTCTGCAGCTGGCATTGTAGGTGAGAGTATAGAGAGGATTGTTCTTAATGGTCCTTATAGCCATCACCTTTGTGAAGCGAGTGTCACTTTTTTTTGGATGCAAGTTCCTAAGCTGGTGGCCCTATCTTGAAAAAAAACGTTTTTATTTTTAGCATAGCAGTTTGTTCTTGCCTTGCATTGTCATTCCTGCTTGTGTTTGCTTGACCAGGGCAGGAATAGCCTTATTATGAAATAAAACAATAAAAAATAAATGAAGTAAAATTATAAACAGTAGAAAAAAAAGAGTGATATTGGGTGTGAAAATGTCCGAGTCTGGATGAGCGGTTGACTCTCAGCACTATCAATGGTCAGGTTTATGCCCTTTCTACCCTATTTCAGAGATGGTTGGCCTCTCAATCCTTGTTTGGGACATATTGCTCTTAAACCACTCAACCCCCGGACCATTTGGCTGGCCAAAAACCTGGTCCCTTTTTGCGATTCGCCATTGCGTTGCTTTAACTGACAATTGCGCGGTCATGGGATGTGGCTCCCAAACAAAATTGGCGTCCCTTTTTCCCACAAATAGAGCTTTCTTTTGGTAGTATTTGATCACCTCTGTGGTTTTTATTTTTTGCGCTATAAACAAAAAGAGAGCCTAAATTTTAAGAAAAATTCAATATTTTTTACTTTTTGCTATAATAAATATACCCCAAAAAATATATTAAAAAAAAAAGATTTTTCCCCTCAGTTTATGCCAATATGTATTCTTCTACATCTTTTTGGTTAAAAAAAAAAAAAAAAAAACGCAATAAGCGTTTATTGATTGTTTTTCACAAAATGTATAGCATTTACAAAATAGGGGATAGTTTTATGGCATTTAATATATACATATATACAGGGCTTTTTTTCAGGGGGAACTTGGGGGAACTCAGTTCCACCACCTCTGGCTCAGACCCTTTGTTGCCTGCTCACCACAATCACTTGTCTGGTTTCTGTGTTTACAAGCAACAGCTCTGCACTCTGTGTGTAACCCCCTGAACTCTGCATTCCATATGTAATGCAATCCTGGTATTTAATGCCCCTTTAAGACCCTTCTACTGTTTGTGAAATCTAAACGGGTCGTGGTTGAGTTCCTGCACCTATTTTCTGAGAAAAAAAGCTCTGCATATATATATATATATATATATATATATATATATATATATATATATATATATAAATAATATATATCATTTTTTTACTACTAATGGCGGCGATCAGCGTTTTTTTTGTGACTGCGACATTATGGCGGACACATCGGACACTTATGACACATTTTTGGGACCATTGGGGCTGATTTACCAAGCCTGTGCGCCATTACTCATGGTGCACAAGCAGGAGTAAAACTGTTTTTAACATTTACAAAAGAAACACGCTGCCAGTGCAGCGTGTTTCCTCATTTACTAAACTGCCTAATGCGCCCAGGAGAGGGCGCATGGCACGCCAGTACAGAGCTGGCGTACGGCATTTAGTAATGTAAACATCGGGGATTCGGGCGGGAGTTTATGAGGGGAGGGAGGGGGGTGATGCAGGGGAAGTGAGGTGACATGTGTTTGAACGTGTGTGGCGGGCCGAATTGAAAGCGAAAGTGACTTTTGAGACCCGATCCCCGTGCGCTTGCAAAGTACGCCAGAACCTCGGAAAGGTTCAGTTGCATACTGGGCATGCGCAGATGGAGATTTCAGGGAATGCCGTGCGCCTTGTCAGTACGCCGAGAAATTCTTGGTAAATACCAAGCGGCGTTTGCACTGCTTGAAACGGCACACGGCAATCTCCGAGCTGTTTCTCGGGCTGCGCCGACACTGAAGGGGAACTCCGCGCCAAATTTCAAACCGGGACGAGCGAGCGCCCCCCCCCCTCCTGAGCCGTACCAGACCACATGCCCTCCTTAACCCATGTGACATCACATTCCCATCATGCCCTGTGATGTCACATGGGTTAAGGTCACATGGTGGCATAACCACGCCCATGCCCAATGCCAATATAAGTCCGTGCCCACCGCTCTGTCGGCATTTCAGCACCGGACCTCGCCGTGTCAACATCGAATGGAAGAAGAAGCCCGCGAGTGTCACCCCGCGGCGGAAGACAGCGACGAGAAGCCCGCCGCCCTCCCCCATAAGCAGAAAGCTTCATGGTGAAGGGGGCGGCGGCGAAAAAGACTAGAAGTCCGGGGTGAGATGTGCGACCCCCACCCCGGCCGAAAACTTCGAAGCCCGCTTCCCTCCCACACAGGCACGGAGCTTCGTGGTGATGGGGGCGGCGGCGGAAGACAGCGACACAGCGACGAGAAGCCCTGGCCCCCGCGGAGGAGCCAGGCAGAAGAGGCTATCGAGAGCCCCCCCCCGGCAGAAGACTACGAAGCCCGCAGCCCTCCCCCATAGGCAGGAAGCTTCATGGTGAAGGGGGTCGCGGCGGAAGACGACTAGAAAACCGGGATGTGATGTACGACCCTCACCCCGGCGAAAACTTCAAAGCCCGCTGCCCTCCCCCACAAGCACGGAGCTTCGTGGTGAAGGGGGCGGCGGCGGAAGACTGCGGTGGCGAAGACCGGGGTGGGTTGGCGGAAGACCCCCGGAGCTGGCTAATAAATTATTTTATTCTTGTGTGGTTTATTTGTGTTAACACTTTTTCCACCAGGTGAATGGGTAGGGGTACCATGTACCCCATACTCATTCACATAGGGTGGGGGGCCAGAATCTGGGGGCCCCCTTATTATAAGGGGCTCTCAGATTCTGATAAGCCCCCCGCCCGCATACCCCGACAACCAACGGCCAGGGTTGTCGGGAAGAGGCTCTTGTCCCTATCGACATGGGGACAAGAGTGCTTTGGGGTGGGGGGCAGTGCCCCCCTCCCCCAAAGCACACACTCCCCCATGTCGAGGGCATGTGGTCTGGTACGGCTCAGGAGGGGGGGGCGCTTGCTCGTCCCCACCCCCATTCCTGTCCGGCCAGACTGCGTGCCTGGGAGAAGGGTTTGGTCTGGATCTGAGGGGGAACCATACGCTGTTTTTGGCGTGTGTTTAACCCCTTATGTTCCAGATCAAATCTAAGAGCCTGGTGTGCACCTGGAGGGGGACCCCCACGCCATTTTTTTTTTAAATTTGGTGTGGAGTTCCCCTTTATCCCGGTCCTGTCAGGGGGAGGAATGCCTGCTCGTCTGTCCATACAATGTATGAACAGTGATCTGTCATTTCCCCTAGACAGTCCCACCCCCTTTACAGTTAGAACACACCCAGGTAACATAATCAACCTTCCTCGCCCCTAGTGTTAACCCCTTCCCTGCCAGTGACATTTTTATAGTAAGCAATGCATTTGTATACCATTGCTCGCTAGAAAAATGCCAAAGCTCACAAAAATGTGTCCACCACAATGTCGCAGTAGCCAGAAAAATCAATGATCGCCACCATTACTAGTAAAACAAAAATATATTCCTAAAAAACCCATAAGACCAACCCCTACTTATAACTTTTGCCCAAACCAATCAAACCAATCAAACGCTTATTGCGATTTTTTGGAACCAAAAATATGTCGAAGCTTACGTATCGGCCGAAACTGAGGACAATAAGTTTTGGAATATATTTTGGGGGAGATTTATTATAGCAAACAGTAAAAAAGTTGTCTTTTTATTTACAAAATTGTCGCTATATTTTTGGTTCAAGCAAAAATAAGAAAAAAAGCAGAGGTGATCAAATACCACCAAAAATAAATAAATTTGGTTGGGGGAAAAAAGAGGACGCCAAATTTGTTTGGGGGCCACGTCGCACAACCACGCAATTGTCAGTTAAAATGACACAGTGTTGAAATGCAAAAACTGGCCCCGTCAGTGACCAGTAATATGGTCTGGGGCTCAAGTGGTTACAAATTAAGAAAACACTAAAGTTATCCCAATTTATGGCCATAATGTGAAAGATGATGTTACACCGAGTAAATAGATACCCAACATGTTACACTTTAATATTGCACACACTCATGGAATGGCGCCAAACTTCAGTACTTGAAAATACCCATAGGCAACACTTTTTTATTTATTTTCAGGATACCAGTTTAGATTTACAGAGGAGGTCTAGTGCTAAAAGTATTGCTCTCGCTCTAACGTACGCTATGATACCTCACATGTGGGGTTTGAACGGCGGTTAAATATGTGGGGGCGGGACTTACACATTTAAGGCCCGCCCACATATGGAAACATCCTTCAAACCAAATGTGAGGTATCATAGCGTGCGTAAGAGCGAGAGGAATACTTTTAGCACTAGACCTCATCTGTAAATCTAAACTGGTAACCGGAAGAATAAAAAAATGCTGCGTGTTCGCTTCTGACTGCGAGCTACTAGGGACAGGGGCGTTTAAATTATTATTATTTATGTTTGTTACGTAAAAATTCTATAAGACCTCCCCTTCAGGTTGTAAAGCATCAGTTCAGGGGGACCAAAAAAATATAAAACACCTCTAATGCTTTCATCCGCCATTGCAGATTTGATTCTGGTAATGCATTTCGAGTGAACTGGGCATGCTCGAACACTTAGAAAGAGAAGCTGGATGTTTGAGCCTGAAAATGACATGCATCTTTCTGAGCATGCTCAGAAAGCTTGTTTTTTGGCTTAGTAATTTAAGGACATCCTTAACAGGTGTAAGCAGTTACAAGTGCACACAAACTAGAGGCTGACATTTCTTCATGTGTTTCCAATTGGTTCATTAGCACACATGTTATAAAAAGCGTGGATAGTGCACGTGTCAGCTGCCCTCAGAGGGGGCAGATTTGCTGGCTGGAAGTAATGGCGGAGCGAAACAGAGATGTTTTGGAGCAAGTTTTGTTTTTTTGATGTTTTGTCTGCTGCATAATTTTGCTAAATGTTTCTCAAGATGTTAATGACTAATGTTTTAATCCTGTGGGTCTATCCTGTTATTTCAAAAGCATGATTTATTTTCCAATGACTGTGTGAAATAAACGTTGGTCTTTTTTGTTTTTAGTTTTTTTTATATTTTTTTGTGTGTTTATTTTTAATATTTTGTTTTGCTTTCCTTGTTTTGTGGACCAATAAAATTACTTTCAAATTTTGAAGTTTGTTTTGTGATATTTTTTTCATGCTATGGATTTCAACAGCTGCAGCTGAAATAGTTTGGGCCTAAACCATCAAGTGTGATTTGTCTCTAAGCTCTTTCCTGGTGTGTATGCATGAAATGTTTAGTCACCAGAAAAGGAAGGACAAAGCGGTAAGTATTGTTTCCTAGAAATGATGTCCAGACTGACTTTTTAAAGCACATGTGCAAGATGAAGGAAAACCTGCAAACAGGGCCTGTTTGGGGGGGGGGGGGTGGTGTATTGGTGGACAGGCTTGAAGTGCTGATTTACAGCGCTGTGCTTGAAACTAGCACAAGACAATCCTATTCTAATTGTGGGTTGTTTGAGGGAAGCCAAGTGAGTGTTAGAACCCCTGCTAGTGTTTTTAGGTTGGGCTTTGTGTCCCTTTTCTTATAGTTGGCTTCACTTCCTGTCACACAGCTGAACAGGAAGTGAGGTTAAAACCCTACCAATGGTCTTTTCTTCGGGACACAGGTCAATCTAACTAGTGTCCCCATTAAGCAAATTGCACTGCAGTGTACACCCCAAATGATTAGTTACTTTGGGGTTTAGTAAAGGCAAAGCCGCTCTGCAGTAGAAGCGTAGGCAATGAAAATCAGAAGGGAAGCACTGATGGTTTTAACTTCCAATCCCGTCAAGTTTTTATTTTTCTTCCTTGCTTGTCCACTTGTAGTGCAAAGTGGATTTGCCTTTAGTAAATGGACCCCAAAGTCCAAGATCTATACTAATTTGGGGTGTACACAGCAAAATGCAATTTCCAAAATGTGAAACTATTTAGATTGATCTGTGTGTCCCCAACAAGACAAATAATCAGGTTTTTTCCCTCACTTCCTGTTTGGCTATGTGGCAGGAAGTGAATGAATTAAGTAGAAAGTGACAACATTTGTGAGGTGTCTTTACCCTATCAGGGGTGCAGGCATCCCCAAAACAAACAAGAAAATTGTTTATTTAACATTGGGTGGTGTTTGTGGGGGTCCCTAACACACATTCATACATATTAGCAACGCTGGATCCTGGCCTATTGGCATGGTTATATTTTCTTAGGCCTCTCAATAAAATGATCTGAAATTTGGGGTTAAACCCGAAAGTTGGGGCGGGTTAGAAGCTCTGTCAGTTTATTTTGTATTATCCCTGTCCGTTTGGGGAGATTGGCCTTCACTTCCTGCCCCATAGCCAAACAGGAAGTGATCGAAAAACTAGGCAAATTAAGGGACTCCTGTGCCCCCCCCCCCCCACAGAACTTGTGTGTGTCCCCTGAAAATTCCTGGGTGGGTCATAAAAAAACAGGGTGTGGCCTTGACAGGAAGGGTGGGTCATTTTTCTATTAGGGGGTGCCAAAATTTGGTCAGACCTAGGGCAGCACAAAACCTAAATATCCTACTGCATATTAGGGCTTATTTAGACAGGATCCAATTTACAGCATGTTTTTAGATTGTGGGAGGAAACCCGCACAGGGAGAACATGCAAACTCCAGGCAGATAGTGTCACGGGCGGGATTCGAACCAGCAACCCTTTTGCTGCTAGGTGAACATGCTACACACTACACCACTGTGCTGAACAAACATGATCGCAGCTGAAAGCATGAGATGTTTTTTTTAATTTTTTTTAACAATTCCATGCTTTCCAGCCTGGAGGACAGATGTGGGGTCTAATTGACCCCGCCTCTCTCTATAAAGAGGACCTGTCACACACTAGTCCTATTACAACGGATGTTTACATTCCTTGTAATAGGAAGAAAAGTGAAAAATAATACAAAAAAAGGGACAAACAAGTGCAAAAATGAAAATATTAAGTAAAAAAAAAAAAAGGAATTTAAATGCTCCTGTCCCTAGTAGCTCGCACTCAGAAGCGAACACGCATGCAAGTCCAACCCACATATGTAAACATCCTTCAAACCCCACATGTGAGGTATCATAGCGTGCGTTAGAGTGAGAGCAATAATTTTAGCACTAGACCTCCTCTGTAACTCAAAAGTGGTAACCTGAGAAAAAAAGTCAAGCGTCGCCTATGGAGATTTTTAATAACGAAGTTTAGTGCCATTCCATGAGTGTGCGCAATATGAAAGCGTGACTAGTTAGGTATCTATTTACTCGGTGTAACATCATCTTTCACCTTATCCCTAAAAATTGGGCTAGCTTTACTGCTTTCTTATTTTGTCATTCATGAAACAGGTTTTTTTTGGAAAGCCAAAAAAAAAAAAACGTTTGAAAATTTTTGGCGCAAATACCGTTGGAAATTTGTAAGAAAAAATGGCCGCCACTTTATTCCCTAGGGTGTTTGTTAATAAAATATATAGAATGTTTGGGGGTCCTGAGTATTTTTCAAGGAAGAAAATATAATTGTTACATGAAGGAGAGAAGTGCCAGAATTAAAAAAAAAATAGCGTGGAGTCCCCCCTAAAATCCACACCAGACCCCTTATCCGAGCACGTTGACCTGGTATGGATATTAAGGGGAACCCCGCCGCCAATTTTCTACAAAAAATGACGTGGGGTTCCCCCCAAATATCCATAACCAGACCCTTCAGGTCTGGTGTGGAATTTAAGGGGAACTCCACCCCAAATTAAAAAAAAATGGCGTGGAGTCCCCCCTAAAATCCACACCAGACCCCTTATCCGAGCACGTTGACCTGGCCGGCCGCAGAAAAGAGGGGGGGAGAGAGCGCACCCCCCCCTCTCCTGAACCGAACCAGGCCACATGCCCTCAACATTGGGAGCGTGTTTTGGGGTACCCCCAAAACACCTTGTCCCCATGTTGATGAGGACAAGGGTCTCTTCCCCACAACCCATGCCTGGTGGTTGTGGGGGTCTGCGGGCAGGAGGCTTATCGAAATCTGGAAGACCCCTTTAACAAAGGGGCCCCCCAGATTCCCCCCCCCTGTGTGAAATGGTAATGGGGTACCTTGTACCTCTACCATTTCACCAAAAAAAAATGTAAAGGGTTAAAAACGACAAGAGCCGGTTTTTGACAAGTCCTTTATTATCTTCTTTCTTCTTCTTTTCTTCTTTCCTTCGGGTTTCTTCCTCCATCTTCTTCTTCTTCCTCTGCTTCTGTCTTGGGTCTTCTATTCCCGCATCTTGCCCGGAATGTTCTTCCATCTTCTTCTCCTTCCGCTGTCCTTCTCGTCCGCATCTTCTTCTTCTGGTTCTTCTTCGCCGGAGCCGCCGCTTCCAATTGAAATCCCTGCTGTCTGCCAGACCACGCCCCCCTCTGACGCCACGGGCAAGCTCTTAGGAAAGTCCCCGTGTGGTGCCTGTGCGTCAGAGGGGGGCGTGGTCACATGTCAGAGGGCGGGCAATTCAATTGAAAGCGGCGACTCTGGCAAAGAAGAAGCCGCGCACAAGCTTCCAATTGAATTGCCCGCCCTCTGACATGTGACCACGCCCCCCTCTGACGCACTTGCAGCACACTCCTAAGAGCTTGCCCGTGGCGTCAGAGGGGGGCGTGGTCCGGCAGACAGCAGGAATTTCAATTGGAAGCGGCGGCTCCAGCGAAGAAGAACAAGAAGAAGATGCGGACGAGAAGGACAGCGGGAGGAGAAGAAGATGGAAGAACAAGCTGGTCAAGATGCGGGAATAGAAGACCCAAGACAGAAGCAGAGGAAGAAGAAGATGGAGGAAGAAACCCGAAGGAAAGAAGAAAAGAAGAAGAAAGAAGATAATAAAGGACTTGTCAAAAACCGGCTCTTGTCGTTTTTTACACTTGACACTTTTTTTTTTTGGTGAAATGGTAGAGGTACAAGGTACCCCATTACCATTTCACACAGGGGGGGGGGCCGGGATCTGGGGGGCCCCTTTGTTAAAGGGGTCTTCCAGATTTCGATAAGCCTCCTGCCCGCAGACCCCCACAACCACCGGGCAAGGGTTGTGGGGAAGAGACCCTTGTCCTCATCAACATGGGGACAAGGTGTTTTGGGGGGTACCCCAAAACACCCTCCCAATGTTGAGGGCATGTGGCCTGGTGCGGTTCAGGAGAGGGGGGGCCACGCTCTGTCCCCCCCTCTTTTCTGCGGCCGGCCAGGTCAACGTGCTCGGATAAGGGGTCTGGTGTGGATTTTAGGGGGGACTCCACGCCATTTTTTTTTTTAAATTTGGAGTGGAGTGGAGTTCCCCTTAAATTTTTTCTCTAAAACTTTGACATATATTAACCACTTACCTACTGTGCACCTAGACCCCCTTCCTGCCCAGACAAAATATAAGCTTCCCGCACTGCGTCGCTTTAACTGACAATTGCGCGGTCGTGCGACGTGGCTCCCAAACAAAATTGGCGTCCTTTTTTCCCCACAAATAGAGCTTTCTTTTGGTGGTATTTGATTACCTCTGCGGTTTTTATTTTTTGCGCTATAAACAAAAATAGAGCGTCAATTTTTAAAAAAATGCAATATTTTTTCCTTTTTGCTATAATAAATAACCCCAAAAAATATATAAAATTTTTTTTTTTTCCCTCAGTTTAGGCCGATACGTATTCTTCTACATATTTTTGGTAAAAAAAAAATGCAATAAGCGTTTATCGATTGGTTTGCGCAAAATTTATAGCGTTTACAAAATAGGGGATAGTTTATGGCATTTTTTTTTTTTTTTTTTTTTACTATTAATGGCGGCGATCTGCGATTTTTTTATTGGGACTGCGACGTTATGGCGGACATTTCGGACACTTTTCTGACATTTTTGGGACCATTTACATTTATACAGTGAAAAATGCTATAAATATGCATTGATTACTGTATAAATGTGACTGGCAGTGAAGGGGTTAACCACTAGGGGGCGGGGAAGGGGTTAAATGTGTGTCCTATGAGTGTTCTAACTGTAGGGGGAGGGGGGGGTGACTGGGGGAGGTGACCGATTGTGTCCCTATGTACAAGGGACACAATCGCTCTCCTCTCTCCCTGACAGGGACGTGCAGCTCTGTGTTTACATACAGAGCTGCACGTCCCAGCTCACTTACAGAGCAATCGCGTGTGCCCGGCGGCGATCGTTGCCGCCGGGCACTCGCACGGGATCCCCGCGGAGCGGCGGGTGCGCGCGCGCGCGCCGCCGGCGACGCGCGCGCGCCCGCCCGCGGCTTTAAAGGGACATCACGTCATATGACGTGATGTCAGAACAATGGAGTCGTCTGCCCGCCGTCAATTGACGGCGGGCAGATGACAAGTGGTTAAAAAGGAAAATTAAATTGAAATATTCATAGTGGTGGCTGTATTGAAATGCTGGAATGATGGAATGTGGACATACTATTTAACTCTATGTATATTTTAAGGACCGCATACAAGCTGGACTAAATGAATGAGAGGAATCCTAAGTTAAACCTGTGTAAATACTTGTTTATTTAGAGCAGCAACACAGTAAATAATGGATCATTATAAGTAACTATGTGTGATTACAAGTAAAGGTGAATATTTTGTGTTCTCGGCTACCGTCAGTATTGCTGGAAAGACGGCCACAGTAAATAAAGTAAACAAAGTAAATTAAACAAAGCAAGTAAAACAAAACAACACAGAAATAAATTTTCCACCAAGAGGACTAGAGCACAGGGGAGTTAAAGTGGAATAAAGTGGAATTTGGACACTGCAACTACACTCTGTACACTCTGTAAATTATATATTTTTTAACAAGTTAACGGACCTATCAGATCAAAGGGCGATTGCTATAGTAAATGGAAAAAAATGAAAAATGAAATACTGATGCGCTAATATCAATATCAATTTATGTTACTTATGTTACCCAATATATATACAAATTTAAGGTATAAAAAGGTGTAACCTGAATCAATCTACAATTATACAGCTGCACCCCATAGTGGTGGTGGCTAGGAACTACAGAAACAGCCCCCTAACCTATAACTGGTACAGATCGTGCAAAGTTTCAGAAAAGTGAATTAGAATATAAATTTAACTAAGTCTCTGAACATTTGGAGGGATTTGACTGAAAACTGTAATCATGGACAGGTCTGACATGGCTGAGTGAGGCAGTTATCTTATTGTGGCACAGGCCTAAGGCCTATTCACCGGCGTCCCTATTCACCAGGGTTTTAGAGTTCTTAAAATCTCTAAACCGGTATGCACCCTTCTAAAAGGTACAATACAAGAGCAACGACAAAGGGAGCCCTTTCCACTAAGAAAGCGGGAGACATACAACGATACTTTAAAGTTCAGCAAGAGATCTCTTCCAGAGTAAAAACAGCAGCGCTACGCGGCACCACTTGTGAGACTGCAAAAAAACAAAACAAAAAAGCCACCGAGGCAGCCTCTGGCACCTCTGAACAGCTGGATAGTCCTATAGAGACCCTCTTACCCCCCTATCAACCTATGGCCTCCCCCCCGAGACCCCCGGGTGTGGCTGCGCTCGACCAGGATATCAGGGAGATGCTTCAGGCTCTCCCTACTCAGACAGCTATTGAAGCTTTAATCCTTCGATTAGAAGAGACCCATCGGAGGGACATACTAGAAGTAAGGGGCGAGGTGTCCACCCTATCAGAGCGGATGACAGTTGGAGAGGTGTCAGTGACCTCCTTAGAAAATCGTGTGGCAGCATTGGAGAGGTCCCGGGACCTCCATAGAGATACGGCGACATCACTCCAGCTTCACATAGAAGAAATGGAAGACAGGAGCCGCCGTAATAATCTCCGCCTCTGCGGTATTCCAGAGGCAGATGCGGCAGAGAATGTCTCTGAAGTCGTACGGGAGATCTTCCGGACAGTTCTTGCTGAACCGGAGGCAGACATCATACTGGATAGGGCCCACAGAGCCTTAGGTCCAAGATCAGCAGACTCAACAAGACCGCGGGATGTTATTTGCCGCTTACATCGGTATGCCCAGAAGGAGACAATTCTACGGATGGCCTGGGACCATGGAGATGTGGAAATAAGGGGGTCCAAAGTCAGGATTTTACCGGATCTATCAAGAGCCACTTTAAGACGCCGAGCCCTTCTACGCCCTTTACTAGACCTGGCCAAACAGAAGGGCCTGTCCTATCGCTGGGGTTACCCCTTCTCAGTAACTTTTCGAGGAGAGCAGGGAGCCTATACGCTGCAGACTGTGGCAGACCTGCCAGGGCTTTTTGTCTTTATGGGTGCAGACCCAATCCAGGTCCCTGACTGGTTACAGATTCTTCCGCAGCAAGCCGGCAGATCGGGCGCCTCAACCCGATATGGTCCCCCACCACCTCGAAGGGAGAGGGGCAGACGTCAGCAGCAACCTACCTTGGAGGAGCCTGCACGTGAGTAGGCCCTGAGCCGCTTGCTGTTCCCTGTCACTTCAGTGCCCAGTCTGAAGGAACTGAGTCCAATAAGACTCTACCGGAACTTGTACTGTATTGAAATGCCCCATATTGCTCTTTACTGCCCTGCCCCTGCCTCTCCTTTGCCCCTTTTCTTTTTTTGGGGGGAGGGGTATGATTTATCCCTATGGTTTAACCCATGGACCAAGCTTTTTAATGTTGTGCTGCCTTGACTGACTGATCTTATTGGACTTTGGATGAGAAGTTGCAGCCGATAGAGATCTAGCAGCTTGAGACACCTGGGATACCATCCTATAGCGTGCTCACTAACCCCCCCCCCCCCTCCTTCCTTTTTTTTTCTCTTTTTTTTTTTTTTTCTCCCTTTCCCCTTTCGAGCAGCTGGAACTTGCGGGCTCACCTGGCGGTCTACAAGTTTTAGTATATCCAGAGGGAGAAGAGGGGGGATGAAGAGGATAGACGTGTAATTAGGAGGGAGAGTTCAATAATCCAGTAGAAGAGGATGTGTACCCCTAGAGGGGGAAGGTCCGGGGTGGGTGGAAGGGAGGAAATGTGGGCATTAACTTAATATTATGGAACTGGTTTTGGGTATATCACTATGATCTTGACTAATGTTGGATCCCGTGGAGACAAGACCTCTCCTTTTTTTTTTTTTTTTTTTGACCTCCCAGGAACCTGTAAGGTCAAGTTTGTATAATGAATATCGATTAACCACCCCCCCCCCCCCAATCTACACCCCTATTTTTTTTTTTTTCCTTTTCCTTTGAATAATTTTTAAAAAGGAAGGGGTTGGGGAAGAGAGGGTTTGTTGATCAGGAATATATAGGTCTTGTCTCTCACGGGATAGGAACACGACTGAGATCTCAACTGTAAATGTTTTTTTTTTGTATTCTAGCTATTTTCTTTTTTCTTATAAATACTGTGCATCTGATCATTGCAATGCCTGTTTGAATTGCTTTATTAGATTGTACCCCTTACAGCTAAACGCTGCACTGTATCTATATTATTTGTATTATCTTTCTCGACGGTCCTACTTTCTGTTGTTATTTACATATAGATTTACCTGGGGTCCCGGGCGCCAGGAATGTAAGTTCTGGCCCCTCCTATAGACTATCCCAATTAGGTCGCGCTCGATACCCGGAATAGTATCCGGAGAGCGTACTAGCTAGTTAGGCTATATTTAGTACACTTAAAGCTACGCTCTTTTGCGTTAGCTTCCCCCTTTTCTTTTTTTTTTTTTTGTTTATCTCACTACCCCATTTATCTTTTTCTTTCTTCACCCACACCTTATTCTTTTGCAGACATGTATTCACTTAATATCTTTTCTTTAAACGTTAAAGGTCTTAACTCACCTGAAAAACGACGAATGTTGCTACATGACATGCGTCGAGCCAAAGCGGACATTGTCTTAGTGCAGGAAACACATTTCAGAGGAGATAATCTTCCACTACTTAAAAACAGGCACTACCCGGAAACTTTCCACTCTAATTACACTGAAACTAAATCCCGAGGAGTGTCTATACTTATCTCTAATAGAGTGCCATGGAAGTTTATAGATTCTCAGATAGATAGTGAAGGACGATTTCTGTTCTTGAAGGGACAGATTGGAGAAGAAACCGTGACCCTCGCGAACCTATACGCACCTAATAATCATCAGGACGTATTTTTGAGGAAACAGATAGGGCGACTTTTACATTTTTATGATGGACACCTTATAGTAGGGGGTGATTTGAATATACCTTTATTGCCGATGGAAGATACCTCCTCAGGAACATCGTCGACACCGCGTGACATGCGTAGACGAATTGGATCGACGTTTCACTCCGCACAGCTGATAGACGTTTGGCGTCTTTTCCACCCGGGTGAGCGGGACTATACTTTTTTTTCAAAACCACATCAAACGTACTCACGGATTGATTATTTCTTAGTTCCGCATGGTCAGCTACATGCAGTGGAAGATACCTCGATCGGATTAATTACATGGTCTGACCATGCCCCGATCAGTATACGATATGTTTTATCACGGGCACGTACGAGACAAAAATTGCAGTGGAAACTTAATGAAAGCCTGTTACAAGATGCAGAGGTTTTAGCTGATGTGGTCAGAGAAATTGGGTATTATTTTGACACTAATGCAACACCAGATAGTGACGCAGGGGTAGTGTGGGAGGCCCATAAGGCCGTTATAAGAGGAGTCCTTATTAAACACGGCGCAAGACTAAAGCATTTGCGGACAGCACAATTGGATATGTTACTTATTAAGTTACATAATTTAGAGACTTCCCATAAAGCAACCCCGACTAGACAACTCGGATCTGAATTGGACATGGTACGTTCACAGATAACCGATATCTTGCAATTTAAAGCTAAGGCAGCAATGCAGGTGTGCCGAAAGAAAGTGTATGAATCAGGTAATAAATGTGGTAGGCTCCTTGCCCAAACTTTGAGGAAACAGCGAATTGCGTCTTACATACCACATATAGTAAACTCCATAGGTCAAAAAAAATCATTACCTCAACAAATTGTCCAGGAATTCAGAATCTTTTATGGTTCTTTATACAACTTGAGTGTACCTACCCCCGCACATGAGGTTATGGTGTCATATTTGTCCCAATCTGCTATGCCTTTATTGCAGCCTGAAACACGTGAGCTTTTGGAAGACCCTATCACGTTGACCGAACTTCAACAAGCCTTAGATAGTACGAAACCGGGCAAAGCCCCGGGACCAGATGGTCTTTCTATTGCATATTACAAGGCCCTGTTTCCTTTTTTAGGACATCGTTTAGTAGACCTGTTTAATGGCCCGGGTAAAGTCTTCCACAAAACTACATTACAAGCACAGATATCGGTTATTCCGAAGGAAGGCAAAGACCCAAACCAATGCGGGAGCTATCGGCCGATCTCTCTTCTTAATACTGACTTTAAGTTATTTACTAAAATCCTGGCCGTTAGACTCCAACAGCATCTAACGTTTCTCATTCATTTAGATCAGGTAGGTTTTGTCCCGACTAGGGAAGCCAGAGACAATACCACTAAAGTCTTAAACCTGTTACACATTGCAGTAGATAAAAAAACACCATGCCTTTTCCTTGGGACGGACGCCGAAAAGGCGTTCGACCGGGTCAATTGGGCGTTCATGTTTGAGACGCTGCGATATATAGGCCTGGGGAGTAAGATGCTTCGTTGGATAACTGCAGCTTACACTGAACCTACAGCCAGTGTTAGAGCTAATGGGGTTCTCTCAGAGACCTTCACAGTTACCAACGGCACTAGACAGGGCTGTCCCTTATCACCCCTCCTGTTTGCACTCTCTCTGGAACCCTTCTTGTGCCACATCCGACTGAATCCAAATATTACAGGTATAGGAGTGAACGAAAGGCAATATAAAATCTGTGCCTACGCTGATGATCTGATGTTCACCCTTACAAACCCTATGACCTCCCTGCCAAATCTGTTACACGAATTCGAATTATATGGTCAGCTTTCTAATTTTAAGATCAACTATAATAAATCAGAGGCAATGGGCATAGGGATTCCACCTACTCAACTTATTAGACTTAGAGATAGCTTTCACCTGAAATGGACAGATACGGCTTTGTTGTATCTTGGTATTCATATACCTACGTCCTTTTCCCAAGTTTTTAAGTTAAACTTCCCACCTCTTTTGAAGACAATTCAACAGTCGCTGGACCAATGGAGTAGTGGTCTTCACTCCTGGTTGGGCCGCTGTAATATTCTTAAAATGGCAGTGCTCCCTAAACTTCTTTATCATATGCAGGCCCTTCCAATTCATATTCCTAGGAATTTCTTTAAACAAATTCATTTTATTTTTACTCGTTTCCTATGGTCAGGGAAACACCCACGACTGAGTAGGGCGACACTTTCACTACCTAAATCATACGGGGGGTTGGCATTACCAGATATGCGTCTTTATTATCAAGCATGCCACCTTAGTAGACTTCTCGACTGGAATAGGCATAAGGACATCAAACTGTGGACGCAGTTGGAACAAGACCAGAGTGAAATCCCTCTTATCAGAGCTCCCTGGTGTTATACAGCCTTACCACATAAAGTTAAGCAACACCCACTAATAGGTAATACGGTTGGAGAGTGTGCGCGCCTGTTATCGGGACCCCCCTTCTCGACGCGCGAATCTCCAATGAGACCTGTGATAGGTCATCCCCAATTTGTACCAGGCCTACATGATAGGATTTTTCGCAAACTACGGGAAGCAGGAGTTCACCAGGCGTCTCATTTTAGTATTTTGGGTAGATGGAGGACGTATTCTGAGCTGGTGGACCCTAACGGTCAGTTTAAACTAGACTTTATGAGAGCTTTGCAGTTAAGTCATTTTCTTAAGACCATCCCACCCCCCCCTGACGTTTTGCAATACCCACTTACGACTATAGAAGAGCTTTGCTCAAAGACTGGGACGATTGCCCATACATTATCTCTGATGTATGCTGTATTGGTAACACCTCAGGGAGACCACCAACCCCCGACTCTATTGAAATGGGAGAGAGACTTAGACCGTCATTTTACCTCGAACGAGAAAGACCGGATAATTCAGTTAACTCATAAGTCTTCCAGGTGCTCTAAGTATCAGGAAACCAACTATAAACTTTTTACACGTTGGTATAGGACCCCTGCCCTTTTACATAAACTATTCCCGACGTCCTCAGATCTTTGTTGGAGGTGCCAGAATAATAGGGGTACTCTTTTACATATATTTTGGTCATGCCCCCGTATTAGGGGGTTCTGGGAGGGGGTTCGTGGAATTGTACAACAATTCACGGATTGTACGATCCCGGAAGACCCGGCCTTTTTTCTTTTACATGTAACTGATATCCCTATGCGAGTTTATGAAAAATCAATTATCCGTCACCTTCTCGACGCAGCCAAACACTGTATTCCACTCAACTGGAAGTCACCGCATCCTCCGTCTATAGCCTCTTGGCTTCGGAGGGTTGACGAAATCGGTCGGTTAGAGGATTTGGTCCTCACTGGACAAAAACGACAAGAGAATTACAAAGATACCTGGCAACCCTGGAATATATTCAGGTACTCAATAGAGGGCCAACGCCTCAGAGAGTCCGCTACGCCAAACTGATCGTTCCATACATACCATTCGTGGGTTCATATGAATCATATGAACCATGCTCCATAAATGACACCTGGGAAGTGAACCAGGACAATATTGTATTGAAGGACTGATACTTAAACTTCCATGCCTGCAAACCCCTTCCCTTCTTTTTCCCCCTTTTATATTCCTCACTCCCTTTCTTTTTTATTTTTATTTTTATTTATTTATTTTTATTTTATTTTTCTCTTTTTTTTTTATTTTTATTAGTGTGTGTGTATGTATGTGTATGTATGTGTGTATATATATATATATATATATATATATATATATATATATATATGTGTATGTGTATATGTGTGTATGTGTGTATGTATATGTGTATATGTATGTATATGTATATATATTTTTTTTTTTTCACTTCCCTAAGAAAATGGAAAATAAATACAACTGTTAAGTTTATGTTATCCATGTAGGTGCATGAGCAATATCATTATTATCTATTTAAATTGTTATATTTTCTTTGTTTGTAATCCTTGTGGACTAATTCCCTCGATATAAATAAAATAATTAAAAAAAAAAAAAAAATTCCACACCAGACCTGAAGGGTCTGGTTATGGATATTTGGGGGGAACCCCACGTCATTTTTTTTTAATTTGAGGGTGGGGTTCCCCTTAATATCCATACCAGACCTAAAGGGTCAGGTCATTGAATTTGGGGGGACCCCACGCTTTTTTTTTCCGTTTTTTTAATGAATGAATTCTCCTGCAATTGCCGGGAGCCGACAATTCATTATTGCCGCGAGTCAGTTTTAAATGGCTTTTTTGCTTTGAAAAATGTCATTTTGTGCAGAGACAGTTCTAACCACGGGAAACATGCGCTTTTTCACATGCTGACATTAGAGCCCCCCATAGTACGAAATTTAAAGAAAAATTACACTTTTATTGTTGCACTTTTAGCATTATTAAAATCACTGCTCCCGAAAAAACGGCCGTTTTAAAAAATAAAAAAAGCATTGGTACATGTCCCCTGGGGCAGGACTGAGGTCCCCAAACACTTTTTAGGACAAAACTTGCAGATTAGCCTTTAAAATTCACAATTAAGATTTCCCCCATAGACTTATACAGGGAGTTCGGCGGCGGCTTTACTAATCAATTACTGTGAAAATGACACTGGCAGTCAAGGGGTTAACCACTAGGGGGCGCTAAGGGGTTAAGTGTGCCCTAAGGGAGTGATTCTTACTGTAGGGGGGCATGGCTGGACATGTGACATCACTGATTGTCGTTTCCTTTAACAGGGAACAGACGATCACTGAGAGCCACACTAGGAAAATTGGGAAAGATGTGTTTACACGTTCTTCAGCTCGTGTGACCCGATCGTGGGACACCGGCAGTGATCGGGTCTGCGTGTCCCGCGTTCAGAGGACGGGACCAGGCGGCGTGCTCACAACCTACGGCTGGGCATCTTAAATAGGACGTACATGTACGCCCATGTGCCCATGTGCCATTCTGCCAACGTAAATAGTTGCATGGTGGTCCTTAAGCAGTTAAAATAGTTTTTGAACACATAAGAAAAAGTACTCTCTCAACTCTTACCTACAACATGGTATTCCTATATAAAAGAAAAAAACTGTGCTATTCAATATAAATGTGTCACGCTGCAACTCAAAATTAATAAAGAAAAAAGCAGTGCTATAAAAATTGACCTGTGAAGCACTAGCCCACTAGGACTGATGTGGATGCACTCAGCACTGTAATAATTAATGAAAAAACAAGTGATTTTGAAAACACAATTAAAAATGATTGTGCCAAACAAACCAATGTGACAAAAAAAAAACTTTAGAAAAATTATAACCTGAAGAGGAAAAATGTAATGCCCTAACTGACTAACAGTTTAGAAGATCAACACACACGTTGGAAGTTATGAAACTTCCAAGGGTGTCACTTGGAAAGTTAAACACAAAAGTCTTTAGTTTGAAAAACCAAAAAATGGTAGTCCATTAATGAATCATCCACAGTGGCACATAATCTAAAAACACCCAGGAGGAGGAAAGGATAGGAAAGGGCCTCCACCGAAGCACACACTGCCGCTTACCGCAATGATAAGATCCTTGTTCTAGGGGATCAATGAGCGCCTGTGGCTTATAACCCAGCCTAGGGTCTCTGTGGCATACACCGGACGTCCCAGCTTCAGTGATGATGAACCTCGTAAGAGTTTGACAGGATCATAGGTGTCCCTATAAAAAACAAAGGCTTATATAGTGCGATACCTTCTAGATTTGTTTGATAAGGTTAGGTAGATATAAACAGCATTAAGATAAATTGAGCCGGCCAGCTCTCGATGCAGCTTGTATGTTTCTGGGATTGGCGTAGACACAGTGACGTCAGAGCGTAGCTCCTGCCTACGTGTTTTCGCCACTACAAAGGACGTGTTCACGGGACATTAAGGACGTGTTCACGGGACATTAAGGCCAAGGACTTCCTTCTTGCCTAAGGTAGTATCCAATTTGCTTTTTCATCTTTATGTGTGTTTGTTTAACCTGGACAGATAGCCTCATGGAGAAAAATAAATAAATAAGAATTACTGAATATAAAAAATGTAGGTCTAAAAAAAAGGTTTAACAAGAAAAAGATAAGAGTAACACAATTACTACCTCTGCATTCAGAACTTCTGCCTTTGACTTTAGGCCTGTCTGACAAAAAAATAAAAATAAAATTGCCTAAATTTAATGGTAGCTATGGCATTTGGGGGGTTATATTTGTAGTACTTTGGTGCCCTTTTTAAACAACAATGCAGTGACAAACAAAAGGAAGTTTTGTCTTTGGTAGCAATAATGCTGGCCTTACACTATACGAAAAATCAGAGGAAATTCGATCATTAACCAGTTCATTTGTTTTTCGGCCAGTTAATGGGCACAAAATCGAAAATCGTTAGGACAATTTTGAGCCGAAAACACAAAAGGATGGAAAATTTTCTTCTGATCGATCGAACGATAAATTGAAAGGTTAATGTGTTTCTCGTCCAAACTGTTTGCACTAGGTATATGTAAAAAAAAAAAAACGAACAAAAAATGTATTAATTTATCCCCACTGAACGATTTTTGGTCATTACATGATGGCACTATCACTATCCAAACCGATCGTGTGTAGGCCCCATCGGTCCGTTATCCTTCGGTCAAAAAACAGAGGGCTTGCTTTGAAATTGAACCGATGGACGGCTAACCGATAGGTCAAAAACGATCGTTAGTATGCAAAAAGCATCGGTTAAAGGGCCGCGCATGCTCAGAATCAAGTCGACGCATGCTTGGAAGCATTGAACTTCTTTTTTTCAGCATGTCGTTGTTGTTTATGTCACCACGTTCTGACACGATCGGTTCATTAACTGAATGGTGTGCAGGCACATCAGTCCATCAGTCAGCTTCATCGGTAAACCGATGAAAACGGCCCTTCGGACCTTTCTCATCGGATGGACTGATCGTGTGTATGCGGCCTTAGGATTCTAAATTTCCAAGCCACAAATGGAACAAAATCTTGAAGCAGACAAGAAAGCCCCTTAGGCCGCGTACACACAATCAAATTTATCTGCTGGAAACGGTCTGACAGACCGTTTCAGCAGACAAATTTGATCGTGTGTACGGGCGGACAGACAGATTTTTCCAGCAGACAGATTTTAAAGCATGCTTTAAAATCTGTCTGCTGGGAACCCGTCCGTCCGATATGTCTGCTGGTTAGTACGCTAACCAGCAGACATATCTGTCCGCATATGCGTTGAATGGATTCGACGCATGCGCAGAAGTGTTTTATTTCCTGGTGCGGTGACGTGGCGGCGTCAACGTCAACGTCATCGCCACGTCACCGCGCTGTTTGTCGGCGGGGATTCTGTCAGACCGATTTGATCAGATTTATTTAATGGTGTGTACGGGGCCTTAGAGATTTAAATAAAAATGTTGGTGTTTTGCAAAAACTTTTAAAAGTTAAATTTAAAATTTGGTGGAACATCATATATCTAAGGCCTCATACACACGAGTAAATAGATTTGTTCAAAACGGTCTGTCCGACCGATTTGAACAAATCTGTCTTCTGGCATTTTGGTTTGCTCGCGTGTACACACAAGCAAACCAAAATCCCCGCCAGCAGACAGCGCGCTGACGTGTCAGTGACGTGGCGGTGACGTTGACGCCACCACGTCACCGCACCAGGAAGTAAAACACTTCCGCGCATGCGTCGAAACCATTCGGCGCGTGTGCGAGGAGACATGTCTGCTGGTTAGCGTACTAACCAGCAGACATGTCGGGCAGACGGGTTCCCAGCCGACAGATTTCAAAGCATGCTTTGAAATCGGTCGGGTGGCCAAATCCGTCTGTTTGCCCGTACACATGATCGAAATCTGTCTGCTGAAACGGTCTAGCAGACCGTTTCCAGCAGACAGATTTGATCGTGTGTACGAGGCCTTAAACATTACCAAAAATCAAGTTGGCGTCCACAGGATACACATTTTCCTAGAACCAAAGGAATTCCTGAGGACTTTTAAATGTTAATCGGAATCCAATCTACAAAAATGTAGCATGCGCGTGATAAACTTTCTGAATTTGTATGACAGCAATGAATTGCAACAAATTTATTCAGAAATTTCAGATATAGGTGGTCAAAATTAGGTGACCAAATTGAAAACTCTGCAACTTATTGAGAATATTGACAAGATCAGTGTAAACATAGAAAATACAATTTGAAAGAGACTCAATATCAGGACATACAAATGGGGAAAAAAACAAAAAAATTCAAGTCAATTTAAAAGAACAAGACTTTTACTTTGCTGAACACAGACACTAAGGCCTCGTACACACGATCAAATCTGTCTGCTGGAAACGGTCTGCTAGACCGTTTCAGCAGACAGATTCGATCGTGTGTACGGGCAAACAGACGGATTTGGCCACCCGACAGATTTCAAAGCATGCTTTGAAATCTGTCGGCTGGGAACCCGTCTGCCCGACATGTCTGCTGGTTAGTATGCTAACCAGCAGACATGTCTTCTCGCACACGCGCCAAATGATTTTGACGCATGCGCGGAAGTGTTTTACTTCCTGGTGCGGTGACGTGGCGGCGTCAACGTCACCGCTACGTCACCGACATGTCAGCGCGCTGTCTGCTGGCGGGGATTTTGGTTTGCTCGTGTGTATACGCGAGCAAACCAAAATGCCAGCAGACAGATCTGTTCAAATCGGTCGGTCCGACCCATTTGAACAGACAGATTTAATCGTCTGTACAAGGCCTTAAGGATTGTTTTTCTATCTCAGATAGATCACACACAAAATAAAAAATCACCTAGAACAGGAAATGCAACACAAAGGTAATCAAACATTTTCTAACTCACAGGCACATACGCAAACTACAAATACCAAATACCACCTAATTGTGTCTCTGAGCCACTGGTGGTAGTAGTTCCTTAATTTTGGTTGAACTTTGGGTATGCCGGGCTGCGCTCTGGATCCCGGACCGGGATGGATCTTCTCATCCCCGGACCCAGGCGAAGAGGTGATCACCCGTCGCTGGATACCAACAATGTTGGATCGGGGATCGAGAGTGGATTACCACTTTTTTTTTTTTTTAATAAATGACTTTTTTCCACGGTGTGTGTGTGTGTTTTTTACAATTATTTACAATTCCTTCATGAAATGGTAGGGGTACAATGTACCCCATTACAAATTCACGTAGGGAAAGCAGGATCTTGGGGTCCCCTTTGTTAAAGGGGTCTTCCAAATTCTGATAAGCCCCCCGCCCTCTGACCCCCACAACCACCGGCCAGGGTTGTGGTGATGAGGCCCTTGTCCCCATCAACATGGGGACATCCTCCCCATGTTGAGGGCATGTGGCCTGGTTCGGTTCAGTAGGGGGGGACGCTCTCTCATCCCCCCTCTTTTCTGCAGCCGGCCATGTTATGTGCTCGGAAAAGGGGTCTGGTGTGGATTTTTGAGAAACTCCATGCCATTTTTTTTAAAGGGTCTGGAATGGATATTTGAGGGGACCCCCACGTCATTTTTTTTAAAATTGACAGCGGGGTTCCCCTAATATCCATACCAGACCTGAAGGGCCTGGTAATTGAATTTGGGTGGACCCCAACGCTTTTTTTTTAATGAATGAATTCTCTCTGAATTGCCGGGAGCCGACAATTAATTATAGCCGCGAGTCATTTTTAAATGACTTATTTTCCTTCAGAAATGACACTTTTGCAGTTCTAAGTACGAGAAACATGCGCTATTTCACATGCATACTTTACACCCCCCCAGGTATGAAATTTAAAGGAAAATTTCACTCTTATTTTTTTACTTTAAGCATTATTAAATTCACTGCTCCCGAAAAAACGTCCGTTTTTAAAACTTTTTTTTTTTGCATTGATACATGCCCCTTGGGGCAGGACCCAGGTCCCCAATCACTTTTTAGGACAATAACTTGCATATTAGCCTTTAAAATTGGCACTTTCGATTTCTCCCATAGACTTTAACAGGGTGTTTTCCGGCGGCTTTTTTGGAATTTGCCGCAAACACCCCAAATTGTTCGTTGTTCGCCGAACAGGCAATGTTCGAGTCAAACATGAGGTCGACTCAAACTCGAAGATCATCCCAAAACGTGTTATGAGGTAGTTTATCCAGGGGTCCCATATTTTATTAAACTGAGTGACCTTGTCATCTAGAATCGCCGATAGGCGCTCATTCACCATTGTCCATGATAGTTTAGCTTTCAGTAGGGAAAAAGGGATCGTTGGGGATATCCAGGATTCGGCTATAGATATTCTCGCCGCAACAAATACAAATGTTATAAATCTTTGCTTTGTTTGATTTTGGAGCCCCCCCCCCCTACAGGGCGCCCCAACAGTGCATGCAGAGGTGATTTGATAAGGTTCACTTGTGTCAAAGAGTATATAAAATTATACGTGTGTATCTAGAACCGTCTCACTTTCCGGCACATCCACCAGGTATGGTACATGGTGCCATCCATTCTGCATCCTCTGAAGCAACGCGGGGACGCCCCTGGAACAAAGGCTGACACCCACACCGGGACCATGTACCACCTCATCAAGACTTTTATATCAAAGAGGTATTAATGAACAATTTAGATGTATTTTGTATAACTGTATTCCAGTCCTCCATTTCTAAGGTAGCGTCCATATCTTGCTCCCATTTATTCATATAGGGCAACTTCTGAGAAGCTGTAAAATGTAGAAAGGGAGACATTTGACAAAGTGTCATGTGTTATGTAATTAGTGTCTTCTTCCCAGGCGTTTTGTTCCCAATATTCAAGACTTAGGCTTCCTTCAAAAATATGTGTATTAAGTAACTTAACTCCACCTGACGTAGAACTTCAAAAATACATGTAACCTACAAAAGATGATCTTCCTCTTTCCTCAACAACCTTCAAAATTAACATGTTTTCAATAGAGATTCCAGAAACTCTTATCACATAAAATAGTAATAAATTCAAAATCTAACAGAAGCCGAGGATAAAATATTATAAATCTGTGATTATATGACCAATGTGTTTGTCGAAAGTCCTACAGAGGTTTTCCATTGAGGTGAAGGTAGCGAGGTCGGAAGTGCGATTCAGTGTCGTCAAATAATGCTCTATCCGAGGGTAGCAAAAATATTCAGAATTTGGAAGGTGATATTTATTCTGTAGAGCAGATTTCGACAAAACACCTCTGTGGTCACAGAGATCCGCTATTCGTAGCAAGCCCTTGGCCCCACCATGAGAAGTCCTGGGGGCAGAGACTCAGGGTGAAAGAGAGGTTATTAAACAGTGAGTCTAAGGGGGCATGTAAGGATTTAAATTTGTAAGTAGTTGCCAACCGATCCCATAAGTGTAGAGAAAAGGATAAGGTGAAGCACAGCATAGTCGGCCTATCCCTACCCTTCATCCACATTAAGTGGCTGATCTCCCTATCTGGGTATAGAGAGGACTCCAACGCCATCCAGGTTGGTCTGGGCTGTCGTTTGTGGAATGAGGTCAGTTGGGATAATTGTGCCACGTGGTAGTATTTAAGCAAATCGGCATTCCAAGGTCTCCTCTCAGTTTCGGCGAATACAACATCCCTCTGTTCACCCTGGGCCTCTTATGTTCCCATACAGAGTCTAACAATTTGGCCTGAAACTTCTGGAGGTCCTTTCCTACAATTGCTATTGGGTGGGACCTAAACAGGTAGAAGTGGTAGGTGAAGAAACTGCGCTTAGGAGAAAGGGTGTATAAATGTGAAAATGGACTGCAGCCCCCCCTAGAAGGATACCCCAAATGGGATACCTAGAAGATAGGTTGTGTGTGGTGGGGGTAGTGGCGCTGTCCAAATGTCCCTGAGTGAGTCAGGAACCTAAATATAAGATATAGTGTATGGCCACATAAAGGGTATGTCCCAGCTATAGGACTATAATCTACCAGTGGCTAATGGTGCATCTGTGTGAAAAGATGTATATGTGTATACATGTGATACACTAGAGGAACTCAAATGTCCCCTAATGAGTGCGTATGTATATTACGGATCAAAATCAATAACATAGATAAATAAATACCATTCCACATTCAAATATACTGCCAAGAAAGCAAATAGTGATAAAGTGCATCAACACGTGAATAGTAAATCAAATGAAAAAGTCCACGTGTTGTCATTAGCCCCTCCCCCTTGTCCAGGGACTTTGATAGACAGATAACCCGTGCCAGGATTGGACAGGTGATCTGTCTATCAAGGTGCCTGGACAAGGGGGAGGGGCTATATATGACAATGCGCGGCGGGGAACACACAGCTATTCAAATGAAAGCTGTTATGTATGTTCCCTGAGCGCTGATGAACTAGACTGGGGGGGGGGGGGGGCAGCTATTTTCTTGCAGTAAATCAGTGTGGATCATGTGCCATAACTCATCCATCAGGGTTCATTGGGCAAATTATTTTCACAGCAGATGCAGTGTCAGTCAGAATCGTTCATGCCCTGTAAGACCAGAGCCTGACTAAGCTGTCATTCGCTGTGCAACTTTCCATACTGGATTGGACTATTTCTCATTTAAATCAATGTTCACATGTGTCAACAGGAGGGTTTTTACAAAGAGATTGAGTGCTAATCCAATTGACTGTAATACTCTGTTGATTTATGCCAGGAGAAGCATATGAATGTGATTGTGGGGAAAAGGCTGGCGCAAACTGAGCAACAAAAATGTAACTTTTGGTAAAATACTCCCAGTAGGAAATCATGTCTAAAGGGGATGCAGGCCCAGCAGCTTTCCTCTTTAGTGCCATGCAGGTGCCGTGCATTTGGGGACACGGCTGCATTTGGGGACACAAGGCTGTATTTGGGGACCCATGGACACATTTTTTTAAATGTATCAGTATTCGAGTACATGAAAAAAAGTGTCGGTACTTGTACTCGGTTCTAAAAAAGTGGTATTGGGACAACCCTAATATTTAGGGAAAAAAATGTTTCCTTTACAACCCCTTAAAACGTAAAACTTGGGTTTAGTTTGTGTATTATGATTTCTCTTGTTCAGCCTATGTGTATGGCTAGCCCATTTTTTTGGGTTAATTTCTGTGATTTAGGAGAAAGTTGAGCCATGGGTGGCCCTGTCAAAGCCACCCAGCTCCAAAAAAAAAGCTTTGACTGAGAAATTATAAGAGCCAGGTAAAACAATTTGGCCAAGCAGTGACTGTAGCCAATTAATTTAGCTGCAGTCACCTTGTGCCGGCGTATTGTGCAGGCCATCAGAGATTTGTCCATTTATGCATTTTGGCATAGATGGGAGGATCTAGGCGTGTATGACCAGCTTAACTCAGATAATGTCTACAGTAGCAGACTAGAATAACAGCCAAGCAAATGGCATGTCAGCCACTAGATAAAGGAAAGAAAAAAAAATCCTGTAGGTTGTGACATGCCTTAGGCATGACTTGTTCGTGTTATTATGCAGAAAGTAAAAAATTTGCTTACGTACTTCCTTGTTACATGACTGCCTGTCAAATTTCAGTATTGGAATTTTCCAATGTGTCTTTTCTGTTCTGCAAGAAAAAGACAGAACATTCCATTTGTCAATAAAATAATGACCTTGCCCTTTAGCAAAATATTTTTAGTAAGGAGGAATGATATTTTGCTGATTTTATCATTTTATTTTAGATCTATATTTTAATCTAGAAAGGGTTGGGAAGAATGAAGTTATTTTCCTTGAGGGAGTTTACAAAGTATATATATAGGTACTTCTGGGTTCAATACTATATGAGAGGCACTTGGTAGCTCAGAGTTGAACTGGACAGAAAAGAAGACAAAACTGTTTTAGATTCATCAGGTAAGCACATCTTAGTTCTTTGTTAGAGGATTCTTACCAGAAAATGAAAATAAAGACCCACTATAGATTCATAAATTATTTTTATGTCATGAGCATGAAATAATGTACACTATCAATGCATTTTTTTATTTTCTCAGATGTTGGAACACAATAACCATTTTTTATATCTCATTTGTTGGCTCCTGGTCCATCAAAGGATATAACGTGCTGGTAAGTACAAAGTAATGTCAAGACTGCATTTGGCTCATTGATTGATGCTTCTGGAACTCCGATTCTAATAGTTCTCTGTATGTCTCCCTATATATCTCTAACCTCTAACCTATCATTAAAGTAGATGTAAACTCTTAGTGGATACCATTTAATTTGATAAAATACTGGAATTACAGTATGTTTTTCATCATTTGTTGTATTTCAGTTTTATTTATCTCCTGCATACTCTTTGATCCATTTGTTGTCTACAAGCAGTCACTCCAGCATTGGCTGCATACAATTGCCCTGGACTGGCTTCCTGGTAGTAACAACTGTGGACCTTGCAGAATGCTGGTCAGTATGGCCGCTTGTAGTCTCTACCAGGGGTGCATGTGACAGAATGACAATGTAGGAACAAAAACACATCCAATTTAGTCAAGAATAAAATGGGGGTGTGGATTTAAATACTGATGCTAAACCCCCCAATGTAGAGATCGGTTCACATCGTTAGCCGGGGGTATCTAGACAAATAAGCCCCGGGGTTGTTTTTCTCTTAATATATAAATTCCCATACACACTATCAGTTTTCCTGTAGGTTTTCTCTTCAGGTTTACCAAAACTATCTAACATGAGGTCAAACCTCAAGAGTTTCAATTTCTATGCAATCAGCCCTTGTACTACATGGTTTTGGTAAACCTGAAGAGAAAACCTGCAGGAAAACTGATAGTGTGTATGGGGTTTAAGGCATAAAAAAAAAGGAAAATAAAAATTCCAAAAGATATTCTTCAGAGAGGAATGACCGGGTGAGACTAAACTTCTTATTGAATATCCACATATAAACTAGCAAATAGTTTGAAAAATACAACCTCCTCCACCACATTTAGTTAAAATTTAGACAATAGTCTTAATACAGTAGGACACAGGTGGCCACCACAATCAACCATACACAGATTGCATCCCTCCTGCAGGAGTAATCCTCTCATAAGTCTCATTAGGATTGTGTACATTCTTCACTGGATATACCAATAGTGGGATGATATCTGTATCGAGAGTTTGTGCTTTTGCGACGCATTACGTCACCACGCTCCTTGTGGTGAGGGCACGGATGTTCCATCCACTCAACTAACCATATACCAATAGTAATATGATATCTGTATCGAGAGTTTGTGCTTTAGCTCCAATTGAATAAAGTGCAAATATGTTTGTTTATAAACTTCCCACACGGAAGAAAGAGGGCATGATATAGTTCATTGCTAACATAGTCTGCATAGATGAAACAGATTGTTACTGATTAGCAAAATCCTTTACCCAGGGCGATTGGATAGAGAAATTACAATTTAAGGAAACAAACCGATTGTGTCTGAGTAAACGTCCCCCTGGTGTATATACACCATTCACCGTTTGACGTCTTGTTTTATGTAATTTTTATCCAGGTCCATGTATACTGGACCAGGCTGCCTTGAAAGTAAAAGGTGAATCCAGGCCGTTCAGTATGGGGAAGTAGTGCTCTTCATTTTCAAGGGCATAGGGTATTCTCATCTAGTCTGCTTCAATGTAGCGATGTTTCAGACAGTCAGCATTCTTTGTATAGTAAGCAGCGTCTTCTCGGCGTGACCCGGAAGGAAGCTAGAGGAGATATTGGATTGGTGGAGGTGGTTAGTTGAGTGGATGGAACATCCGTGCCCTCACCACAAGGAGCGTGGTGACGTAATGCGTCGCAAAAGCACAAACTCTCGATACAAATATTATCCTACTATTGGTATATCCAGTGAAGAGTGTACACAATCCTAATGAGACTGTTATGAGAGAATTACTCCTGCAGGAGGGATGCGAGCTGTGTATGGTTGATTGTGGTGGCCAGGGCCGGACTTACCATTGGGCTTGACTGGGCTCAAGCCCATGGGCCCCGCTCAATAGGGGGCCCCTCTAAAAAAAAAAAAAAAAAAAATTTTTTTTTTTTTTTTTTTTTTTAGGGGTCCGGAGGTCCCCAGGGCCCCGGACAGCAACCCTTCCTTTTTTTATTTATTTTTATAAAAAAATGTTTTTTTTATATATATATATATATATATATTTATTTATATTTTATATATATATATATATATATATATATATATATATATATATATATATATATATATTATCATTATTATTATTATTATTAAAGGGCCCAGAGGTCTCCAGGGCCCCTGGATGGCAACCCCCCTTTTTTTTTATAAAACAATTTACATTTTTTCATATATATATATATATATTTTTTTTTTTTTTTATTAAATGGCTCAGAGGTCCCCAGGGCCCCATGTGGCAACCCCCCCCTTTTTTTTATTTTTTTATAAATGTTTATTTTGTTATTTTTGTTTATATTTTTTTATTTTTTATTAAAAGGCCCAGAGGTCCCCAGGGCCCCCGGATGGCAGCCTCCCTTTTTTATGTATTTTTTATAAATGTTTATTTTTTTTTATTTTTTTTTTAGGGGTCTGGAGGTCCCCAGGGCCCCCGGATGGCAGCCTCCCTTTTTTATGTATTTTTTATAAATGTTTATTTTTTTTTATTTTTTTTTAGGGGTCTGGAGGTCCCCAGGGGCCCGGACAGCAACCCCCACTGTTTTTATTTATTTTTTTATAAAAAAAATATGTTTATACTAGAGCTGCACGATTCTGGCCAAAATGAGAATCACAATTTTTTTGCCTAGAATGAAGATCACGATTCTCTCACGATTCTCACGGCGTAAAATCTTTTACATTTATACAAAAAAAAAAAAAAAATGGGCTAACTTTACTGCCTTTTTTAAAAAAAAATGCATTTAAAAAGACTGCTGCGCAAATACAGTGCAACATAAAATATTGCAACAACCGCCATTTTATTCTCTAGGCCAAGGTCTTTACTAAAAAAATATATAATCTTTGGGGGTTCTAAGTAATTTTCTAGCAAAAAAAAATAATGATTTTAACTTGAAAAGAGCTGTCAGAAAAAGGTTTGGTGTTTATAAGTGGTTAAAAATTCCTAATTTACATACAGAAGAAGTTTATTCCTTTGAAGAGATACAATGTTTAGACTTAACTTTCCACTGATAAAGAATGTTTCCAAAACTTGGCAGATTACCCAGACTGACTTTTGGCTGAGAGCAGACAGGAAATTCTTTGCATACCAAAGTGCAGAGAGAAAGTTATTTTCATGTCAAAGATCGTGAAACCCTGTATCAAGAATCGCAACGGGAAAAAGATGGCGATAACGATTCTTGACGATTAATCGTGCAGCTCTAAGATATATATATATATATATATATATATATTATTATTATTAAAGGGCCCAGAGGTCTCCAGGGCCCCCGGATGGCTACCCCCCTTTTTTTTATATATATTTACATTTACATTTTCTTTATATTTTTTTTAAATGTTCATTTTTTTTTTTAAAGGGCCCAGAGGTTTCTTTTTCCTTTTTATCAAAGGGCCCAGAGGTCTCCAGGGCCCCGGATGGCTACCCCCCTTTTTTATATATATATGTGTATATATATATATATATATATATATGTATGCGTATATATATATAATTATTTCTTTATTTTTATCCCGTGCACAGATGAGTCACCCCCCCCCCCCCCCCGCACAACAACTTAAATGCCCCCCCGCTCAACAACTTCAATTCGCCCCCCCCACGCTCAACAACTTTAATGCGCACCCCCGCTCAACAACTTAAATTCGCCCCCCCGCTCAACAACTTTAATGCGCCCCCCCCCACTCAACAACTATGATCCCCCCCCTCGCTCCAGGGGGCCCCTTCAACACTCCAGCCCAGGGGCCCCCACCACCCTAAGTCCTGCCCTGGTGGTGGCCACCTGTGTCCTATTGTCTAAATTTTAACTAAATGTGGTGGAGGAGGGTGTATTTTTCTAACTAATTGCTAGTTTATATGTGGATATTCAATAAAAAAGTTTAGTCTCACCCGGTCGTTCCTCTCTGAAGAATATATTTTGGAATTGTTGTTACCCTATAACAGTGCATGAACAATTACTTTCATGGCAGGGTCACCAGGAATTGTTTTCATGAAAGCTGACAAATGTTGAAATCATATTAACATTAATTAAAGGATATAGGATTTTTGTGATTGGGTTTTGATTTACTTTAATCCTAAAACTCTAAGGCCGCGTACACGCGACCGGTTTCCTCGGCAAAATTCAGCAAAAAACTCGATGGGAGACGTATTCTACCGAGGAAAGCGGTCGTGTGTACACTTTTCAGCGATAAACCTGTCGGGAAACTTGTCGAGCCAAAAAGAGAGCATGTTCTCTAGTTCCTCATTGGGCAATGGGAAAATTTGGCTCGACAAGTTTTTTAACTGCCGAACTAGGAACTCGACGGGGAAAACGATGTGTTTCGCCCGACGAGTTTCTCAGTCGTGTGTACGCCGCCTAAGCCTAGTAAGGGAAAATTGTCTTTAATTTTATTGTATCCATTATTTTACATTCTTAGTTTAAGTTCTCTGAATTGGTGACAAAGTAAAATAATTTACTATTTCCACTGGTTAATGCAAATTTGATAAATGCATAGCTCACCACATGCAGGGTTGGGCCCCCCCCGTCCCCCCCCACTTCTGGAGGTGCTGAGGGGGGTGCCCCACTTCCGGAGAATGTCTTTCGGGGGTCTCCAGAGGCCAACCTGTTGTCTACCCTGAGGGGGGCCGCTCCTTTGCCCAGGTGGCTGGCTCTCGTACCTCTCTGGACCATCTGTACAGCCGGTTTGGTGCCCAGAATTTCCGCGCCCCCTCTGCTGACCAGGAGAGGACGCAGGGGTCGGCGTGGATGAGGGGTACAGGTGGTCCAGAGAGGAGACGCAGGAATGTTGTCCAGCTCCGGTACGAGGGTCCAGACCCCTGCCCTGCCCGAGGTGAGGTGGTGGGCCTGGTACTCTACTTGGGTTTTGGGGTGGGTGACCTTTTTGCTGTCATCCACCCCACCAACACACGGGAGTTCAATATAAGTTTTGTCACTCCCGTGTGTATGGAACGCTTCATCACCAACTTTGGGTTGGTGAGGGGTGTTGACCCTTGGAAGAGGTACAGGCTCATTCCCATCTCCAGGCAGGAGGAGGTTAAGAACATCACCATCCTGGTGATGAATGAGTCGCTCCCTCCGGAGGACATTGCCACCTGGTTTGGGAGGTACGGGCAGCTGCAGACACCCCTGAGGAAGAACCTTGATGAGCGCAGGGTCTGGACCAGGGCTTGGTTGACCAGGATCCGGCTCAAGAGGGAGGGCAACAGTGTTGCCCACTTTCCTGGCAGCGCCTTCCTGGGCAGAGACCGTATCCTGGCCTTCTACCCGGGACAGCCCCGTCGTTGCTTCAAGTGCAGCAGCCCGGCCCACATGAGCTCGGACTGCACGGTGGTCAGATGTGGTCGGTGTCACGAGTTTGGCCACCTGTCCGAGTCATGTGGGAAGATATGCTGCAACTTGTGTGGTGAGATAGGGCACCCGTTTAGCAGGTGCCCCAAAGCATATCAGGGTTCTTCCTCGGGGGGGGCCTCCCGGGCCGGGAGCAGCCGAAGCCCCCCCCGGCGAGTGATGGCCGGGGGGGTAGGGATCCTGGAGCCCCTAGTGCTGCTTCGGAGGGACCAACGGGCCCATTGCCTCAAGAAAGGGAGGGGTTTGTGGCACCTGAATGGGTCGCTACTGGAGGATCCTGAGGTTAGGGAAGCCTATGAGTGTTTCTTCCTGGACCAGACATCGCTCCTTGAGGGCAACTGCTCCCGCCTTGTGTGGTGGCAAGTAGTTAAAAAGAGGTCTGGCGACTTTTTCCGGGAAATCTCTGGGTACAGGGCAGCTTCCAAGTACCAAGCCTACCAGAGACTACGCAGGCAGCTTGACCGCCTGGTGTCCTCTGGGGGCTCTCAGGAACAGATATCCGGTCTGAAGGCGCAGATGAAGGAGTGTCAGTAGGACCGTCTCCCCTCCCTGGTTTTTGAGAGAGATTACGGGAAGTTTATCTCTCCTGATCCCTACAAGAGCTGTGGTGAGGCGGCGAGTTCGAAGGTCGTACACGGCCTGAAGGATGCCTCAGGATCTCTGGTCCGGTCCAGATCAGGGATCCTGGGTGTCATCAGAGACCACTTTTCCGACCTCCTGAAGAAGCGGCCTCTAGACATGGAGAAAGTCAGGGAATTCCTTGATGAGACCCCGCTGGAAGTGGGTTCTGACCTTCCGGACTCTCTGACAGAAGAGATTTTGGCAGCTGAAGTCGAGCAGGCTATCAGCTCTTTAGCATCTAAAAAGTCGCCTGGGCCCGATGGGCTCACGGCAGAGTTTTACAAAACCTTTAAGAGCCTCTTGGCTCCTCATTTGAGGGATGTGTACTGTGAATGTTTGGCCTATGGCCTGCTGCCTCCCTCAATAAGATGGTCAGCTCTGATCCTTCTGTCAAAGGGGAAAGACCCATCTGTGGTGGAGAATTGGCGTCCAATCGCCCTTCTTACCACAGATAGGAAGATACTGGCAAAGATCTTGTTTACACGTCTGTCTGCTTTGGCGGGCGGGATGCTGTCTCCCTTTCAGCACTGCACAATTCCTGGCTGGGGGCACTTTTAGTGCCGTCCTGAATGTCCGGGAGGCTGTGGAAAGGTGCAGGGCTGATGGCAGCGAGCGGTATCTGCTTGCACTGGATCAGGCTAAGGCGTTTGATCGGGTGAACCACGAGTACCTTTGGCTGCTTCTGAGGACATACGGTCTGCCTGATCAATTCGTTGATTGGCTACAGGTATTGTATAGGGGAGCTGAGAGCTTCCCTCTTGTCAACGGTTGGGTGGGTCGGGCCTTTGCTGTGGACTCTGGCGTCCGGCAGGGGTGCCCGCTGAGCCCCCTTCTGTACACCTTTGCGGTCGACCCCTTCGTAAGGAGGCTAGACTGCGAGCGTCTGGGGGGTTCCGGTGGGACCTGTCGGGGGTCCGGTTTCGGCAGTGAGGGTCGTGGCCTATGCGGATGACGTCTCGGTGGTGGTATCTGGTCGTGAGGAGGCCCATTATGTGGAATCCCAGATCGGGTGCTACTCTGAGGTGTCGGGCTCGCTGGTCAATTGGGACAAGAGTGACATTTTCTGGATGGGGAAGGAGGGGGATCAGTTCCCCCTTCTGGACGTGTTCCCTACGCCCGTACCAGCGATTTGAGTCCTTGGCATTCATTTCGGCCCGGGTGATTATCCCAAGCTAAATTGGGAGCGCAGGCTGGTGAGTGCCACTCGGAAGGTGAAGGCCTGTAAAGGTTGGAAACTTTCCCTGAGGGAAAGGGTTAGCTTGGTCAAGACGTACTTATTGCCTGAGTTTCTCTTTGTGAGCTACGTGTGTCTTTTGCCAGCATCTCTGTATGCTCGAGTCTATGGTCTGTTCTTCCTGCTGTTGTGGGGAAACAGACTGAACCTGATCAAGAGGGAGGTCACATACCGCCAGCGAAGGCAAGGTGGGTTGGACATTGTCTCCCATCCTATGTCCCCCTGGCATTGAAGGTACTGAGGCAGTGGCGGATAACTGCCCTTGAGGTGGGCTCTCTGGGTCGGCGTGAGCTGTACCTGAGGGTCATGGCCTTGGACATTTTGAAGCCCCTGTCTTTAAGGGACTGTCCTGAGAGGGTCCTCACGGACGGGTTAGCCCTCTTGAATTCTTCCAGAATTCCGAATACATTTTGGGATCTTGCATGGAGATCGTTCCATGGACGACTGTACGTCCGTGCAAATCTCAAGTATCTGAACCTAGGGGACAGGGGCTGTCCCCGACGGGAATGTGGAGGGACATTGGAGACCATGGACCATTTTCTGCTCCAATGTCCCTTCAACATGGAGGTTCTTACGGTGGTAGGGGGTGCCATTGGCTACCCCCACCTCCCGGCCCTGACCTATGCTGAGAGAGTGTACAGTGACTTCGGGGTCCGCAGGGGTTTTGAGTTATTGTCACTTTATTTAGTCAGCGTAGTTGTGATTTATTAGACTTGGCACGCTCGGTGTTTGGTGTCCACTAGGGACAAAATCCTGTCTGTGCATGAGGTGGTGGGCGATATCTTTCGGGAGGTGGTGAAGGTGCGGGATCTGAAAAGAAGCAGGGTCAGGCCTGAGAGGTGTGCCAATTTATGGAGGGGGTTCCTCTTCCAGCCCCCTTAGGTCACGACTCTGCCCCTCTCCATAGGTAGGGGCAACTATTCTTTTCACCCCCATAGATTTTATTTACAGAGTACTTTTTGAAATAAGGCTACAGACATGTCTGATTACCATGCTCTCGCTCATAAGTTGGTTGTATGTATTATTTGTTTTTGTGGTGGGGTATGTTGTGGGTTGGCAATGATCTGGGCAGTAGTGGTTTCTATGGACTTTAATATTTCCGTACTGTACCAGTGAGCCGTTTTACGTTGGTTTTGATATTTTTCGTTGGCAATGATCTGGACAAGCTTTTTCTGAGGACTATAAAGAACTTTTTCTTGTACCAGTGAGCCTGTTGTAAATACCTGTTCTGTGTTTTTTTTTTAAGTTATTTTCTTGGAGGGTGGAGGTCGGTGGTATGGTGTTTGTTGTTTGTTTTATGTTACTTTATTTATTTTGTCTATTTGTTAAATGTTTTTGTCGAAGATTTAAATAAAAAAATTCCAGACCAAATTTAAAATATAATGGCGTGGGGTCTCCCCTCCAGGTGCATACCAGGTCCTTAGGTTTGGTCTGGAATGCCAGGGGTTAAACCCACGCCAAAAAAACAGCGTGGGGTTGCCCCCAGATCCAGACCAAACCCTCATCCCATGCACGCAGTCTGGCCTGGACGGGGATGGGGGTGGGGACAAGCGAGCGCCCCCCCTCCTGAGCCATACCAGACCACATGCCCTCGACATGGGGGAGTGTGTGCTTTGAGGGAGAGGGGGGCACGGTCCCCCCACCCCAAAGCACTCTTGTCCCCATGTCGATAGGGACAAGAGCCTCTTCCCGACAACCCTGGCCATTGGTTGTCGGGGTATGCGGGCGGGGGGGCTTATCAGAATCTGACAACCCCCTTTAATAAGGTGGCCCCCAGATTCCGGCCCCCCACCCTATGTGAATGAGTATGGGGCCGCCAACCCACCCCGGTCTTCGCCGCCGCGGTCTTCCGCCGGGCCCCCTTCACCATGAACCTCCTTTGCTTATGGGCTTTGTCGTTTTCTGCTGGGGGGGGCCTCTCGATAGCCTCTTCTGCCTGGCACCTACGTGGGTCCAGGGCTTCTCTCCGCTGTCTTCCACCGGAGGGCACCACTCTCCGGGCTTTTACGGTGCCTTCCGCTTCTGCCTGGTTCCTCCGCTGGGGCCCGGGCTTCTCTCCGCTGTCTTCTGCCGTGGGGCGCCACCTGCGGGCTTCTCCGGTGCCCTCCGCTTCTGCCTGGCTCCTCCGCTGGGGCCAGGGCTTCTCTCCGCTGTCTTCTTCCATTCGATGTTGACACGACGGAAGACATCAGCGGCAAAGACCGGGGTGGGTTGGCGGCCCCCTCCGGCAGAAAACGATGAAGCACGGGGCCCTCCCCCATAAGCAAAAGAACTTCATGGTGAAGGGGGCCCCCGGCAGAAAACGACGAAGCCCGGGGCCCTCCCCATAAGCAAAGGAGCTTCATGGTGAAGGGGGCCCCAGCGGAAGACCCCCGGAGCTGACTAATAAAATATTTTATTCTGTGTGGTGTGTGTTTTTTTTACTTTACATTTTTCCCCCAGGTGAATGGGTAGGGGTACGATGTACCCCATACTCATTCACATAGGGTGGGGGGCCGGAATCTGGGGGCCGCCTTATTAAAGGGGGCTCCCAGATTCCGATTGGCCCCGCCCGCATACCCCGACAACCAACGACCAGGGTTGTCAGGAAGAGGCTCTTGTCCCTATCGACATGGGGACAAGAGTGCTTTGAGGGGAGTGCCCCCCACCCTGAAAGCACACACTCCCCCATGTCGAGGGCATGCGGTCTGGTACGGCTCAGGAGGGAGGGCCGCTCGCTCGTCCCCACCCCCATTCCTGTCTGGGCCAGACTGCGTGCCTGGGATAAGGGTTTGGTCTGGATCTGGGGGGGAACCCCACGCTGTTTTTGGCATAGGTTTAACCCCTCACGTTCCGGACCAAGCTGAAGAGCCTACTGTACCCCTGGAGGGGGACCCGCGCCGGTTTCAAGTTTGAAATTTAGCACGTAGTTCCCCTTCATGGTCAGCGCAGGCTGAAAACCGTTCGGAGATTCCCGTGCGCCGTGTCACGCAGCGCAATTACGGGTACGCCGCTTGGTATTTACCAAGATTTTCTCGGCGTACTGACAAGGCGCACGTAAATCTCTGAAATTTCCCTCTACGCATGCCCAGTATGCAAATGAACTTCCCGGGGTTTAGGCGCATTGTGCAAGTGTACAGGGATCGGTTCCCTAAAATCACTTTCCCTTTCAATTTGGCCCGCCAAACACATTTAAACACATGTCACTACACTGCCTGAATGCCCGCAATTTACATTTTAATATGCCGTGTGCCAGGTCTATACAGGCGCACCATGCGCCCTCTCCTGGGCGCACTAGGCATTTTAGTAAATAAAGAAATACGCTGCACTGTCAGCGTATTTCTTTAGTAAATGTCAAAAACACTTTTACTCTTGCCTGTGCGCCGTGAGTCATAGCGCACAGGCTTGGTAAATCGGCCCCACTGTGTTTGTATACTAGCTCTAAAGATTTAGCACATATTCTGACAATGTCAAAGCTGAGCCTTTAAAATCGTGTTTTCTCCTTTTTTTTCTTTTGGTATTCTAGACATACATTTTTCCATTTGAAAAAAAACATGGATAAATTAAACATTCATGAAAATCTGGTCCAATTCATACAGAAATACAGAGACACGCCCTGCCTTTGGGATTCCAGGCACCCATATTATCATAAAACCGAGAGCAGAACAGCAGCACTTGATCAGTTTGCATTATACATTGTTTATTGTTTATTGCGTGTATAGCGTAGAATCACGCGAAGGTATCGAAACGCTTCCAGACCTTAACAATTCACAACGAGACCGGGTGTTACAGGCATAAATTAACATAGTAACAATATACAATATGTACCACGATTAAAATCACTTAATATAACAACAATATAGAACCAAAAACCAATACGATACAATATAAAACCATAAAAATCACATAAAACCAACGCAACACACAATTCCCCATAAAACAAATTCAGCAGTACTACCCTCCAAAATGCCCTAACCTCAATACTCCTATCATTCTGCCTCTGCCCACAGGCAGGTTTTAAGATCCCTCCTAAATGTAAGCAAGTCCGGACTCTGTCTAAGACTTAGGGGGAGTAAATTCCATTCTCTCGGGCCGAGCACAGAAAAAGCAGACTTGGATTCTGGAGTGCACATCCAGCATGGTCAAGGAGAAAAATCAAAACTTCAGGAGCGTATACAGGAGGTCATACAGGAATTACCAACAGAAAAAGAAGTCCGGAGCAGCAGCAAGTGATCCAAAGGAGCCCAGGCTGTGGTACTTCAAGGAGCTCAGTTTTTTGGATGATCAATTGGAGGGCTGGGAGTCACTTTCAACTCTTCCTTCTACCCTTCCTTCCACACTTCCTTGCGGCGGAACTTCCACGGATCCCCACACCCCTGCAGAGTCCGCCCAGGAGCTGGCTGACATGGAGCCAGATCTGCTGATCTTCAGTGAGGTATAGTAGTTTCCAACATATTTCTTGACTGTTAATTATTGTTTGTTTATTGAGATGATTTTGTAAACAAAAAGGAAAGCTTGGAAACATAAACACAAGTCGTGGGCATAAAAAATGTGTCAGGGATGCCAACTGCAGGGGTCAGAAGGAGAGTCTGTTCAATTTAAATTAAGAAAAAATAAAACAGTCAAGAGCATGAAAATGTGTGTGATTGATTGTGCAAAATATTACAACATGTCCCTTTTTTATACACAGGAAGAGACCAGCCAGGAGGCGCCAGCTCCTGAACATGTCAGCCAGGCGGAAGGGGTGAGTGGCAGCCAGGAGTAGGCAGGGCCCAGTGGATGTCAGCAGGTCCCCAGGCTCAGCACCATCTCCCAGGTGCCTCCCCTCCAGATGCGCCGACCAAGCCTAAGGAGGCGCTTGTGACAACTGTAGGAGGAGAGCCTGGAGATGATAAGGGAGGCTATCCAAATCATGAGGGTCCCCCTCAACCCAACTGAGAGCTATAGCGCTTCCCTTGCCAGTGACCTTAATGAGGAGCAAAGAGGCCTGGCAAAGGATGTCATCAACAAGGTGATGTGGTGGGCAAGAACGGGCCTGCTGACCAGGGACACTGACTTAAGTGACTCGGCCTGGCCTGCTCCTCATCTTCTTCCTCCTGCTGCCACATCAACACCACCTGCAAGGGGCAGTGGACAGGGCCGTGGATGTTCCCACTACAAGGAAGCCTGGAAGGAAGGCTGGAAGCAAGACAAGAAAGTGATTCCCTGCCTTCCAGTTGATTTTGCAAAAAACTGAGTTTGTTGTAGTACCACAGCTTGGGTTCCTTTTGTCATCTGCTGAGTGAGTGAGTGAAAAACTTATAAAGCGCAACACATGCGAACTGAATCGCCTCTGGGCGCTGTTTCCATTCCTTAGGTAAGGAAACCCTTTAGCTCAGAAGAGATGAGTTTTAATTATTCTCCTGAAGGCCAAGTGGCCCGACTCCAGTCGGATGTTGGTTGGTAGTGCATTCCACAGTCGAGGTCCTTGGACAGCAAATCTCTGATCTCCTTTGGATTTGTATCTTGCCTTTGGTATTTGCAGTAGGTTTTGATTTGTCGATCGCAGAATACGATTGGGGTTATGGGCTTTTACTTTTTTGCATAGATATTGGGGAGCGTTACCTTGAATACACTTATGTGTTAGGCAGAGTGCCTTAAAAGTGATTCTGTCTTTCACTGGTAGCCAGTGAAGAGATCTCAGCGAAGGGGGGATAGACTCCCAGGGTTTTTGCCAGTCACTAATCGAGCAGCCGTATTTTGAACGACTTGCAGACGAGTGATTTGGTATTTAGGGAGTCCTAAATAGAGGGCATTTGCGTAGTCAAGTCTGGAATTGATGATTGTTCCCACCACGACTGCAATGTCCTTTTTGGGGATAAAGGGGGTGAGTCGGCGTAGTAGGCGCTGCAGGTGATGGGATCCGCTGACTACAGACCCTATTTGTGCATCCATTGTCATGTAGGAGTCGAAAATTACTCCGAGACTTTTGACTTTGGTGCTAGGGGTGATAGTTTTTCCCAGAATGGGCGGTGGGGTCCAGGTTGAGGTGGGGTGGCTTTTTCAGTTTGCGTGAAACAGGAGAAGCTCTGTTTTCGAACCATTGAGTTTAAGATAACTGGATGTCATCCAGTTATCTATTAGAGTGAGGGATCTCTCTAGTCCAAGAGATTGATCCTTTTCGTTGCTGACGCGGAGATACAGTTGAGTGTCGTCTGCATAGGACTGGTATAGTAGCTTCTGGTTGCTGATGATTTCAAATAGGGGGCGGAGATAGATATTGAACAGTACCTGTGACAAGGGAGATCCCTGAGGGACTCCGCTTGATACTGTATGCTTTTCCGACGTGAAAGATCCCAATTTCACTGTTTGTGATCGGTTTTCTAAGAAGGAGGAGAACCAGGGTAGATCCGCTTCCGCGACTTTGACCACTTCAGCTAGCTTAGCGAGTAGTTGTCTGTGGTCTACCGTGTCAAAAGCCGCACTTAGGTCCAACAGGATCAGAAGAGAAGATTCTCCTTCATCTGCAGCCTCTAGCACATCATCCCATATTTTTACCAGAGCTGTTTTAGTTCCGTGACCTGCCTGGAAGCCTGATTGGAACATATTGAGTGATTTTTGGGTTTCTAAATGCAGTTGTAACTGTTGTACAACTTCTTTCTCCATTATCTTGGAGAAAACATTTAGTCCTGTTATGGGCCTCCTATTATTTGGATCTTTTTAGGATAGGCTTTATTGTACCTTGTTTCAGCAAGGTGAGCACCATGCCCTCCTTAAATGATTGATTTATAAGCTGTGTGATAGCTGGTGCCAGTATATCGGCACTTTCTTTCAGCAGTTTAGTGGGAATGATGTCATTGGGTGCTGTGCTGTTGCGTAGAGTCCCAATGATATTTTTAGTGGCAGCGATGGTGATGGGTTTTAAGGTGAATTTCTGTGCTTGTGGCGGGAATATAATGGTATTTGGGTTGGGATTAGGGGCGGGATTCAAGCCGATTCCTTTTTGCTCAATATTTACACAGATTTTTTCAATTTTATTAATGAAATAATTTGATAGTTCGTTGCAAAATTCTTGTGAATCAGAATTGGGGGGCTCTAAGCAAGCTGGATTCATCGACTGTGAAACCAGCTTGAAGAGTTCGCAAGGGCGGTTTAGGGCATTGGTGATGATGTTGGCGAAATGATTTTATTTGGCCATAAAGATTTCTTTGTGATATTTCTTTGTTATTGTCTTGTACATGGTGGGTTTCTATCTGAAGAGCTCCTTTTCCACACAGCTTCTGCTCTTCTACTCTCTTGCTTTAGCAACGTCAGCTGGTCGTTAAACCAGCCGGGATTGTTTTTCCTATTTTAATTTATTTTTATTGAGTTTTTTCAAAACATTTATCCAATCAACACCACATTTATACAATCAACACCACATTTTCGAGACGCTTACAATATAAATTTCTTCATTTAAATACATTCATAATTTCATATACATACATTTCAACAATAAACAATTACATATATCACAACCATAGAGGTCAGTCCTACCTCCTCCAGACCTCCTACCTCCTCCTCTCCTCACCCCCCGGGGAGGGAGAAAAAAAAGGGGGGGAGGGGGGAAGAAAGGAAAGGGGTGCCCCATTATCAAATAAGTTATCTGTGCCCTTCCTGCTTGATGCTCACTATAAGGGGACGCGAAAAACTCTTGCGTTCCACTACCCATAAGCCTCTCTCGAATAGTGAGAGAGGGAAAGGGAAAAAAAAAAAAAACATTGTGTTAAATTGCATTTGTGCTTGGATTCCCCTCTGGTATCCCCCCAGGGGAGGGGAGAGGGGGGGGGGGTCTCAACTCTTATCTCCTACGTATGCCGTCAAATGTTACCTAAGTACTCTTTTCACTCACGCAGCCTATATAAACCATAGATTGGTTAAACTTTTCCCAGCCTTCCCAAATTTCAGTATCGTGACTATTAAATTCCTTATATTGAGACATTACCTCTTCCATGTTTCTTATTCTTTCCACCTCCCTTAACCATTTTTGTATCGAGGGTGCTAGCTTATCTTTCCATTTTTTTTTAATCAAAATCTTTGCTGCATTTAATAGTATTGGAATAATTGCTGTTTTATATTTATTTCCGGGGATAGTCACAGCATGGAACAGACATTGCCATGGGTCCAAATTAATCTCAATTCCGCGGATCTCTTTAATATAATGTAATATTTGGATCCAATATGGCTGGATCTTCGAACACTGCCACCATATGTGGGCATGCGTTCCTACCTCCCCGCAGTCCCTCCAGCATAAAGATGTCTCCTGAGGATTTATCTTATTTAATTTCACCGGTACATAATACCATTTATTTAATAATTTGAAATTCATTTTTTTTATCCTTAAATCTACGGAGGTGGAGTGTACATAATCCAGGATTCTACTTCTCATTCTATCTGGTGGTGGTTGATTTAATTCTAATCCCCAGCTCTCTGTTGGGCACACAGCACCCTGCTCCAAATGCGTCATTAACATTTTGTAGATGGTAGAGATTCCATATTTATCTGTCTTCATTTCCTCTACCAATTTTTCCCATACATTTAATCTACCTACCCCCCTTAAAGGTTTTGGGAGTGTATCTACAAGGTGTTTCAGCTGATTATATCTCCAGACTTCCCAAGGGGAGGAGCCATATCTTTCCTGCAGTTCATTTAGTGTGCATGAAGCATTTCCCCTCATAACATCTCTTAGTCTCAGGTATGGGGCTTTGGTCCATTTTAAGTACAATTTGTTATCTTTCCCTGGGGGAAATAGTTATTTCTTGTGAGGGGCATTAAGGGGCTGTTATGTTTACCTTGTATACTTTTAATTAACTTATCCCATATTCTCAGAGCTTCTACTCTAATCGGAGCTATTTCTTCCGGGAGCCCTCTAGTCTGTTTTGGAATCCAAATGATCTGCCCTAGCTTGGATTTGCACATTTTTGTCTCCAATTCTACCCATTTTTTTTTCTGGGGAGCTACGGTCTAATCCATAACCCTCCCTATTATTGCTGCCTCATGATATTTTTCTAGGTCTGGGAGAAATATTCCTCCCTTCTCTTTTGATCTGGTTAATACACGGAAGGCGATGCGATTGCTTTTATTGTTCCACACAAATTTCTGTAACACCGATCTCAGAGTTTTAAAATAAGCTCTGGGAATATTTATCGGCAGACTTTGAAATATGTATAGAGCCTTAGGGAGAATCATCATTTTAACCACACTTATCCTGCCAAACCATGACAGTCTATTGGCAGGATATCTCTTCAATTCATGTTTAATTTTATTTAACAGTGGCATGTAGTTATCATGATATAAATTTACATTAGCTCTTGACAAAAATACTCCCAAGTATTTTAAACCTTTTTGTTTCCATGGGAAAGGATATCATTTTCGGAGGTTTTTGCTCTCATTCATTGGGACCGAAATATTCAAGATTTCAGTTTTTTCCATATTTATTTTTAGATTTGAAACCTGACCGTATTTTCCCAACTCTTCCATAATTTTTGTAAGGCTTTGCGTACGATTTCTTATATATATATTGATATCATCCGCGAAAGCAGATATTTTGTGTTCTTGGCCACCTGCTACTATACCTGTAATCTCCTAGTTAAAGGGTCACTAAAGGAATTTTTTTTTTAGCTAAATAGCTTCCCTTACCTTACTGCAGTACTGGTTTCATGTCCTTATTGTTTGTTTTTGCTTTGAAGTTGCTGTTAACCTGCTCTGTTCTCCACACTTCCTGCTTGTCTGTTTCCTTATAAGCACCATACTGGGAGCTTTCTCACGATGGTTTAAGCTGTCATTACTGTGTGTCTAAAACTTCCCAGAACCAATCAGATTCATTTTAAAAACAAAACACGGCCCTGGATTTGTTTGTTTTTGTTCTGTGTTTCTATTTCTACTTTGCAGAAACATGAAGCCAGTTCAAAAGTGAAACAAGCCTGCATGCACATTATATGATTGATTTTTATCTATTTTTAATCATTTTGAAAAGGAATCGGTTAACTTTTATGTCTCTATACCCTGTAAACATTCATTTCAGCAAAAAAAATGTTTTCCTTTAGTGACCCTTTAACTCTTATAGATGTTAAAAAAAGGTTCCAATGAAAGCACAAAGAGCAAAGGGGAAAGTGGGCATCCCTGACGAGTTCCATTGAATAGCCTAAATCTTTCTGACAGGGTCCCATTAACCATAATTTGGGCCGTAGGTATGGAATAAAGAGCTTCTATCCATTTAATCATTCGGGGTCCTATACCAAATTTGTGTAATATCTGCACCATAAAGTCCCAATCCAGCCTGTCGAAAGCCTTCTCGGCATCGACAGATAGGAACAGGGCTGGGCTTTTAGTTTTCTTTGCTTCATGTATTAGAAGGACTGTTTTTAAGATATTATCTCTTGTTTCTCTTCCGGGGACAAAACCTGGCATAAGATCTGGCATAAGGAATTTTAGTCTCTCTGCCAGTATCCTCACATATATTTTCATATCTTCATTGAATAATGATATTGGCCAGAAACTAGAGCATACTGTAGGGTCTTTTCCCTCTTTTGTCAGGAGGGATATATAGGCGCCTAAAGCTTCTCCTCGCAGATTAAATCATTTACCTATTGAATTTATGTATAAATGATAGTAAGGTGACAGGATTCCAATACATATCTTAAAATATAAGGAAGTATAACCATCTGGGCCAGGGCTTTTCCCTAGCTTGCTATTTTTGATGGCCTGTTCTATCTCCTCTTTAGTGATTTCCTTGTCTAGTGCTCTTGAATCCGGGGTCCTCTGGGTCATTTACTCTTTATAGTGATTGGTAGTACTTCATAAATATTTCAGCAATATCTCTAGTGGAATGTCTCATCTCTCCTGTTCCATTTTTTATTTTTGCTATGTAATTCAAGTTCCTTTTCATTTCTATTTGTTCCGCCAGCAGTTTCCCTGATTTGTTACCAAATCTATATTGCTTTCTAGCTCTTCTTATAAAGACTCGTTTAGTTTCTTGCTCCAGTGTATCTCTTAAGTCTTCTCGTTTTCTCGTTAGCTCTACCAATACTTCTTTATCGTTTACTCTTTTGTGTGTCTGCTCCAACTCCTGGATCTCTTGTAACAATAATTGTTTTTTTGCTGTCCATATCTTTTTCCTCTTAGCCCCTTCTGCAATCAACCACCCCCTTATAAAAACCTTATGGGTTTCCCACAGGACCGTTGGCGCAATATTCTCTACATTATTTTCTATGAAGAAGAGGGACAAGTCTTCTTTCAGTTTTTCCACTATGGCCTGATCATGCAGGAGTGACTCGTCCAGTCTCCAGGACCTATGCCTCTCCGGTATATCCTTAAGTTCCAAGCTTACCACAACCTGGGCATGGTCCGAGAGGGTGATCGATTTAACCTCTGCCCTAACCAGGCCTTCCAAGAGCTGGTGATCCAAGAAGATGTAATCGTTCCTTGAATAAGAAGAGTGTACCTGGGAATAGTATGTAAAGTCCTTCTCCCTAGGGTAAAGCACTCTCCATGCCTCCACCAGGTGTTGCTCATGCAGTTTTTGTTTAACCATTCTCAAATATTTTCCCTCCGACCGGAAGGAAACAGGCTGTGTGTCCAAATTCGGGTCAAAAACAAAATTCAAATCTCCTCCCATAATTACTTCCCCCTCTCTAAAATGTTCCAATTTATTTAGTACATTTTTTAGGAATAGACTAGGATAGACATTTGGGCAGTATATATTTACTAGTGTATATTCTTTGTTGAATAAGAGTCCCTTTACAAATAGGAATCTTCCCTCAGGGTCTGATTCCAGCTGTTTCGGAATAAAGGGGGTATTCCTATTGAAGCCAACCGCGACTCCCTTTGATCTCTTGTTTATGGAGTACCCATAGAACCACGTTGGGAATTCTTTTGAATTCAGACCCACCCTGGATGTATATTTAAAGTGAGTCTCTTGTAAAAAAATTATATTTGCTGTCAGATCTTTCAATTCCCTCAATACTTTATGACGTTTCCCTGGATTGTTTAGGCCTCTAACATTATATGTGACTATCCTTAACAGAGGCATTTCTTACACATATATATAAATTTATAAATTGCTGGTTTATTTTTGCACTAGGTACCGAGGTCGATTCTTGCATTTTCCTAGGATCTGTCCATACCACCAATACAACATAAAATAACATAACATTTACAAACAATCCCACTCCCTTGATAACCCCCCCCTCCCCATCCCCCCTACATTGAAAAACAATGTTATGGCCCATCCGGTTGCCGTCTCGGTATGTGACGCCCAACCGCATGAGACATTTTCTGAGGGGCCAAATATGACCTCCCGTTCGTCCGTGCCTCATCCCTACTGCTGAGATGGTCCCGGTCGATCGGAGGGACATTGCCCACCTCTACTGTCCCCCTCCCCCCGAGCAACCACCTTCTTTCCCACCTATCCCCTCCTGCTCCGCTGACTATCATGCTGCCTATCATACTTGTTTGTCTATTTGATTTATCTGTTATCTATTTAATTTATATACTTAAATTCATTTATTGCTCATTGTTCTAAGCTTAAATCTAAACTTTTTTCCAGGGCTGTTCTTTAAGTTTCTTCCATTCTGGAGGCTTTTTCTCCCATTTCTCTATTTGTGGTACTGGCACATCTAATTTATTACAGAAGTATTTCAGGTCCTCTGGAAATCGCAGGGTGGCCGAGGTTCCTTGATTCTTTGCTATCAGGCAGGCTGGGAACCCCCATCCATAAGCAATCTTTTTCTCCTGTAGCTGTTTTAACAGGGGCTTCAGCGCCCTCCTCCGGGCCAAGGTTTCTTACGCTAGATCTGTAAAGACCAGAATTTCAGCTCCCCTATATTTAAATGATGTGGAGTTCTTCAGTCCCTGTGTAACTTGTTGTTTGATTTTGAAATTTGAGAACCTTGCTATTACATCTCTTGTTGACTGCAGGTGATGTTGTTATTCTCTGTATTCTATGTACTCTTTAAAATGACAAGGGAGTCAATACTTCACTCTTCAAGATTTCATTAAACAGTTCACATATTGTTACTATTCCCTACTGACTCCGGGAGTCCGCGTATCCTCAAGTTGTTTCGTCTATTACGATTTTCTTGATCTTCTAATCTATATCTGATGTTTCTAATTCCTACCCAATTTAAGTCTGCCCTTTCTTGTAATTCCAGGATCGCACTTTTATGATCTTCTATGTGGGCTTCCGATTCTTCAACCCTTTGTAATAAGTTTTGTATGTCCGTTCGGGTGGCACCCAGTTCTCTTTTAATCATACCTTCTAAATGGTCCATCATCTCTAGCATGTCTTGTTTTGTGGGGGGTGCCTGAAGCTTTTCTTCCTCCGTTATTTTGGGGAGTTGATCTTGTTGCTGGGTGTCTTCAACAAAGTCCATGGTTTCTCCTGGTGCTTCAACCTGATAGTCTATTTCTTCTGTATTTTCTATGTTTCCTATTATTTGTTCTTTAAATTTTCTTTTATTGTTTTCAAACAAGCATAGTGAGATACATACAGAGGGCCAGAGGGCCATCCCTCTGGCCATGAAGTCATTACAACATACAAAAATGAAAAAAGGAAAAGAAATACCCACATGGTACAAAGTCAAATCATTTAAACATAGATAGAAGAGATATATTTCCCAAAACATATCGTATCGTTCCTCTCTCAAACTGAAAATCATCTTCCATATCTAATTACCTTTAGGTCAGTGGGTGCCTTCCCCTTACTACCTCAGGACCCCCCCTCCCGCCAGGGGGTCCAAGTGTCCCCTGCCAGGGGGGGCAGTTGGACCACCCCTTGGGATATCGCTCTCTGCATTGACTTCCCAATACTATACCAACCCCATCCCCCTTATCAAACAAAACTAACCAAAAGTATAACCACCCCCCCCCCCATCCCAAAAAAAAAAAAAAAAAGGAGGGGGGGGTGGGGGAACCACCCCCTCCTCCATCCATCTCCTCTCCTCCTCCCCATCCGCAGGGCCGGATCCCTCCCTCCCATGTCTACGCATCTATCAGAACCCTTCCTTCTTCTGAGTATCTAAACGCAATCCATTCAGCCCACGTATCAAGGTAGGCCTTACGTTTCTGTCTGGAGGTCCACACTAGGTCCTCCATTCTATTTGTATCTTCTACTCTATTCAGCCACATCTTTACCGTTGGCGGTTGTGTCTGTTTCCACATCCCTGGGATACAGGCACGGGCAGCATTTAGAAGGTGACAAGCCATGGATTTCCTATAAAGCTTTACCGAACTCTCAGAGTCCTGTAATAAATAATAAGACCAGTCCTCTGGTAATTTTTCTTTGCTAAATTTCTGTACTATTCCCTGGACCTTTGTCCAAAAACTTAAAATCTTCGGGCAAGACCACAAAATATGTAATAACGTTCCTTCCTTCTTTCCGCACCTCCAGCATCTATCCGAGATGTCTGGGTAGCACTTCTTTAATACTACCGGTGTACGATACCACTGAGTTAATATCTTGTAATTCATCTCCTGTGTCTTCACACAGACTGAGGATTCAAATATATTCCGAAGAATTTTATTCTTTTGTTCTTCTGTAAAAGGTCTTCCCCGCTCCACCTCCCACCTGTTAAAAAAGGGGATTTGGGAGTCCTCCATCGGTACATTTAATAATTCGTTAATTCTTGAGAGGGTGTGCCGAAGCACTCCACTCCCACTACAATACCCCTCAAATCGTGTTAGTTTACGCCCATATCTTACAGGGGATTTCAGAGTGTCCAGGAAGTGCCGTAATTGTAATGCCCTCCAAGTGTCCAATTGGTAGGGAAGCCCACCCATTACCATCTCCTGCATAGTATGCCAAGAGCCTTCTTTAACAAAATGAGATGCCTGTACCAAGCCCCGCTCTATTAACCCACTGAACGTCCCCTTCATCAATCCTGGTGCGAATTGGGGGTTCCCCATAATTGGGTAAAGTGGTGAATCCAGGGTGGACAATGTCCCCTTCGCAAATAGCCCGTAAGCAACTATTATTTGTTCTGAGCTTTGCTCCGCTTTATCTGCCTTTCCCTGCACCATGTATGATTTTATTGAATTGCCATTTCCACTATCTCCCTGATTATTCTTAGCACCTCTTCTCCTCATTTTCCTACCTCTCTACTATATCTTATCTCTTTCTAGTTTTCTCCTACCCCCAAAACTGTAAAAAGGAAAAAAACAAAATTTCTAAACCTCTTAACCTCTTAACCTCTAAATGAGGTGCATATACCCCTAAGTAATACGTGAGTATGTGAAATACTTTAATGCTTCAATAGCTTGTGAGTTTTGTAATTAGTTATATTTAGCTTATCTTTAAATCAATTTTTCATATACTTTTGATAGGTCTATACAAAAAAAAAAGAAGGGGAGGGGTGGGGGAAAGGGGGGAGGGAGGGAAGAAAATATATATATTTTAAGTAGGTGCCTTAAGTAGGTGCCTTAAGTGCAATAAGCGTACGGTAAAGCAATAGTGTTAGTCAGTTAGTCAATCAATTCAATCAATTCAAAATTTCAAACCACTTATATATAAAATGCCATCATTTCTAACACTTTTTCTCAAAAAAAAAAAGAGGGGGGGGGGGAGAAAAAAAAAGGGGGGGGAGGGAAGGGAACACGCACATTTGCTCAATCCCTTTAAATATATGTTTAGTACACTTAGTTGATTTAGTAAGTGCTTAGAAGCAAAAAGGAGAAGGAAAAATTTGGTATATAGGAGGCCTAATCAAACCTGCAATTTTCCGAATTTTCCCATGTATTATAAAAATAGCGCAGCCAAAGTAGAAAAAAGTTGTTTGTTTTTCCTAATGCATGTTTTGCATTTGGTGCCACCCAGTCCGCGGACTGAAGTAGCGCCTTGTTGATGGCGTCAAGTGTTTCTGCGGCTGTTTGTTTTTGTTGTATTGTGTTTATTTGGTTTCCTAGGGTCGTTTTGAAGAATTCCGAGTGGAGCTTCTTCAGAGATCTAGTCCAGTGAGTTGTCATCGGTTTTCTTGTTTTATTTGGCCTGAGGTGGTTGGCGATTATTAATTTAATGGCATGGTAATCGGTCCATGGTAGTGGCTCATTTTCCCCGACCTCAATTTCCAAATCCTGTTTGAAAATGAGATCGAGGGTATGGCCTGAGGCATGAGTGGGGCCTTGTATTAATTGCTGCAGACCTAGTCCTTCCAGATGGTGGATGCAGGCGTCAGCGACGGGGTCCAACGAAGAGTTGGCCCAGAGGTTGAAGTCTTTAAGCACCAAGAGGTGTTTGATGCTTAGGGTGTAAGAGGAGATGAATTCTGTTAATTATGTGGAAAGGTGGGTTTTTGGGCCTGGTGGTCTGTAGCACAGTAGAATATGGACCATGTCTTGGGGATTTGTTTGCAGCTGAAGAGTGAGGGTTTCCATGAATGGACGCAAGTTTTGAAGAACTGGTTTGGTGATCGAGAGGTGAATCTTGTGGATCACCGCCAGACCTCCCCCTCTTTGCCCCACTCTGTTCTGCATTTGAATGCGATAATTTGCTGGCACCAATTCTCCCAGAATGTTGCAATCGGCTGTAAGCCAGCTTTCTGTGATAAGGAGGCAGTCTAGATCATGTTGAAGGATGAAATCATGGATTTCTTGCCGGTGTTTTACTGCCGATCTTGTGTTAACCAACGCGCATGATATGCGTCTGGGCTGGGGTACCTGCCTGCAGTTTTTTACTGTTAATCGTCGATTGTTTCTTAACAGTTGCTCACTCTTTAGAGCTTTTTTGGTGACAGTTGGAAGTATAGAGGCGAATGGTTTTAATTCCCAGATGGTTTCTGCCAAGTATTTCAGATAACCCATGGTTGCAGAAAGACGCAGGGGGGTGATGATTATGAGGGGGGGGGGGGTTTGGCGGCAGTGGGAGGAAGAATATCAAAGTGGAATTGCCATTTTTTGCGTCTTCCCTCCCTGAAAATTGGTCCAGAGGAAGGAAACAAAAAACTGGCGTGCTGTGCCAATCTGCAGCGATTGCAGAAAAAATTACTTCCTGATACCTGCTGGTGATCGGTAAAAACCCTGGATCAATTACTTTTATGGATAGGGGGCGTGGGGGATGCGTACCCCTGGATTGACTGCAGGGACCAAGCTTGAGGCTGAAATGGCCTGTGCAGGGGGAAGGTGAAGGTGAGCGAAGGTGGTATTATTGCAATGATAATGGGAGTACCTGCTGCTGCTTCTCATTTCTTTTTCTGGGCTCCTGAGGTTGTTAATTTTCTCCTTGATCATGTTGGAATGTGCCTTTGGTGTCCAAGTCTGCATGTATTTTGGGAACTGATCAAGTGTTGCTGTTCTTGATCTAATTTTTTTACGTTAAAACCTTGTCTATTGTGTTTTATACTGTGGTGAATAGGCATCAAACATTTCCAAAATACAATGTGTAATTTACAAAGGACACAAACTCCTTGGGGGGAGGGGAACATTTGGTGTGATAACTTGAAAAAAAAAAACATAAAGTAAAAAAAAAAAGAAATATGTTGACATAACTTGCAAAAAAAAAATAAGATCAACATAAAGTAAAAAAAAAAAAAAGATTTTTGAGATAACTTGCAAAAAAATTTAAAATAATGTATACATGTGGAGGATAAAAAAGAATTTGGGACATCTGGCTTGCAAACATAAAAAAAAAAAAAAACCACAAGCAAAAAAAGTAAAATTTCAGTATGGGACAACTCTGTCTAAATAGCATCAGCAATAGAACGGGTTTATTCTAGCAAGAGAATGAAGAAAAAAAAAAAGCAATAAACGAGACACTAGATATTTAAAATGTCGAATGTGCCATGTCACAAACAAATGCAAGTTTTACCTGAACGAGCGCTCCCGTCCCCTCATTTTGTCTTAGCATGCGCAGGTTTTTGGTCTGATGCTTTTGTGTACTAACCATCGAATCTGTCCGACGGATAGGTGTCCGTCGGACAGATTTTAAAACAAGTTTTAAAACTTTGGTCTGACGAACAACGTTCCGATAGGCCGTACACACCATCGAACTGGTCCGATGAAACTGGTCTGCAGACCAGTTTCATCGGACCGGTCTGATCGTGTGTACGCGGCCTAACATATTTACATTTTATAAGGGTCTAGACCAGGGGTCTTCAAACAATGACTCTCCAGTTGTTCAGGAACTACAATTCCCATCATGTCTGTGAATGTCAGATTTTTGCAATGCCTCATGGGAAGTGTAGTTCCACCACAGCTGGAGGGCCATAGTTTGAAGATCCCTGGTCTAGACCCATAGAAATGGCAAGGTTTTTATGGCACAACCAAAAAATATATAAAGCTTATTACAACATTTCTTTTAAATTAACAGACATTAAAATATGCATTCATCAATACATAAACTATTTCCAAAAGATTTTTGTTCAGTGCCCAAGCTGTAGTAAACACACTACTGTTTCAATATTTGCCTAAGCAATATAAGTTAAAATATAAGAAGGTCTGCAAGCCAGGCCTTCTTGCACAACATCAGTGCCTGCTTCTGAAAGAATGGTTAAACATTCCCATAGACACACTCCTAAACCTTGTGAACAGCCTTCCCAGAGGATTTGAAGCTGTTATAGCTGCAAAGGGTGGGCCAACTCAATATTTAACCCAACGGACTAAAACTGGGATGCCATTAAAGTTCATGTGTGTGTAAAGGCAGGCGTCCGAATACTTTTTGGTATTATAGTGTATATGCATCCTAACAGTGTCATGTCTAAAAGCATTTTGTAATTTTCTTATTGTCTTACTTATATCTAGGACTTTAAAATACCTATTTAGAAATGGACCAACATTTAAAGAAGAAGTGTGTGCTTGTTATGATGCTTGCTTTGAATGTTTTAATCATCTGGTATTATGTCTTCTACAACTCAAGTCTTGGAACAACATTTTACTATACAATCCATGGGAGTAACTCCCTTATGAATCTAGCTGACAAAAAAAAATCACTTTCCATTAATATGCAATCACATGCTGTCATGTGGACTACACATCCAGTTGCACGCCTGGGAAACAAAATGGGGGAGTATGCAGTGCTTTATGCTCTGGCAAAGCTTAATGGACACCAAGCATACATTTTACCAGAGATGCACAATGAGCTAGGAAGGATATTTAAGATAAAATTGCCCGTTCTTCATCAGGACGTTGCTGGCCGGATTAAATGGAGGAAATATAAACTGAATGATTGGATGTTACCAGAATATTCCAACATCTCTGGACAATATGTTAAATTGTTTGGTACTCCGTGTTCATGGACATTCTATCATCATATAAGGGAGGAGATTCTACAAGAATTCACTTTTCAAGACCATGTTAAGGAAGAGGCAAACTCATACCTTGCAAACCTGAAAGGTAATAGAACAAATGTGACCTATATTGGAGTTCATGTTCGCAGGGGGGACTATTTAAGGGTCATGGCTCATGAACGGAAAGGTGTGGTAGCTGACAAAAACTATATGCAAAAAGCTATGGACTATTTCAGAAATAAATATGATAACCCCCTCTTTGTGGTGACCAGCAACGGGATGGATTGGTGTAAAGAGAACATTAATACCGCTCTAGGAGATGTACATTTTGCTGGAGATGGTAAGGAAGGTTCTCCTGCCCGTGATTTTGCCCTCCTGGCACATTGTAACCACACCATAATGACCATAGGGACATTTGGCTATTGGGCTTCATACTTGGTTGGTGGTGAAGCCATCTATCTTACAAACTTCACTTTGCCAGATTCTCCTTATCTTAACATTTTCAAATATGAAGCCGCATTCCTTCCAGAATGGATTGGAATTCCTGCAGACCTGTCTCCACTTTTAAAAAAATGAAATCCTTCATTTATTTTTCTACAGATGTCATTGCTGTCTTATTTGACTGTAAATTAAATCTCAATCTCCTTGTGGGGTACACAAAACATAAGG